>OV281310.1:4800000-6000000 GCA_923062465.1 Acleris sparsana
TCAACGTATACCCAACCCAAGATATCTCGGGGTGCGTAACGATCGATATAAAAATATTTTCTATAATATCAGTCGATATAACGCTCATTTGATATAATAATTAAATCATATAACAACATTTAATATATTTAAATATGATATAATTATCATTTTATATAACGATCATTTGTTCTAAAAATATTTTATATAACATGCATTAAGTATAATGCATATTTACTATAATCAACTTATGATATAAAGCTAATTTCATATAAAGTACAGTTGGTATAAAAAAATATAGTAACCCCTATTGTCGAAGTTGTTGACCAAAAAAACACCCTGTATAGGTTAGGTTAGGTTAGAATTGTGTCAAGGCGCGAAGCGCCATAACTACGCGGAATAGGAGCTCCGCAAAGCGGAGCTCCGTCGACTTTGCCTCACTGTCAGCGTTGTACCAAAAAAACATGCGACAAAAAAAGTTATCCCAAAGAAATATACTTAACAACTACCAGAAAAGTAGTTTAGGTCAATAAAAAATAATATACCACTTGATAGTTATACAATATGATTTTTATACAAAATGATGATTATACCAAATGATGTTTATAATAAATAAACGATATACCAAATGATAATTATAGTAAATAAAAATAGATATTTTGATAATATACCAATCGTTTATTATATAAAATGAGTGATTATATCCTTTAAAATTGTATCAAATGTTATTATATTAAATGAAATTATATTAATTATTTTTATACCGATCATTACACACCCGATATCTCGATTAGAAATTGTAAGACCTCGACTGGCGATATTTTAAGCAAACTCCACCCTCGACTTGCCATCACATAAAGGCCAACTAGATGAGTTTGGTAGACGTTACGATGTCTGAAATATTTTGCGGTCAAGACAATTATATCAATGAGTCTGAAAATAATGTCAATGTTGTCATTACTGACCTGTATCTAAGAATTGATGATAATGGCAGCAAACCGTAACATGTAGGTGCGCAACCCGCATGTGATCTAATTGCAAACAATTATGATAAAAGCATTACCCTTGGCCATATCCATATCAACATCATTTTAAATCAAAACTCGATAAATCATAATTAATTTCATAGCGGTTGGCTAAAAATAATTTGAATTTCAAATCGTGACATTTCATTTACTGTTATTGTACAATTGACGCAATATGATGATGTCAGCACCTAAATGAATCAAATTCAGGCCATCATTGAAAGTTCAACAGGTTGGTTTTGCAAAACAACGCTAATGTGGGCCAATAACGCTTCCTTGTGGCACTGCGTATCAATTCAACAAATGTATGACTTGACACCACTCATAGAAATTGTTTTTGGGGGAGTTTGGAGAGCTATTGCTTAGTTTTGTATGTCTTTTGTTTCTTTTACTTGGTCCATGTTCTTTGTATCTTTCTTTTAAAATTGTAATGAAATGTAGTCTTGAAAAAATCCCAGCTTTAAATATGGCGAAAATATTGAATTGGTCGGCGATATATAAACTATACCAAAGTTGCCGAGAATGTCCATTTTTACTTACAGAATTTCCGGCTTGATAAAAAAAACCTAATTAAGTTAGCAATTATTTGCAATGATTAAATACTTATCGAGAGCTATTAAAGCTATACGCACACGAGGCAAAAAATGCTAATTGCGAGTTGGACTCACACACGAAGGGTTCCGTACTACAACGTAAAACACGTGATGTGTATAGAGCATAGGGACACCTTTAATATTTCGTTTTTATTTATTTATATTATTCTTGTCATACTTATCATCTACAGTATTACACAATCTGTGATTTTTTTTAACTTAATAGCTATTACGGTTCATGAGATACAACCCGCTGTGCTGACAGATAGACAGACGGACAGCGGAGGCTCAGTTATAAGGGTCTCGTTGGCACCCTTTGGGTATGGATCCCCAAAATATAAAATTAAGATACGACGAATGAAATACACTTTCGAAAACCTACTAGAATTATGCAAATACACTTTAGTTAGTAGATAATTATTTATTCCACTTCTGATCTTTTGGGGCCCCAGATTTATTTTAATCTAAAATAACTATTTATGTTAATTAGTGACATTTACGAGTTTTAATGCCGACTTATGAACAGTAGAAGGTCGAGAGGTTTTTTATCTGCCATTTATTCCTTAATGAATAACATACTAAAATCATATACATCATATTTATTTGAGGATCAATACGTGCTAATTCCGTAAAATCAAATAGGTACTAAATGTTTAAGCTGCCTCAACACCTTTAAAGACATACACAATGAATTCCGAGAAATTGTATGCGACGTGGCAAGAGATTATCTATCTAATTAACATTGATAACCGTGGTCTTATCTAAACCAAACACAAGATTTCACCTCACATCAGCAGACAGCTACATACCTATCTGATAACTGATCTCTCTCGTGTAATAAACGATTTATATTAACTTCACTTGTATGTAACTAACTAGCAATGTAATCAGCTCTTGAATGTCAATTTTAACATACTTGAACTCAGATGACAATGCAATAATATGGTACCATTAACCTGGTATGATGTTGGAGACGGAAGGGCATAGGAACTACTCAATAGCTCACAGTAAATCAGTCCAGTTTATACTCATTTCACTCGTTTTTGATAGTGAATATATTATTAGTATTAGAAGTAGAGTCAGCAATTAACCGTGTTTTTTTTTTTTGGAAAGGTTTATTTAAGGTCCATGCTCTTATCGATAGAGTAATCACCAATCGCTCCAGTCTTTTCTCAACTGCTTGACTTTCTGGTACGATACGACCTTAACCTTCTATTTCACTTGCTCTAAGTTATTGTTCCTTGGTTCTTCCGTGTTGTTCCTTCTATTATGTATTTAAAGAAAAGGTGATAACTGATAAGACAAATAAAATATGAGTTTGAATACGAGTATCCAAGTGCACTCCAATATGCCTCGTTTTAGCGATTCTATCCCATTTTCAATTTGGTATAATGCCTAAAGCGCTATCGAGGGAAGCATATTACTAACGTAACTTCGAATTTCAGTTTTTAGAGTAGATCTCCTGCAATCCTCAAATTGAGAGACTTGGAGATAAAATATCAGGGTTCCGTTTTTACCTTTTGGGGTACGTTGCCCTAAAAATATAGAAAATGTACGTACGGTCGGCCTTATAAGTAGCTGCAGAGTTTAATGCTTTGTCACATTAACGTCAAGTTTGAACCCGTGCACTAATCTTTCAAAGGCGTAAAAACCGACAGGGTACAAATTTTATTTTCTGTCAAGTAATTTGTTTAAATTTAACATTTATTTATTTATTTATTTAAAAAAATACGCAGCATCACAGTTAAACACCAAGGCACTGTGAAATTCATACCTACATTGTAACAAAAATACAAACATTAACATTAATAAGTAAAAACACATAGCACAGCAGATAACAATATTAATATATTAACATGGTACCCACCCTGGTGATGTTGAAGATGAGGACCCATATAATATATTTGAGATGACCTCAATAATATTTCCTATTTCGTCCTTCTTATTCTTCGACAAAAAATACACACAGAAAACCATTAGAAAGAATATTGAGTATATCAGAAACACTTACAGTTGGTTATGTGTAAGCCATAACCACTGCTTAGCCAAGGTTACCTTCCCACAATTCAAAGTCCATTCGATGCGGTTTCGAATTGCGGCGCATACGCCGGTGGCTACGTGACGGAGATCGCGTGTCGACCAATCACAGCCCGCCGCAGCAGAGGCTTGGCGGTGACGCAAGGCTTACGCAATAGCCGCAATTGATCAAACATCCTTTTGGAGGAAACCCTTATATGCGTAAACTACCAGTGGTATGTTATCTATACCTAAGTATATAGGTTCAGATTCAACATTAAAGGAATGCTGCGTTAGGGCTTTGAAAGTTAGGATATTATATCAATATATTTAGAATTTTTTTTTTAGTTTACATAATTAGAAATTTAAGGTTAATTTATGTCCGAATTTATAATAAGAAAAATACGTATCGGCCTCCGGGACACTATCCTAATTTAAATGTATAAAAGTACCCTTGATTATCAGTGGAGTTTCATCTCAAAAGAGGGATATAATTCTATAAACAGCCCTCTTTCAAAAAATTAGACAGAAGTAACAAGAACCAGTTTTGATAGACGATTTTACGGCGATAAGAAAGAATGTACGTTAAGACATTTCCAAAGGCAGAATAATATCGATTTCCTTTGTTCCTCGTAAAATAAACACAAAAATCATTAAAAATCATAGTCCATAAATGGTTTTGCATGTTTCAAGTCTTCAGGTGCCTTAAATAAATTTAAAATCTCTTTAGGACCTCCGATTATTTTAATATATTTTTTTAACGATAAAATAGTGTTAGTTCTCTACAGTTTGCAGAATACAAAACATAGATAAGTAATATTCCTAGTTTTAACAGTTTAATGTATGTAAACTGTCAAGTAGCATGTTACATCTTTTCTTGTATTTGTACCTATTAGATTTTACAGTCAGACACAGGCAAATGAGATCATAGAGTTATTAGGTCACCATCCTGGACTCTTCAAGCAAAACCACTCGTCCTTCTAGTCCAGTCTTGTACAAGGGTCTCCTTTTTAACCAACTTAATTAAACTAAAATATTGCCTAATGTATAACTAATAGTTCACCCTGAGCACAGATCCCATGATTTCCTGTCTAACTCTGTATCCCCTAGGCCAATGCTGTCCAAGTTTAAACTTAAAACTGGCATTTGCCACAACTTCTAAACAATGAGGTAGGTAGGTATCAGAAATATTTACATATTTTAATATGGCAGCATACCAGTTACGCAAATATTCTTCTTACAACACCAGTATCTGTACCTTATTTTAAGCTATTTCGGTGCTGTACTATTTTATCTATTACTAGGGCCCGGAATTTTGGGGCCAGCTTTTGCCAAGTTGTAGGGAAAGAACACCGCTGTTTATAGATGCTATCGACAAATTGATAGTTTTTTGTTTATTTATGGCTTTATTAAATAAAACCTCATTTTCCAATGATATTCTTGATTTGAAGATTTCAATAAAGCAAATTAAACAGATTAAACCCTCCGATATTTCGAACTTATTTCATCACCAACTGCTGAAAAGAGTACGTATCATGGGAAAACTTGAAGTGTTAAAACTTAAATAAATAAAAAAACTATTGATTAGTTGATAAGATCAATAAATAGCGATGTTCTCTTCCTTCAACTTGTCAAAAGCCGCCCTCGACATTTTTAGAAATAAATCAATGAGGCAAGGTTTTTAGCACCTTCCTTTTACTGAAAATCTGAGATAACCGAGTAGGGCTGGGTTAGTTCAAGTCTATCATTAAAGGGCAATATTTAACACCCACATCACAGTACTGTGCAATAATTGGTAAATAAAATCCCATGAGTGAGTATCCATTGCAATATTATATTCCATGATTTTATCATGCCAAGGTAAATGTCCTGGTTTAAACAAATAATTATCTCAGCACAGTCAGAATGCATCGGATTATAGCAGTTACATTCAATTTCAAACTGTGCTTTATAGTTTAAAGTAGCGACCCACCCTGGCTTTGCTTCGGTTAGTGCGAGTTATCTGTGACACCAGTACAAAATCCAGAACTAATTGTATATAAATCTATCTTTTAATTGTTCATTTAAGTTTAGTGACGCATTGGTTATACTGTAATGTCATGTAAACGTTTTTATCAATAAAAAAATAAATAAATAAAAGCCTTCCGCTTGAATGACTCTATCTATTGCTGAAAACTGCATTAAAAGCCGTTGAGTAATATAAAAGATCTAAGCGAATTTTATACTGTGTAAAGATTGCACCCGGCATTTTACTTTTACAATAAATTGCCTTAACTTTAAGTAACAAAATAGTTATTTAAATATAAATAATAAGTTGCTATTTAAAATAACAGTGAATAGCAACCTTAACTATATGTATTCAGTTGTAAAAAAATCAAAATTTAAAAGTACTTTTCATTGACAAAGTGTCTGCAACTCTGCAACAAACTTGTAATTTGTGTTTAGAGACACTAAGAAAACTGACAGATGAACAAGATTAGAAAAACAGTTACTCCTATAGATACAGCATACAGCTATGGTAATTAGAAATTTCTTTGCTATGACATTCTTCTCAGGATTTTAATGAAATGGAGGATAAGCTATGGCTGAATCTTATTCTTGGGAAAGACATGGTCTATATTTAATTAAAGATTAAATAAAATTATGTATTATTATTTACTCTGTATTTCACCATGCATACATGTAAAGACACATGTTGATAAGGAATGCAGATTTTTACTATATTTGTACCGACTGTAAATTGCTTGTGTTTTACAAATTTAAGGCAGTATGGTGCAATTACACAAAATACCTATGATTCCAATGTTTTTGTTATATCTATAAATAAGTTTTGTAGTTTACTTTATTGTTTTGAAAATTGAAACAATAAGCAGGAAAAAGTTCATAAATGGCCAAAACATGCTGAACATAGCACTTAAATACAATATTGTCACTGTAACTTTTATCAACATTACTTAACTTGATATGATAAACTATAATATAAATATTCATACATGTTTCCCAGAGGGGTAGGCAGAGACCACTTCTTTCCACCTGATAAACTATATAGTTAACTAGAGGCCTTAGGGGCTGAGTTTGAGAAATCCTTTCTTAGTGCTCACTTACATCATGAAAGGAACCCCTGTACCTTTCAAGTTTCTAGGTACCTACAGTAGTTTCGGCTGTGCGTTGATATCTAAGTCAGTCAGATTTGCCTTTTATATATATAGATAGATTGATAATTAGGATGCCGGTGGCTTAAAGAACGAAGTACTTATTAAAATAAGGAAATAAAACAAATGCATTAGGTACTGATGCCAAGAAAACAATGTTTCGAACAACAATAATATTGACTAAAATACAAATGTCATTAAATTAAAAAGTTAAAATTGAAAAGCGTACTTACATGTCAAATTTCAAAAACAGAACACTTGTTTTTTTTTAGTTTTTACTGTACTGACAATGACAGTACACTTGATACACTTGATTATGCTGATATTTTATTTGTAGGAGGAATCACTGGAATTACTGGGATTTGTCACAGTGACATTGGTTAACAATTCCCACACGATTCTTCGACTGACAATAATTCTGACATAGTCAAACTCAAACAGCTGACTGTTACCGTCTTGTGTTGCTATGCGGATTGCTTACGATTGATTGCGGCATTTTTGTATTGCCAGATGCGAAAGGTTAAAAGTTCCCAAAAATAAATTAAGTTATAGTATAAATTACGAAAATAACATTTCTTTTAAAATCTACTGGCTTGGCAAAAAGATATTTTAAATTGGTGGAATGGCAACACATATAAATCAAAGAAGGCGGCTAACTTTCTGCAATATGGTAGTCAAAGCATTCTATACTCTATTAGCAAAAACATTAAATTTAAAATGCTTATACTGCTGCTGTGCAAGTGTACAGTTAGCCGCCTTCTTTGGTAGGAAGACAGATTTGAACCGCAACCCAGCTGGGAAATGGCAGGTTGAGGGCAGTTCTATTGCACAGTAGTAGATTTTGTAATGATTATTAAATCATTTTTCATTTCATGACTTTCTTGGCTGAGTTATAGACCAGGCTTAAAAAGCTACAAGTTTCTAGTTTCGCCATAAGAGGCAATACTGTTCAAATAATATTTCATGCAAGCGATCATAAAGTGTTGTCCGTAAGTAACACCCAAGTAACTTGCACCAGTTCTACCTGAGACCCTACCTTTTAAATTGAAGTTCGAAGTAGGTAACGTGAGCTCCTGCGCTTTGCAAAATACAAAAGGTGTCGTTTTGTTGACTTTTGCAAACGCGATAGCCGATCACGGGGTAGAGTACTAATTAATGAATAAATAAAACATATATTTGGATTTTTGTACTTGCTTGAATATATATTTATATATAAATAGATATATATTTATAAGTAATAATACTAAAGAAATCACGTTAAATACATAAACATTACATAGGTACTACATACATATGATATAAAATTTCGATTAAGTAAACAGATATCTAGCCGAATATTATACATAATAAAATATACATAAAATTTAATAACAATAACTCTTTAGTCCTTATTCACGCCTAAACACTTATAGCCATTTTATCACATCGAATTTTAAGCCTGGCAAGAGCTGGGTACTCCATACTGCTTGGTCTCTGGCCTTCCAGAGACTTGAGGGTTCTCACCTCTTTGGATCTGGTTCCTGTACAACTGGAACTGCCGATCAAGCTTAGGTCGGCAGACGACCTGAACAGGTTGGACCTGATAATTCTGTCCCTTGCAATGAGACTGGCACGCAGGCAGCTGACTAGTGGAAATGCAGATCTCGGCATGGTCCTCGTAGTATTGAACCTGCTGTTGGAGTTGGCAAGGGCCTTGCTGTTTGAGGTAGCTACGGGACCTGTACACTCTAGAGGAGTCCTGTTCTTCCGAGGATGAAGAATCCATCGCGTTGTTCGCGTTTTTCCACTGGTCGTCCGAGCGGAGGATAGCTGTGTACTGGTACTTGGGTTGGTAAGCGTATTGCTGGATCTGGGAGTGAAGCTGCTGGGTAATAGGATCAGCGTTCTCCTGGTCCAAAGCGTAAGCCGCAGCGTAAAGCTCTGGCTTGTCAACAAGGCCGTAAGGGGTCTGGAAATCGTCAAGGGGCTCGCCGCTCATGTAGCCGCAAACTCCTCGGATGTTGTTGCGGTTCTCATTGGTAAACACAACAACTCTCTGGCCGTCATAAAGGACGCGGAGACGGTCCTCACCAATATGCAGCATGAATACTCCGTCGGCCATCGCGTGGTATTGCAGGAGAGGAGCGTCTTTAACGTCATCCCAGTACATGGTCAGTTCTCCGTCTGAGACCTTATTAGCGTTCGTAGTCACCTTAACTATGGGTTTGTTGGCTGCCGGTTGGACCTCAATCTCCAAGGCCTTGCCGGTTTCGGATCTGTGGAGAATATAATGCTTAAATGATTTATACACTTCCGATTACTTATCAAAAATAGAGAAGCAGAAAGTGGCCTGGTGCAATTCATACAAGGCTATACGTATAGAGCTTTTTCATTAAATTAGGCGATTGTACGCTTTTATCTACTTAAGTTTTAACCAAAATCAAGAATATGTGACTGCGTAGCGTGTCCCAATCACTTTCAATTAAGACTAGTTAAACCAAGATTCAATATATAGTATCAACTCTCGGCTACTTAATCCCCATTAAACTCTGTAGTCTAGTCTAGTCTCTACTCTACCATAAATTCGTCTTTGCACTTACTTGTAGGAGATGTATATTTCCTGCTGCTTCTCTTGACTCCTCCTGGCCAAGACCACGAGCTGTTCGTTCCTCTGTCCGTACTGGCCAGCGTACTTAGCTTCGTCCTGCATCACCACATGCCAAGAGCTCGTCAAGCTGTAGTCGTAGGTGCGGTTGCTGAAGGTGCTGATCTTTGAGCCGTCAACCGAACAGAACGCTGAAAAATTTAATGATTCATTAAACAAATGACGCGTTTTTTTACTACTTGCTCACTTTGGATTTCGAGTAACTTACGCAGGTATTGTTGCTGGGTTAAGCGGTTCAGAATTCGCTCGTAGATATTGACAGGGGTGTAAGTCGACAGCGCCGAGGAAGTATATCTTGATATTGGGATACTGTTCATCTTAACTTGGCCGTACCGCGAAAGCAGATCAACATTCAGGAGATTCTGCAAGTAGGATGCTTCAGCCTCAATCTCGAGTTTGCCTTCCTGGGATTTCTTGAGCGGATTGATGTCAGAATACCAGTAACCGTAGGTAGTCAGCGCCTTATACGCCTGGTAAGTCATATTGATGAAAGCAGGGCTCAAATCCTGGTAAGAAACTGACGCTTTTAAGTAGTTGGGAGCATGCGCCATCACATTCATCATCTTGCTAGCGGTTTGGTAAAGGTTATTGCTGCCAATCTCCTGGATACTCTGCTTTCCCCAAGGGCTCGTTTGCAGAGCTTCGGTAGCTTTCTCGGTGCGCTTTGCTGCGGCCTTGATCTGTATGTTTCCATTATTCTGGCCGAGGTTGATGACAGATTCGTACTCGGTTTTCATGTCTTTCTTAAGAGCTTCGAGGAAGTTCAGAGCTGACACTACAGGTAGGTTCAGGTTACCGACAGCATTAACTTGGGTGTTGCCGACTTTAGCGGAGTTTCTGGCGGCAAAGATGGCGTATCTGATTTTAGGATCGACTTTGCTGTCACCGACGGCGGCAGTCAAGACATATTCCGCTTTCTGAGTTCCCTCGAAGGTCGCACTGAGGTCAATGATCTTAGCCTTGGCAGCGTTGATGCCGGAAACAGCTCGTTTTACGATCTCTTGACGACGGGCTACACTGTTGGGAGTCACGTCTTGGATTTCTGTGGCTGTCATGGGTGCTTCGGGTTGTTTCTGGTTGTAAAGGGTGTCTGTGAAAAAAGAAAGGAACTAATTTAAATTTTGTTAATGACTTGACTACCACACAAAAAGCTCTATTATTCTAACAACAAATCAAGTAAGTTCAGATACTCTACATAAAATCATTTGAGGTATTTTTTTTGACTGATGCTTACCATAAACAACGTTGAAAGTGACGGCCTTGTTCGGTGACTGCTTGCCAAGGAATCTGAAGTTGAAATGCGTCATCGCCACGTCTCTCTGGCTGAGGGCGAACACAATGTTGGAAAGCAGATCCTTGCCTTGCAGCATGCTGCCAAAGTTTCTGTAGTCATTGGAGTAGGAGTAGCCCTGGAGCTGGAACTGAGTGCCAGTGATCTGGCCAAACTTGGAGTCGACAGAGACCACTTTGTCGCCACGGGTAATGACTTTGCTGGTAGGGTCCAGGGATACTGGGGTAAGTGTATCCTTCTTCTGGTTAGCTGTGTAGGGCCAGACGCTGAAGTAAGCAATAGTTGTGTCCTGCTCAGGGTGGAGAGGCTCCATGCGGATCTTTACTTCACCAGACTTGACTTCCACTTGAGTCTTGACGGGAATATTCAGCTGATACTTGCTAACAAGCCCAGCGCTAGCGTACTGGTTGGCAAGAGTGTCAAGGAAACCGACACTACCTTCAATGTTCCTGGCATACGTGAACTGAATCTCTTTCTGCATGGATGAGGAATAAACAGGGTTCTGGACATTCGGGAAGTTGATCTGGCCCTTAGCCTTGCTTTGGATGTGTACGACAGTCGGCTCCTTGTATTTGAAGATGAAGGGCATACCAGATGCAACAGGGAACATGATGGAGACCTGTGCCTGGTTGAACACTTTGGTGTAGTGAACATCAATTCCCTGGGCGAGGTTAGCCATGTATTGTTGGAAGAAAGCAGGCAGCTGATTCATGTCTTGTTCTGTGAAACTGAAAAATCTTTGTTGGTTCATGAAGTCAATGTAGAATGATGCTTCCAGTGGGTTTTGAGGGGCGCGTTTGATGTTCAACATCTGTGAAATCTTTTCGGCGGAGTATTTGTGTTCGGTAGGGGTCTGGGGCTCCACATTCTGTCTTTGCATGCTCATCTTTTGCAGTAACTGGTCAACAAACTGGCGAAGGTTTGAGATGGAGGCGGCAACCTATAAAAATAAAGATCCATAAAGGTACATATTACGCTTGTCGTTATAAATACAAAATTTAATGTAGGTAGTAGTTTAACCCTTAACTAGTTACACTAATTAAATGATAACCTTAAGTCAATCCCGCGCCAAATCATCTGGGGTCGACGCAAAGAAACTTTTTAAACTTACAGTATTCGTCCTCTGCATTCCAGACGACTTGGTCCTCCAATGATATTTAAGATGCTTGGGGACTAAAGATTCCTCGCTGGCCACGTATGAAAGCGCGCCAAAGATGCCAAGCTCATAGTCCTGGTCGAAGGATTCAGCGAACTTCTTTCCCCAGTCGAGGTTTCCGAACTCGTCCTTCGTCACTGAGTATTTGGCGTCTTGGGCAGTTCTGGCGCTAGAAATGCAATTTAGAATTAGCACGGGCAATATTCTAAAAGGTGTACAAACTTTTAGATTTGTTGGTTATTCTGTAGCTCTGCCTACCCCACTGGGAATGAAGGCGTGAGTTTACGTATGTATGTATGTGGAACAACTTCATTGGCTGAATATACTATACTTACAGGTCTGAGTAACGAGGGTTCTTCAGTTCAGCGGCGGATATGATGGCAGCTTTGAGTGCGGCCCGCACGTGTACGCTGGGATCTTTCTGGGTCATCTGGGCCATAGCTTGCATCATGGCTCCGGTGGGGCGGCTCATAAAGAGAGCATGAATGGCCATTACGCGTACTTCATAGGGTTCAGCAGTATTCCTTAAGATACTGTACAAGACAGCACGAGCATAATGATCCTTTTGGTGAGCCAGGGTCTGAAGGCTCTCCACCATGGAAGCACGCAGGAAATTTGATACTTGGACCTTGCCTTCCAGATACGGAGCAAAGACGTCGAGAATGCTACGGTGGCCTAAATTGCCGATAGCTCTAATGTAGACCAAAGCCTTGTGGGAATCCCCGGTCTGGACCCATTCCTGCAACGCCTGTCTGAGCTTGGGCAGGATCTGCTCAAGAACGAAGTTGTCGTGCTTGTTAGCAAAACGGCCGTACAGGTGGGTGGGATAGTAGTGGTGCGCGGTCTCGTTGTTAACCTGAGCCATGTTAATTAATCTCGTGGCGGCGATCAGAGCTGTACTGTTCAGGTATTTCTGCTCCTTGATTTCAGGGCTCATTGCAAGCTGGAAGAACTGTATCATAATTTCCTTGGTCGGGTAACGTATGTTTGCAGGCAGACTAGCCATGATCTGAGCAGCTTCCTCTCCCTGGATTTTTTTAGTCTGTAACCAGCTCTTGATTTGCTGGAAGGCTGGCATGGTGCCGGCTTGGGTGACAGCGTCGCGGTAGATCATCCACATATCAGCCTTCATGATGTTGTTAGAGGATTTGGCAACCTCGATGCTGCGGCTGGTCTGGCTCAGCTGTTCGGTGCTCATGGCGGCGATCACACGGACAAGGATATTGAATTTAGAGAGGAAATCCGACTTCGGCATGTTGTTCGGGTTTTGGAGCAGCTGCGCGATCTCCTGAACTAGCTTTTGAGCGTTCATCGGGTTTTGCTTCTTGTCGACGTGGGGTAAAGGGCTCATGTACAAAGAGGCATACGCAGGCTCATTCATATGGGGGACCTCGTCGTTAACGTAAACCGAGTTTGAGTCTGAACTAGATGAGCTGGAGCTGTCATGGCTGCGCTTCTCAACGATGTGTTTATTGATGGATATGGTCTTGATTATTTCAGCCGAACGCCTCACTCTGTTATGAGAGTTTTCAGCTTGTTCGCTCTGCTGCTCGGGCTGCTGTTCCCACGAGTGCTGGTGTTGACGGTGTTCATGAGATTCTGAAGATGACGAAGACAAAGAATGCTCCTGAATAGTGACTTGCTTTGAGTTCAGAGCGTACAACAAGTTTTTAATGGGACGTGTTCCTTCAGGTAATTGCCATTCGGCTTCGTTGTCCTGCTCGAAAGCGACCAAGATCAGTTTAACGTCACTGCGTACTTCAGCCTTCTGTTTTCCATAGAGATGAGGGTTAACGTGAACAGTGCTGGTGGTCTCAGCTTTGTAGATAGGGCCCTGTTTACCGACTAGGATTTGAGAGGTAGTTTTGCGTTTCATGAACTGCTCGTCTTGCGGTTTCTTCGGTGTGCCGGTCCAGTGAGCGCCCTCAGGAACTCCGAAGTGGTAAGCGACTCTATGATGGCAGTGTTTGTAGTCCCTAGACTTAGAAACTTCAAACGGCTGTTCGTGCGAAGCAAAATTCGGGAATTCTCGGCGCCATTCGGATGCGACCGGCAGCATAGTGTAGAGCGTCTCGCAGTCACCAGTTACGTCAGTTTCCATCTTCCTGTACTGTCCCTGTTGCAATTCTTGGTCGTAGCTATCATGCGTGGAGTGCATATTCCTGTGAGCAGATAAATCTACTTGCAGCGCACTGATGAGACCTTTCAGCAAGTTCTCATGCGGGAGGGAGACGGTGGAAGGAAGTTTAAGAGACTGAACACGGCCTCCTTCGAGATTGATTTCGAAGGGTTGATCCAGTTTCGGGACTTCTTGGTATGTGAGGTCGGCCGGGACTGCCCAGTTGTTGGGCAAGTCTTGGTGGATTTGGGCGTATTTGGGGTTCTCTAGCTTAGCTTGGAGACGTCCGGGGGCGCGGGCGCGTACGATGAAACGCGCTTTGAAGGCCGAGCCGGTGCTGGCACCTTCTTCCAGGCGGGCGAGGGTCTTGGTCTGGACATCGTAGTGGTAGACCTTGCCGGCTTGCCAGGGCCATTGGTTGTCAACGTTGGGGGTGCCGAGCCGCCCCGTGGCGACGGCCGCTGGAATGACATAAACGCGATTCAGTATAGGTAAAACGATCAAACTTAATATCTTTATCTTTTTACCTAATGTCCTGATTTATTTTTGTACTTATGTTTGAGTTGCCTAAATCTAAACACAACCACCACCAACGTACCAAACCATCAACGCAATAATATATTAATATAACATACATATAGAAATCTTTAAGACTTTGTAGTTTTGTTTAGTTTGATGATAGATTAGACAGCTGTCGACAGCCTGAGTCCCTACGACTTGCAAAAAAAGTTTTTAAAATACACCTAGTTATTTACATGACTGTTCGTTTTATGTTTTTAAAAACTACCTGGAGTTCCTTTATAGTCGGTTGCTTTAATAGTTAGCTTTTGACATGTTATTTTGTTGTTTTAAGTCGACAGCCATAACTGTCAGAAACCTACCATGATGATGAGTGGGGACGCCGCCGAGGCAGGCGGGCGGTCGAGTGGCTCTCCATTCATTCCGCCCATAGTCGTAATGTCGATAATGTTAAGATACGATAAAATGGTTTACTGAGTAGAATAGAGCCCAACATCCGTCACTTTCTGACACTTATACAAGTATAAGAGTGACGGATGCTTTATCAACATTTTGTCACGTGATAAATTCAACCATACTAGGCCCGCAAGAAGAGATTCCACGATATAACAAGACCGTTGCTAATCGTGTTTAAATATTATAAAAAAACACATTTTATAGTTACGGCGATACTTGAAGTAACAGCAGTTAGTAATTTAAATTTGCCATTACTTTTTTCCAAGTAAAGAAATTCATTTAACTCTTCTTTATTCAATTCTGCAATCTATGTAGAAGATTTAAGCTAATTTTATTGATCACGCGGCAGCCATAACATTCATTAACGAGAAAACAAACAAGTTTGTTGAAAATTGCGTCATAATTCATAATATTTTATCCGGTAAGAGATTTACACTGTCACATTCGTGCAAAAAATCAGTAACATCATTCACATGAATAGACGAGTTAAGTCTGTGACTTAGGAAACGATTCACATAAAACTGACGAATCTAAAATTAATTAAGTTGTGATTACGTCGAAAGCCGTGGTTGGGCGGTTTCGAAATGCAAAATATTGGCCACATGAGGACTGTTTTACATGTCGGTAATATAGAGTGAATCTACTAGTGCTTTGAAAGATAGAGTTTTAGTTAAGAACTTAAGATTAAGCACACGCATTATATCTTCAACGATAGTAATTTGTAAATAAATAGAAAAAATACCTATGTTTTTTTAAGTTTTGGAGTTTTCTCCACCATTTTCAGGACTAAGAATCTGTAACATTAAACTGTCCAGTTACAAATTAAATATATTGGTTTATTTCGCTTAAATTCGCTCATTGCATTTATTATTTATGATTAATTTAATTGCAAGTAAATCGCTAATTGCTTGTTAGTAAATACCTACAAATAAATATAAACTAAAGATATGATTGATATGATATGAGTTTTTTTGCTAATGCCTTATTTCAATGGAACGAACTTTATAATTAAAATTAATATTCAAGCATGGCCAACACGTTATCAAACTTAAATACCTAGTTAATCGTAATTACTAACTAAAGTAGGACCCTATATTTGTACAACCTTTACAAAAAAAAACAAGTTCCTTCGCAAAGGACAGAAACCAATTAAAAACACTGGCAATGCACAGAAATTAAAAACATGCAAAAAACATAAGGAATAAACGCAGAATAACAATCGCTTGTTAAAAGCAGCTTATAAAACAAGTTTCTGGGGCTAAGGAGGTTTAAATAAAATGATCAAATATTTAACTAAGATTCTGAAATTCTATCCCTACTTTTCTCCTTTGTGATAGGTACATAATTTGAGGTGATCGATACGATCGATTAGTTGAAATCTAAAAATATATATATAATTAGCGCAACTTCAAAGTATAGAATACGAAGAATTTTGGCTATCACGTAAACACGAAAAAAAAGAGTAAAAAGTATTCTATTTCACATGCGGTCCATCGCACTGCAGTGTCAAACGAAGAGCAATATATAAAGACAAAATTGGGTAAAACAGGAACGTCTTCATTTTAGAAATATATTAACTACATATTTTACGTTAAGGAAAGAATTTTTATAGTCGAATAGCATAAAAAACGTAAGAATTACGATATTCGCAAACATACAAAAATTACTATATAATATTGGCTTAGCGCACTTACCGACTAAGGCCGCCAATACCAGAACCTTCATGATGGATCTTTCTCAGTACCGGATGTTCCACTGTGACGAGAAGAAACCTTCTGCCTTTTCTGATCTAAACCTAGCCCTTTTATACTAAAATACACGCGTAGTGTTTACATTGATGACCTATAACCGATTAGATAGGTCGCATACATACGCACCCATTTCTAGATCTTGCGTTTGCTTGCGTTCTATGTTATTTTTGCACCGGAATCATGTGCAAATTTAATTTTTCAAAGAAGACGTAAATATCATTGTTGTTTAAAAAAACATTTGATTTGACAAACATAAACTTACAATAGTAGCATGCATTATAGATATTCGGATAGGTCCCTTTTTTTTTTACAGTGTTTTGTCTACGTGTAACGCTAACGTAGAGGATTTTCGAAAACTGAAAAATTTATAGAATTGTTATTTATGACCATTCTCGATAACGATAGCGTTTTCGCAATTAATCTTGTCTGTGTCTACAGAAACGTTCTATTCTCAATTTTCCACCTCCTTGTTAGGTTTGGAAGTGTAACGGCTTTAAGTGATATTATTAGCTTTAGGCTCTTAAGTTGTACTAGTATCAACTAACTATATCTGCATTTTTTTTTTTCACCCGTTGGTATTAGAAATGTGAAGCGTTTGAAAAATCTGCAAATATTAACATTAGATCGTAAGAAAATGAGAATCAATATAAGTAAGTAGATCACTCAGAATTTTGTTTTTTTGCAAAACTGACTAAATATAAGTTTTCAGTACTTTGCATCATACTATATGCGCGTAACGTTCGAAATCTCAATTGCTCCATTAGGTAAAAAAAAAATTAAGCTGGCGGCCAAATTTTACTGGCTTGACAGTAAATTGAAATGTATAAGCTATACGAATATTGTATACAATATTATTATACAATATTACTGAAATTGTTGTTTTTCAGAAATAATAATTTCCTTGTACACACACAACAATAAACACTGATCATGATTTAATTAATATACATATTAATTAAATCATGATCAGTGTTTATTGTTGTGTATTTAATTAATATACATATTAATTAAATCATGATCAGTGTTTATTGTTGTGTGTGTACAAGGAAATTATTATTTCTGAAAAACAACAATTTCAGTAATTTACCTTAAAGGTTAAATTAATTTCACACTCATTTCAGTTTTTATTTCAACAATGATCAATAATGATCATTCCTTCCTTACAAAACATAAATTTCTTAGAAGTACAAACGATGACTTTTTATTGCCCTTATCAGAACTGATCACTTTCTCCATAAACCACGTTAAGCCCACAAGAGTAAATACTCTGTTACCGAACAATTTTCCTCTCACTTGATATGATGTCCATGGACTTGGGATGGTCCATAAACAAATGGCCATGGCGAAATACACATCAGGAGAGCCATTTATTCAAATTCAAATTAGAATTTGATGTACAAACAGACAAACCATCTCAATCATCTTAGCTCAGCCTTACACGCAGCAGATAGTGAAATAGACAGATCATCACATTATATCGTCTAACCAAAGGTCTCCCCAGGCATGCTTTAGATATGGCAAGGTCTATGCACGATCCCTAACCTTAGCTAGACGTGTGTGCAATCAATGACGTCGTGTTTTCTTGGTTTTATGGAAATTTATCAAGTTCAGGAACGAATTACGACGTAATTACCTATGAATGATTAAAATTAAGACTACTTATGTATCTTTTACACAAGATTGCCCAATAAATATGGAGGATTACCAATTCGCTATTGTTGCTTTTTAGAATTTTATTAGCTTCTTGGCCACTGGGTATTAAAATTGCTTAAGTACCTACGATCAGCGGGCCAATTATGCGTGGCACCTTTTTATCGTGTTTGATATGTATAAATTTTTAACAAAGTCGTCTATTTTATCTAAATCCCTAATATGGTTGACAATGTCGATAAAGTTATTGCGCCGATAAAGCGACGACTATTGTGTTTAAGCCCAGTGTGACAAGAATCACATGAGATTACTACCAATTTGCAAAAAAGTTGCTAGTGTCACGAAATCAATACATTTTTGCACATGTTGGATGTTGAATGGCCGGTATATAATGCTTCTAAAATGGGAAGTTATAAATTAGTCATCGAAAGAAGCCGGACGCCATACTATTAAAAATATATGGGTTATGTTGACATCTTGATTCGGTAGTTCTATATTCTATGGTTATTAGTTTATGGTTAGTAGTTTAGTACCTACGAAAGTTTAAAGTTTGTATTGGAATTTTAGTTCGGTCCGAAATTGTTCTTGGAGAAACCGAAAATGAGCCAAACAACAAAAGTGTAAGTTTAACATTGTGAACTAATATGAGTTTAAGTGCATTGTCAATTTCTTGTTAATTTGTTAATTGTTAATGATTAAAACAATCATGTTGTGTTACAGTCGCTGTACAGCAATACAAAAAGGAAAAAATATTGAATATATGGCCAGCCACCCCTTATTCGCAAACGGGGAGTTCAGTGGGCCACTCGGATCTCAAAGACACGAGTCCGAGTGGCAAAATCTGGCTTCGATGTTGCGAGAGTTTGGCTAAACCCAAGTAACTAAACCGTTTTTAATAAGTAAAAATATTATAAAATAGGTACTTACGCTTAAATTTTACATGAATTTGAGTATTTTTCCAAATGAAATGTCTTGTCGTCACCAACCCGGCACTTGTATAAACTTATCGAATTGAGATGTCAAAAGTCGATCCAAAGTGGCCACCCATATTAAGCTAAGTCGATAAAATATGACGTTTGTCGTATATCGTTGTCAAAAGTGGATAATGCAATGTAACCGATGCCACCATATTAGCTTACGTCGACAGTGATATAATGTCGATGATCTTGAGATAAAGACGTTTTATCGCGTGGATAAGTGTCACCATAATCGGCCCGCTGGTGACAATATTTTCCTTGCTTTTCTGTCTAACAAATCCAAAACTTATTCTAAATCATTTTCGGTATACACGCTGTACGATTGTGGAATGACCCGCACATTAGGCAGCCGCAGTCTGTAGATGATTTCAAAACTAGACAAACGAAGTCCTAGCTTGACACTTGTTCTTGAAAAAGTCCTGCTTATAAATGTAGCTTATTATTAATTATTATTGTTGATTTATTTTTATCTATTCAGGGTGTACGTTGTGTGTCCAGGCGATTATTCCGTAAATATAACAGATATCAGAAAACTTTAAACTGATATGGACAGGACAGTGTAAAAGTAGTAATATTAAAATATAAAGTTGAAACGCTCCCATACCCATATAGAGCGACGTTCCTTGAGGCTGTAATTTCCCTACCGTAACAGATAAAATCTTTAAGATTCATTATTTACACGAATAGACTGTAATAAATAAAATTAAACTTTAGCCTCTTAAGTCTCTCAACGAACAGCATGCCTAATAAATGGAGGGAGGGTTTGAAGTTAATATTTCGGATATTCCTGGTGTTTAAAAATAAAGTTGTTGATGCGATTTTACTCAAAAACTTTCAATATCAGTTCAAAGTTCAGATATCTGTTATATTTACGAAATAATCGCCTGGACACACTTAACGATTACATCCTGTATATTTATCAATATTTATTTAGTATTGTACTTATTTACCTATTATTTTTGTATATTCATCATCATCATCATTTCAGCCATAGGTCGTCCACTGCTGAACATAGGCCTCTCCCAAAGATTTCCACCTCACCCGGTTGGAAGCGGCCTGCATCCAGCGGGTCCCCGCGGACTTGACCAAATCGTCCGTCCATCTCGCGGGGGGTCGCCCTACGCTGCGCTTGCCGGTACGTGGTCTCCACTCGAGAACTCTACTGCCCCAGCGGCCATCAGTCCTTCGAGCAATGTGGCCTGCCCATTGCCACTTCAGCCTGCTAACCCGATTGGCTATGTATGTTTGGTTGATTTTTGTATATTAATACCTTGTTATACGGGTGTACGGATATCTAGGTATATTTCTCGTTTTTCATTACATAACTTTGACCCCTTGTATTGAAGAATCGTTGCCCTAGACCAAGGTGGCATCTTGTCTCAATAGTTTATACCATATTTCAAAGTCGTGCAACGAGTATTTGATATGGGAAAACCAAGGATTGATACTGGTAATTATTTAAATAGTAATATCTTCCTTACTTTGCAACATTTACTTGATATTTTTGATATAATCGAATCGATTATATTAATTCATTGAAAAACCAAAATATCCAATAATAAGCTAGATACCGAAAATTTCGCGGGTGGTAGGACCTTGTGCGGGGTCCTTCCGGATCGCTACCACCATCTTATCCATTAACCCAACGACCAAACAGCGGTTTGGAGATAAGACAGCCGGTGTAATGACTAGCATAGAGGCATTCCATCTTAGTCCTCAGGGTAGGCAGCGCATTTGCAGTCTTAGGGTTGCAGTCTTGTGAATGCGAATGTCTATGGGTCACAGTTTCCACTTACCATCAGGTGGCCTGTGTGCTCGTCAGCCTTCCCTAAGCCATAAAAAAAAAACCGTTGTAAAGTCATTTGTAAAGAAAACGGCCAAGGACTCGAGCACCGAGGGTTCCGTAACGTAATACGGAAAACGCAAAAGAAAATACGGAACATTTTGACCAGCCTAAATTTTAATACAGATTTTTAAAAACTTCCAACTTTCCAATAAATTTGAAAACTTTATTCTTTCGTGTAAAATATAAGTAATTATCCATTAAATAGGATTTTTTGATATTTGTTTGGTTGATAAACTTCGGAGATAAGGGGAGAACGGTCATTTTTTTAAAATGGTGGTTGTAAATAAAAAAGTACGTCACGGTTTATTTTTTTAAAGTTTTGTTTTGTGCCGACTGAATCCTTTAACTTTGACACCCCGATTGCTATTATCAAATCAGTTTCTTTTGTTTCAACCCCCATTCTAGACCCCTTGTTAATTATTTATAAAATTAATTTGGGCCCAGCTACACGCAGCGAGTTGCATGCGCAAGCGGTTTGTGCAGAAATTGGAATTGGATGGAATTGGAATTGTGCGGTATATCGTTTTGCCTTCTTAACGCACTACTATTGCTTGTGCAAATCGGAATTTGTACAAGTATGATTGAGCGTGTAGCCGGGCCCTAAGACGTTGCAACCAGCTCAAATCAAGATTCTCTGAGGGCTCCGGACATCTTTGGTTTCATAAAAATTTCATGAAAATATAACTAATTAAGGCCTGCCATGCTTAAAAATGATTGAGCTTGAATACTCGGGCTGGTGTTACATACATATAGTACTTAGGTACCTATAGGTAAATATTTTAAGGGTTTCTTACAAATAAAACAAAATGTAATTGTAACTAAAATATATTTAAAACAATTAAGTATCTCAAATGAGCATTAGGGCAGCAGCTGCCATTAAAGTATTTTATATATTTTATTTTATAAAAAATACTTATAAACCAACACCTGGAGATCTTAAAATGGAAAAAAAATACTTATGTTCTAATCGCGAGATTCCTTGGAAAGCATTTTTATTCTATATTTGTACAAGGTTTTACTACAAACTAAAATGTTTTATAAAACGTTTTGTACAATTATTTTAGTTTTAGGTTAATTGAGCAAATGTAGGTGTTTTAGGAAGACATTATTGACAAAATTGAATATACTTAATATTTAAAATTATCTACATGAATAAAAAAATACTTGGTCACATTTTTTAACTTTTTGTTGATCTTGAGTTCTAAAGCTAAGCAAAAATATTTACATCTAGGGGCACAGCAGTGTCACCGCGTAGATCGAGCGGGCGAGCTGAACCCTGGAGCATCCTGTACACTTTATTTTGTCCCGAAATGTACCCAATAAATGTCTCCAATGTTTATTTGATAAAAGTATTGTTATAAAAACAAGTCACTTAAACTATAAATAATCAGAACAACCGTACCTTTGTATATTACAAAGAAAATAACGAAAATTGAAAATTGGTCCCTACGGAACTACTTATTCTCTACTAACTACGAAAAAGCTTATATTGCTTAGAGATCTTTTATTTAAAACAAAAGAATACTTAAAAGCAACTTAGGTAAAATTTCAAAATGGAATATAACTTTAACTTAAAACTACAGTCTTTTAAATGAGCATTTTTTATCGACTTAAGTCTTAGGAATTGTGGAATTTACTGTAATAACTAATAATGAATGGTGATGTGCATGTGAAAATTATACAGTTGATATAACTTTTAAAATTCCAGGGAATAGCTGGAAACTCTGCCTTAAAGCCTTCATGATCAACATAGAACTGGCTAAAATAGAAAGTTTTCAACGTAAGTCCCGTTAACTCTACACAAATATTTGCAAGGTGTAATTTTAATGAATATGTTTATCTTTGTATAAAAAACGAACACTCTCCATGCTCTTTTTTCAAAAACGTGAACATCCTTACTTTTTTGAAACTATTTCCAAAATTGAAATGTTCTGCAACTTGCACTGCATCTATGTATTTCTGCTGAAGTAATGATGTTGGCAATACATTTCTGCTCTGTCCGTGTATCAACGAGCACAGACTTATCATGATCTTACAGCCTTTGTAACCTAGGCACCGTTAACTTGTCTCTGATGCAGCGCAGCGTTGTCAGTTTGGCTGGCGAGCTGGGCACCATCTGCTCGTGGTCGGGCCGGCGAGGGGGACGCGGGGGGAGGCAGGTGCGGGGCACGCTGGCGATATGGGGGTGGCTCTTGACGTGCTTGCGGAGGGAAGATGGGTCGGTGTAGCGCTTGCCGCAACCAGCAGCTCCGCAGGCGTAGGGTCTCTGGAGAGAAAAATAGGAGGTTGTGGTTTAGATATAAAGTATACACAGTATTATACACTGATTAAACTGGTATTTTGTGATAAGAAACGAGATTATAACGGCATCTGGAGTTGAGATAGACTTAAAAGAAGGCGGCGGAACGATTGTAAACAGTGGGGCACTAAATAGGCTATTTAGATTAGTTAGCTAATGCTACTGAACACGTAACTAGTTTGTATATAGCTAGGTAGTTACAGAATACAAAAGGAAAGTCTGCAAAGCCTCACTGAAATTGCGTCAAGGAGTTTGTACTTGCAGGCATGCTTACATATACACAATAAATCAACTCAAAATTATCGAAACCACAACTTACAGCATTAAAATGTGTGCGCTGATGCTTGGCTCGATCTGAAGAGTTGGAAAAAGCCTTCCGGCAATGTGGCGCAGGGCAGGCGTACGGGCGCTCCCCGGTGTGGGAACGCACGTGGATCTTCAAGTTCTCCAGCCGGGAGAAGGCTTTGCCGCAACCTGGGTGCTGGGGTGTACAAGGACAGATAAGTAAACAGTTTGACAGCACGTTAATATTATTACCTCCCTAAATCAAAAGGCGGTATGTCCAATTCAAAACCTCAAGGCGGTTTAATTACTTTGCTGATAGTTAATAGGTTGTGTTTGCTCTATGAATTTTGTGTGAGCTGCTCTCATTTGATTTAAAATGAATATTTGGGTTGAAATCATTGCTTTCTTTTAAACTTTCGAGATACCAGAAAACTTGCAGGAGCGCTGTTGACATTTAGTATCGTAAGTAGAAACGTGAAAGTGATACTAGTGCAGTCGGTGTTCGTAAACAGCATACGCTCGTAATAGGTGTACTGCTGATTATTTTAGATGGATCTTAAGTTAATAACATAGAAATCTAAAAGGACCCAATACGAGCCCCTGAGCAACTACACTTGTTTTTATTACGGATTTTTTTCTTGCTCGTAGTAATCACATAAAAAGCAGGTTTAGTTTTGGCAAAACCTTATCTGTAAATGCCTGCACGCACACCTCATCTATCACTATTCCAGCTAGTTTGCCATTTCTTCTTTCTTTCTTCGGTATTGCAGGCTGTGCTATATATGTCGGTAACAATAAAAATATGTGTATAGAGAGACGAAAAACTCACATGGCAACGGTTTGGCTTGTGTCCCGAATGAACCCGCATATGGATTAGCAGCTTGTACCGTGCGTTGAATGGCCTACGGGCGCGTGCGCAATCCTTCCACAGACAGCTGAATTCATCGCCTGAAAAATAATTAAAAAGGTTGATGAACTATTAAGTAGAACCTAGAACTAAAGTTTAGAACTAGCAACAATAGTAAATTGCTGAAACGTGGATACATATACTCGTATGCGCACACGCATTCAAGCCGCGCGTTACATAAACAATCTGCGTACCGCCAATTAAATACCTCACTTCCTGATTGCCATATAAAGACGACTACTATATTTGGTAGTTCTTACTTTGCTGACCGTGTTAGCGTTTCAGTGCCACGAAGTTCAATTTCCTTAGTCCTTAACGTTATCGAGTTATAAGCAGGCCGTACACCGGATTAAATATTGAATTGTACCTAGTATGCAAACGACCTAGACCACAATGCTGACAGTCAAATCAATGATGATAAAATATGAAAGTAAGCAACTACTTACTTAAGTTTAAATAGATTGGTATCAACAGCTCCGTTTTTTAAAACGCAATAAAACACTACTTTACGTTTTTAGTTGCGACAGCAAAGAGACCAAATCTTTATGACAATCCTAGATAAGACATTCCATTCAATAAAATGACATACCTTTGTAAGTATTAACGTGTGCCCTCTCAATGTGTTCCACCAAAGTGCCCTGGTTCGGGTACTTCTCGTAGCAATGCTCCCATAGGCAGGGTCTTTCTCCTGGAAAAAATATGAGGGTTATTAGCAAATGATATAAACTTTACCAAACAGCAAAGTGTGATCTACTCTAAGATCTCCGTGATCTCCGTCCCTCTTGACCAGGGCACTTGGAAAAAATATGCTAAAGACGGAAAAAGGCAGAAATGGTTGGAAAGCACACTAAACTTCTCGCGTGATAATATTCTTATCGTCGACGGCTATGATTGAAGAGCTAAATAAATATAAAAAAATACTAAATACCTTGCGATTTATCCTTGTGGCTTTTTCTTTCACTTGAATTATTAAGCCTGTTGTTTTCATCATTCTCTGTGTCTAATGTTAAACCAAAATCATCTAAATTTACAAAAAGTTCATCTTCATCTAATAATTCTGAATTCTCATCATAATATGTGGAACTTTGCACATCACTTTCTATAGATTCTGATACTGATATCTTTCTTTCGTTTCTTTCAAAGTTGAACTCAGTACAACTTGTTGGTGTATCTGGTAAAATATAACTATTTTCACTGTCTAAATTACATAAAATATTATTAGGATAACTGTACTGCTCCAAACTGTTTATAACATTAGTGTTACTATTAGGTACTACAGTCTCGGTAACTTGGTTGTAATAACTCTGTGGTGGTGGTGGTGGTGGTGTTTCTTCTACGTTGTAATTGCAGTAACGTTTGGAGAATGCTGTTTCAATGGAAGGTAATAGATTAGTTTCAGTAGGAGTAGAGAGGAATTCTTCTTTAAAACCTGAGCTCGAGTTTTCTCCGTCTTCTCTGCATAGTTCGTCGATCAACGACTCATCATCTATGTAATCATTATTGCCATCATAAAAGTTGTTGTGTACTCTTTTATCATTAAATGATTCGCTTTTAAAGCTATCATCAAACTCTATACTGTCCAGATCTAGCAGAACTTCTTTAATATTCTGCTCTTTAATATTCTTATCGATAACTTCATTGATAATTTCAAAATCAGTACTGGCGGTGGTCCCATTATTCCAATCTAAGACTTCAAAATCAAAACTCTCTTCAATACCGTACTTAAAACTATCGCTTTTCCTTTTATTACTGTTTTCAATCTCCAAATTGAATTGCGACATGTAGTAAGCATGCAGATCTGTGACGCCATCTGTTTCCTTGAAAAGTCCATCATCGTCGTAAGGTGTAATGAATTCAGCCATTGTGGGTTCATTTACCTATAAAGGTTCAGTAATCTTCAGACGTTTGACATGTGGTGTTTGCTCATGCGCATGTGGCTTCGCTATTATTGTAAAAATAAACTTTCTCCGCTCGTACTGGCCATCTGCGAATTATAAATTTAATCGTTTTTTTTGCGATATACACACTGGTAACACGTGTTAAGTGTTGCAACCTATTTCCATTGAGAGGAAGTTCTTTACCGTTAGTTAATGATATCTAAAGTTATGTAAATGTAGTATTTATGGATATTGTAATAAGTAATTAGCAAGATGTTGGGTTATTTTTAAAATACTTTAAACGTAACTAGGTAAAGGAATTACGCGTTCAATGCCCAATGCCTAATGCCCATACTAGAAGTTGGCTGTTACTCTATTGACTACTTATTCTCCTGTTGGGGATCGTTTTTTGAAAAACTATTTTCTATCCATTTTTTTTATGCAAGTTCTTAATTTGTGTTGGTCGTTAACCTTTTTACTTATGCCTATTACCTTCGTCTACATACTGCAGTAAGGTGTCTTTTTTTTAATGGAATGTTTACCGTTAAATATAGGTAGAGTACGATTAATTTAGTGACAAGGAAATGCTAAATGGGGGAAACCGGTGGGTTGCTCCTATTTGGGAATTTTAATAAATTTGAACGACATAGACACATAATAATATTATAATTGCGAAAGTTTGTTTGTGTGTGTGTGTGTGTGTGTGTGTTTTGTTTGTTTCTCCTTCACGCACGCAACAATGGCTGGACGCATTTTACATTGGATTCACACAGGCTACTTTTTATCCTGGAATTTTTAATAGTTCTCGAGGGAATAACGATAGTCGAAAATACGCGGACGAAGTCGCTGGCAGAAGCGAGCGATAAATAATTATAATTATTCAGTAAAAAGCAAAGATATTTAAACACTTAAATTTAGTTAAAGCTCTTTTTCTATGTTCTCCAGCAATTATTTTAGTGTTGACTAATCTTATTCAATTTTCACGTTTGACTTAAATGGAAAAAAATATATGAAACCTTACGTGCAAAATCTCCCAAAAAGAACACGAAATCACAGTGACTTTTTTAAACATTAAAAATATAATAGAAGTCTGGGGTAGCAGATAATCTATAAAAATAAATAGTTGTTACATGCGTTCATTCCCTAAGCGCAAGACTTGAATGCGACTGGACCAATTTAGCAATTTTTTTATGGACTAGAAAAAAAATGATATTTTAGAAAATTAAAATTGGAAGTGTTTCCCGAATAAAAACGTCTGATATAAATTATGCTATAAATATATAGATAAAATGTACCTATAATATAATTATTATCAACTAGTTAACAATTACAAACGCGCGTAAAATAATATTGGTCGGTATTATACTTACTATTTTAATTTAGTTATTTTTGTTAAATAGGTAAAAAATAGTAGTAAGTAAAACATATTTAACTTTTTCAAACTACATGCTAAAAAATAAAAAAAAGGTTGACCACATAGAAAAAAAAAGTATTGTGATACAAAATAATACCTAATTATATGTAATAATAACTAATTGTATTTTAATACTTTCGTATATTTTGTACGACATATTAAGCAAATAATTAAAAAACTATTAAAACTGACGCATCAAAAAATAAATAACCATAGACAAATAAAAAAAAACTTACCAAAACGCAAATCAATCAATCACCGACGCACGTAACAAAAATGGCGCGAACTGTCAACTTGACACATAACCTAACTTTCGTTTTGCCGCCTAAACCACTACGGTTGACGCGTCCTTACTCCCCCACGCTGGTTTCAGGAATAACATTACAGGAGCATTCGGGATAGCGAAAAAACTATTCCAACAAACACATGTGTGTCTTTCATGCGACCACTTTATTTATAACAGCTGAATTTCTGACTTTAGTCCTGTTGGTTCTTTAAAATAGAGTTGAATTCGCTTGTGATCTTTCATAATAATTGTAATAGTTAATGGTAAGAGTTCTTTACTCTCTTTTGGCGCCATACAAAATCCATTTAAAGATTTTATTGATTCATTTGTCACTTGATTTTTTGCGAAACAGAAGCGTAGGATTTTTAAATACTTTGGTAGAAAAGGCGTCTCTTTTTTTATAAAGATGATAATAGAATCCTTAGCATTGTTTGTTTTTTTATATTATATGGACGCATAAAATTGTTTGTTCAAATAAAGTTTAAAAGATACTAAAAACTGGTTACGCAGGAAAATATATAAATCAAAATGTATTAAGTAAGTAATCATATTTCATACTTAAGTATATAATTATTTTCATTGGTTAATATTATTTTAGTACTTATCTTACTTTTATTTTAATACGTGGAGTTTTAATATAAGGTACCCATTTTCTTTATATAATAATGTATCAATAAATACCTACCTCATTATTATATGCATAACACTTTATGCGTTCAGAATTTACTAGAAATTAACATATCCGTAAAAGTACTCATAAAGTTAAGTACAAACTTTAACCGCCAGCTTCTGTTTAGTCAGTTTACATTAAGTACGCAATTTATTTAATCTCTAACTAATAGTTTTTTTAATAAAATTTTATCTCAGTAAAAAGCACTAGTATACAGTGTTAGGTAAATAATGGATAATCCGTGACTTGATAGGAGGCACTTTTGGACGTTCCGAAAAAGCTATTATTTTTTTTGTTAAGGTCATCTCCTACATTTTAAAAACAAATACCTAAGTCATTTTTTTTACTAAGATTGATTAAGCTTTATTGGAAAGTGCTAAGTGCCTATCAGCAGGTCAATTAAGTATTTAGCTAATACTATGTATATTAATACTCTAACATAAAATAAAATTATAAAGACTAGGAACTTGATAGTTTTATGTGGCTCAACGTTTTTAAAATTTCAGGATCCGTCCAACGACAAGAAATGATTCCTGTGATGCTCACTCACAAAATGATGCACGCACTCACGTTGCGGAGGGCGTGAAAAAACTCAATCAACATATTTCGTCGTCGAGAATTTTACGAGTTTTTGTGAGACACTTGTTTTACGTATGCCAAGAAAATATTTGGAATTATAAATGCTTCGGCGTGAACATCGAGAGTGACATACATCTTGTGAAAAAAGGAATAAACTTGGTCGTAAACTTGATTTTGAAATAGTGACTCTCTTACTTAATATGATTAAAATAGTCATAGCTGCTTTTACTCCAAGTGAGCTAGTTTCGTTTCAATTTCGCACCAATCCCAAAACGCTCAAATTTTGACTGAAACAGTTCTGATCGATGTTAAAAGACTCTAATTGATGCAATTAGACCAATGACCTGAAATATTTGTAATAAACTGCTATTTTGCTATCATCGTTTAAACTTCAACTTTATTGAGGATTAGATTAGATATCAAGATTTAGAATTACAAATTGTAGTTATTAAAAGGTAAATAACTTCTAGACTAATTAATATTATTAGAAAGTTAAAACTATATTTTGTACAGGTACAGCATACATAAATTATTTGAGCTTTTTAAAGAAGGTGTGATGAGAACATGAACACAATTAGGAACACAAAGTAGCTAAAAAAAATATCATGAAAAACAGTACGCCAAAAAGATAGCTCGATTTGTAGTCAACAACGTAGTTAATTCGATACCTATAGAAAAGTCGCCAAGCCACCACCTCAGCTTCAAATACCTAACTAAACAAAAATGTATATCGTACAACATTACAAATATAAAAAAACAAAACAATGAACTTTTAACTATTACCGAAACAAAACACAATAAGAAACGCACTTAGTATACTAGGCCAACCAGCTATGCTGGGCAGAGATGCGCTGGTTTTCAGCTTCAACTACGTCATGTTCTAGATAACTGTCACTTGTCACCTTTTTTTTATGGCATAGTGAAGGCAAACGAGCACACAGGCCATCTGATGGTAAGTGGAAACTGTGGCCCATAGGCATTCGCATTCACAAGACTGCAAGCCTAGGACTGCAAATGCGTTGCCAACCCTAAGGAATAAGATGGAATGCCTCTATGCTAGACATTACACCGGCTGTCTTATCCCCAAACCGGAACACAACAATGCGAACACTGCTGTTTGGCGGTAGGTAATGGATAAGATGGTGGTAGCGATCCGGACGGACCCTGCACAAGGTCCTACCACCCGCAAATCTGTCATCAAGTCTCAAATATTCCAACACTTGCAACTGTGTCACCAAGGACGGTCGTGGCTTGTTTATGCGCATTGCCTAGACCTAACTTTTCCGATAACCCAGGCTGTGACCTCCCTAGTGCCACATTGTCGCTATCAAAGGGTGAACGATTTGTTAATGGATTACCACGTGTCGCGAAGTTGAGATAGCGTTCAAGAATGTATTTCGCAATATGCCTCTTATAGATTAAATCTAGATTTGACATTGAATGCTCATCTAGTATCGCCAGCAACACAGTTAAGGGTGAAGCCAATTGAGCGTACTTTTATAGGGTTTCGTGCCAAAATGGTAAGAAAGGGACCCGTATCGTGAGACTACGTTGTCTGTCTGTCTGTCTGTATGTCGCAGTAGGTTATCTCAGCACCTACAAATGCTATCAACTTGAGATATGGCATAGTTGCTTGCCTTTTTCCGTCTAGGATGGGTCGGGGTGAACATTGAAAGTGGTTTGATTAAAGCAAATGCGGTGTCATATGAAAGAACTCAATCTGTACATTTCAAAACTATTATTTTAAATTTTTGTTATGATCTTTATGATTTATAGCCAATAATGTACAAAAAATGACCATTCCTGATGTATATACAATTATTTATATATTGGGAAAAATATAATGAAGTGTTCAATATTTACAGGTTTTGAGAAATAAGCAAAAAAACTTTGAAAATCTGTATTAAAAAAATGTAGGCTAGTCAAATTGGGCCAAAAGAAGCATAGAAAATAAAGTTCATTCAAAATGGGTATTTTCTTTTGTGGTAACCAAGCGTGTTATCTTAAATACGGGACCCTCGGTGCGCGTGTCAGACTCGCACTTGACCGGTTTTTTGAAGTTGTGAACAGAGAACCAAGGTCACCGACATAGCTCAGAGAGTTAGCATGCTGAAGTGGCAATGGGCAGGCCACATAGCTCGGAGAACTGATAACCGTTGGGGAAGAAAAGTTCTCGAGTGGCGGCCCCGCACCGGTGGACGGAGTGTTGGACGGCCTCCCACCCGGTGGTCTGACGACCTGGTTAGGATCGTGGGGAGCCGCTGGATGCAAGCGGCTCAAGACCGTGACTTGTGGCGCTCTTTGGGGGAGGCCTTTGTCCAGCAGTGGACGCCCCCGGGCTGATGATGATGATGATGATGAACTTCGGTTTCATACTAAACTCCTGTTTGGTTCACACGGCGACGCAAAATGAGTTGGACTTTTGTATGAAGCAGAAATTACGCAACCGAAAATATGCGACTCACAAAGGAAAAAAATACGCTCGTTTGTGTTTACTTAATAAGGCTCACTAGTGGTCACGCAACAGGGATGCTGTTTGTACTGCAAGAAATTATAGTGTAAGAAATAAGTTCTTGCAAAATATGCTTCGCCTAAACTTAACTAAACACCTAAATAACTGAATAATAAATTAGTCATAAAATAATATGTAAATATTGTATATTGTCTAGGGGACACGGTTTCTGTAGGAGAATGTATCGAAACTCTATATGTGGTTGTCTTGCACTGTCATAGATAAGTATTTTTTTATACTAGCGGACGCCCGCGACTTCGTACGCGTAGAATTAGTTTCCCAGTACTCCCCCTTTTTCCTTAATCCTTTCTTAGTGCTCACTTACATCATGAAAGGAACACCTGTACCAAATTTCAAGTTTCTAGGTACAGTAGTTTCGGCTGTGCGTTGATATGTCAGTCAGTCAGTCAGTCAGTTTCTCCTTTTATATATTTAGATATGAAAATTCTGAGTTTTGAACATTTTCCTGAATATATTTTTTATTTTATTTTATGTTAGATTCATTGTTTTATATTATGCTAGGTTAAGCTTTATAATTGTATAATATCATAAGTAGTATTTAAAAAAACGACTGACTGTTGAGTTTCTTGCGGCGTTTCCTCTCAGCAGTGGTCTCTTGCGAAGCGCTGGTAGATTTTTGACGAGCAAAACTGCCCGTGCGGCCTACTTACTGAATAAACATCTTTTATCTTTTATCTTTTATCTTTTAGTGTAATTAAATTGTGTGATTGATACCATGATTGACAATAAAATGTGTACTCTATTCTATTTATGAATGATGAAAAAATGTGACCCTATCCTACGAGTATAATGTTTACCATAATTTAAAGTAAGCTTTGCTTGGATAGGTGATATTAAAATACCCATCGTTTTTTAAATATTCATGTGTTTTTTTTTCATGTGATTTTGTGCAGTTACAGATAAGTTCATTAGCACGAAATTCCCGTTAGAACCTCTCAACCTCTGTATGCCTAAGTAAGTACAAAAGCGGCAGCACGCGATTTAAAGCAACATTAAATTGGACCAACGTTTGTACAATGGCCAATATTTGTGTGGTATAATTATACGAAAATTATAAAATACGGTTTTAATTCATTCAGTTTATTAAATGGTGCCGTTGCGTGGCAACTCTCGAAAATTGTATTAGGTATATCGGATAATTTGGTCATGGGATTGTTTTTTATATTATTGATTTATCAACTGGTACAACCAAAACGATTAGCCGCTGTACAGTTTTTTTTAATAAGTAATTAAAATGACCTAATTCTTTAACCAGGCCGCACAGGCACTTTTACTAGTCTAAGTCCACCAGCTACCAGAAGTTTAATCAATCAAGCTTAAAATCACTAATTTTAAAAATAAAGAACATAAAGCACATTACACGAGTACATGCCCGGTGTAATGGCAGTTATAAAAGAGTAAAAGTTTGAAAAAGGAGCAAGAGGTCGCACGCGCAGGGTTTTATATGATGCACTTATGTCTGACACGTGTGACGGGAGGCTTTGAGCCGGTGCAGCAGTACAAGCTATAACATAATTGTACGGTAGACTGACATTTGTAACTTTCCTACCCTCCATCCAATATAGCCAGTTTGCGATAGATCGTGTTTTACTTCCAATACACTACATTGGCGCAGTCGGTAGGATTCGAACCTATGCTCCCAATAATATATTAGACCTGGTTAGCCGTGTTTTTTGTGTTCGAAGGGAGGCCAAAGGGAACCTATTAATATGCTTACGTAATTGTCCATCAGTCCATGCGTCCGTCTGTCATAACTTTAAAGAGCTTTTGAACCGTAATAAATAGCATGTGTTATTACGGCGGATTTAAGATAAATGAAAAAAAATGTGGTATAATAAAGAGGGTCCCATACAAGAAACGTATACAAGAGACAATAGGGAATTAATAAAAGCTGATTTATGTAACAAACAGTGGTGAAAAAATATTACCTATTTGAATAGCTATAAAAATAACTAAGGTATAAAAAGTCATATAGCCAAAAAAGTTTTGTTTCTTTCTCTTTCTAGCAAAACAGAATTTACCATGGTGTTTATGACGTCACAGTGCATATCAGATCACTAAACTTTCCAGACATTTTAACGCCTGCATCATTGATCTGTCAAACTCTTTTTTTTAGTTCGTGGTTTATCCCCTTAGCCCCCCCTAACCTCAGGGGAGAGCTCTGGATCACCCACAAAAGACAAATAAGCCATTCTATAACCTGATGGAAATTCATCATCGCCGCCCAAGGGAGGATGTACGAGAAAGGAATCGCAGATGAAATAAAAAAAAAAACAGCAAAAGGAGCGAACTCAGCTGGTACTGCTCACAGTCTTGCAGGACTGCTGCTCAGCGCTGGTATTCTGTTTTCAGGGTATGACAACCGCTAAAATTACAAGCATAGAGGCATTCTATCATAGTCCTCAGGATTGGCAACGCATTTGAACAAGTGAAATAGGAATAAGACCAAGATATTTTTACTTCCAACAACGAGGCCTGATAATTACAAAAACGAGTACCTTATAGACTAACAATATAAAACTTAAAATTAACACCGAGGTGACAAAAGGTCCTATTTTGCCAAAATTAGAGTTATGGTCGCTGCCGGTAGGTTGTCCTGAAATCGCCGGAACTCGACACCTTTCGACCAGAACTCAAGACACTCTCCAGCATAAGTAAACCGCGGCACGAGCATTACAAACGAGCTGAAGTGCACACGCAGCTGTAACACCGTCAGACTGCAACCAACTGTCAGGCGGACGTACTCCACCACGTCTACCATGGTTATTTTATGGGTCGCAGGTCCCATACCATCAGGAGGACTGTGTGCTCGTTTGCGTCCATGCTATAAAAAAAAGATGCGTTGCTAGATCAGCCGGCATAAAGAATTGCTTGTCTTTTAAATGTCCCTAAGCAGTAGGTCGAAAATTCACAAGCGAGCCCAAATACAAACATACAAGTAAAAACCGGCCGGTCACCAAGGTACCATTATCTATACAATAATAGACAACTAAATATTCTGTGAATACCAGCGTCAACCTGTTGCCGTTTTTAAAATAGAGCAAAAAACGGTAAAAAAGTCACTTTTGTTGTATCCCAACGCTTCACTTAAATATGTATTTTATTCTGTTTTTAGTATTTGTTGTTATAGTGGCAACAGAAATACGTCATGTGTTAAAATTGCAACTGCTATCACGGTTCATGAGATACAGACATATTAGACGGGCAGTGGAGACTTAGTAGTTCCCGTTTTTACTCCTTGGGTACATCACTCCTTCAATCGCATGAAAAACTCTTCATATATTCAGCCGCGCAATTACGTTTTAATAACGCTAAGAAAATATGGCATTCTATATTTGAAACTGTGTCACAAGGCTTAACCAAGATAAATTTAACGGTTGGTTTAAAAAACAATTGTTATTATGCGCGTTATGGTGCCCACGTTTATTGGAATCGACGGCGTTTGACGGGCACAACACTGTTTACTTAGTGTAATTACTAAAACATGGAATCATAACATATTTTATATTTGAACGAAAGCGTGTTTGGCTGTCTTAATTAATTTGGGAATCTCAGACAATGTTATGAAACACTTTTACGACGGTTTTTAGTTGGTAGCGATAGTGACCGTGCTTAAGAAACTAGGAGTCTCGCGTTCGATTCCTGACAGGAGTTTTGTATGACGAGCGCAAGTTTGATCCAGGGTCTTGGAAGTTTTCCATGTAACCCTAAGAGGGGATCATAAACGCACAACAGCTAAAGTGTGCTTGAAATACGCTTTGTCCTTATCTGTCATTGTGGCATTTCTTTTTGGTAGAAAGGGACTTTATACTGCGTTTTTGAATACTCTAAATAAATCCCTCATCGTATTTTCAATTCTGAGAGACTTGAAGTGCGATACAAAAGAGTAGAAATTGAAAGAGGGCGCCACTTTCTACGTAACTGTCACATTTTTGACGTAAAATGCTTAAACATGGCAGCAATTTAGTATGTTTTTTTAGTTCTATTTTATGTACCCTTTAATTACAGGGGCCTGAGCAGCGACGTCGCTGGTCAATTTGGTCACCACAAAAGTTGCCTAATCCTCGATCAACTATAGTTGCCATCCGTATTGAGGAACGCTATTGTCAACGCGTAGATAAAGGGTTAATTTTACTCTTTTGTGTCGCACTGTAACAACGGTGAGCGCGCAGAACTGTCTGGTACACATATTAGAACTCTAGAGCTTAGTTCGGCTAGCCGGGTCATTTATTTTATTTATTCCTAATACGTTTCTTTAAAAGCCCACTACTCGACCCATTCTAAATCTGTATAAACAATCCTTTTTAAAATGATTACCTTAAGAAAATGACAGTGTCATTAGCCAACAACAATTAGCACATTTCGTCGAAGTGTTCACCATGATGGCTGATGATTTATGAACAATGCGTTATCTAGGCCACAAGAGCTTCAGATGCTTACACTTGTCCTAGGGGCACGGGTTCTCAAACTGTTACGTTTTCAAGTGGCCGCGGCCGAAGTTCACGTAATCTTTAGCAGATGTTACTGTTAATTTAAAAGGCGTAATATTACTCCGAATTTAAACCTTATCTATATATAAGGTACTTAATAATTACTATGGTCTAATAATCTTTGATCTGTACTACGGGTTAAAATTATAGAAGAAGAAAATTGACTGGCTGACTGACCGATCAACCATTGGACCTAGGTCTAGAAATTTGGGGGAATATTCCTTGGATATTCTAGGAGTGCACTAAAGAGGGATTTTCGGAATTACATCCCCTAAAAAGTGAAATAGGGGGAGTAGCGGGAAACTAATTCTACGCTTAAAAAGTACGAATTTTTCCTCTTCGAACTGTACAGCCACTACGAGCTTCATTAAGTGTAAGGCCCGGTTCTTTGCACTCAATGTATAGCGAAAGCTGGCCAAAAAAATTAAATAGTTATAAGATATGTACTTATAGAGAAAGTTACAGTTTGAGAAGCGGCGATCACCGCGGTGGTACGATTACTCTAAATTAACACACTCGTGCGCACGCCGCTTGTCAACTGCGGCCCGCTTTATTTCAAGGAAATGGTGCTTTGTGTATAGTATTTATTTAATTATAATTTTACGCTTTTTGGAGTTAGTGCATATTTTTAAGCTTATACAGATCAAGGCGTGGACGTAATCGGACAAAAGATTTAATTGGTAAAATACATACGTATTATGTATATCTTTTGCAGTCTTAATGCTTCACTCAGCGTAGTTTAATGACGAATAATTGACAGCAGAACCTTTTTTTTTAAAACGTATCTGTATAAAGTCCGCAGCAACAACTTGTCTTAAAAATTAATTTTTTGACAAACTTATTAGAAGTTTTTTTTATAATTATTATAGGTTTGCTATTGACGACCTCTTGCCCTTCTAGGACGAAGATCTAGCGACTAGGTTTAACTTTAAGTTTCAAATAATTTCAGATATTCACGAGCGACCCGCGCTTGGCGCCTCATAGGTAACGCGTACGCGCACATGTCTTCCAGAAATAAAAGCAATGGCGGCCAATCGCGCCACACGCCGGCTCGTGGCAGAAAAAATAATTATAAATAAACCCTTTGAGGTTTAATGAATATTGTTTACAAGTGGCTCCGATATTGTTTACAATTGGTTAGGACGAGTGGCTTTGTCTAGCTAGAAGATACGAGTATGTCCAACACGAAAGCTTAGCTACATTCTTAAAACGGTTTTGGTTGCTTCCTGCAAGATTGTTCTTTTGAAGAAGTAAACTTTTTTACTTCAATTCCTTACATTATTTGGATAAGTGTGTGTGTAGGTTTTCTGCCGTTTCGCCAAACAACATTTGGTCGAATGTATCGTTTCGCAACCGTTTAATTAAGCATCCCACGTTTATTTCTGTAACTGTAAATATTTCAGTTTTTTTTATGGTATAGAGTAGGCAAGCGAGCACACAGGCCACCTGATGGTAAGTGGAAACTGTGAACCATAGACATTCGCATTCACAGGACTGCAATCCTAAGACTGCAAATGCGTTGCCAACCCTGAGGACTAAGATGGAATGCCTCTATGCTAGTCATTTCACCGGCTGTCTTATCCCCAAATCGGAACAGAACAATGTGAACACTGCTGTTTGGCGTTAGGTTAATGGATAAGATGGTGGTAGCGATCCGGACGGGCCCTGCACAAGGTCCTACCATAGGGTCAACGCGAAGGTACAGAAATATTTACAGTTACAGAAATAAAATTGGGTTGCCAAATGAAAAAGTTGCGAATCGATACATTCGACCAAACGTATTTCGAACAAAAGGCAACAGGCAACCGTGTACGTAACACGGTACATTGTAAAATATCAAAATGAGGTACCTAAGGATATTTTATCCCTGGGCGTTTCTGATGTATGTAAGTACGTAACTTCGGATACTGTTGCGCGAAAATGTGACATTCCAAAATTGTTTAGTTAGCTATAAAAATGTCTACCAACAATGAGCATGCTGAGGGTTGACACTTTATTGCTAAATAGTTGGAGATTGACACAACTGCATGACGGCGTCCCTAAGATGTCATGTAGGATAAATAATTATAAATGGAATTGCTGTTTATCTTTGAGCATTTGTTACTAATATTTTATCCATTTTATTCAGTACACAACAAGGGTTGTCAGGAGGGTTATGCGTTTGACTTGTATATATATCCACTCGTAACTACTAAACGGCTAAACCGATTTTAATAAATTATACGTGGTTAGATTCGAGTTATCCACGAGTGTAATAGGCTATATTAAAAATTATTTAAATGTGAAATTGGTTATCACCAATTACTTATCAGTAAGTAACATTAGTTTGGGGACATTATCCAAACAGCAGTTGAGTTTATAAAGCTTGCTTTTCGTTAAACTTGTTGAGTATAGATAGTACAAAGTCAATTTTAAAGGCCAACGGGAGAGTTTTCATTCATTAGCTATGCCTTTTTTTTTTTGCCCCTCGGCGACTTGATCAGCTACTACCGCGGGAATATGGCGTTTCCACAATGAAGTGATTTCGCCAGTGTCAAGTATATATAAGTATAAATCAATATAGCAATAAAACACAACCACCACACCACACAGCCACCAATCTTCTCTAGGAAGATTGGTGGCGACGTTGTACGGTGATATGTAGAACAGAGGCCAAGATAGTTTTAACCTCTGTACCACTGCGAGTCCACTTGAAACGAGAAGTAAGATGCGAAGATACACGAAATAAGTCCAAGTCTTCTATCACCTTGCAACACAAAGGCATTAAAAGTACAAATCACTAACAAAAAAGAACTTTGAACACCTAGTTACACAAAAATATAAACTAAAACAAATTACACATCCGCCATCTTTTGACGTTGCAAATGGCCTCCTAGCTATGCCTTCAGAGGCAAACATGTTCGATTGTTGGGGAAATGTCAACTAGGTACGAGTACCTACATAAAAACAGAACCATAGGTTAAGTACATCTAGTCCAAGGGTGAGCAAAACGTGTCACTGGGAGCCAGAAAGACGAAACTTTAGAGGGTGGAAGTCGAATAACAAAGATGGCTATTGTTTTAAAATGGATCTTTTTTAGCTTCTATTTAACTTGCAATGTATGCAATGTACGGGTCAAAAATTTCAAGTTAAATTTGACCCACTTCCCAGTTTTCGATCAAGCTGAAATTTGGCATACATGTATAAATTGGATGACAATTCAATACTATTATGACATGGAGCTGATCTGATGATGGAGTCACGTGGCTGAATCTCCGCTATACTTAACGTAGTCCCACCGTGTTGGGACTCATTTATTCGGTCTTGATAAGCAGATAATGATTCTGCAAAAAAAGTACAGTCAACAACAAAAACTTGTCGAAAAAAATTTTTTTTCACTGAAAATTTTCTTGTTTAATCGGGTTGGTTCTTAATTAGGTTTAATGAAAGTTGGTTCGGCCGTTTAATAGATAAGTATCAACTCTCACAGATGGGGGGACGACATTATATCGAGGATGTTTCTCTGTTCAATAAGTAAGTATGTTTTGTTTGTTTATGTTGACTTTTCCACTACACCAAAATACCGCAACCTTTAGGAGGATTGGGAACCGACGCTGAAATTGCGTAGCTGGTGGTAGCTGTCAAAAGTGTTTCATACAAATTTAGCTCCGGGCGATAACGTTACGTTTCTCACCTCCTAAATCAAGTCCGATTTCCACGGTTTTTAATGTTGCTATTGCTATTGCATGTTATGAAATCTAGGTCTGTACCTTTTCGGTATTCTATTTATTTTTTTATTTGCTTCATCTTAAAAAAAAAAAAACATGTCTAAGGAAAAATTGTAAGAATCTGAATTGCTACAAAGGATCGCAATCGGAATAATTGCATTTTGTATGGAAATTTTTAGCTTAACAATTTAATTAAGTACTTTATTTTTCTACCTGTCATCATCAGGCGTCCACTACTGGACATAGTATAGTCCTACATACGATTAATGTTTACCTAACTTAGGCCTACCTTATAGTACCTACCTACATTACAACACGTTATCCCCGTTGAATGGATAATTAAAGTACACTGCGGTGCAGTTAACAGATAACGCACATTCTGTTAATATCATCGACGTGGCACCGCTAGTTTGATTTATGGCTGCAGCAAGTGTAATAGGGACGTGGCTAAATTAATTAGTATCGACATCGATAGACTAAAAGTACGTATTGTAAGCACCTTTTCTCTCGTAAGGCTTAGAATAATAACACATAGAAACCTAGTCCGCGCACCAAAACCGTCAGACTTAAACTACACCATTCTGGTGTACTCGGCGATCGCCGCCTGTCAGTCGCAATCACGTCACACAGCGTCAACAGCTCCCGGATTTTTATTGATTATGACGATTTGTATTGTTAATAGGTGCCACAACACTTCAGACCAAGAAAATAAACACTATAAAATAACATTCCACGTGTAAGTAATATGTTTTGACTTGTTGTTTTACGTAAAACATTCACTAAAATATTAAATTATTTTCTAACGACATTACATGAAAATGTTGCCATTATAACGAAATTTTTCCCCTTAAATTGTTATATAAATTGTTAAGTACTTGTTCTATTTTGTGATATTCTGTGATACGAATTGAATTACTTGTTTTTCTCGTTCAAGATTTCCTTCTAATCCGATTATTGCCGCACGTTGGATTGAAAAAATTAGGCTTAATCGAAATGAAAGCTGGTGGAAGCCGTCTAGGAGGACAAAAATATGTTCTGTACATTTTAATGACACAGACAAATATCTTACTTAAGGTGGTTTGTGCAGACTACGTCGGGACGTGGTTCCTACTAAGGTGATTGCGAGTATATACTCGGTGTCCCTGGATAAATTGAATTTTAGTCCGCCAAAAAACCACCGGCCAAAAAAGTACCTTAGAACATTTTTAAACTACCTTACCTACCTACCCTACTTAAAATATGATATTTTATGCGAATTAGAAAGAGACAAAACATTTTCTTATTACATAAGTGTTAATAAACGTTTGTATTATTACTAAGTAACTACAAAAAATTATCGAATTTAACAAAAATGATTATATGAAAAAATCCCCTAGTTTATTTTATTTGTTTACTTGTGTGCGTGTTCTCGTGTGTTAGTACGCGTTGATTACGCCCACATGAATCCATTTTGTGCGACACTTTTGACGGGTTGGAAACTATCATTCTATGTGTTATTATTCTAAGTCGTAAGGCATACCTATTTAACGTTCAGTGGATGGAAAGTGGGTAATGGGGCCAATTCGGATACTATTTTTCTAAGTCTAGAATTATAAATGTCAAACTCGATGCTAGTCTCACAGGAAAAGAGTTTCACGTTTATAAATTTAAATTGAAATGTATTAAAAATTTGAGACAAGTTATCGGAATTAGCCCCATTATTTGGTATATCGATAAAATAACTAACTTGAAGCAATCTTTAAATCATATTAAGCAAAAATCACAAAAACTATTTTATACCATAACATTTTTAGTCAGGCAAATAATTCTCATATGAAATCATAATTTTAATGATACGCGTAGGTAAGAGTAATTAAAACTTACTTTTTAAATAAGTAACAAGATTTTTACACACTCCTCAAACAGGTTCCTCAAACTGTGACGTCCCATTTACTTTAACACTAACTTTTACTTACCAACAATCTCAGAAATTATCGACACCTTCTTAACACATTGACTCGTCCCATCCCCAGCAACTCACTGACATGTGGCTCTTAATTATAACTCTTCTCGCCCTCAACTACTAAACCACTGAACCGACAAAAAATCTAAAATAACTGTATTTTAAATCCAGATCTGGTTACTGAACCCGCACAAAAAACCACCACATGTCTACGAATGGGTTAAAATTCCATTTTTTTTAGTCAAAACTGTCGTTTCGATTCGAAATGGAAAGTTAGGGGTTAATTTAGTATTCTCAAATGAGTTTTTATGGTTTTTTTTTGTATTGGTAGATGAGTAATGGCAACACATGGGTAGGCTCTGATTGTTGCCATATGAAACACGTGACGTGAGAATTGTTTTTTTGGTTTTGTTTTAGACATCCTAGAACGTACATTTTTGTAGCATGACTCTCGTGCCGTTTTAAAATAACTTATTATGACACTGTCGTTTGAGGATCCGCTGAATTTCAAGATGATTCAATGCAGTGCCACATCCGTTTAAAGTCCCAATGTTAAAATGTCTTAGTCATGTTTTTATTAAGACATCATATCACAAGAACTTGCTTGGAAAATGTTCAATCCTGACACAAGTTTGATGCCTTAATTTTTTCCTTTCTGTTCAGTTAAGTTCAAGTAGCAGGGTTCCTTGGGGGGACCTTCCGACTCCATCATCAGATCTACTATTAGACACCGGAATATTCCGTTAACATCAGCGGGCCTAGTCTGCCCTCCTAAGCCAATAAGCAGTATCCCAAATTCAACAGCCAAAGCAGTTTTCATCCTATTCGGTTAGTAATAAGGTTGATATTGCTACGGGAGTTTTATCTGACATACTGCCTATTGGCTTAGGACGGCAGTAGTATAGTTGCGTTTATCGCGTGACAAAATGTTGATAAAGCATCCGTCACTCTCCTGCTTATACAGTGTGTAAATGGTATACGGGCGTTCCTTTTAACTGTGGTTAGTATAACCCCTACTGAGCACATTTAGGCAGCGTTTGTTAAAATTAAATTTAAAAAAATAACCATACAAAATAATTTAACACGTAATGTATAACGAAAAATGCAATTAACATTTTCACAAGTAAACATTACGTTACGTACTTACCTGACAGATGGACTTCGATGTACATTGCGGGTCGATAGTATGTTCAAAAATTAATAACGGTGTATACGTTAGCGTAATCAAAATAATTCTTTCTGTTAATGATTCTTCTTCTTCTTAAAGTGCCTCTCCAACTTAGTGAAGGTTGGCTATCAGCTGTTGGAATTTGTCCCTATCCTTTGCGAGGCGGAATAGCTCGGACGCGCTCGTAATTCCAGTCCACTCCCGGATGTTGCGAAGCCACGACTTTTTTCTTCGCCCAACTCTTCTTTTACCAGCAACTTTGCCCATCATAATTAGTTGCAAAAGTTGATATCTGTCATGCCTGAGCACGTGCCCGAGATACGAGGTTTTTCGCTTCTTGATGACCGACAAAAGCTTTCGTTTCTGTTGGGCCCGACGCAAAACCTCCTTAATGATTAGTAGAGTCTTAATCTATGTCCAGTTTTAATAAACGCCCGTATACCATTTACACACTGTATAAGTGTCAGAAAGTGACGGATGCGTTATTCACATTTTGTCACGCGATAAACGCTGCCATATTATGCCCCCAGGCGTAGAGAACGATATACGGCAAAGAGTATTGTCATATTTATTAGTAAGATGTGAAAGCCCTAAAAAATACAATTGAACTAAAAACCTCCTTTTTGAAGTTTGTTAATAGAGTTAAAGAATAAACTTATATGCTATAATTTATCATATAAGTAACTTTATCCATACACGTATCACGAGTGCTCTATAATGAGCTCCATAATTCGCTAATAACCAGCATATTAATTTTACCATGGTAACTTTCTCATCTGCGCCTGCGGTGCGGTGGTTGTGGTGGGGGGTGTGCTGGCGGCTGTAACGTAATGCTCTTATTCCTGTATCAAATATGATAAAGTTATGGGTTTACACAAGTTAAATAGGCCTTTGTACCAAAAGGGTAAAAACGGGAGTCTATTAATGCTATTACTAAGACGCCACTGTCCGTCTGTATGTCTGTCACCCGGATGCATCTCATGAACCGTGATAGCAATACAGTTGAAATTTTCACTGATGATCATACATCGGGGTTTTCGGTGCGGGAACGTTTGACATTAGTCAAAGATTAGGTATTGACTTGAAAAACAGAATGTACTCTAGTAGGTTTCTACGTCATGAATAATTATGTTATTATGTTATTTTTATCATTATCTCATAAGTTTTGGTAGTAAAGCTAAAGTATCTCCTACATGAGTTAAAATAAAATTGTATCATAGTGTGTAGGTATACAATTCGCAGAGAGGTAGTTATTCATTAGGCATAATATGATTTTTCTCAGACTGGCCTATCTGTTTATCTCTACTCTTTCTCAAATCATTCCCGGACCGAAAACCCCGATGTATGCTGATGATGTATTTCAGTTGTCACTATAACAAAAAATACAAAAACAGAATAAAATAAATACAGTAAAGCTCTAATAATGGTACGGACCCCTTAGTGCGCGAGTCCGAGTCTCACATGGCCGGTTTTTTAGTAGCTTAGCACCTACAGATGCAAGTAGCATTGGTAGCATTGGTAGCATTGCAAGTGGATTCTGAACCCAATTTAGAGTACTTATAATATGTGTGTAGATAACATAATGTACATAATTACAACTGCAACTGTACATAATTAGTTAGCTAGTCTCGTATCAGTTACTTACATACAACGACTATTACCAGTAGTGATTCGCGACCGGTAGCATCTTATGTCATTTTAACGTCAAACGTAACTAATATGGATAAGTTTGTGTTGTTAAAAATAAACCATAATTATATTGTGACTCACTGAATTTAATTGTAAATTACCATATTTTTTTCTATCTTTGATATTGTCAATCGATCCTTTTTAACATTGAGGATACATTTAAAAAATAATGACCTTTCTACATCCACAGATGTGAGAGGTGCGTAGTTGTAAACCGAAAGTTAATCGTTAAATATGTTAAAACGTCGATAATACTCGTATAACTGCATACATTTTAATGTATGAATCGTGCGCAAAATATAAATAGAATCATTATGCATGTTATACTTTCGTCGAAAAATTGCCACCGGCCGCTGATCATAAATTACAACATTATAAAATAACAGCGTTCGGACTCCTATACCTTTAAGATTCTAAGAAGCCCACGACACTAAACCTAGTTCGATAACACACCCGTATATTCATCCTTGCGGTTGGAAATATTAAACGTGTAAGATAACCAGTTTAGAATGACCTCATCTCGCTAATATTATTACGTCTGGAGCATTAAGCGGATATGTCAAGACAGGATGAATGAAACGCATATTTTCGCCATTCATACATTCGCATGTGCAACTATACACGATGACTCATTTGATCAGACATCAGCTCTTAGTTGTTGTTGTGTAATCTTTGAAATTTAAACGAAGCTTGAGGGATATTTCGCCCTCACCTAAACACATGGCGGTGCGCCAGCGAGGTTCGCAAGGCAAGTGTTTTATAATTGTTTCGGACCACTCTTTACTCCCTAATTCAAAATTCAAAATTCAAAATATTGATTCAGTAAATTGGCTACATGAGTGCTCTTTTACACGTCGGTAATATGGAGTGAATCTACTAGCGCTACGGACAAGACCATCATTGCGGAGAAGAAGCACCGCAAGAAACTCCAGCAGAAGGTCATAATAAGTCAAAATATAGTAAATATAGTCAAATATATGACAGCAGGTTGTGGAAAACCTTGGGGAAGGCCTTTGTCCAGCAGTGGACGTCTTGCGGCTGATGGTGATGATGATGATATTTTACTTACCATAAACACTTGAAATTTAGCTTATTTCATAAATACAGGTCAAACGGTTATTGAGATATAAAAGTAAAAAAAATGCATTCTATCAACGACTGACTGACTACTACACTCATTCATCAAGACCCTAATCTACTTCCAAATTACTTAGAAAATTAAAAGTCTAAAAAACAGTGAGTTATGTTATTTTTTAATGTATTTATTTTCCCGTGCCGGGATTGGGTATTCATTATTAAGCCTATTGATTAAAGAAAAGGACACCTACTTATTTGTCCTGATATCCCATCAAAAACATAAATGTGAAAAAATGCCAAGTTCGTAAATGTTTTCGCTATTAAAAGAAGTGAGATCTAACTAGAAACCAAGTTCTTTCAAAGCTTCTTACATCACAGTTCCTGTCATGCATAACGTTCGAATGTTAAAATGATTTATATGTTATTTGCTACTTAACAATGCGACGTGGAGAGGTTACACTTTTTCCAAATTCCTCTACTTGATAAAATCAATATTTAATTTAATTAAACTGGAAAAGAAACAATAAAAACAAACGAACGAACTAACAAACTTACTCAAAACTACACTAATCTAACAAACCGCTACCAGTGGGCATTGTCCACAAAATACTGGCAGCATTGCCATGTTGCTAGCAATGCTTAATCTTTGTGCCAAGTACAGGCCAGCATTTTTGTCACGGGCTGCGTCGATCAGGCGCTTTGACACATTAAACAAAATACGGTGTTCTCCAGGTCCCCTAAAGTTACGACCCCAGAAGGCTCAAATATGTAACTTCTATCAAGTTGACTGTATTTGCGCCTTCTGAGGGTATTGATCTTAATGTAAAGTTAATCACTTCTATAACTTATCCATAACCTTTATTTCGACTTTGCTTTGCCAGTGATATACTACTAAATTACACTCACATCTTTCTCTTACATTGTACTCAGAGTCAAGGATTAAAGTTGGTGGGTGGGATATATTTTGACTGGCAGCATGAGCATGTCATGCTCACTCAAAGGGCTTACGGCAGCGTCGTTGATCGGGTAGACACCTTCTCGAACACATGTCATGGTTGAGGGAGGCGATGGCTGAGATACGCGACATGCACGTGAACGGGTGCCGTCTAGCGTCTGTGGAGTCCGGTTTGTTCAAGCTTGCAAGGACCTGTTTTTCAGTTAGTTATTTCCAATTTATCGTTCCTGACGTAGAGACTTCGTCATGTTGTTCTCCTAGTCACTATTTTTAATTTAATGTTATTGAGCTTACATTTGTAATGATTTTATTGGTGTTAGTTTTAAAATAATTATTTATTACTTTATTACTTTTAAGTATTATTGAATTTTATGCTGGAGTATCTAGCGGCGCTTCTTCTCCGCAATGATGGTCTTGTCCGAAGCGCTAGTAGATTCACTCTATATTACCGACGTGTAAAAGAGCCCTCATGTAGCCAATTTACTGAATAAAGTTTATGAATTTTGAATTTGAATTTGAATTAGGGGCGTTTCCATTCGCGAGAAATATTATTGGCTGAATGTATCATTTCATCTTCAAAATTTCTATTGGCCAAGAACAACTTCGTGGGGGACCTTTTTTAAATTTTTCGTGGTCATATTTTACAAGTTTAACCTAACCTAACCGACGCGTTAGGCGGTTTTGGTATGTATGTTTTTGGAAAAAAATTCATTTGACAAAAAAAACTACAAAGGTGAAGCAACCAGCATAAATAAAACAAATGAAATAATTGTAATGATTTTGTTTAATACAACACTAATTAAGTATAATTTACAATGATCAATAAATGTATCGCGTACGCAGTTAGCGAGCATATTGAGAATGTAGATCATTCAATATTGATTTTAAAATCGATTGCAATGTTTCATCTTTTGCTAACAGGGATTAAAATACCAATCGTCTTTTTAATGTGGATTATTTAACGTTTAAAAAAGGCAGTCAAATTTTTATTTCAATGTAAGGACGCTATAAAAAAGCATATTTTTATAAAAATATATGATGAAAACCAAATTCAGCCGAAACAAAAAAAAAAAAAAATTAAGCGATAATGTGTTGAATACTTGTACAGTTTTAATTATTTGTCCTTGATTTTAATATTCAAACATAACTTTAGTGTCTACATTCTCAATATTGCAACAAAACGTAGAAATGGCCGTAAATGCGTTTATACTTTAACAACATATTTCAATTCCTGTAAAACGTCTGTGACAATTCTCGGTGCGTATAAAATAAGTATTGTACTTGTCTGTAATAAAACATATAAAATGTATTATACAAATTAACAAAAAAAACCTGTGAAAAGTGTATTTTAAATGTGCCAGCATTTATCTTTCTACTTATTCAAGAATTATTGCAAAATGGAATATACATTTTACATACATCGAATTAGTGCTACATATTACAAGTAGGTATACATACTTATCTGTGATATGATTCAACCCTTCTGGAATTCAATAGCTAGAAGGTTATTACTTCACAAAAATGCACGAGTACAAAAAAAACCGAAACAAAATAAACACCTGTCTAAGGTTCCAATACAGTGAAAATTTACTACTAAATTTCTAAATTTTCTACAACATGAACGATTTAATATGCAATATTAAGGTATATTTAATAAGTAAACGTTTACACACGTCTAAATTTACCATTTTTAACAATTTACAACTCATGACAGTCATGATAAATATTTACAGGCTAGTCTTAGTCTAGAAATTAAAAATAAACAATTCCATGGAATCCTGAATGGCGTGCGCTACACACGAGCCGAACTAAGTCGTGGACTAACGTAAAATCATCAGATCATTTTCTTACTACGAATACATTATAATCAAATCAATTCCGTCTAGGTACAACAAAGTTATGCAGTGAACAACTAAATGAGCAAAACGAATGCAAAGCGTCAATTATCCTTCCACATTTCTGATTACTCAATTATAATAACAACTAAAGCAAGCACATGTGGAAAAAGTCTCGTCGAAAATGCATACTCTTAACTAGAACAGGGTTATGTTTTAAAAAGATGCGTCGCACTTGGGAAATCCTGCTGTAGAAACAAACAATCGATTTCACAAGTCACCTGTTTCGGCAGTCGTATTAATCATCACAAGTGGAACTGGAGACTTATTTTAAGACCGTATCAAGCCGACAGTCTCCTGTTATAACAAAGCCATATACTTATTTGGTTTTGCAACCACATTTTAGTTGGAAAGTCACAAGCATTACCAATGATTCACCTGATTTTTTACTTCAAAATACGTACTTGGTATTTAGGGACTTTTTTATCTGAATCTGTTCTGCTTTTTGCAGTGTTGTTTTATTCGCTTTTATTTCATATCGACAAAGGAAATGCAAAGAACCAAAACGCTTAGCGTTAATAATATTATTAAAACTTTATGTACCTTACGTTCCCCTAAACAGTCCAATACACCTACTTATTGTTCGTATTATTTGTATATTACAAATAATGATTAAATACTTTTTAAATATTGATATGGACCTTTTAAGGTTTATTTATCGTTGACTTTTGATTATTTACCGCAATTCGTTTCATCTAAAATTTCCTAACACTTAACCTATAAATAGAAGACCTAATTTCTCAATTACCTTAGCTAAACAAACTTAAAAAGAATAAAACTTAGCTGTAAAAAAAATATAAACTATAATACTTCAAAGTACCCCGTTAAAACCGGGTCAGTTAAAAAAATAAACAAAGAAATATTTGGTTACGTCTAACTTGTAGAATCCGCCGGAGATCGTCCATTAAATATAAAATCCAACAATGAACACATTACACGTTGTAAGACACCTCTAATAACTCGAAATAGAACTACACCCGTAAGTATAAACCGTAAGTATTACATACTGTGATATTCATAATTCTAACACTATACGAAAATCGAACCGTCATCTTCACTCAATATTGCTATACGAACAGTATCATCGGCACTCATTTCATCACTCGTTCCTTTCTCGGGGGGGGTCTTGGAGCTATCTATTTGTCAGATCTCTGCTCGTTGAGGGAGAGGTTCTCGGCCTCGTCCTTTATGTGCGAGGCGGAGGGCCGGTACCGCTCCTCCGAGCGCGGGTAGTCGTCGTAGGGGCTGGTCTCGCCCGAGCGGTTGCTGGAGGACTCCTTGGTGGAGTTGGAGTAGTCAACTGGGGAAAAACTCAGGTTATTGGCTTAACCACAGATAAGTTAGCAAAAGTGTACAGGCATTCGCAGATAACTGACCATCACCATCATGATCATGACATCGTCATTGGACCATACCTACAAAGCTAGCGGTTCCAAGATGTTTGTCATCCCAAACCTAAGTATATTAGTATTACTTATTTTAGCTCAATACCTGTAATAAAAGCCTAGAAATTGGTTTAGGGCTATGTCAATTTCAGAGATAAGGTAAAGTCACCAGTGGTCAGCCAGAGACCTGTAATCGGCCTCTGCCTATACTTTGTATGAGTGGGAAGAGTACGAAAGATATATTTGCCACTCTTTGCACTCATATAAGGTCGACTACTGGTCACTGGCTGGCCACTGGTGACTTTAACCTAGTCCCCTGATATTTATTTATTTATTATTCCATGTTAGTCTTCATGTTTGAGAGTTTAACTGTCCGTAGACCTCATTCCCCACTTAACATCAGATGGCATATTATATGCTAGTTTACTTTCTGCAATTGTCGTCTTTAGACGTACCTTTGTTAGAATAGTCGGAGGCATGCAGCTCGTTCTTGAGCGCGTAGATGTTGGGCTTGACGTCCTGGTCGGCGCTAAGGTCCTCGGCCTTCACGTCGTGCGAGGAGCTGCTGCCGTACCCGTTCAGCAGGGACGGGCGGCTGTGGAATAAATAGAATCGTTAAAGATGGATTGTATTAAACAATTAATGTGTCTCCTTCTTGCTAAAACGAAACCCAACATCTGCTAAAAGAACTAAGAAAGTAGTTGTGTAACAATTCAATGTTGGGTATCGATTCAATGTATATTCAAAGGTTATACGGACCAACACCTGTGCTATGTTTCACGACTATGATTGTCTGTCATATTTTGGACGACGAGACTCTTTAATTTCAAGTTCTTAACCTCTGGAAGGAATTAGTCTAACTGCTGAACTCAGAGGCGTCAGTTAAATTTAATGCTTGATTAAAGTTACTGCTGTCACTTTTTTTGCTATAGCAATATAATAAGACAAGACGTCACTAAACAAGAATTAAATTTAACTGACGTCTCTGAGTGCGGCAGTAAGACATTCCTTTGTATTGATATTAATTACCTGTAGTCGTCATGCGAAGACGGGTATTCCTCGGCGCCTTGCATGATGTGATCTTCACTGGACATGTACGACAGGTTGCATTCTTCCATCATGCCCTAGAGAAACAAAACAAGAAACGTATAATTATCTTTGAAGGTATTTCAGACAACACTGTGCCGTGCGTTTACCTATTCTGGTTCTGGAATATGCAGGTTGAAACCCATTCCAAATATTTCTCCGTCTTTTGATTGGTGTTGTTTTATAAAGGTACATTGGGCTTTGTAATTTTTTCTCAAAGTACATCATTATTAAATGGTTCGTACAAAACGTCAACCTATATTTTCTAAACCTTACATACCTGAAGATTTCGTTTGAGAGCTTCGCTGTAGCCATGGGGGCTGGTCATCATTGGAGGGCTCTGTGCTCCCATGAATCTGTCAATTTAACATCAAATGAAAAACTAGCCCTGCATCCCCAAAATGTCCAAAAGAAAAAGAACTTTCCAATTTACTGATTGTAAAAAATTTAAACTCTATATTTATTTGCTTTATTGATCTTTGAAATAAAAATGTGAATATAAAATATTACCCCCGGCCACTTCAGACCTCTTCTTGTGACAAGTCATCACATTACTATAATTTACATGGTGTTTGGTGTCTGTGTGTGAATTTGTGAAGTGTCAAATTTTGAATTTCAAAGTCCAATTCGTCTGTAATAGTTAGTGATGCGTGTTGTGTGTGAATGTGTGAAAAAAGATAAATAGAATAAAGAATTAAAAGATAAAAAGTTAATAAAGGCAAGCGAGTTAGAAAAGAGAAAAAAGTAAGTAGTTACCATGCGACAAGAATGCACAAGCAAAGCGAAGAAGCCAAGTCCGATCTTAAGCTACTACGAATTTGGGATGAACATGCTTGAGACAAAATGGATAATAGAGAAGATAAAGACCTCTAGAATCTTACTTGGGTATCCAACGACGATCCTTCGTTTACAATTTATATTAACAACATGCATATCATCGAAATAAACATTGTTTCAATTCTTAATTTGATACTTGTTTTTGATAAAATTAAAAATATATCGGAAATTACAGTAGCAACATATGAGTTAAGCTAATTATTAGACAAGTCATTTAATATTGTGATGTTAAAACTATAGCAAAACAATTGGTTATAGCTTTGCACTCTAGGAGTCTAATAATTGGATATGTGCTTACGTTTTCGATTTCAGTTAGATTTTTTTTGTTGATAATTTAGAAAAAGGTAAGCACATATGATATTATAAGTTTAACCATATTGAAACAGTAACGTGTCTCTAGTTACAGTCTAACATGACAAGTTAATTAATCTAAAGCTTTACAGTGATACACTTTACAAAATGGTCAGAAACATCGATCTAAATGAAAAATCCAAAATTATCGTACCTTTTAAATCATAATTTTCGATTTTTCCATAATATCACACGATTTCTATTATTTTGGACGCGATCGCCCAACGACTTCGCAAAAATTGACATCGAGTTTCGAAAAATACAGGTGCGTCTCTAATTTTATAACAGTTTTTTGATCCACAGATAAAGTCAATATCGTTAAGCTTTTTTCCAAACGCAGATTTGCCGATTCAGCAATTTCTCAATCTGTAGCATAGCATCCATATATACCAAATTATTGCAACTTTGCTTGTATTGCTAAAGAGTCACTAGCAATGTTCAAATTGCAAAATGTTCCTAGAAATATAGAAACCTCAAAAAATTACTGAGAGAAAATGTTCTCTTTCCATCCAAAAATTAAGAATATTCAAAGAAGTTACCGAGAATTTCTTAAAAGAAACTTTCACAATTGAAGACGTTTCTCGTCGATACAACGATAGTACACACGCGAAAATTTGCTGAATCTGATAGAAAAAAGCTTTTGCCTATTCCATTCGTTGGACGGTCGCAGCTTGTATGCGGGCGCGTCCTTACTGTGCAGGCGCAGCGGGACCCGGCGCGGGCTCGTACTTCCTCGGGCGCCCTCGGCTCAAGTGCCGACGCTTCACGAACTCCGCGTCGTCAACCATCCAAAACGAGCCGAAGTCGTCCTCGTACCGCACAAAACACTTGTGCAGAGACAGGTTCGTCCGGATGGCGTTCTACAAGTCAACCCGATTAGTAGCTAACTCAATCGACAATGACCACCCGAAGGTGAACAAAGCGATCTGGAAAAAAACATTAATGAACTTAACATTACAACGTTCCCATCATTTAATCTATGATGATGGAACGCAAGATCGTCGTGGAGAAACGATTGACATGCAGGATGGCCCAAGAGACCCCGGAAGGAGAGATGACAGGAGCAAGGTTAATAGGCAAGCGAGAAACTGTTACCACCGTTGCGCTGAAACCCACAAACACACAAACAAATCCTAAATACGAGAAAATGTACATGACTCACACGCCGTAGCGATATAACCGATGGAGAAACTACTAATCATTTTAATTAGGAATCCTTAAAGGATCGGTTATATTGCTACTTACAATAATGATTCAAAATTAACTACACAAATAAATACAGATCCAAATCTGAAACGAGACAAAACGTTTATTTACACGAAAAGAGTTAAGTATCTCTAGGTTAGATAGAAAATATTTAGAAGATTAAAATGTTAGAATCCAAAAACGGTTTAGTGTGCCCATTGTCTGTGTAAGAAGAGTGCGGTGTGGGTGAGTGAGTAGTCGCTGAATTATTTTCTCGAACGTCTGCAAGCCATCTAGTAAATGACAATATTCCGAATGACAGTCTGTGTCAATTGTAATTGGGCCAGAAATAAAGATTATTTTACATAAAAGCTGTATTTATGTTTTTTTATAAACATAACTTTAATTAACAACTGATTTGAATTCGAATACTTATATTGCAGTAATTTTGCAGAGTAAGGATTTTTTTTGCGGGTAAACCATTACTAAAGTGTCCCACTTCCAGTTTAGGCAGTTGAAATCTATTATTTGTCAGTCTATTCAAGCAAGTTAACTTATCTTTGTCCTTTATGCCACCATTAACTTCGAAATCGAACTAATTGTCTTACAGATTTGTTATATAGTGTCTGTGAAAAATCTATAATCCTGTAAAGATCAAGGAGTAAGCCATGTATAGGTAGATATGACACATGTAATAATCTTTTATGTAATGTTAGATATTGAGGATTGTGACGGTGTTTTTTCTGGTCAGTTTGAGTATGGAATACCATATTTTGAGTTTTTGTGTCAAGTAACATTGTGCAGGCAGTTGACGTGACTTTCGTGAAGTGTAGGTAAGATGTAAATGTATTTATGTCGACGAATTATTTAATTTGGTCATAGTGCTGTAGTAACAACGAAGACATCATAAAAATTGATGTCTCAAATTTTGTGTAACGCCGTAACAATTTCAATCTATAACTGTGTCATGAAACCAAAACGGTGACGATTGGTGTCAATGTATTGTAATCTTGTGTAGTCTAGATGTCATGGGAAAAGTCGGTCACTAAGCCAATTTGTGTAAATGTCTACTTCCGAAGTGTTAAGTGAGACAAGTATAGTTTTGTGTTGATGTGAAGCATGGACTTGCATAGTGTCTTGTGCAGTCTTAGTGTATCTACAAAAAGTCTTGAAATTACCCCAGTTACTGAAATAGGAAATTATTGTAAGTGCGCAAGTCGTGCAAGTGTTTTGGTGTCATATCATGAATCCAATTGATAGGATTTGTGTTATTTTGTGAGATGAGTAGAATTGTGTATAATCTAAGTTTAGTCGAATGTCGAATGTGTGAATCGTGGATGTTAAATGTCATTTTGAAGTGTTAGTATATAGTATATAGTATATTAAACACTGACTTGTTTGGTTCTGAAACAGACCAGACACTGTACAGTTTGTGTAAGTATGTAAAAATATAGAAGATTGCTTATGTATGTCTGTAAAAGATGTGTTTTAGTACCAGAAAGGAAATTATGTTCTGTGTTTAAGTAATGTCTGTATGTATGTAGTAGGTAGAGGTACGGTCTTGTTGTGAAACTGATTAAATTGTAAATTTGTAGAGACATCAGTCAAATGTGTAATTGTGAAGGTCTGCATCTGATACCGTGTAAGAAGATAAGGGTGTATTGATATTCAAGGATATTAGCACTTGAAAGCAATATGGTGCATCATATAATTTTGTAAAGTGTGAAAGTGTCCACCGAGTCTGTGTTATTGCTCAACAGCATCAAAAGACAGATGATTAACGTGAAGTGTCTGTAACTGAAGAGATTTGAGCGCTTGTTTCGTGTAAATGAGTAAAGTGTGAGCTGTGCACAAGAGGCAGTAGCCGGGCCGTACCCCGCGTGCACGGGCGGCGGCGCGTGCGCGGCGCGCTGCGGGCGGCGCTTGTAGAACTCGACCTCGTCCACCGTCCACACGGCGCCCTTCACGTTCTCCACGCGCATGAAGCACTTGTGCAGCGACAGGTTGTGACGCACTGCGTTCTGTTGTACTATGCTAGTCTTTATTTGGTCACGGATTATCACTAGCTTCATGGCTGTCGCTTATTGTTGTTTTATTAACAGGTTCTTCATTAAATGCTTTATCATGTTTAAGTATATCAAGTTCATCTGTGAGTGCTTCATTATGATTTGAAGATTTTAAAGCATTCTTATTTCTAAGTAAGCGACCGCCATAAGTTCTTAAGGAGATTGATAACATTTTCGTAAATTAAGTTCATCAGACAATGCTATATTGGGAAAGTTTACATCAAAATCAATTTAAGGTTGTAAAAAATACAGTGGATCGAGTGATAACAAACAAAAACTGATTATAAAAGTAATGTTCTGTAAAATTAACCCTGTTTGACTTTGATGAAAACGTAAAAATAAATACATACACTATATTATAATGAAATACTTACGTAAAAATACTCTATGGTACAAGTATTTCTTCGTGAAAATCTTCATCAGAAAATAGTAAGTTTAATCAATAAGTATATTTATAACTAAAAGTATTTATAACAATCTCAAATTAGGTTCACTTTATTGCATTTCACATTTGTTTTTCAATACTATCAAAAAGTACGTGGTTTATAAGAAAAAACATCAACGTACCTTCCAAGTGGCTGCGTTGCGTCTAAAGTAGCAGAAAGTTGTCTGGAACCAGTTGTAGATCTCGTTCAGAGTAAGCTGCTTGTCTGGAGATTCTATGATGGACTGAAAACAAAATAAAATTATATTAGCAACGAACCACAACGTACAAAATGCTTCGTTCTCTTTAATACATTTCTAGTTCTGTAAATATCACATAATATCATTTAGTGTCACAAACACTTCAGTTCTATATTATGCTAAGGTAGGAAAACATTCGCGTTTGTCAACTTTGGTATTCAAGTTGCCGAACTATTTTTGCTATATGAAATACTGCGGTCCAAGAATGCCACCCTGAGGTACACCAACACATAAACATAAAATAAATAAAAAAATAAAAGAATTACTAAAACAAGGCTATAGCCAAATTGAATTAAATAGAAACCACTTAATATTATGTATCCGATCCGATTATAAATTATAACAGTATAGTACATACCTGTCGAATGAGTGAGGCGTAGGTGAACGGCGGTCGGACGTCAGCACTCTTATAGAATTCGCGATTACGTTGAATCTCTGAAAAAATATAAAATGCCAACTAAAACTAAAACTTAAATGAAAAACTTTATTGCAGGTTAATATGAATTCAAGATGTTTTGAGCAGGCTAGATAAGACATTTATTAATTGAACTTAAATGTATTTATCAAAAATGAAAAAATATTTAGAATCCAGTTTGTTATTGAAAATTTATGTGCCTCTATTCTACTGCAACCAAATTGCCTTTCACGTGTCAAGGGGTTTTTTTGTACCCTGTCGTCTACTGTCAGTTAAATAAGAGCAATCAAAACGTCGATAATACGGTAACACGTCAAAAGCAATAAGATTTGACCGTGAAGAAGTCCTGGCCGGTTCTAGTGAATTAGAAAAAGAAATTGAACTAAAAAGAAGAAGCAGCATCAACCTAATACGAGCATGCTTCAATTTATTTGAGGTAAGCATCACAGCTGTATATAACAGTAAACTAAATAAATAATGATTACCTAAAGACTGAAATTGTAACACTGTTTTACCTTGTTGCACGTCTAATCCGGCTCTTTCGAGCATGTATGGAAGACCTTACAGACAGAAACGAGATTCATTCGATTCAATAGAACAGATAAATTTATGCATAGGTACCTATAGATAAAGGAAGGCGATCCAGCAGAGGACGTAAATTCAGGTGACATATTGATGAGGACAGATGAACAATCAAACTGATAGGTTCGTGTAATTATTGTGAAGTCCATAATATTTTAATGTAAGTATACGAGCTTCTTATGGAAATCATTTACTCTCGTCTAATTCTTGTAGTAATAGAAACAGTTGACGCCGTTGACGGAAGACTTGAAAGAATAGAGATTACTCTATCGACAAGACTATAAAAGGACGGAGAATAGCATTAAAGCTTGCGGCAGAGATATCACTTTAAATTGTGTAGGTTTTTCTGTGAAGTTTTAAACTATCATTCCAACAGATCACTAATCAATAGAAAGTAACTTTGAAATATTGATTATTTACCATTTACTGATGTCAGGCGGATAAAAGTACAATTTGCAAGCCTGTTCTTGTTCTTCATGTTGAAAATTTATAACAAGAACTTTATTCAATAAAATGGGTTCTGTTTTAAGGTAAACTTACCACCAGCAATGGCAACCCCGGATTTGTCGGAGACGCGGCGGCGTACCGGCCCAGGAGAAGCACCCTCATTGGCACTTCCTGAAATTACAAAAGCAATTCTTTAGAGAGCTGACAAAGATACTATTAAACGCTACTGAACCAGATGATGTTGTAAATGTGGCTGAAGACTGTGTAGTTTTAAACTTGCATTCTTACAAAATACCGCGTCCATTACTAACACTCATATACACTTACACACAGATATAAATACATGTTGAACTTATAACACCCCTCTCTTTGCATCAGAAGTTAAACACAATTATCTGATCCTTTACCGTGCGAGTGTTTAGGCTGATGGTGCGCAGAGTCTCTGGCAGCATGTAGATGACGCATCATGGCTGCGAGGCGGTCCCGCTCGCGCCGCAGCTGTAGCTCCAGCTGTGCCACCACCTGCATCTGCACGCGCGCCTGCGCAGCCGACCGGTCGTCCAGCGTGTGCGCCGCTTCCAGGTGCCTGGGGGTTTTACAAGGTTTTATATAACTTGCAGAGTTCGTATGTTTGTAAGTTGTCGGTCAAATTGCAAACCAATTTTAAACCAGTTCCTGTTAATTGAATAGGCTGAAATTTGTAACCACATAATTATGTAAACCCGGTGCAAACGCAAGATTATTATAGTATATAAGAGCTAATCTGATGATGGATTCAGAAGGATACTTAACGTAGACCCACCTAACGTGTTGGGACTCATTAGTTTGGTCTTGATAAGCAGATAATTACTCTGCAAAAAGAGTACAGTCAGCAACAAAAGCTAGGCCTAATAATGATTTTTTTGGCAAAATGTTACTTTATGTTAGAAAGAAGCTAAGACAAAAGCCTGATAGTAAATCTGAGCCACATAGAAATGCATTCTCAACACCACTGAAGACTAAGGGCTGTATTGGTTAGTGTCATACGTGTGGGCTTGTGTGTCACTTAACATGTAAGGACGACCAGGGTCATCGAGTTGAATTGCATTTCTATTAATCTTTGCTTTGATCATCGACATTTACTTAAAAGCTATGATCTTGTCGGAAGAGGAAGTTCAATACTTTCCTATCTTAATTGGTCTAGGTAAATTCTTCTTGGTCTTTTCCTTTTTCCTTCTATTTTACCCTAAATTATCATCTTAACCACTTGTAGTACCGTAACAGCTGGCCAAACATCTTCCCTCGTCTATTTTCTATTGTCTGTCAGTTTGCTCTAATAAGAGTCGAAATTTTGAAATCTGCTTTATACAAAAAAATTGTTGCATCAATTGTCTTAGCAGTAAAAAATCGTCCAGGCGTAGTTAGTGTATTACATATCCGTCACAATACCTTGACGACGCATTAGTCTAGTCTAGTTGGTAGTGACTGCCTACGAAGCTAGTAGTCCAGGGTACGATTCCTGCCAGTATGTGCCAATGTTTGTGTGACGAGCGCAAGTATTTGTTCCTGAGCCTTGGGTGTTTTCTATATATTTTATTTATTTATCTACATAAGCATGTCTATCGTTGTGTCAGAGATTAGTTGTTTGTTTATTAATTTACAATGACAGTATTAAATTCATTATAAAGAAAACTAGTCAAAATTAATCATTATCTTTCTACGACAGGGTTTTATAGTGACTCAACAATTTAAGTTGACTGCACAAGAGATAAAAGACGTGTTATTGTAATCCTTGTAATTAGACGTATAGAGATATCTGAATCTTATCAAGTTGTGACTAATATCAAAGAAAGGAAGAACAAATAAGGAAACCTATTAGGATATAGATAATAATAATGTATTACTTGAGGAAGGCCTGGTAGTCGTCGGCGAGAGCGTCGCAGCCGGGCCACTTGCAGACGCCGCGCCCGAACAGCGGGTGCTCTTCCATCTCGCTCCCCCACAGCATCAGTCCTGACATCGTTATCATCATTATCACCACATCATCACTATCATCAATAAGAGTCAAAATGTCCCATTCAACGTTTGAATTTTAGAAACTGGTTGGCACCGGTTTAGAACATGCCTTACGATACTAAGCCTTGTCTTTTAAGAGCTTGTTGGCTTGAGAAGTCGATCTCTTTGTCACAAGGTACTGAGTGCGATTCTGTATTAGGTACTTAAATATACATTTTATACAACTCGAGTTTTTTACGATGTAATTTACTGGTAACCGATGCTCTTACAGAAAAAAAAATGTTATAAGAAACAAAATCCATTCCGTTACCTGCATCTGTAAGGTAATTGCAAAAAAAAAGGCATAGAGTCCAAAGATAAGATAAAGAAAGAGAAGATAAAGATAAATCAAACCGAAAATTCAAAGACAGCGAGGTAATTTTTCTAGTCATAATGCTAAATCGTCGCAAACAGTTTATTCTAAGACATTCTAAACGAATCTACGGGGCGAAAAATAATGGCAGCTAGGGATCGCCTTTATCGATAAACTTTATTATATGCTGCTTTTCCCATATACTAGTGATCGCCCCAGCATTCATTTGTAAGCGTGTGTTTTTATTTTTATTTGCAATTGAAGTATTTTAAGCCACCTGAAATGGATTCATCAGTCGAGACGGAAAAGTTAAACGCCCGAACATTTGGAATAAATTCTGGTCGTTTATTTTAACTATAGTATGTAGTATGGGACGCTATTTCTGAAATACGTAATGAGAAAAAAATATGATGATGATGAGTACAGGTTCAATTATTTTTTTAATAAAGAATAATCAGAATGATCTTGCTATTTTGTTTCATTTTTCATACTTTCAATAAAAAATATTTTTACAAACAATACTTGGAGCTTACTAGTATATGGGAAAAGCATCGATAATTGAGTTTATCGATATAGGTGATACCTAACTGTCATTAAATTTTGCCCCGTAGGTTCCTAGGTCTGCATATCAGTGCAATTGTGCCCCTGTTCTACCGAAGGTTCAATCATTGTAATTAAATATCAAACCTGGTGGAGCATTCGGTGGCACGGAGAGCGGTCCATGCATCAGATACTGACGCTGCACCGCCTGCAACTGCTGGACCAGCTGCTGTTGTTGGGCGCCCAGCTGTTGCTGCAGAGAACCTAGACCAAGAAGAGAGCATAAACAAAAGGTGGTTTAGATAATTGGCCAAGAAAGTGTCAAGAAATGTACTCTGATATAATCCCGCTACATTATGAGTATCTGATGATGGATATTCAAATCAGTTTTCTGATCGCAACTGATAATGTGACTCGGTGCTGAGTACAAGAAGTTCAGTTGTGAACAAAGAGGCCGCTTGAAAACAGAATATAAACTAATAATGCAAACCTAAGTTATGTTTTTGAGGTTATATGTACTGCGTTGACAGCTGTCAAATCCATCCTTTTAGAAAGGCGCAGCTATATTTTGAGTTTTAAGTATGGTTTAATTGTGTTAAATTGAATGGAACTATCTAAATTGAAAAATATCGAAATGTTTATTCAGTAAATTATCATGAGGGCTCTTTTACACGTCGATAATATAGAGTGAATCTACAAGCGCTTTGGACAACACCATCATTGCGGAGAAGAAGCGCCGCAAGAAACTACTAGCAGAAGTTAATTTTATCGAAGTGAAATCAGATTTTACTGTTTAGGATGTTGGTGCAATTGTAAGTGCAATCAGAATCCTTGGGTACCTAGTACATGCCAACTGAAATTTATTTTTGTTTATCCTCAGGCTTTGTGATAAGCCTAGCAGTAAACATCTGGATGTAAGTTTGTGAAATACCTGGAGAAGCATCGGGAGGCGGCAGGTGCGACTGCGAGAGCAGGTTCAGATTGATCTGGTCCTGCAGCCGAGACTGCTCTAGCTGTCGCTTCGCAGCCTCCGAAGACATGTGCTGTTTTGAAAAATGACATTGAAACATTTTTGGATACAGGGAGGTTATGTTACGTTGTAAGATTCTTCCGAAAGTTTAGGTTCCGAATTTTGCATTCCGAAAACTGCTTATTTTAACAACTATCAGGCGTATGTCGGGGTTAGTCCTACGAATCTGGTGGACCCGGATTCGCTCCCAAGTCAGAGCAATTGAGTGGTGACGTGCCAATATTTGAGCTTGAGTCTAGGATGTTTTCTTTTTATAGTTCGTTTATCTTTGTCAAGTTCCCAAAGCGTAGAGTATAATTTTGGAGTTGGTTAAATTGTGTGAGAATACCCCCAGGGAAAACTGTAGGTTGTACTTTAGACTCTCTTTTTCCTTTAACTACAGAAAATTAGGGTACATACGAAAAACTATGAGCTTCTTGTCAAGCACTATCCAATCCTCACCTGCTTCTGCATGTGATGCTGATGGAACAGCCGTTGCTTCATCAACGCCTGCAGCTGTGAGTGTTGATCTAGGAGCTGCATTGCCAGCAGGTCTGGTGCCACCAAGGGCAGTGGAGAGCGGGCACTGCCGCTGCCAGCTGGCGAGACCGGCGCCGGCGACGAATGCGCTGAGCCCGCGGTCGGGGACGTTGGGGCTGAAGCCTGAGGGTTTTGAACTCATGAAGTACTGGTTTGAGGTTTTGAAGAAGATAATTTGTAGAAGCAGTTGAGTTCTGTACATTGGAGTAATCCTTCAAAACGAGTAGAATTTAGTAATTTATTAATTTATTTCTTATCTAAAGTAAAGTGATAAGCTGATAAGTGTTTAGTGGTAATGGATATAAATATTTATACATGATATACCAAAGGATTAATGCTTACTTATTAAGAATGTGAGGCTACTCTCTCTTAATAATGTTTTACAGAGTATGAATTTAGTAGGTAATTCAACCTGAATTATTTTTGACCAAATGGTAATCCATATATTTTCTATCTCTTGTCGCCTTATCTTCTGTTCTTACCCGTGCAAGAGCGAGAGGCTCATGATCCCGCGGGGGAGAAGCGCGGCGCGGGGGCGAGCTGCGCCGGCGCCGCCGCGCCGCTTCGCCTCCCCACCTGCCGGACTCCTCTCTGTGAACCAACATAGAGTAAAATACCTAGTAACTAGCCTCTAAAATACTAGTTACTGCCGTTACTGGCACCTAGTGATTGTTGAAGTATCATCTCTATTACCTTAACGTTACAGTTCATGGGGTCACTAATCGGTAGGCGGCCAACAATAGGTCAGTTTACCCTACATTTTTATGATTATCATCATTTAACTCCATTTACCCTAAAGGGTCTTCAGATTCTTCAATGTCAATCTACTCTGCCCGATCCCGGGTACTATAATTAGGCCAACGAGCTGATGCTGCTGCCATAGATCTATGACCAAATCATGGCCACCATTCTTTAACCGCCTTCGACCACTACCAGCCTTTTGCGTACCCAAAAGGTTCCGTCCATCTCCACTCCAGTTGTGTTATCCTCTCCAATCTCCACTTAACCTAACTTTGGTGTTATCCTCCTCTATAATTTAAATAGATCCAAAACCAACCCAACTTAAAGCCCAATCAAATTGCGGCTTCTAATTTCAGCGCTGATAGCTCTTCAATGGCCTACTTTATTGTCATCAAAGACCCGAGAACCACCATGGTGCCACCAAATAACAAAACGGGACCTCACTGTGGTTAAAATTATTTGGCAAGTTACCGATTTTTTAACTACAACTGTACTATTACTGATAGTTACGTCAACCTATTCCCAACAGATATTCCGTGATCATTACGAATGCAACATCGTTTTATCGGAAAGTCATCAAATAACAGCGCTAAGAACATGTTTGCTTTCTTTAATATTATTATTAATAACCACGATAGTTTGAAGAAGTGGATCATGTTGTGTGATTGTACCGCGTACCTGTCCAAACAGCGGTCCAGCTCGAATGAGTTGAGTAGCGGCGGCTTCGCGGCGCCCCCCGGGTTCGTGTTCAGTGCCGGCTCGGGACCCTGCGGACAAACAGACAAAATACGTCACTCTTATGTTACCGTCGGGGAATGAAAAGGTTGCCACTTTTTGATTCTATTTCAATGCTGTTAAGGTCCAAATGCTATGAACTTTTTCATACCGCGACTGTACTTGACATTGCAGAAATTCTAACTAATTCTACGACGACGTACGAGCATGTAAATATTATATTAGAAACAAGAGGACACCTGCGCCTGGTAGGCGTGGAATTAGTTTCCCACTACTCCCCCTATTTTATCCTTTTAGGGGACGAATTTCCAAAAATCGCTGCATAGCGCATCTCTAGACCTCATAAGGAACCTACGTGCCAAATTTGGAATCTCTACTGTTTTTGGAGTAGTAAAAAATATTGTTTCAATTGTTATAGTGCAAAGCAGTGAATGTCAACGTTATGACAGTAATTTCAAGTTTTAAATATTATGTCTTAATAGACCTAAATCACCAAAAATTGTAGACCAGCCATCGGAAGATTGTGACGCGTTCTCCTTCCATCCTTGGTATCTACTCACAATATGTCAATAATCTATTTGAATTTCAGTGTGTAACGTTAATCCTATTCATTCTGTCAGGCCTCTAGGTGTGCCCTCCAGAAACTAGAGTAGCCAATTATTATTAAAATAAACATGTGCACTGACATACTTTAAGACTGATTCAAATCTTCAAAGAGCTATATTACGGTCAGTGCCTCACAACTTCATTAATATACGAGATGGAGTCGATATCGCAACAGCTTGATATTATTGGCAGTGAACACGTAAAATTAAACGACTTATGAACTTACTAACGCGTGCAAACATGATGTCATAGTTTGTTTACATTATTTAATTTACACAATAGGTACGTCATGTGGCAGTACCACGAGTATAAACATTTGTACATATACGTGTATACGTGTACAGTAGCTTGGGTTCGGCATAACAATTTGATGACATTATAAAAGCTGATACGGGTATGTTGGAATAAGGACTAAAACGGGGAATACATGATCGGTTAAGCCGATTAATAAATATCAGCCCTGCGTGTCTATTATGGTCGTGTTTATGTATATAAAACATCTGTCACTCTCTGACTCGTACGTATGAATGAGAGCGATGCTTTATCCACCGCCATTTTCGACCGGTTGTGCTATTGTCAATGTGTTGATAGCTGTTATTTACTTGACAGTATTGACGACCGAATTAAAAACAATACCATAAAAATACTGTTTAAGGTCATAGAATAGAAGCCCTTAAAAGTGTTTCATTACGATTGAATTTCATAATGACTTTATATTTAAGAGGCCACATATGACAAAGTATATAAAGAACAGCTAAACTGAAGTGGCAGTGTGCGGGGCACATTGCTCGCAGGACTGATGGCCGATGAGGTCAGAAGGTTCTGGAGTGGCGTCCGCGGACCTGAAGACGAGCTGTAGGTAGGCCTCCAACAAGATGGAGTGACGACCTCGTCAGGATCGCGGGACCGCGGTGGATGCAAAAAGCACAAGACCGGTCTGAGTGGAAAGCCTTGGGGGAGGCCTATGTCCAGCAGTGGACGTGTTTCGGCTGACATGATGATATGACAAAGTCGGTAGTGTCCCGCGATCTGGAACTCAATAACCATTACGCCTTTGTGTCTGTTCTTTGGATATATTAAACTTGATCATAGTTCTTTGAGGCTGCTATACGTGAAATCACGATTAGAAATAAAATCTCCTATAGTTTATTTTTTATATTTGACGCTTTTTTCCCTGTTTTGGTTGAATCTTCGAAACCCTATGATCTTTACCGATGATTTTCGATTAAATAGTTGAGTATAAGGAACTTCTTAATCCTGGTAAACCATTTTTTCAAGAAATGCTCTGGTTTTAAAGTAAACAGCAATTAATTGAATTTGACGCTGCCATCAAGGCGCGCGCGGGCTATTTATCTCACATTCTTCGCGCGGAAGCACATAAAGCCATCCCTTTTCATTTTTGTGTGGGCCCATGTAGCCTCTAAATTAGATGACGCCAGCGACTTCGTATGCCGAGGATTAATTTGCCGCTAGTATTTTAACCCCTTAGAGAATTTCCCAATTATCCCAAATATCTACTTGCATGCATGACTCGGATGTTTCGTCAATCTTCTTTCATCCATCCTTTCCAAATGACCGAACCATCGTAGCATGCCCTTTTAGTCCACAATAAAGATGTTATGAATTTTAATCATATTAAGGTTCTGTTGTTTTTAACTATGACAAGGACTATTTGTGAGGAAAAAATAATTCAAATCCTTCCAGCCATTTTAGTAACAAACATACTGATACCCACACGCACACATTCACATATTGTGATGTAAAAAACAAATTTCCTAGGACAAAATGCGATCTACTGAAACTAATCAGTGAAACAAAGCAAGAGATAACGAAAAATATTACGCTTTAATGCTTTGTCGCTCTCACGCCATATTCGAACTGCTGCAGTAATCAGTGAAATACGTTAAAGCGGCACGGTACGAAAGCTAGCAACTACTTATAAGGCCGGTTGTACAGTCGAGTTCAAAAATATGTATACACTTTAGTACCTTGTCTATTTAAAGCCATGTTTAAAGTGCCATATGAATTGTCATATCGATTAATGTGACAGAGATGTACCTACTAAAGTGTACACATATTTGTGAACTCGACTGCACATCGCGGGTCCCACCCATTTCCGCTTAGCTGGTAAAATCCCAAGGCTTTAAGCGGTCAAAGATAAACCTTAGTCAATGAATAAGCGCATATATTTACCCTGAAACCCGACTATCTCAACGTTAAATGAGGAGCTGATTTACAATTTTAAAGTTGTATTGTATAATTTACTTAAATCATTATAATCTGTTTTTATAATAATGTTGCAACGCACGTCTACTTCTTTTAAAACTAGTAATTCAGTATTGCAGTAAAACTTGGCTAGCATCCGCTGCAATGAAAACATTAAAATAAAAATGAGCTTCATATAAAAAGTTTATGAAACGAGCTAGTTTATCAAGACAAGTCTAACATAGTCTTAGCTAGGTGGAAGACCCAGTTTATACAGCGGATAAACTGTTGGCACCGATCGACGCCATCATTTTTGTAAATTTCAGACCATACCATACCAAACACGGAAACTGTGTACAAACAAAAACGATATTAATAAAATAGAAAAACGTAAATTTGACAAACACAACAACGAAAGGGTACACAGTGGAAAACATACAATGACATAATAAAACTAGTTCTTATCTCCTTAATAAGCGACTCTAACCGATTAAAAATTACAATGAGAATGATGTGTGCCGAAATGGTTTCCACTCAGCAAACTGATTGGATGAAGTATTTCAAACTCAGGCTGGATTTCAGGGAAGTCCGGTGGTTGCTTGGGACAGCGTAGGTACTGTGAATTACGAAGGATAGCTACATAAGTTATAATATGACAAAGGGTTTAATAACTATTTCACTCGTACTGAAACGCCATAAATAAATAATAGAAAGTAAATAAACAACAAAAGGTACTGTTAAATAGAAACTGTGATGAATGAAAGGAAATAAATGAAACATAGTAAAACACCTAGATTTGAACTAAACAATCATACTGACGAAGAAATAAACACGTAAAGTGGAAAAAACTCGGCTCCAATAACAAACAGCAAGAAAGTAAAATGGCGACTATTCCTTGTTGAATTGCAGTCACTAACAACTAGGCCTTATTTTATATCACAGAGAAGGCAAACTTGGACACAGGCCCGAGATAGTTAAAATCTGACACACATAGACATTTTCAATCTGAAGACGGGAATCCCAAGTCTGCAAATGCTTTGCCAACCTGTCGATTAAGATGGAATGCATCATTTCACCGGTTGTCTTATCCCCACACAATATTTTAAATACTATTGCTTGTGGTGGTAAAGGGACAAGATAGTTGTAAGAATAAAGACGGGGGGGTTGCACTGATGCAACGCTAACTGCGTCATCCACGTAAGTACAGTAAAAAACGGACGAAAAAGGTAATCGAGCAAACAGGCTACCTAATGGTTATTAAATCTGAGACCTTTAAGTACATTCACAATATTGCAATCCGAAGACCGCAAAAAGTTGCCAAACCTGCAGATCAAGATGAAATACAAATGCTAGTAATTTCAGGTAGTCTCATCCCAACACCGGAACACAAGGCTAACACTGCTGCTTAGCGGATTGTAATTGTAACACGACCTGTACAACTCGTCAATATAAAAAATAGTCTATGTTATTGCAGCTAGCCTCAACTCGTGTCAACATATTTGCCGTATGACCTCACCCAATACCGTACGAGATGTTTCACAAAACATAGTTATGTCAACAGGCTCTTCTATACAATTGTGTATAAACTATGATACATTTTTTTAAACATCCGACGGTTCATAGACATAGATACAAAGGAAACTGTTGGCTATTCTTTGACGTGCCTAGAGCCAGTCTGAGAAAATGATCGGGGCTTAACTTTTCTATTCAAAACATATACACATTGTAATTGACTAACGGTCCCACCCAGAGTCAGTTAGTGATGATGAAGTCGTATCGTTAATGATAGATTTTCATACACAAGTTTCTATAAATATCAGTCAAAAACTTAATTTTTGGGTCAAGTTTTTTTTGCCGAGTATACTTTTTTCCGCTCAGACATCATCTGCTTATCAAGACAAAACTAACGAGCCGCAACTCGGTGGTCACATATTAAGCACAGCAAAGATCCCGTCGCCACCTTCAGACTCCATTATCAGATCAGCTCGATGGTACCATAATATTGCATGGTCGTCGGGTTTACATAATGTTCTTCAAATTTCAGAACATTCAATTAACGGGATTTGGTTTAAAATCGACTTGCTAATTCCAGGACATACAAGTGAAGTTAAGTAAAAGCTTCTAATAAAAAGGAACGAGCTAACTATCCCAAAAATGTCTCTGAGTTCGGTGATTAGGTAATTTTTAAGAAAAAGTATCCACTCTCCTTAATTGAGGTTCAAGCTATCTCCATAGCCAAATTTCACTGAAATCGGTTCAGTGGGTTAGCTATGAAAGCGTAACAAACAAAGGAATTGATGGCACTAGTACCCAGTTCCACTAGGAAGTCTAGCAGACCCTTGATATTTCCGACTAAGGGTCAGTGGCAGCTTTAGTTTCAGGGCCAGGAAGGCATGAATTTGAAAAAAAAAACGACTGATGATCTAAATAATGTATTTACCTTATTTTATTTTGTGTTGCTAGTTTTAATAATTAGGTATTATTTTATTACTTTATTACGTTGTGTTGTGTGTTATTGTGCTTGTTGTATTTTAAGATCAAGAGAAATGCCCTTCCGCTGGGGTTTATGCGGCACTTCTTTTCCGCATTTGTTTTTGTCCTTAGCGCTAGTAGATTAACTCCATATTATCCATATTAACGGCATAATGAAGGTCTTAGCCTGCTTCTGGTGATGTCCTGGTGTCCGGCCACGTGACTCACCATCAGTGTCAATGACACATACAATGTCACCGATCGCAGAATTTTAATTACCTATGTCAAATGGCCTATGTTATGGTTGCAAAGTCAATATAACAATGATTCAGAACATAACTTCAAATGGGGTAAACCCCTGACACATGCGATCTCTTCTTTCATAGGTGATAACATTTGAACGACCCCTTACATTTAGGTTAAACCTAAACTAGCCTCAACTAGTAGGGTAGGGTAGGGTGGAATGTAGGTTAGGTAGTAGTTTTGATTAAATCTTCACAGTAAAATATTAATTCTTGCTTACTTCGCTCTTGATTAAAATGAAAATAATTCTCAATTTGAAGTTCTTAGTTCTCTAATTGCACTCTCGAACTATAAGGCGTACTTGCTGGATGGCGCTCGAACAGCTAAAATATATACCCATGGTATAATTGATCGCTTTGATCCTTTGGTTAACAATATACTAACTATTATATATTGGTAACACGCGCATGCAACGCAAGCCAAGGCCGAGATTCTAGGCGGTAAAAACCATATCGTTTTGGACCTGTTATTGTATTGTCATCGTTTTGATAGTTCTTATTTACGGCCGAGTTAAAATCTATACTATAACAGCGGGCCTAGTATAGTTGCGTTTATCGCGTGACAAAATGTGTATAAAACATCCGTCATTCTCGTACTTATATACTCGTCAAAAAGTGACGGATGTGGATAAAAATCCACATTTTGCCACTCGGTAAACGCAGCCATATTAGGCCCCCCAGTATGGCTAGCACAAGTTGTCAGCGACTAGTTTCTCGCTCGGATGTCTCTACCCAACTTGTAGAACGATAGAGACATAATGAGCGACAAGCTACAAAATACAACTTGCGCTAGCATGTTTTTTACCGCCTAGAATAGAGAGGCATGGAAGGTAATTTTTTATCCAACTACATTTTTCTTTTAAACCGCTAGACCGTAGTAAAAACCAATACCGAACAGTCGTTGACTCGCCCTGCTTTAATTAACGGACCAAACGAACCTCCTTTCTCATTTATTTTATCGGCGATGGAACTTTCCCGGGACCGAGGAAAAGGGATTCTGAATGGAATAGCAAGTGTCTGCGTGACGATCGACAGTCTGTAGCAAGTTTTTTTTTAGTATTCGATCACAAAACTGAAAGTTACACGAGCATACCGGTACTCCGGTAATCCGGTACTTATTATACATTCGATGCAGTATAGTGTACGCTCTACTAGATGTGAACACAGCATGATAATAAGTTTACCTAATAACCAGCAAAATTTTCCGTTCCAAAAATCTAGTACAATTTACTTACAACTTTAGAAAAAAATGCCATGGAAAAGGCGTTTGTCGCAAGGCTTTGTCGTGATGTTAAAATACTAGAATAGGTTTTTTGAAAATCGATCCTAAATAGATAAAGATAGTGAGGAGCAATGGGTAACCGAATCGGAGTTGCAGAAATTCCTGTCTATATACATAAGTATGGTTTATACCCGTAGTGTTACAGAAAACTCACTTAATCTGAAGCGAAGCAAGGGCGGGTCGCTAGTATTAAATAAATAAATCCTGAACTGTTGATAACTTCTTATCAAACAAAGTGATCAGTTCTAAGAAAATAATTTCGATTTCTGCCTTCTAAGTCGCATAATTCACAACAATTCATGAAAAAGGTTTGTTTGATCATCACACAGCATGATCATTACTAACTTTAAAAAAACAAATCGAACCAATTCGTGAGAATATTTACGTAACGTCACGCGTTCTGGTCGAACGATAATCTCAAAAGAACAAACAAAATTCAGCCTCGTCAGTATTTGTATAAAAATAAATTATTTGCGAGCGCGGCACGTATGTACGTAGCCTGTTGTTTTACATACGTGATAGCGAGTAAATAATATTTATTAAGTTCGGCGATTAAATGTATGTCTTATGTGACCTTCAATTGGAATAGGTGACACGATCGAAGTTACTGAGTGTATTTTATTCAATACACTGATCTTAGCTGAGACAAGCATTGCAGTTGAGAACATTTTGGAAATGACAGAAGTGCGTGAAACTAACTACTTAACCCCACGTGCTTCTACAGAGTCCACAAGAGTAAATATTCTTTAACCGAACAATTTGTCTGTGCTGTTCATAGTTATTTTTTATTGTTTTAGGTTTTCGTCCAAACCTTCCATAATTTATTTTAAAAACTCTCGAACATTCTCCAAAATGTCATGCATGTCTACTTTGACGTTGGCAAAATAAACCTTGCGCAAGATGTGATACCCATATTAAAAAAATGTCCTCGCGTATGATATCCGTGAACTTATTTGTTTCTCTAACAAATAAGTCCAAGTCGATTGTATATAATGGACATAGGCAAAATACAGCCATTAATTAAGTATAATAACAAGAAAATGTTAAAGATAAAAGATAAAAGATGTTTATTCAGTAAGTAGGCCGCACGGGCACTTTTACACGTCAAAATCTACCAGCGCTTCGCAAGAGACCACTGCTGAGAAGAAACGCCGCAAGAAACTCAACAGTCAGTTGTTTTTTTAAAATACTACTTATGATATTATACAATTATAAAGCTTAACCTAGCATGATATAAAACAATGAATTTAACATAAAATAAAAATATAAATATAAAACATTCACGCGTAGCTTGAGCAGGAAAATGTGTCAAAACTAAGAAATTTCATAGAGTAGTAATAAGTAGTAGTAATGAAAAATATATTTATATATATATATTTAAATATATATATATATATATATATATATATATATATATATATATATATATTTTAAAAAAAACTTACCTATGACAGTGCAAGACAACCACCACATACGAGTTTCGTTGTTACTTGATAATAACGCTCCTAAGGTCCGTATTGTTGAATTAATATTTCGCTACATATGCCTCTTACTATACGTCAAAGTAAACAAGTAATAGAAAACTGTCATTTTAGTCGTGTCTTAAGATAGAGATACATACTCGGCCAAGATCAGTTTATTAATATCCATAAAGGCCTAAAATCAATACCATCGTGTCAATAATAGGTATATTTTCAGTGGAATCCAAGCGTGAGGAAAGGAAATTTGAAAACGATTCCAGACTGTAGATAATAAAGAAGGAAGATGTTTAGTCAGTTAATTGGCACGACAAGACCATTAATATGATAAAAGAAGATAAGAGAAAGAAAGGAAGACCATGATCATACCTAGATCAAGTTGAAGAAAAAGGTGTCGCCAGAAATCATAATGGCCCAGAAATTCATAGGATAGAATTGAAATTACTCCACCGATACTAGTATAGCTCTTAAAAGAATGATGAAAGGTCCAGTCTAACAAATGAGTTTCTAAGCCACTATAGAACTATGTCAATTGACCACATCAATCTAATCCCGCGTAACTTCTGAGAATTTTACTTATTGCGTCACTTTGACGTAGTTCCGTCTTGGGAAGAAGCACATATTTATTCTGCTACTTTCGAACGACTGAATCTCCAAAAGATAAATAGATACTAAACAGGATTCAATACGAGTATGCCAGCAAAAACAAAAACAAAATTTGTGTTTATTAAAAACTCATAAAAACATTTTACCCTTCTAAACAAAGCAAGACAACATTTCCCCCGATATTATTGTTTTCCCCAAATAAACGAGCAATGTTATTGCTGTATAAATAGAAATAAGTAATAATTCAATCGGTTGTGATGTTTGTTTGTCCGGCAGCAGCTGCGATCAAAACAAAACATTGTGAGTATCGAAGAGTAAACGATTTGGAGAAAGGGTTGGGAGTGTACTCGTATTCATGTCATTTTTGTAAACATACACTGAGAAAACACGTGGTCACTTCTAACAAGATTCGCGTTTAAATTCCATACGAGCCTGATAAGACGTTTGATACCTACCTATATATATAGTCATGGAATTAAATTAGTCACCGACCTTAGTTCCAAAGTCAATCTGACATTCTACAACAATAAGGTTGAGTTTCCTATCAATTACAAAATGACTTGGCATCTCTAATAACAATGACACCTTCAAGCAGATTTTCTTTGAAATGGGATGATATTAACGCCCGTTTCTTATTTACTTAGGCTATTTTATTCGGTCCGCGAGAAAACTGTTACATAAATTTTGCCAAATAAATTTTATCATGAGTTATCCCAGCTCTGAATATGTGAAAGAAATCATTAAAAATTATAATATTAATGCATTTTGTTTTGTTGCAAAAATTGAATACCATAATTGTCTTTAATATTTTGAAATGGCTGAAAATCCTGAATTACTTACTAGATTTTTTGGAATGCACTTAGTAATTATTATAACATTTTAATTACTTGCATTATTATTTTTAGAACACTTATAAATTGGTATTCTAGTATTAAAATATAGACAGCTTTTAAATATATGTTTTTATTTACTTATGTACCTAAGCCTAACGATAAAAGTAAGAATTAACACACCCGAAGACAGGAAAACCTTAAATAATTCAAAATACTGCAATCGAAAGACATTCCTCCTAGTTTTATTAGAAAATATAAACAAAGAACAAGATAAATGAAGAAAGCTCCCAAAAGCGCTTTACTTCGATTGCAAAAGTCCCACTTTTTTCATTAAGCACTTACCTGTCTCACCGCATACAGCATCGCGATATCTTCTCTCCTTGTCCCGCGCAAATCAATAAATTATCCTTCGTCGCGCTCACACTTCACTTTACTGTGTCTTTTTACTGAGATATATTTTCCTAATCAAATATCAGTCGATTCATAATTTTTAATTGCTAATTAATTCGTTTTAATTTTCTTCTCATGTTAGAGGGTAGTCGTCATTTTTAAACCTGAAATCGTTGGTTGTTATACTACCAATTCATCGCTATCCAGTGATATGATATGAAGAAGCTAAAAAATTATAATTTTCATGAAAAAAACATACTAGGACGATTTTTATAAAATAAACAATAAATAACAACAAGCTACAAGCTGTGAGTATTTTTTAAAAAGAATGAAACTTTCCTAACAACCTCTTTAAAAAACGCAATAACTCGTATTTGTATAACTAAACACTTTCTTTCCAAATACAAGTGTAAATAACAAAAATAAAACAATGCATTAACTTTCATTCAAAATGTGTATGAACGTCGTACGAAAGCGTACACGTAATTTATTATTAGTACATGTAAAGCGAGTATTCTAGTCCCTGAAAAGCGGCAGGCGTTCCCTCTCTTAAGCGAAAACGCCGACCAATCAGAGACCGCCGCTGAAAAGTGACACGCCCACCCGCTTTAAAGAGACGCCTAGCTTGTAAATTTATATAATATATATTTTATATGTACGGCCGTTCGTTTTGTACGGTTGATAACTTAGGTCTCAGTGAAATGGTGATAATATCGCTTTTGTTAACTGAAATGGGCATATTTCACGTTTTCAGGGAACGTTTGCCTTCAAATAAACGTTAGATTGGTTTGGTTTTGAAACAAATACAGGATAAAAAAAACAATTTAATTAAAACACAGGACTGAATTAATTCGTGCATTAAAATATTTTTTCGTAGTTGTTCCGTCTATTATTTTAAAATTTTCATTGTTCAACCACAACCTCATCTCGTCAAAATTACTTGTTTAATTTATTGAGACGCTTTTCTGTTAAAACAGCTATTCTTCGAATAAAGCGACTGCCAAGCTAGCTAGCTATCTGCTAGGCTGAATAGTTCACAAACTTTGTGTCAGTTGATCATAAATAATAATTAATCAGTTATATTAAAATGTATTTTTACAAATTACCTACAACTTTTTGATAATTCTGTAACCGCACTTGGCACGAATAGACTAAGATGTTTACCAGCGTATTAGTGACAGGTTGCAAGCCCATCGCCCAACAGTACTACAAGCCTTTATTCCTAAGATGAAGACATGGAGTGGCATTCTAACCCGGCAACGACAAAACGATATTTTTTTTAGAATATCAGTAAATTTAAGAAATGTGACGAAACATTTCAGGTATTCGAGCTAAGGCAGCTACTGGGGCCTTTTTGGATCGTGTTGTCCAAATTTATATATCTGTAAACTCAAATTTATTAACATCAAACTCGATTTTCATCTAACAACAATAGAGACTTCCAGGTGTAGCCTAGAAATAATAAAAACCAAAATGTTGATCGATCGAAACCAGCCTGACTTCTATTCAGTAGAAACAAATCAAAATGAAAACGCTTGTAACCCTCAAGAGTGAAGGTTCATATAAAACACACCATCCACTGAATGTTTTATCTATCTTTAAGTAAAGCGATTTATTGGCAACTTCTCTCAGTATCATTTTTTATTCTCATGTATGTCGGTATCAAAGAAAGATACTTCATAAACGTTTTTTGAGACAATATTATGGATTGGATTGGTAGCTCGTCAATATTAGAATAATTGTTTCTTGTCGAGAGGCGCTAGTGGTCACTAAATGCTGGGTCTGATTTCGAGGAAAAAGTATTCACAGATAGAGGCTCTATATAACGTTGCCAGCTTATAAAAATACTGACTGATTGTAAATGTAGTAGTCTGCCCGAAAAAAATGACCAACATCATCGTGTAGCGCATCACAATGATTAACTTTATAGACGATTCCAAAAAGACTAGTTTCTAAAGCTTACTTTTCAACTTTTTTAACATAAATCAGGTTGCTGTGATAGAAGAGACATCTCCGGCTATAGACGGTGACTTTAGTGAATTCAGCCACCCACTTCACGTTCTAAATCTCATAGACAGGACAGGGGCAGTAGGACGTACTGTACCGAAATGTGGGAATGTGGGGCGAAATGTACGAAAAGGAAACAATGACACAAGTCATGCAGTATGCAAGCAATGCCGGAAGGTGGCGGGACAAAGGATGATATTTCTTAAATTTGGTCAGCAAGAACAAAAGGAATTCTAAAAGCAAGACGTAAAAATACAAATAAACGGCATTGGAAAACGAGTAGGAGCATTATGTCACATGGTGGTAACAAAGCCCTATGATGTAAAGCTTTTATGAAGCTAGTTATTTCACCAAATTTAATGGGTAAGATGGTGATATCAATCCAGTCAGATAGTATTAAGAAGCTGGTTAATTTAACAAGAGACACCTCAAGCAGTCTAAGAAACAGGACCCCATCTTGAGAAAATAGTAGCCAGTGATTTTATCTAGTCCAAATTTTCCTCTACTACATTTCGGTACTCCCTTTAGTACTGATTTGACATACAAAGGCTCTTTGTATGTAGACGATTGGATTTTCTTTTGAATTAAGTATTACAATTAGTTAGCGTTAGTTAACTCTATAAAAGCTAGAAGAATGTAATAAATGAACCAGAATCTTAATTATAAATTCTATAATAGTCTTTATAGATCAATACCCGGTGTCGAAATCTAGAACGTAATTAAATTTAGTTTCTAAATCACTTCCAAGTCACTAAACACTGAATAAATGAATATGAAATACTGGAAACATTTCATATAGGTATGTAATTTAACACATTTCTCTTTATAATATTATGACCTTTGAAAGCGTTTTATGACGCTTTCAATTATGGCTATTATACTGCGGCAGAAGCCAGATCACATTTTATAGAAAAGAGAAGGTACACGAGCACACAAGCCACACAAGCTGGTGGTAAGTGGGGTCTGAGACGCATAGAATATTATCTATTAACTGCACTATGATCATCGAATGCTGGCGATAATTTTCTGATGATACTAGACTACCTACTTGAGAATCCAGCGGGCCTAGTATGGTTGCGTTTATCGCATGACAAAATCTCGATAAAGCATCCGCCTGTTGTTCCGCCGAATGTTTTTATGTCAGAAAGTGACTGATGTTTTACCCACAATTTGTCACGCGATTAACGCAGCCATATTAGGCCCCCAGCTCGCACAGGAGCGCCGGTCTGTAATTAGAAATTCTTTCACTTTCATTCTTTTGAACTATCAATACCAACATTTACGGTTTCCTTTAATGACCATTCCACTATCGTTTAGTTTTCTGGCCATCTGCTGACCTTTCACTTCTCCAAGATTTCTAAAACATCATCATCCTATACTATACTAGTCCTCTGTAGGATATACTGCTCTGCTAAGCGAAAAAGCAGCATCTCAAACGAAAAACCTGTAGAAAATATGACCTCAGTAATAAGAGGAGAGGATGACATCTACTTTGTCAATCGAATCTCTCGAAGCATCTCCCATTGAACGTTGTCAAGCACGATCCGAGGTGATCCTCAATATCCTCATCTAGCTCTTGCCAGTCACGTTGCAAAGATCGTTGCTCCACCTCATCTGTATCAGAGTTTCTATACACTAATATGATGACTGATAGCCGATAGGTATTAAAGCTATCCGTTTTACGGCCAGCCAATTGATAACTTCTTCTCCATGCCAAAAAAAACACCTCGTTACATATCTGATCTTTCAGAGAATTTCAACATATCTCTACCAACAGCTCGCTGAACGACTTTTTTAATTAAATTTGTGGATCATGCCTACCGAGTGGCCACGTTTCGACTCCATATACCTATCGTGACAGGTCGGACGAAGACTTTTGTCTTAAGACTTTGGAGAATAGGCCACCGAGATTAGCGAGAAGTAATACTACAAGTTTCTCAGCCCAGCTCTATACTTCTGACTAGGCCTTTCAGTTCCGGATTATGAAAGAACTGGGATTTTTGGGATTATCGGGTCCATCGCATACAAAATCAGTTCCAAACGGTACTATTTAAGCCATAAGCCACCTATAGCTACACACATCTATGAGGAAGGTTGCTTTATTAGCCGCTTTGAATCTTTCTTCTTGTAGAGCTCTCTGAGTGACATCTAATTCTAAGCCGAGGAAAACGTTGAACATGAAATTCCGACCTAAATTCAGAAATCTATCATCTATGTAAATGGCTACGCTGTGGCTGTAGATTTCGTATAAAACGGCTTAAAATATTTCCTTTTTGAATGACATGAACCATAATGTTATGGAATGCAATCTTCAGTAAAGAAACGTGAAGAAGGGACTGCAAATAAATTCAAAACAAAAGGGGATCATCAGCCAAGCCAGGCTGTTCTCGAGTTGTTGTTGGATGCTAAGTATTATGCAGCCCATGAAATCCCATTAAGAAACAGTGAGATGTATGATAGTTCGGCCCTTTTTAAAGTTAGAATTATGGTTATAACAAGGCTGATATTTATAACCTAAAAATAGCTACTTCGGAGTTTTTGAAAAAGACACTTCTATGTGCGTAGAAGGTTTTATGGGAATGAAAGTGATTATTTGTACCTAAAAGTGTTAATGTAAATATTATTTATTGTATTTTGTTTTAAATACGAGGGAATGTATATCTGTAACCAAAATTTAAGTACCCTCTATTTTACTTAGTAGATAATTAGTGCGAACTGCGTTCATAAACTCTACATGTCTGCACTTTTTCTTTAAGAGAAACGTGTAAATCGGACGAAACTAAAAATGCTTAGGTGTCTTCAAGTCGTAATCCAATAGGGACTAAATTAAACCAATACTCTAGTTAGTCAACGGTAAATCAATGATATTTGTATTCATTACATATACACGTATAGATTATTTACAAAATGAACTTTCTAGAAACAATGAGATTGAACATGAATATAGCTTGGGAATATTAATATCCGAAGTGCAATTAAACAAAACACCTGTTTTGTTTAATTGCATAAACAAAAAGTTATATGTAGGTTTCAATTACGACCTCATTTCATAATCCCCTGGTACCAATACGTCTAGATCCCAAAAGGTACAATACTGACCTGATTTTTTTTCTGAAAATACCGGATAAACTCGGAAAAAATGCCTGAAATACAAAATTATCTACTAAAACACTTGAAAATTGATTTAGTTTGTTGACCTTCTTCCGTGACAGCTTGGCGATGACGGCTTCAATATCCTGTCATTATCTATTTATTTCAGATTTTGAGACAGACTTTGCCTTTCAGATGTTTTCGATTTAAATCATTCTGAAATACGGTCGGATCAGAATTCAAGTATTTTGGGAATCACGTTTTGGACGAAAATCATTATGAAATTTGGGGTGTTCGATTGAGGCAATCTGAAATAGGCATTATGGGAGTAAGTCAATTTGATGAGGAAATTCAGTCATAATTAAACATATAAATAACATAAATTTTGAGACTGTCGTTATTCCTTTCAGGTGTTTTACAGGACATTTAATTTTTGAGAATTGGACGTCTTGCGCCAAAATCGTTGACGCTCGGGTTTTTTTTAGAATGAGACAATTGGAAATTTAGGCCTTATGTGACTAAGTCAATTTAAGATTTAGGCCAAATAAAGATCAAGCCATTATGAAATTCAGTCGCAGTAAAATCTACTTTTTAAATATAGGTAGGTATGTGTAAATTTACAAACATAGAATATTTATTTCCGTTGTTAGTCGATTTTCGAAAAATCCTTTCTGAGTGCACCCCTAGGATACCTAAGGAATATCCCCTCCAAATTCCTGGTTTCTAGTTCCAGCGGTTTAGGCTTTGCGTTTTTTGTCAGTCCGTCAGTCACAGGAGAATTTTATATGTATGTACACGAAAATGTTTGTATACACCTCCCCTTAATTTTAATCTAGATACTTACGAGTAGTAATGGAAACGTATTTAGTAATCTGATACAATCCTTTTAAGATGGCATAATGGCTAATTTGCATAAAAAAATACTTGTGTGCCATGTGCGAAAATCAGAACTTACATTAAAATATTTAAGATTCGATTTTATAAATGAACATGACTGATTTTTTATATAAAATAAATGTATGACGCGTAAATATATAACTTTTTATTTTTCGAAATGTTGATTGAGGTATAAAAACATTATTAAAATCAAAAACATTGCAAATTATGAACTACTCAGTAAATAAATCTGTGTAGCAATTGTTTTTGGTAATTTGGTGATTTTTATGGTCGCCATTTTTACGTGTTTGGGTGTAATAAAAGATTAATTAACAAATAAATAAATATTTTACTATAATAATACAGACAATTTGTCTGAAATAAAGCATTTTCTGGCAAGAAACTACATGTGCTGTTATATACTGCAAATAAGTTTTACTATATCCCTAAAAAAGGAAAGAATTAATTATATTATCAATCACACTATGTACGTTCGTCGTTCAGTTTTTAAATAGAGATGCTCACAGGTCAAAAACGACTTTATTAGGTGTCAAATTATAACATGCAAAGAAATAGCAATTTTCACTTTTTAAAATTTACTTTTATATTTAAATAAGTATGACTAATTTTGAATATTCGTAGGCAGGAGTTCAGAGAGAGAACAATGGACGGCCTTTGACAACGCCTTAATTATTTGCGAAATTATTATTTATCTTCTAATTTAATTACATTTACATAAGAGATATAATTAGAATGACTAAAGGACAATTAGAACAATATTACAATTTAAAAAAAAAAGTGTGGTCACAAATAGCACAATTCCTAAAATAAAATTGTACTTCAATAATTTTTCTCTCTGAAATAATCAAGATCTGACGTCTAAAGAATACCACATGACAAAATTCATGATTGTTCAAGCAAATACTATTTTCGTCTCTTATCAGCTGTCAAGCATGGCGCTCTAAAGCGGGGCGCTCCGATTGGCTAGCCGCTCATGAGCGACGCTGCGATTGGTCGAGGAGCGCACATCATGAGCGACAGATCACGTGCTTATAAGTTCTGAAGTTCGAAATTCAAACTTCTTTCGTCGTTTCGCTGTAGTCAAAGATTGGTAACTTGTTTTAAAACCGTTTTAATTTCAGGGTATTATTATTTTTAAGTTTTAATAATAGTTTCTCTTGTAATTATTAAAAAATATTGCATAATGATGAATTTGAATTGTGTTTTTAAATAGAAAAATTGAGATTGAGATGTCTTTAAAGTTACACTTTGATTTAAAAAAGAATTTATATTTTTGAAAAATGTGAAAAAGGAGGTAAATTAATTAAATTGGTTCAAAAATAATAATTATAAATATGTTGGTTACTTACGAAAAACTGGTCTCGCATCGTAAATGCACTCGGATAAAGTAGACACTGCATCTACGCGAAATAACTATCGAAAATCGTACGTAAAAAATATAAATTCGACCGAAAACCGCACGATCTCAGTCCGTTACGTTCGAAAACTGACGCAGAAAACCGCCACAATTTAAAAAAAATACTCACAGCCGTACTTATTTATCGCAACAAACAATAAAACAACAACAACAAATAACAATTAGCAACAAAACATAAGAACAACACTGAACAGCGACGAGATCTACCACTCATAAGTTCCGCGCGCACTGCAGTTGCAATGCAAATTATTTACTCTTCTGCAGCGCGGTGCATCCTGCCCCAAATAACGCTAACTAACGACTAGAATATTATTATAGTATTAAAAGGTGTTAACTAGGCGTATTATTGTTCTAATGGTAATATATTTGCTTGTTAACGCGGGTCTAAACACAACACAACAGCCTGCGACGCCGCGGCAACAACAATGCAAGGGCGAAATAAGCAAGAAATATTTAACTACCGACGCGGGGAGGGGAGGCGCCGACCCTCAGTATTGGCGCTGTGCCTGTGGTAGTTATAGTTTACGTGATACACAGCTCAAATACAAATAATATAAACATTACAACTGGGCATGCGCTGTGCGCGCCGACAGGGACGCAGCTACTCCTTTCTTCCTCAAAACCGGAGCTAAAATCGACTTAACCACCTTTTTAATTTAACAAATGCGAACGTTTATGATACATAGAGTAGTGGAGATACTATATTAGTTTGAGAAATCGCTTTTTTATGGATTCATTTGCATATTTTTGACAGGGACCGATTGAAACGCGCAGAGCGCATGCGTCGGCACCGGGTTGTTATCGACGATGCAAAATGTTTATTTTTTGGCGAAAAACCAGATATCCTACGGAATGTCTTGCTACAAATTACGTAGAGATTACTATTTCATTACAAATGTTCCCCTATTTAAAAAGAAATGACGATGCAATGGCATTTTGAGTTCCATTTTCAAATTTCCCGCCTTTAGTCTGTGGAAAAAAGATGGCCGACCTTTTGTTGAAATAAAAATGATGGCCCTACATAACTCTGGATACGCATCGGCACAAATAAGATAAGAAGGTAATCGCTTTTCTACAAGTCCTCGGAGAGTTCAAGCTGGATTTATTTCAATTATAATCTAATGTTAGTCCGCAGCGCATGCGTGTGGCGTCTTTTACACCGAGACGTGGGGGAAACTGCTCGCGGTGTGTTTGGACTTCCTTTATTCTTTCATTTAACAACGAACAGTCACGAATTCAATACAGATCGTTCACTAACTTGGTTTATGAGACAATGTTTATCAGTTCTTATATTAAAATGATGCAATTGAAATTGCATAAATAAAATACGGTATCACATTAGAAAAGCACTTAAAAAGTTCTGACTTTATTTTTTACCGTATTAAGTTTTGCTCGATGCACAATATTTCAATCTTAGTTGACTGCATCATGTTTTAAGATGAAATTCGAGTATTGATGATGATGATGATGATGGTATGATTTTGAAAAGTGCTACGTTATTGAGAATTTAATTGTGTTAAGTTTTAAAATTGCAAATCATGTCCATTTTTAGACTAGGTCGCATTCGACCAAACTGGAATAAGGTCTTTTACCTAGATTAAACGACGAATTTGTATAGACTAATCTCGGAGTAAGTCTTATTCCAAGTTGGTGACATGTGGCCTATGGGACTCAAAGGTAAGTAAAGTAAGGTAGTTAGTTAGTACTAATTATCAATTGGCTCGTGCAAAATACTAAAAACTGGATGGAAATAAAAGGGATTTTCTCACGGAGTAGGTAATATTTATAATATTTAGCCATACTTCTGCTTAAGCTCGCCTTTGTACATACCTATTGTGTAAATATTGTACTTATTTGAACTTCTGTGTTTTGTGCAATAAAGTGTTTACTTACATATATGCATACCTAGGACACCGTAACTGTAAAAACACTGTATATTAAAAAAAAACTTGACTGTCAATTCGCTCCCAAACTTCGGTCTGAGCGTACCCCTCCTCCTTGTAGGACATTGACATTTTTATCGGCTGATGATTTAAAGCTTATCGATTGCCACTACTCATCCAGAATTAGAATTTAAGGGCGAGAGGGCCCATTCCTCACGATAACTGCCTCCTGTTAGTTGCCACTTGTACTGGAAATATGGAAATATGTTAACGCCCTAGACTTTAGGCGAAGTTTAGGAGGGGTTTATGCTGGCGATGTTTTGAAAAATGATTCTGTGAGGAAATAAATCGAAGAAAAAAATGTAGGAGGGATTTTAAAGAAATATAAATACTACCAATTTGCTTAATTAATTAGTATCAAAAAATACTCTTGGGAATTATTTTTTGTGATTTTTTTTAATATAATAATATCTAAAAATAAAGGTCTTCAACGCTTAAAAAAAAATTTACAGTGTAACAGTTTTTGAGTCACGCCTGACTATCTGCATATAAAAAAATAAAAAACCGACTAAAACCCAATAAAGCTATATTAAAGAGCTTAAAGCTGAAGAGGCGCTGATGAGTGGGCGTGGCCTCGCCTCAAGAGCGACGCCCAGCCCGCTGTTAAGCGACGCCTACTAACGAGAGTTAGGCGTAGTGAAATATTTATTAATATTTTAACAGTAAATATAAAGAAACGTGGATTTACTTAGAAATAAGCAAACGTTTCAGCGAATTGCATATGATATTACCTTAAACCCCAATATTAAGTTGAGATGCCGGCGTAGAATTAGGTTCCTGATTCACCCCCTATTTTTTCCCGTCAACAGTCGATTTTCCAAAAAGCTTTTACAGGTGAACCTCTAGGCTATTCAAGCTATATTTTCTACAAATTTCAAGTCCCTAGATTTAACAGTTTAGGCTGTGCGTTGTCTTTCAGTCAGTAAGACATGACTGTCGTAAAAAATTCAAATGTATTTGACCTGAACAATATCGTATTTGACCTGTTATCGTACATAGGCGACACTGAAAGTTTTTAGAATAGACGACTTATAATTCCTTTAGAAAAAAAACAATTTAAATTTTAAAAATGGAACTCTTTGAAAGTCTAACACCGTCAACTTTTTTAATCTGCCATTTGTTTTGTAATTTTGGCGGCAATTTGAAAATAGAGTGTTTGCTTAAAAATAGTTTACATCTTTACATCATGTTTAATTTTTGAGATTCTAAAAACTTTCAGTGTCACCCACGTATTGTCAACGTTTTGATAGCTCTATACTTGACAGTAATGGCGGCCGAGTCAAAAACAACCAGAACAAGTCAAAGACAATATGATATTTACCGCCTAGAATAAGGCCCTGTGAATACTTGTCTTGCTAATTGAGATGTATGGTTTTATACCACTTTTTTTTTTGTATAAAATAAGAGGACTATCAATATGTATATAGAATTTCAACATGATACTCATATTTTCTTGTCATTGCCGATCACTTAGTATCTATGGTAGATGGTTTTTTTAAATTAATTAAACTAGATTAACATCACATGATCCTAGTAATTTTATAACCAAATTAAGTACTGTAGTGTTAGATCTTGTGAAAAATAACTATATGTTATTGGAGAATATTAAAAAAATAAAAATCTTGATGGATAATTATATAAGTATAGATACAGATATGAAAACATACACTATTCCTACATAATTAAAAGCATATCTTCTGTGACATCACTTATTAGGATTTCAACCTTAAACCAAAACGTGAAATTTTAATTTTCGCAATTTAAATTGAAAGCACTATCTCTTGGCCTAGATTCGTTAATGGCTGCCAAGTAATAAAGCCCGGAGTCTGAACAATAAAGTGCTATCCTAGATACTCTGGATACGTCTAGATATAACTAGATATTCCGTACCGAGGTGCGAATGGGTTTAACATGGAGAGCTGGATTTACAACTGCATTATTTTAGAAAAGCTTTGGGTTTTAATGTGAGAAAGAATATTTCTATTAGAAGATAATCTTGACATATTACACAACCATGAAGTGTCTGAATATTGACAACGTAGGTCAGAAGTTAAACTATGCTGAACTGGTTTGTTGCGTATGAGTTAAGGAAAAACAGCGTTATTTTTAATGCTGTCAATATTATAAATATTCAGATACTTCACTGACTTGCAGTCTGTTAGGATTTACTTCTTATATGCGTAGTACTATGGACTCGAGTTGTGGGCCACTGCAGCGGAATGGCGACGTGTTTTTGTCCTACAAAAGCGCGCCGTTCGCATCATTTCTTCCGCCTCACCTGGTACCCCTGCACGAGAACTCTTTAGGACTCAACGAATCCTAACACTACCCTCTCAGTACGTGTACGATGTAGCTAAATTCGTTAGGTGTAACATAGATAGTTTTCCTACTAGAACACTGACCCGCACGCGACTAGGATCCACAAATCGCTTACTAATCGCACGCTCCAGACTGACCAAGTCGACCAAAACTATGCACATTTTAGGACCGAAGGTCTACAACAGGCTACCTTCACACATTAAAAACTTAGAAAGCAATGCAGCATTTTGTAATAAGTTAAGGAAATGGCTAATTGACAATTCCTTCTACGATTTTAATGAATTCATCTTAGACTAATTAATTATAAAATGACCTTTTAATTTCTAATTGTGTAATCTATAACTTATTTTGAATACTATCTAAAGTACCTACTACGAGTATAATGCAACTAACTATGACATAACCAAAGTTTTGTAATTATTTTGACATGTAATATTTTATAATATTATAAATAAATGAGTATGAGTACCTACCCTACAGCCTAGTTCATAAATATATGTACACTTTAGTACCTTGTCTCATTAATCGTGACAATTCATAAACAAGGTACTAAAGTGTACACATGTTTATGAACTCGACTCTACTATAGTTACGAATCGTGGTTTGCTTACTGTTCTATGGTAAATCTTATTCCAGTTGGTCTATATGTTAGTCTTCGATCATCGTATTATTTGTAAACGTTAATTAATATTAAATACTAAAGGACCCTCTTGATTTTTTTTGTCTTTGTTCGGGGCTGATTTTTTAGGTACTCTAGGAATACTCCCTCCTAATTTCAAGTGCCCAAGGTCCAGTGGTTTAGGCTGTGCGTTATCTTTCGTCGGTCAGTCAGTCACAGTTTTTTTTTATATGTATACGTGTACGAGTACCTTTACATATAACAAAATATTAGAGTTGTAGATTGTTTCGTAGCTTAAAATTAATTAAAAAAAAACATGTTTTCAATAATTAAATTTCAAATGTTTCTTTAAATGTCTATGGATCAACATACATTCACAACACGGTAATGTTAAGTCACTTGCTACTCTTCGTAACTTAGCCGATTAATACAAACTGAATACACGAGTATAACCGACTGAACCAGATTTATACACGGCCAAAATACGAACAGTGGCAAGTGGCTGAGAATACCGTGAGACTGTACCACAAAAAAAATATTAATGCTTCGTTAAAAAATAAATGTGTATAACAGATTATACGTTGCCGATTGGGCGGTGGTGATTAATTAAAATTGCATACTTTGCCTCCCTCTCATACAAAAAAAAATCATAACCCTTAATTTTATTTCCCAATCTTACATTTTTTCTTGCATTGCTGACGACTCACTAGCCATTAAAACTTTTATCAGCCACTAATAAAATGCAAACTTCCTTTACGGGCCGTAATAGTTTAACAAAATGGCCGACGATGGCCGTTTTTTACGTTCTCGTGAATAACAGTTTTATAGGTTTTATTACTTCGTTTATTTGTTTTTTGCTGACTGTTTAACCTTTTAATCTATTATCCTCTTACTACAATAATGCACAAGGTACATTCATTATTTTTTTATAAAGAGATCACCACTTGAAAGGAAAGACTAGAAACACATCGCCCCTCTTAAACGTGTTGGTGGTAATCGAATCTTTAAAGTTATTAACTTGAAATTTTAACAGGGTTTCAGATTTCTTAAGTAAACTAGTATGTACTGAACTTAAGTGATGCAAACATACTGAAACTGTTATTGTAAAGTACAATAAACATGTTGAATGTTCAAGTAAGTAGATAATATTGCTTCTACTTTTCTTAATGAATAATTGTAAAAAAAAATATCTTCTAATTACCGTTTCAAATAATTATTGGCCATTTTATACAATTACTGAAAACGTAAATGCTTATATGAGCAGAAGCTATCACAACCTAACAAATTCCAAACAGAAACAGATATACGAGTTTTTTTTATATGACGTCTATTAGCTGTCTCTTTCACTGATTGAAACCTGGTACATTGAATATTTATTAAAAAACAAATGAAACGGTAATTAGCAGCGCTAAGAAACCACTCAGAAAATAAAGAATTGTGCAGAGTATTACTAAGACGATTGTACATAAACTCTATCTCAAAATTAAACAAAATAATCTACTATAATAAAAGCTAAACCCAAACAGAATTCATCTTTACCCTCTAATGTTAAGACACATTTCTCCCTACCCGTCCACACCCAAAGATCAAACAAACATAATCTTCAGGGCAAGTAGCATTACAATATAAGAATGTATCCCTTTTGTCAACAATGTCCACCCCTTCGGGATTATAGCATGAAGTGGAGATGCCTTTGTTTAAGGTTTTCAAACTGAATAGGTCAGGTAAACAAAAAGGAGTGTAATGTACTGTATTAATTTTCAAATACTCTGTGATTACCCTAAAAACTAACAAGAAAGAAATTCTTGGATCCAGGTTTAAGTAGTGCTGGCCTAGTTGGACCCTGCCTACGAAGCTAGCGGTCCTGGGTTCAAATCCCGGTAAACAGTGGGTAGTACAAGTCTAGAGCTTAGTTTGGGACTAGGTCAATTGGTGTGATAATGTCCCGTGATATTTATTTATTTATTTACTAAGTGAATGCATGTTATTCACATGATATATGTAAGTTTTTTTTTAAATAAATTGAAACTAAATCTACATATTAATTATATTATTATATTTAAGTATTAACAAAAAAAAATGCGCCCTATGAAAAGGGCCTGTACTTCGCCTTTTAACACGCTACGATCGCTACGGCGTAGCAGCCGCGTAGCTTGATTCCCCGAGACTGTTTTACAAATTCTGGGACGTCTTGACAAAGGGTGTAAGTAGACTTAGGAGGATTGTGAAATTTGTGAAGCTAAAAATCTCCATACAAAATGTAAAAACGTTTCTCTCCCAAAAAAACCAATTTAATACACAAAAAACAGAAACGTACAGAACCTAGGTCTTTATAATAACTACAACTTATTCAAAAATCGTGAAAATCGGACTTCAATTTGTAAGGATTTTATTGACAGCAACGTGATTTTAACAGCGGTTCAAAATAATCTTAACTCGTTATAAAAACGATCTATACATAAACTGCATGCTAGACTTAAACCCTTTTGCCACTTCAAGAGACTAACCCCGGGCATCTATATTGTACAGGGTATACCTATATTGCCTTTTGATGAATTATGGTAGGTATTACTTTTGACACGGCCGCCTTTACTGTCAAGTAAAAAAGGGGTATATGGTAACGTTGACAATATTGTAACGCGTTTTTTTTTGTATGGTAGCTCCCAACATGCTCCTGACATTGCCTAAACAATAATTGATTCCGATCCATATTAATTGATGTTTTGTTATAATTTCCTTTTTTTTCAGGGATAAGCTAGAAAGATATGGAAAACTATTTCACTTTGTCTAATACTTGTACCATATTGTAAGGCAGTAAAAAGCAGTTTCAAAAAAAAAATACATACCAGGAAAGGTAGTTGCACCATTGGTCTCTGAAACAAAAGAGACATAATTATTTATCCATATCTATACAAATATTATAAAGACGTTAAGTTTGTGACGTAAGGGGTACTCTGGATCTACTGAACAGATTTTGAAAAAACTTTTGCAATATAATGCCACGTTATTTGTGTCATAATCTATATATAAACCCAAAATAAAAAAATGTACATCGCCCAGCAAAGTGGGCAAGGGAACAGCTAGTATTCAATAAAATACTATGAAATCAAAATACAAAAATGTGAACAAATACCTAACAAAGTAAGCTTAGTTTTATGTAACTAGTTAATTGATGTAAGTACCTCCAAGGCTGACCACGCGGCTGAGCTCAAATTCAGCTTACATCGCAGTGTTCACGCCCTTCTCATTACCGCAATCCGATTAACCTATCTATGGAAAATGTCTAATTTTAATGAATGAATCAATTTTATTTGATTGGATTTGAGCTAAGCTGCTAACAGACTGACATGGCGAAACTATAAAGGTTCCTAGTTTGACTACGGAACCCTAAAAAGGTAGTAAAATCTATAGGTAGTAATTCAAAAGGCAAACCTGACTCACTAACTTAGATATCAACGCACAGCCGAAACTACTGTACCTAGAAACTTGAAATTTGGTACAGGGGTTCCTTTCATGATGTAAGTGAGCACTAAAATAGGTTTTTCCAAAATGTACCCCTTTGGGTTAAATTAGGGGGAGTAGCGGGAAACTGATTCTACGCGTACGAAATCGCGGGCGGCCTCTAGTATAACATGAAATAACAACGACGATAGTCCTAGCGAAGGTGCATACGCTGCTTACGTTTCTGTTTTCTATAGATTCGATATGTATGGAGTTGACATAAGGGGTCGCTTAGTCCAAACGCTTATTTTCAATGATATTGTGGCATAACGCGAAATTGGCAGACTGCGTTTTAGGTACTCAGCGACTAAAGGGAATGCGATCTGTCATCAGCTTATGACAATCCTATACATTTAGTCGATTTTCTAAAATCGCGAACTTAGCGTTAAGGCTCAGTTTCGTTGCTTGCTTCCATCCATTGACGAGTTGAGTTAACATTGTTGTGTCGGGAGCTATAGCAGCGATGCAATGCATCACTAAACGCATTGGGCTATCGACCAATGAAACAGCCGTTTCTTGACCCCCTGTTCAGGCAATGATATTTGATTAATAGATATCAAATTAGTTCCAACTACTAAGCTATGGGATTTTACTATGAGTACAGGTACTAGACCACACACTTATATTTATAGAGAAATACATAGAAAACTTCCAAGGCTCAGGAACAAATATTCACGCTTATCAAAGTAATATCTGCCGTCACCGGGATTTGAACCCGAGACTACTGTTCTATAGCAGAATGTAGTTTAAGCTACACTCAGAGAATATGAAGTTCATATTTATTTTATTCATCATTGAAAATCGCATTTAAGAGCAAAGGTAATTGAATTGTATTTCCTTGCCTTGCCAAAAATGACCTGTTAAATAATGTGAACTAGGTCGATGTGTGTGGAATTGTTCCCTGATATTTATTTAGGTATTTATCTTAAGTGTTTGTTTTAAATCGTGGAGAAGGCAAACTAGCGCACCAGCCACCTGATGGTAAGTGAGATCTGCGACCCATAGATATTTGCATTCTCAAGACGAAAATCTTAAGACTCCAGTCCTAAGACTGCAAATGCGTTGCCAACGGAGGGTTAATATGGAATACCTCTAGTTATTTATTTTATTTATTTATTTAAGAAAACAGTCATTAACATAACGCTGAAAATTAAAAACAATACTTCACCAGATGTCTTATCCCCACACCAATGCAAGATAACAATGCGAACACTGCTGCTTGGCGGTAGGTTAAAGGAGGTCGCTACACAAAGAACATTCTAGAACCAACATCACAGCGACAACCCTAAGTAATGTTATTATTACTACGCGATAAAGTATAATAAATACATAATATACACTTGTTTTTGTTTGCGAGAGTTATCACTGAGATAGGCCTCTCTGTAAACAACGATAGCAAATAAAAAGATAAAGTAATTATCTGTATAAACAAAGATTCATTTAGATTAGGGAAAACAGTTTTATATTTCATATTGGTTTTAAAAACCTTCCCCTTGATTCACTATCTATTAAAAAAACCGCATCAAAATCCGTTGCGTAGTTTTAAAGATCTAAGCATACATAGGCACAGACAGACGCGGAAAATTACTTTATTTTTTACTATGTAATGTAATAAGGATAAGGATACTAAGATACCTATACATCAGTGGCTCTACGCAAGGTGCATTTGCTGTATCTGTATCCAAAATGCAGAGGATTCACTAAGCTGCCAGGCGTCGAGGGCTTGTATCACTTCCATACATTTTAGCCGTTTTCGTTTCGAAAATCGTTTATGTTAGCGTTAAGCATCGGGTCTAAGCAGTCTTACAGTCGCGACGAGCGCTTATTTATGTCACTTCCATACAATTCGGCAGTTTTTTTAGAAATGTGATTTGGAAATACCCAGATTCATCCCAGAAAATGGCCTCCTGAATCGCCAGGTTTTCGCTTGAGGACAGTACCAAACATAAAAAGCTTGCTATAGTTAATTCGGTAAGGTTGCAATTACAATGCTACAAAAATAAGTATTGGTTTCTACGAGGATAGAACAGCGGGTACATCAACGGGACATTCATATTAGATATGCAATTAATATAAAAAAATGCACCTGTCACATGTCTATGTTAAGAGGCAGATGGTAAGTAGGATTAGAGACCCATAGACATTTGCAATCTTAAGATTACGATATGAAGACGGCGAGCTTAAGACCAATGCCAACCCAAAAAAAAGAGCGAAAGCTTCTATGCACGTTGACTCGTCCCTACACTGCAACACAACAATGGGAGCACTGCTGCATAATGGTATTTTATAGAATACGGTGGTAGTGTCAGATCTTACCCTTTACTAAAACGGAGCTCTGACACGAACATACATTTTTTTTTTTCAAATCGGTCACTCAGTCGGAAAAGCGATAAGTTGAGCGGAGACGGAGTTGCGTGCATAAGCTAGCTGTATAACAATGCGTGACTATTTATTTAAAAATGGTCGGCCAAACCTGAACCCGCGACCCAGTAGGTAACGGAAGATATTTATAAAATAACCGCTTGTTGACCAAGTAACGATTGGTGTTTTCAATCGATTTTCTTGTTTATAATATCGATGAAAGCATTCGATACGTGTACTGTTTAGGTTCGCATTCTTCTCGCTTGTCCAGAGTTTACATTTCGTTGGTTTTGTTTTTTTTAAACATTGCACGTTTTGTTTTGATTTTTAAGTTTTCATCTGAGTTAAAGGTAATACTTAGGTCATGTTATTACTTTCTCGTTTTAAGTTAAATGAATTGGACAATGACCCACTTTATTTTACTTCGGGAGTAAAATAAAATGGGTCATTGTCCAATGGGCACTTGACTCTAACAAAACTCCAACACCAGCCCACACTATGATGTAGACTAGAAAAAAAAATACATCCCCACGTTACTGAGAGGTACATACAAAAAAAAACAGGGTTATTTTACCACTGCGTTAGCGTGACTTATATGTATATTCATGCCAAATTACAGCTTTCTAATACTAAGAGTCTCCGAGCTAGGCTGCTGACGGACGGATGGACATGGCGAAACTATAGGGTTCATAGTTTGACTACAGAAGCCTAAAAATGCAGAACTTGACTGCGGTCTTACTCTCACTTTCAAATTAGAAAAGGACAACCATATTGTTTGCTATAGAACTAAAGTTTTTACTTCTACACTTTACTCATTATTTTTTGGAGGCAGTACAGAGTAACTATAACTTGGAACTAATTTTTTTCGCCATTGTACACAGTCATCAGCTGATTACCGACGTCAAACAATCGAGTCTAAAGTCGATACGTCTACGTTAAGTACAGCAGAAATCCTGGAGCCACCTTCCAATTCCATCATCAGTTCAGCTCTTAACCCATAATATAGCATTATCATCAGGCTTACAAATTACCAAATATCAGCATATTCTGACAAGTTTCAGGTATGAGAGACAAATTATCACTGCATGCTGTCCCTTTCACTGCACTTGGTAGGTAAAGCATCTGTTACTCTCGTACTGATATCCGTGTCAGAAAGAAACGGATGTTTTACCCTTTGGTCACGCGATATACGAAGCAATATTCGGCCCTCTGTGCTACGAAAGGTTAAGGGAATTGTATTGCACTTCCGACCTTATTATAAACCAATAAAAGTTTCATATGCTTCTGTGATTTAATTGCATTTGTACCTTTTCTGCGTAGAAGGGCAGTATCTGCTACGCTGGTCCGCGTAGCACTCAGGCTAACTACAGCGTAGCAGATAAAAATTGCCGCGCCTTCCTGAAGCGCTCATTAAACAAGTATCGCGTATATTATTAGTTTCAGTCTTTCTACAAGATGATGTTCAACTTGCTTTGTTTGTGTGTCTGTCATTAGAGTTCAAATCAAGCAAGTCAATTTAAACCACTTCTGGTTATCATAGGAGATTGAAATCTGGAATACATCTAGTAAATCGTCCATGTAATTTTATGGTATTTACAAGCTTGTCTGATGAAGGAATCAAAAGGTAGCAGAAAGATCTCCGCTGTAATCTCCGAATCTCCGCTCAATAAAATAAAACAGTATGATACGATATAAAACAGTCTCCTGTGCGTTGCTGTTCACGCGGCAAACCGTCTCGAACGCGAAAGTGACCGTGTTATTTATACGAGAAAAGCAAACGCAATCGAGACATTTTTGTGCATGTAAAAATACACTAGAGCCTCTGAAGCTTTTTTAAACTTAAGGTAAGGCGAACAAAACTTAATTTGTCGTTTACTGCAACGTTCCCATCATAACCTAGCAAGGATAACCTAGAGCGACAAATTAGTCGCAGGCCAGTCAGGCTATCCACCCTGGGCCCGTATTATGGTCGCCTTTAAAGCATCCGTCTCTCGCGCACTTACATCCTGGTCAGAATGGGACAGACGTTTTAGACGATAGCGATAAACAGGACTATAATACGCCCTCTGAGGGTCCTGCCAAGATGCATTCCGGTAACTAGCATTTCTATTCGTTTCGTTTAAAAAACCAATCGCGTCACTGTTAGATCACGTGACTTTTCGTATCACGTCATCTACCAGTGACGCGATTGGCAGGGCCCTCTGGGGCTTTATTCTTCTCGGTAAAACGATATTGCTTTTGACATGGTATCGTTTTAATTTTAAGGCCTCCATTATTGTCCAGTAAATAAGAGCTATCTTAACTTAGACAATACGATAACATGTCAAAAACAATACGATTTTTAAACGACTTCAAAAAAGGAGCAGTTTCTCAATTCGACCGTATGTTTTTTTTTTAATGTTTGTTCGCGGATAACGTCGTCGTTTATAAACCGATTTTGATGATTTTTTTTTTGTTGGAAAGGAATATCCCAATGATAGTACCATGACAAGGAATCCAAGATCTAATGAGGGTATCAGTAAGGAACTGAGGGATCTACTCAAATCTTGTAGGCGTAAACATATAGCGATTTGAGTATTTTTAGTGACAACTCCAGCATTTGCATTCAGAAAGTATGATTTGCTGAAGCGGAACTGATGATGAAGACCACAGATAGCCACCGGAACTCCTCAACGGTACCGATTTCAAGGGTGGCGATAAGAAATACGATTAAGATAGTTGAGCGACTACAACAAAGAACATTTAATTGTTTACAAACGACTATGATTTTCCCGCGGCGTTGCTTGCGGTGAGCTTGAAATGTCTTAAAGTTTCATATCAACTAAGAAGTGGGACTAAAAAGTATAAAATAAAGTAAATGTTTTAAAAATCAAAATAAAGTTATTCTTTGCGTAATTGAAGGCGGTTTTTGGTTTTTTATAAAGAGTAAAATACAGAAATCCTAGGTCTTTTATAGTTTAGAATTAAATATAAACAATAATTAGTATTACTTTCACCTTATATTATTTGTTAAGAAAGAAATGAACTGACATATAAATTAAGTTCTTCGTGTTCGGGTTTTCACTTCTCTCTCGCTTTGCTGCTCTCGCTCTTAACAAGAGCATATGAGAGCGAGTGAGAGACAAGTACCTTCTAAGACCCATCGCACTATAGCCAGAGCACACAATTAAGTTTAAAAAAAACAAGAATTCCAAATGGGTCATTTATTTTTGAATTGGAACCTTTGTGAAAAGAACATTAAAACAAGTAAAAAGTCACTAATATTCATGTGTACTATAAAAAATATCGTAATTTCTATCTAAGGTAAGTGACTTGCAAACAAAAGCAATGGGGTTATTATTATAATCAATCAATAAATCACCAGGTCAAGTCACCATACATACCAATTTACATACATAATGACCCGATTGCAATGCTATTAGCGTACTAACTATCAAGGACGAGATTACCTATATAGGTGGTAAAAATCATATGGTTTTGGACCAGTTAGTCAATTTTGATAGCTCTTATTTACTTAACATGACAGCCGAGTTATAAACAATACCGTAAACGGTCAAACACGGTATGGTTTTTACTGAGAATCTCGGCTATATACAGAAAGACAGAAAGACAAACTGACACGGAAAGCTACTTTGTTTTATACTATACTAGCGACCGCCATCGCTTCGCTTCGGTTTATGTGATTTTTCTGTAACACGCTTACATAATCAAGAACTTATTATACATTAAAACCTTCCTTTTGAATCACTCTATCTATTTAAAAAAAAACGCATCAACATCCGTTTCGTAGTCTTAAAGATCTAAGCATACATAGGAACCGACAGACAGCGGGAAGTGACTTTGTTTTATACTATTTAGTGATAGTAATATAGAAGATAAAGAAGAAAATCTCATCACTACGTACTTTTCGTGGTGTGTGAAATATTTATGATTGATTTTACAAGACATATTTCTTAACTTATTGTTATTGATGCCCTCCTTATACAACACCCCCGTTGTCATTCAACTAAATTTAAAAAAAACGTCTTGAATTTTGGTATATTTTTCAAACTTTGGAGGGTGAGGATCAAAATATGTTTTTCTCCGAATTTCTGCCGAGTCATCAAGAGCGTCCGAGTCACGGCGAGAAATTTAAACTTCTATTCATGCCTATTATTGTAAGATAAGGAATTTTCTATAGAATGAAAAATATATGAGAAAAATAAGTTATTGAAATGTTTTTAGTCGAATGATGGCTAATCTTTATTATTAAATAAGTATGTTAACATAAAAAATATTTCGGAAGTATTAAATTTAAACGAAAAAATGTTTTTTCGTTAAAACTGGGAATAAAAATGTGAAGATACCTTACAATAATGGAATCATTTTAACTATAACAAGTATAATTTATATGTAAACACATTAAACGATCAAAAAATCATTCCAATTAAAAAAAAGGGATACATATACATGGATTCATACCTTTTAGCGAAAGATTTCATATTATATACTCAATTCACTTTTCTAATAAACAGGCACATATTGTAATTACATTGCTTACACTCATTAACTCTATACACAAAAGCAGTAATACATTCCCGAATAAAGTGCTTAATTTATCACTCACCGTCACCTCTTCATTAAAGTCACCACTGTCATCCTTCCGGAGACACATCCAGATCACAACCAGCTCAGTGACACTTCACATACATGTAGTTACAGCCCGAGTATCGCGCCCTGCGGCACACCCGATCGCATTCGCGCGCAGACTGCGCCCGCGCCGGTCAAATGTTTTGAATACAATCTGTAACAGAAAGAAATAACAATAATAAACTTTACAGCCTGAACCGTATGTTTATGTGCGGCTGGCTAGGGTTCCTTTGTAGTGAGTGTTGTCGAAAGCTTTAGAAAAATCCAGGCTTAAGTAGGTCATGCCAAATGGATCCTGAATGTTGGTTAAACTTTAATCAAATTCCTGTGGTTAAAGTTTAGCTTGGTAAGCAAAACATAGTGTCTGCAATCAAAATTCAATGACAGAATGCAATTACAGTCATACTCATTATGCAGTTTACGTGCGATGCGACTCTACTTGTAATTGGTTCTTTGTGAACATACATATCGATAAATTGTTAACATAATCGTTACTCTAGAATAAAACGCCTTTCATCAATGATGCATTGCTTTACCACATTATTATTATTACTTATGTAATTTAAATCAGGAATCCTTATCTAAATAGGGTAATGTAGTTTTCATATTTCACTATCGTTCCACCACCATTGTTTTTTTTCTCATCACTTGTACACCTTATAACTTTTACTGGATAAGTTTCAGTAAAAAAAAAACATTTTTGGGCAAGCTTTTGTTGCTGACTGTACATTTTTGCAGAATCGTTGTCTGCTTATCAAGACTAAAGAAATGAGTGCCAACACGGTGGGTCTACGTTACGAGTAAGTATAGCGGGGAATCTGTCTCCACCTTCTGACTCCATCAGATCAGCTCCATGTCATAATAGTATTGCATTGTCATCCAATTTACACATGTAGGTATGCAAATTTTCAGCATCATCGGAAACCGAGAAGTGAGTCAAATTTGACTTGTAAAGATAAAGATAAAAGATAAAGAGAAATTTATTCACAACAATACAAAAAATTACATTACATAGATACAAAAAGAACAAGACACAGAGAAATTGTTGCGAAATGGTCCCAACTCAGCATGTGCTGGCTGTAAAGCCAACGCTGGTCTTCCGTTGGGACCGCTCGGTGAAAACACGGAAGGTGATACAGACATTACAACATTTACAAGTACAAACAAAACCAAATAAAAAAAATAAAAAAATAAAAAAGAATTCTTAACGAGTGTGTCGTGGTTAGTACTTGTAAGATTTGACCCGTACAAACATACATACATAAATTGCAAAGCTTTGGCTTACTGCATTTTCCTATGTATAGTATTAAATATGTATAATGTGCAAATTGATCTATGTTGTTTGTTTCCATATAGGAAAAAAACATCCTTAGCACAATATTGTCTCAGATTCGACTTGTAGCAACCGCAAATAGAAATAATCAGATGAATTGACATTGTAAAATTAACTTTGTCAAAACATATAATCAAGATAAGATATGTCTTTGACCAGTGTGTCTTGCCTGTAATGTCCTATGGTGCCGAGACGTGGACCTTGACAGTGGGACTAGTTCACAGTTGCTCAGCGAGCCATGGAGAGGGCAATGCTTGGCGTGTCATTGACAGATAAGATTCGCAACGAAGTTATCTGCCATAGGACTAAGGTGGTGGACATAGCTCGAAGGGCTAGCAAGCTGAAGTGGCATTGGGCTGGTCACATGTATCGAAGAACTGATGATCGTTGGACCAGATTGGTTTTGGAGTGAAAACCACGCACGGGCAAGCGTAGTGTGGGTCGGCCGGACGTGAGGAGGTTTGCGGAGGATGAGGGAGGCGCACGGTCGACCCAATTGGCTAGCCATGTTAGAGGCCTATATGTCCAGCAGTGGACTGCTATAGGCTGATGATGATGATAATGAAAACACATCCTGCTATTTCAAAAAGGGAAACCGTTATGTGCGTTACATTTTTTGAATTTCTTATTTTATATTGTATGGTACAAGATCATTAATTTAATTTCACAGAAACATGTTTAGTTAATACTTGGTTAATACACTCAGGAGCAAAAATAACGGGTCAGAGTGCGTTTTTCATACTAAAGAGGCTATTTCGAAGCCTTGGTTCCTCGCCAGGGAATGCTTTTAGTGAAATCTGGTGATGAATACCCCGAGCATCGATACAGGACTTCCAGAGGGCCTAGGATACCCAGCTGAATGAATCTGCGGTTAACGCCGGAATTGTGCATGTTCAGAAAAACATCTAAAATGGCAATAAAATGTAAGGAAATCAAGTGCTGACCCAAACTCTCCCGCTGTAGTGTTAACTGGTTGTGCGATCAGTTAGGTATCTTAAGAACTTTTGACTCTATTGAACCTCGCAGTATCCACCACTAAAAGTCACTCAAAACAACCCCTGGCGAGGAACCAAGGCTTCGAAATAGTCTCGTTTGTATGAAAAACGCACTCTGACCCGGTATTTTTGCTCCTGAGTGTAGTAAAGATAAAACTACTGAACCATTTGGCTACAATACTATTGCTAGACTTACTTTTACCTACGATGCAACGTTACATAAACAATTACTATTATTTTTAAATATTGTCAGGCAATCTTATCTATGACTAATTTAACAGTAACACCTGAGTCACGGTGTACACTACAATCTTCATCATCCGGTCGGTCGTTAAACAAAAGTTTGTTCAATATGCCTTTATATTCTTCATATTCATCATGAGATCACTTTTCAAGACCTCAGCTTTACAATGTACCTAGTTTAGCTTTGTTAGTACTAGTGCAGACTAAACCATCAGCTGACTGTGTTTTGTCTCCACAATCTTTGTAAAATTTAATAAGGACAACCTTACAATCTGATAGAAAGTCTATTGTCGCCATCAAACAAGCCTTATGTTGGTATATTGGTGACTCTTCTTCCTCAATCGATTCTAGTGATTCTGATAAAACATACATTTTAAGTGATTGTTAATCTTAGTCTACTTTACCCATCAGTACTAAACTCATCAAACCATAGACAATATTAATACGGCGCTTTGTTTACATTGTTCACAAGTTCTATTGATGGTCTTTGGGGTTATGATTTTGTTGGAAAAATGTCCCATATCCCATTTGGAGCGACAATCACAATACAACGTCACGCTGCTCGTAAATATTGAGTTATTGCTGTACGTTTTGTTCTTAATCTTTACCCTCTAAACATTACCCTTCTCATTCAGCAGTCGGGTAAAAATAACTTAATCGTTGGGTTATTTAGAAAGAAAGAAAGAAAAATACATTTATTCACTACACACACAAGAAACAAAAAAATAATTGAAAACAGTAACAACAATAAACAAGTAGTGAGTGTGTCTTCGCGGCAGTGAATCGGGTTATTTTAGTCACTGTTTAGTAGATTAGGTTCAGTAGCTCCACCTGACCCCACCACTGTTTATCAGTTAACAACAATAAAAGCTGTTGATTCGGCAATACTAAAACAATCCTTGTTTAGCCGTCACCCGATCGTAACACATCGGGTTTCAATAAACAACTATGAATCACAACATTGACTATTTCCAAATTGTAGCTTGCACGAGTATGGTATCGCAACAGCTTAATTTCATTTGATTTAAGGCTTAATTATTCATTGGTGCTAGGAACTTGGGCTTCGTTCGGATCACTAGCACCATCGTATCTTTTAACGGACCGTTAAACAGCAGTGTTCGAATTGTTGTGTTCCGGTGTGCGAAAGACATTCAACAGATAGGACATAGAGGCATTTCACTCTAGTCTGCAGGTTTGCCAGTCAGGATTGTAGTCATGAGAATGCAAATGTCTTACGCCCTTATAGACATGGAATAACCGTGGGCTAAGCTAAATGTTTTGTCCTTATCCGTCAAATTCTAATGTCACGATGACAGATGAGGACAAAACATGGTTTAGGGGTACTGAGCGTTAGATCCTACACTTACCAGCAGGTGCTCTAGGACACGTTTGCCATTCCCTTGCCAAATAAAATACATCTGCATTACAACAATCATTAGGTGCATTTATTTTTGTGTAAATCTGAAGATTTATAAGTATATATGGTTAAGGAGCATATATATACAGTCATATCGTCGCATCGCATATTATGTATGTAACTATTTGCCCATTGGAACCTTGACCCGCCATGGAACTGTGTCACAGTGACGTCATGATTCAAGTCGTAGGAAGTGTAAAGCAAATTGTTTTATAACGTCACTGTAACACCGTTCTATGGCGGGTCACGGTTCCATTGGGATGATAGTTCACACAGACAGACCCTATTCTCAGTGACATAGAGGCGTGTATATATATGTGACTTTGACTGTAATATTCTCAACGCAATAAACTGGAAAACTTTTCAAACGCTGCCCACTCTACATTAGTGACAGTGGAAACAAAGAAAGAGTGGCTGTGGTACGGCCGGTAGTTTATTTTTATTTTAGCTCATGTCCATGATTAAACAAACAAGCAATAATCTCTAATACCGAAATGTTGCTACAAACAAACCCTGAAATTTTAATGGATTTTATCTACTTTCAAGATTATTTCATACTCTTACTACTTATTCCTATAAAAAGAAAGGGATGAGGATGCGAAATAATTTTAGTCTTAAAAAAAGTGTTCCCTAACTCTGAGGGCCGCCGTGTTATTTTGATCTTAGCTAAGATACCAGTCTCAAGATATGTACGTGGATGTTTTTTTTATGGCATAGAGAAGGCAAACGAGCACCCAGGCCACCTGATGGTAAGTGGAAACTGGGACCCATAGATATTCGCATTCACTGCAAATGCGTTGCCAACCCTGAGGACTAAGATGGAATGCCTCTATGCTAATCATTACACCGGCTGTCTTATCCCCAAACCGGAACACAACAATGCGAACATTGCTGTTTGGCGGTAGGTTAATGGATAAGATGGTGGTAGCGATCCGGACGAACCGTGCACAAGGTCCTACTACCCGCAATAACTATTAAATACTTAGATAGAAACCCCCGATATAATCCCTCCCCCTTCCGGCAATAAATATCATGGGACGATGTCACATCAATTGACTTAGTCCCAAACTAAGCTCTAGGTTTGTACTATGGGAACTAGATAACGATATAAATACTTATATAGAGAAATACATAGAAAATATCCATGACTCAGGAACAAATATTAACGCTCATCACAAAAATATCTGCCCTTACCGGGATTTGAACCCAGGACCGCTAGCTTCGTGGGCAGGGGCACTACCAACTAGGCCACTTTTAAACTGCATACGATTATTAATATTTTTTATCAAACCTAGTAGCTATTTTTGTTTTTAACTAAATTAATTAACTAATATAAAAATTGGCAGCGGCTCTGCCTATTAAGCTTGTGGTCCTGGGTTCGATTCCCGGCCAAGGCAAATTATTATCAAGCCCAAACCTTATAGATAGGCGGGGGCGTCGGACATAAGCCAAAGGTGTATGCGATTTTGATCCCTGCGTTTATCACGTTAATGATTATAGTTTTCTACGTAATTATTTACTTAATCCCGTAGCTTGAAAAGGTAGTATAGTATGTATCAACAACTTGTTGATAAGGAATAAAGCAAAGAATTTCAAAAAGCGGTCAAGTACGAGTCGGACTCGCACACTAAGGGTTTCGTACCATTCTTGTATCAATTTTTAAATAGAATATTTTTTTATTTCTTTTTGTTAGGTAAGTTTAGCGGTAATAGCCATACACACCAGTCGCGAGGCGTTCGTACAAGCCGATTATTTACGGCTTTACCAAAAATTCCTATGCATAGAGTAGGTATACAAACAAAACGTAAAACCGACACACGCCATACACCTTTTTTTGCTCCGGCTTGTCTATTTATTTACGTGACGCTTCGCCACTGATACACACAGATAATTTCAGCTTTCTACATTTACCGGAGGCTAATTGCTGAAAAGTGATGAAGGTTTTCGTACGGAACCTGTACTAAACCTAAAAATACAATCTCCACAAGTTTATGTATGTAAAACATAACAAAACATTTTTGCATCAAAATAATGGTAACCTATCGCAACCTCGAAAAGTTTTTGACCGAATTTCATTTGACCGAAAACATTTCGTTTTTTATCGTTTCTCCGATGGCACGATTCGTCATTTTTTTATTTCACCATTTGACTTTAAGTAAATGGTTCGTTAGTCCAAGCAACTTTTCTCCTTGTAGTCACGTACCCTATGTATTGTTACGTATTTTATTTCAAAGCCCATTTTTCATTACACCAATGCTACAACTAGCCTGTGGATCGTTTTGTATTTTGTTTCTTAACCCATTTTTCACTTCATCAATGTTACATATAGATTTTGCTACGTTACGTCAAATATTCATTTCGGCCAAAAAATCTTGCTTGTAATTAGTTTCAACTATCTACAAAATGCAACGAGCAAGACGAGTCAGGGCAGAACCGACTCAGATAGGTTAGGTTAGAAGGCCAAGGCGGGAGCTTTGCTCCCGCCTTGGCTTTCGAGGTTATTTTTTTTCTGCCCCGAAAAACTTGCTTAAGTATAATTTATCCAGACAATGCAAAGATCAAGACAATCAGGGTAAAACCGACTCGGAACGGTTCACTTATTTTCTATAACTAAGAAATAAGTCAACACAGATTGTAAACAATATGATTTATATTTTATAGCAATCTTCATAATACTTCATATCATCAACAATTTGTTTGACCTAATTACTACTGAAAAACTTCAAACATAACATGGTCGATTTAAAATTAGGTAAACTATGAATAAACCGAGCCGTAATATTGGGCAAAGGATACTAAGGTAAAATCAGAAATAGGAAAAAGACAAATAGACAAAGCATTACATTGGACAACTGTTGATACGCCGAAACCAGTAATGAGGTATAGATAATTTGTCAAATCGTTAAAAAACCAAAACAAGTAATGAATAAATAAAACTATTCGAAATGATCATTCGGCCAAACGTAAAAAAACCCAAACCATAATTGACGAAAAGTATTTGTCGAACCAAAATTCGGTCAAACATTTTTCGAAGTTGTGATAGGTAATCCAAAATAATTAATGTACATAGGCGAACTTATCCCATATGGGATTTCTTCCAGTTAACCTTAGAGTAGAATAAGCAAGGACAATGCAAGAAGATGCATTGCGGGTAGGACCTTGTGCAGGATCCGTCCGAATCGCTAACACCATTTTATCCATTAACCTACCGCCAAACAGCAGTGTTCGCATTGTTGTGTTCCGGTTTGGGGATAAGACAGCCGGTGTAATGACTAGCATAGAGGCATTCCATCTTAGTCCTCAGGGTTGGCAACGCATTTGCAGTCTTAGGCTCGCAGTCTTGTGAATGTGAATGTCTATAGGCACAGTTTCCACTTACCATCAGGTGGCCTGTGCACTCGTCTGCCTTATATTTGCCATACAAAAATAAACGTGAAGTTTAGTTTTAAAGATGGCAGATACTCTGTACTTCTTTCTTATTGCCATGCGATTAAATGAATAAAAAAAACAATGCATGAGAAATTTAGATTTAGATTACGATAAGTAGAATAAGTTTTATTTAAACAGTTATGGTTATAATTTAAAACATTTTGTAAAACCTACAACTGCATTGAATAAATGAACTAATGCTAATTGCGAGTATGAAGTACCTCTGTCTTTCGGGATTCAAGCTGTCTCCATACCAAATTTCATCAAATTCGGTACAGCAGTAATACTGTGAAAGCGTAATAAACAAACGAACTGAGCCAATTTCACGTTTGATTAGTATGGATTTAAACATTTTGGCGGATCTTACAATAACGGAAGATATTGCCAAGTTATTTGTTTTATAAATCAATTAATAACTTATACTTTATCTACTTATATACCTTTGCTAATGCCTGCGAAAAAAATGCAAATGAAAAAAGGGAAAAATCGCTTACGAATTCTAGAATAGCCTATGATTTGATCAAATTCTTTTATAACAAACTTCCTAAAAGGATATAATCGAGGGTGACGGCACCAAAGATGGACATCTTTATCTGACAGGCACCAGTAATGGCCACTTCACTCTTGCTTCAAATTTCATACGGTCCTAAATTGCAAAACTAATGAAAAACCCTTATCTTCTGTAAAATAAGAATCAAGTGTCCATCGTTGGTCCTTATCCATTACTGGTTCCGTCACCCTATATTCCTTCGTAGGTACTGAATTAATATTTAATACAACTATAAATACGGACTTTACATTAAAATTTAAAAGTTAAAGTTTAAACTAAACTTATTTAAAATAAAATAAAATAAAATAAAACTAAGCTACTCAAATATTAAAAATTAAAAATTAAACATAAACACCACTATAAAAAGAACACCCCCTCTAGCAGGTCCGCTCGCGGCATGGTCCCTAAGACACTGGCTGCATTACCTCTCTGGATGGCTAGCCCAATCCTTTGGGAAAGGTAAGCGCCAGCTCTAGGGTCTCCGGAGGTGTCGATGAGCCGGGATGACAGGGGCTTAATAAAACTTTTCATGTCAGCTGACCAAGGTCCCATTGTTTCCACCGCAAGCGCCACAAATTCGTAATTATTTAATAATGATGAATATTTGCGGCGCTTGTTGGTTTGGGCCTGTTCAGCTGCTGCACCGGCCCGATTACGGGTTGTCTGGACGTGAGAAAGGGCGAATGTATCAACACACGTCGCGTCCCACACCAGAGCCCTACCTAGTTTCCACGGCACCAACGTAGCTCCGTCTGGTCGCTTGCCATCGTCTCTATGCAAGCCTGCTGGTTCCAGGACAGCAGGCACAGATACAGTGGCAAGCGAACGACGGATCAGATCATTAATTGTGCCGTGGCGGTACAAACGGCCAGCACTTCTAAAACATGAAAGGCCATGTCGTCCCAGCTCACTCACTTCCTTCCCGCACGTACAAGTATGAGGTTCACAGATTCTGGCTCCAAGCCGTAAGCTTATTGCAATTCGCAAGCAGCTTGGGTCCAAGACTGTGCCTATATTACGGGAAGGAAGAGCGTGGAGCCAGTGGCCTGATTCGCCTGCTGAGACAGCGAGGAGACGGGCGCGATCTAAATCGTCCGGACTATTTTGTACAAGAGATGCATGAATTGATTCGAGGCGAGGTGTATCCCATGCTCTTTGGATATGCCTCTTGACTGGCATATCCACTCCGGGACAAGACTCACACCAAGCATCCCTGGCCTCCACCAGGTTCGCCATCTCAACGTCAAGTATCTGTGGGAGATTTAAAATAATACTGACGAGAGACAACGAACCATAAGCGGAGGACAGGAAAGCCGGCAGTGCCACGCTAGAAGAGCATCGAATACCAAGTCCACCGAAACGAATTGGGAGAACCGCTTGAGTCCAAGACCTTAAATTAAAATGAATGTTTAATAATTTAGACAGAGTTGATTGAAGGGTAATATCTATAGAAGCCATGATGTCTGGAAATTTCCAAATTGGACAACTCCGTAATAAATACATGAACTTTGGAGTGAAAAGACAAAAACGAATAATAAAAAGCGCCATGTGGGGATTTATTTCGTACAAAAGGTCAGAAGTATTTTTAAAAAGATTTAATTTGCAATTTATAATGGGATTGATTGCTTCGTCAAAAATCGGTGAACCTAAAAGTGTTAAAGATGAATTTGAATGGACCGAAATGTTGGGTGAAGCTGCGTTAAAATTAGTGACGATATCAATTTTTTTTTCTAAAGAAATGTGATCGGGCACATACATTTCGCACTTAGTAAAGTAAGGCCTATATTAGAAAATTTAGTGATGATCGTATGCAGGTCTTGTAGTACAGTTGACGCGTCCCCACCAAGGGAACCGTCATCAAGGTACCACAGATTGAATTTGGAATTTAGATCTGAATTAATTATTTAATTCGTTTGTGATTCTTGACGTAATTTTTTGGGTAATCGTATTGTTTCGATAGTTTTAAAATTAAATTAACTTGTAGTACAGGAATTAAATGTTGTGTAAACACGGTTAAAGCATCTTTTCAGGTGAGAAAACTGTATGCTCACGCCCTCTCTCGTATCATTTGGAAAACATCAAGAAACCAAGCAAGCAGTTTTTGCCACCCTTTTGCTCATAAAGTTACATAGCTCTCGTAATTTCAGATCAAATTAATTAAAAAAAAAAGCATTGCTAAATGCAGTACTTCACATGTAAATAAATTATTATTATCGTATAAACATTGTATTTAATGTTTTCGATCTAATACTAGTACAGTAGGTATGAAACATTATCGCGCTCGCATTTCTTATCTCGGCTGTTCTTTATTTACACTCCATCACATAAACATCTTTCTTTCGCTTATCAAGTAGCCTGATGTGATTCAGTTGTGTATAATTTACTTATTCATTCATTCAAGCGATACACGCAAAATTTTAAAATAAAATCCATGACCTAAAGATTGAGAATAGCGCCACCTATGACGCAACTTGCGGACTTTTGAATTATCATGACATGCGGATATAACTTGGGTTAAACACCGCCATCTGCCGCGGTTAACCTGTACCTTTTTTTTTCGTCGAGCCCGCGTCATGCCTGTTGCATACAGCCAATTGTTTACACAACACAAAAGACCCTTGTTTGTTTTTCGCTAGACGTTTCCTGGTTTGTTTTGTGTGTGCGTGTGTGCATGTGTGCGTGTGTTTTCACAGCCGGCTTCGTGGAGGACGGTACACAAAAATGTTGTTGTTTGCTCACCCAAGTCGGTAATAAATTCTCTTTTCTGTACTGATACTGGCTGGTTGTTTTGTACGTTGAACCAAATAAATTAGGGGATTGGAATTTTAAATTCTGATTGCATTCTTTTTTTGAAAAGTAGTAGCAAACGCTGACCACAAAAATGAAACCCTTGCAATATATATTTGAATGACTAGATAAAGCGAGAATAGCGAGAGTACCCAATTAGAATGTCTTCTTGCCCAATTGCATTTCATTGCTATTATCATAGGATTCATAGGTGTACCTACCACAAAGTAATGTCTTTCATTTTCGTCGTCCTATTGCTGGTATTTATAAGTTGGCCATGAAAGTTAAGTCCGGTTATTAAGACAAGGCAACCGTCTGAAGTTTTAAACCTCATCTTGACATTGAACTGGACAAAAGACAGTTCTATTAGTGTTCAGCATGGTTCAAAAACTACTCAAAAGTTACCACATACCATATTATAGCATATTAGCTTAAGATAATGTTTTTTTTATTATTCTCCAGTCTTGTATATTTATTTTGATCTGATCCTGAGTAAATTATTATCAAGTTATTCCTGGCTGAGCCTTCGTATACTTAGCTATTCCAATCATGGCACAGTTTGGAATCTAATTCGAATAAAGCGCCTCAGGTGGGTCACATTGACTAAAGTAAGAGAGAAGGTCAATTAACGGCGGTTCTAGAATGGAATTTATTATTATTTTAGAAGGGAGGCGGGGTATCCTATCTAAAAACATATATCAATTCCATTTTTGAATTACAGAATTGGTGCAAGCATAAATACATCTCACAATGCGCCAATGCTACAGAAAAGTAAATAAAGAAGAAAACTAACATTTGAAAATGTTCGACGAAGGTTGGTAGCTAGCAGTCGCTAAAACGTCCCGTTACGATTGTATCACAGTCCAGTGCTTTTTGGGGGTTAAGAAAGCCTTGTGTGCCACTTCGACCATTGCTGATCTTTTGTGGCAGCCCTTTGTTTAGAGCTCACCGCAAAGGCCCGTTGCGTCCAAGAATTTCCAGATGCTTTTGGCAGTGAGGAGTTGTATCGCTTGTGGGTCCATCATATGTCTTCTAGCTAGAGGTAGATAATTCTTTTACGCATTAGTGGTCCGCACAGTCCAGTTCTTTGTAAACAGTATAAACTGGATTGTGATGCATCTGCATTGGGATTCGGCGCCGTTTTATAACAAATCTAGCCAAACCAAATGGATGTTTTTAGGAGTTGACTGATTGACAGTTCGATAAAAACTGATGACAATGACTCGCCCACCGAGGGTTCCAGTTCGCTACACAGTAGGTGTTAGTATTATTATACCCTGATTTGAATTCGATTTCAAATCAAATCAGTGCGAGCCCTACTCTGCCCTCATTACCCAAGAGGCGATATCTCAAACTCCATAGCCAAAGCAGATTCAAAGCTCTCCCGTTAGTAATAAGGTTGCACTTGCTACTGTAGTTTTGTCAGAGATACCGCCATTTGACTTAGTAAGGCAGTACTCTCACTAGACCTTTTTTTTTAAATCTATATTTATACTTATTGTGACTTATTATAAATTAAAGTCCTACTTGATAATCTCCTAATGAATGGCACCTTTTCTCTTATTTTATTAATATAGCACGTTAACTTAAATTCAGTGTTTTACGGAACTTACAAAAATGAGTCACCCGATATCGAATCAAAATGCAAATGCCTTGGGTATCTCGTTGTTATCAGATATCTTATAATTGGCTTTGGTACGATAAGGGATTGAGGTATTGAGGCACAGTTTTCTTTGTAACAGGGTAAAGTTAAAATTAGAACCGGGACTGCTTCTGTTTAAGATCTATTAAAGTCTTCCTGATAAACGGAAGACCTGACTTTGCATTGTCTCAAAGATTAATACTAAGTGTCTGCGCTTTTGTAGCCCAGATACTAAAAAACTTGCAGAAAACAAATTAACTTCTGCGGCACGTCTAATTCGTTGACAAATTGAAAATAAATTCTGTCATGACAGTGTCACACTGACTGGATCGAGATCGAAGAAAACCATGTCGCCTTTGACTTGTTATCGTATCGTCCACGTTTTGATAGCTCTTATTTACTTGACAGTAATAGCAGCCGAGTTAAAACCATACCATGTTCTCATCAATCTGAGGATTTAGATGCTTAAGCTAAACGCTAACGTTAACGCATTTTGGAAACTGTCAAAATAAATAGAATTGACATAAGTGCTACACGCGACCGTTCAACAGCTTACGTCAAACAGTGCAAAGGGTCCTACCACTGTATGTGTGTGTATTCCTTACCATCATGACATCACCTCTCGATTGTAGTGAGATCTCTCTTAGAAACACAAACTTCATATGATAACAGTAGCTAGAGCCACGTATCTACCTAATTTGTTTATTTATCGAACATCAAACTTACACATACATAATCTTTATCTTTATATCACACGGGAACTTATCGATTGATATTGTTGTAACCCGGTTGGGTGATAAGCGTATCTAGTGTATAAAAAACGTTCTATATTTCTTGTATTGCTTTAGATATCACTTGACCTAGGTTCTTATCTTGGTCGCCGATGATGCAGAAATTAATTACTATCCAGCAAAAGTAATCACTATACAAAAGTGAGAACCTTATGCGTTGTTGATTTTATTTAATTTTATAATAACACCTTGAATTTTAACTTCACATTTTTATATTAGCAATATCTTGAAGTTGTTGCCAAATCGTCTTCCGGTTACCATCTCAAACTATTATCTGACGAGATTTACTTACCTAACCGACATACTCCTGGTCGCGGCACCAGGGAAAAAGTGGACGTGGAACTAGTGAGTGCATGCTTATATTACATTGCCTATTGGCCGGGGTTTAAATCGACTCAATTAAAACTTCTTTTGCTTTACAACTTTAAAAAGTTAGCTTGAAGTGTTCATTCACAATAAATGAATAATTGTAATTTTAAATGTGTGACGATCAAACTTTTCATCCATATTTCATGGCAAAAGCCACTAAGTGCCTCCAATACACGCTTAATCAGCAACAACTTCTGTGTATTGTCTATCTTTAAAAATCTCTACACCGTCACGCTCACCATTAAACCATTTCCCGTTGTGTTCTAACCAGAATCGCTAGGTTTTTACACGACAGTTAGTGTTTACATAAAGCGTTAAACAATTTTATCTACTGAAAGAAACATAAATTAAGACATTTTCGCACGGCGCCGTTGTTGGTGCAACGCGCAAACAAATAGTGTATAAGATAGAGATGTGTTTGTCGATAATGGACGAAGCAGTCGGCGAAAATATTCGGCAAAACGCGTGGCGATATTTATCTATTAAAGAAGCGTTGCTATTATTTCTAAATATTTTCTTTGACAGTGATTGGTCCGTCCGGATCGATAAAACCATCTTATCCTTTAACCTACCGCCAAGCAACAGTATTTGTATTGTTGTGTTCCGGTGTGGCGATAAGACAACAGATGAAATTACTAGCATAGAGACATTCTATTTTGGTCCTCATGAGTGCATGCATATGCATTTGCAGTTTTAGGATTGCAGTCTTGGGATGTAGCCTTGAGAAGGCAAATGTCTACGGGTCGCCGACCCCACTCACGATAAAGGCCTGTATGCTGTACGTATTCTCCTTGCCATATATTAGATGTAGAATGCACATAGATCGACACTACCAAAAAGAAAAACTATGTTAGTCTTCGGTTTACATGTTGGGTGGTTTTTGATCACGGAACGACACACCATTTATACAGTAGGTACAGGATACGGTTTTTTTCGGGTAGCGCGTGAATTGTCCCCTTACGCGAGTGATTATGAAAAATTTCGCAAGGAAAACATACAGACCTAGTTGTTCATAATATCTACAACATATTCAAAACTCGTTAAAATTGGATAAGGTTTAAGGGGGGAAGAAACTTTTACTGCATTTTGAATTGAGGTTTCAGCTTCACAATCCTCTTAACAATAATAAGTATTAGTATTGTTATTTCACTTTTATATCTGAATATTTACTATAAAATACCTAATATCTCTTCTTTTTTTATATAGAATAGTTTTTTTTTATTTGATACGACCAAGCATTATTTTTCGGCGAATCTATGATAAGTCTAGCTCCGCACTAGCGTTAAGAAACGCGGCCGGTTTCCCTTCCCATCGCTCATTGTTTCATTTCCATGCAACAAACAAAATTATGTAACGCATCTGATTCTCATGTTTACTACATAGCAGCTATTTTAGTCAAAACTAAACATTCCGTGTAAGTTTGCCCGGATACCATTCTCATAAGACTTCGTCATCGTTTTAGGGGGTCCGTTCATTTGACCAAAAGTACGTTTGAAAAACGTATCATTTTACAAACTTTTATTTCCCAAAAACATGTTTGTGCTTAAACCATTACATATTGCATAGGTTAAATGAGCTTATTAAATGTTAGGTTAGGTTACAATATCGACCACAAAAAACTTGAAAATAATACGGCGGGAAGTATCTCTTTGTGAAATGAAAGTTTGTAAAATGATACGTATGTCAAATGATGATATGGTAAAATATTAGTGAACCTTTTTATCGACTCCTACTGTTTTACCAAATCATCAATAGGAAAACTATACAATTGTTGAACTTCCCGCCGCATTATTTTACAATTGTATGTGGTCAAAAGTATAACCTAACCTAACCTCACTTATTTAACAAGCCCCTTTAACCTACGTACTTAATTTAAATAATATATGTAATGGATTTACTGTCATCTATCTATACATATAAAATCCTTTGTCCTGAATGACTGACTGACTTCACTGACGGATCAACGCACAGCCTAAACCGCTGTTCGTAGAGACCTGAAACTTGGAGGGTGTGTTCTTTGTATGAAGTAGGCATCCAATAAGAAAGGATTTTCCGAAATTCTACCCCTAAGAGTGTGAAAAAGGGGAGCAAAGTTTGTATGGGACAAGGTGATTCCTTGGTCCAATCTACTTCAAATTTTGCATAAACATTTTTTAACAGAGTCGATGGAAGATGAGTTTCGTATTTTATTGAAATTTATCTCATAAGGGGGTGAAAAAGGGGTAGAAAGTTATTTTGTGAGTGATTTGCTGAGTCTAAAGATTCCATATTTGGTACATAGGTTCCTTATAAGGTCTAGCGGTGCAGAAAGAAAGATTTCGCGATAATTGAGCCCCAACACGGCAAGAAGTAGGGGGAAACTAATTCTACGCGTACAAAGTCGCGGACGTTCTCTAGTTAGGTACAAAATTGGAAAATCGTCCACTCGAAATGACCATTCGGAAATTGGATCAAAAGTAATATGAATTTAGTGAAAATGTAATTGTGGTGAAAAATATTTACAACCAAACTTATTTTCGTTGTAACTTAATTAAGTCCATTAAAAATTAAGAGCAACATTAAATACGTACAAAGTGGATGTAGTCTAATATGAATTAATTCAAAAATGACTGGACCGATTTTTATGATCTATGATTTATTGGATTTGTCTCTACCCCAAATAAGAGAATAACTATTGAAACATCGGAAAAAAATACGAGAAAAACATTCTGAGCCGGTACTAAGTCCGTCGGGTAAAGCTATTATAATATAAATTGTACATATTTCAGGTAGGTATTTACAATTGGTCGTACGTAAATATTGTTACATATTGTTTTCGACCTTTATCATATTGGACAATGTTTCTTTTGGTTTTATATAATTATTATAAAATTTCGACTGGTCGATTTTCCATTTTTACTTAATGACAGTATATCACGTAATGGTTTTCCTCTAGTCCCAGTAGTTCGGTTGATTAGTCCGGGGCCGAACTACTGCCACACTTTTCTTCCCATTAGTTCGGTTGTGACGTCAAACCGGACTATTGGGAAGTGGTGTGTAGTTCGGTTAATGATGTGCAAACAACTTTTATTATTAAAAAATCCGGCCAAGTGCGAATCGGATACGCCAAAAAATCTGTATTTTGGATTGAGGGACAAACTTAACTTGCCATTGAAAAAATATTGTCCCTATACCTACAATATACATCGACATAGGTCGTGGTTAGTTTATAAACTGCAATTTAGATTGTAATTACAAACTTAACTATTTGAATATTTTACCCGACTGCGGCGGAGCTCAAAAGGAGGGTTATGTTTTTCACAGTCATGTATGTATGTCCAGTTCTATGTTCCCCGCTACAGTAAAAACGGCTTGGACGATTTTGACAAATGAGGTATCATTGGATTTGTCTTCGCAGCGAGAGTGTCATAGGCTACATTTAATCCCGGGAAATCGTCCCGTTTTTTTTGGGGATTTAAATATATTAGTGTCGGTACAGAATGAACGATTGTAAAGCATAGATACCATTCCTTCTGCTCCAAGTTGAACACTTTCGTGCACTTGCTCGTACCTATTAATATTAAAAATTAACTAAAAAGTCAAAATTAAAATAATAATAAAAAAGGCAAAAAAACCGACTGCAAAAACGTTTTCTTGACGGAAAAGCAAAAAACCAGCAACGTATTATGCTAAATAATGTCAGCACTGCAACGTTTAGGTTTTATTTTATAGTCAACGCAGGCGGGACCCACCCATAAAATAAACATGTTGTTTTAAGCTTCTACAGCTGTGGGCGGGGCCCGCCTGCTGACATTATTTAGCATAATACGGGTTGGCAAATGAAAAAGTTGTGAAACGATACATTCGACCAAACGTATTTCGACCAAAAGGTAGAGAACCGTTTCAACCTTTAAAGCGTGAGCGATCTAATACGACGAAGTTACTTATCCTTTTTTTTTTTATTTAAAAATGTAATGAAATAAATCTCTCTTTGATTTTTTATTTAGCTGTGCTGTGTATGTGTGTGCATCCTTAACCGTACTTTTGAGTCGTTTTAATTCTCAGTAGTTCGGTTTGACGTCATAACCGAACTAATGGGAAGAAAAGTGTGGCAGTAGTTCGGCCCCGGACTAATCAACCGAACTACTGGGACTAGAGGATACTATGATACCTTGATATTTAAAATAGTTCCCAACTTGATAACTAGGTACAAAATACCAATTCGGCAAGCATTCTTGAAGTAACATGCAAGATATGGATGATTCCATGAACACAAATTTTTTTACAATTTTCTGTCTATTTCATCATTTCCATGTTTACCTACACTGACAAACACAACGAGAAAAGCTCGGTCAAGGTACCCCAACGTCATTAGCAAAACACGTAAATTTGTAAAAAATATTTGGACACCTTGAATATTTATTTAGAGCCCCCCAAAATTCATTTCTCATGAGCCTTTGAAGATGTCAAAAGATTCCTCACGAATTTTAATTTAAGTCATTAATATCCATGGATTAAAAAAAAATTGTAAATTTCTCACACAAAACTGTAAATTACGCTTTACTAGTTTCATAAAATATAAATAATATACCTAAGTAACGTTATTTTAACATTTTCTTCCGTTTTTTATATTTTATTAATGTCTAATAATTTGGCATTGTCCGGCACGGCGGACATGTAATAATATCCCGCATATCGACGACCGTAATCTAAATTGACGTAACGGACAAATGGCTACTTTTCAGGAGAGCCAAAAAACTGTATTTTTTTTCTTTTAAAATTCATAATTTTGTTGTTTGTTAACGTATCATGTAACTAAAATTAGCCAATTATTTATTTTTCTTCACTCTTTAAGTACAAATAACTCAATTTATCATTTAACGCTTAGTTACCGAGATAGCATGTCCCTTACGTCAAAAAATAATTTAAAATGTCCGATAAACCCTTCTTTAATATTAGACTTCGGGGTAAATTTGACGTATCAAGAACTAAATTAAGAGAAATTAAAAATAATAGGATGTAACTCCATTTAAACTGATCTATTACATGGTGTAAAAGGTACATGGAATTTATTATTTGTTGAAATAATACACGAAATCATAAATGTAATTGTGTTATTTAGTAGAGTATTGAACAATTTAAAAGATAAATTATGGCATAGGTACATACATTATCATAATGATATGCAAGTAACTAATAACAAGTAACAAAATAAAATTAAACACACTATTTTATGTAAAAGCGAGTACAAAATATCGAAACATTAACATAATTGTATAGAGGACGCCCAAGACTTCGTACGCGTAGAATTAGTTTCCCGCTACTCCCACCCTATTTTAACCCCTTAGAGAGTGAACTTCCAAAAATCCTTTCTTAGTGCTCACTTACATCATTAAATGAACCCCTTGTATTGAATTTCAAGTTTCCATGGTACAGTAGTTTTGGCTCTGCGTTGATATATAAGTCAGTGAGTCAGATTTGCCTTTTATATCTATAGAGAAGTATCAGTACTGATTGATCAAAGAATATACTGGGTAAATATTCGTTGTGATAACGCTTTGGGAACTTGTTTTGTATACTAAAAGACTCGCAAAATAAACACAAACCCGGTTATTACGTGCCACCGAAAATGAAATATTTTATTAAAAACTAACTTCTACCCGCAATTTCATCTACGTAGATTTTGATTAAAAATTTCGGGATTATGTTCTATAAATTCCAAAACCTAACCTATGTGTGCCAAGTTTCATCTCAATCCGTTTAGAGTGTTTGAAGCGTGATTGAGTAACAAACATCCAAACACTCACACTTTCTCATTCATAATATGAGTAATATAAGTTACATACTGCAATAACTTGTCTTATGCTCGCAGTAATTTAGCTTCGAGCTAAGAGTGATTCTGTATGGAGTAATATAGTATATCTCTTCTCATTAATTTTCCAAAAGTACTTGGAGCGTGCGTCTTTACAAACATACGTGAAGAACAGAACTGAGCATCACAGCACTCAGCTAAAACCAGCAGCAACATCTTAAGTCCCAGATAGACGGACGAGTAAGTACGCGTACTGAAAGCTCGACGACCTTTTTCGCCCGCGCTTACCTTAAGAAGTTCGCGTACCTACTTAGGATGATACAGGGACGAGTAAGGTCGCCGAGCCATAAGTACGACTACTAACTCGCACGTCTATCTGGGACTTTACTGTAAACATGGCCATAGTGATATCTCTTTTACCCAAAAGCAATTTAAAATACTTGCGAGTAATTCAGCTATATCAACGAACACTGCGTCTGTCATCTAATGAAAGAGATAACGCTAACATCTATGGGAATAGTTCAAATTAGGCAGTTATGTTTTAACGTAATGGCCGGTAGTTTACTGCTTGTAGTAGTGAAAAAAATACGTATATGCCATGAACACATATTTGAAACAATGACAGATGGGCGTAAGGTCTGTATTGTCTTACATCTGCAAAAGCAAAACTGCGTATCGTAGAAATGTTTGCTAACAGAATTGTCCCTTACGACTCAGGTAAATGAAGAAAATGATAGTTACATCTATTTGTGATTTAATCAAATATATTGTGTAGATACTTTTTGAGAACGTAAAATGGTGTATCGGCCTTTTACTTATTTGATGGCTCCTTACGACGTTAGGTGAATTGCGAAGACGACAGTTACACCACGATGGATTTGAATATCATTTCTTTATGTTTGATACGTCTATTTTTTTTCAAAAACTGCGTCGAAGTAACCGTTTTTTAAGGGTGTAAGAGGCATGTTTTTTCAAGCTATCGAGATGTAACCTATACCATTCGAAAGAGAAAAAAAAACTGAATACAACTGCATTCATAACTCATTTTCGCCCTTTTGTCCCTTACGCCAATTTAGATTACGGTCGTCGATATTTGGCAATGTCCGGTGTAACGGACATAGTTTTTCTCGAAATCTAAAAAAAATAGTTTTTTTTTAATATTTTTTCTGTACTCCCGAAGTTTCTATTAATCGATATATTTAATGAAATTTGTAATTTTACGGTATCGAATTCTCTGCCAAATTAAGGGTCAAACTTTTTTTTTTTATTAAAAAATGTAATGAAATAAATGTCTCTTTGATTTTTTATTTAGCTGTGCTGTGTATGTGTGTGCATCCTTAACCGTACTTTTGAGTCGTTTTAATTCTCAGTAGTTCGGTTTGACGTCATAACCGAACTAATGGGAAGAAAAGTGTGGCAGTAGTTCGGCCCCGGACTAATCAACCGAACTACTGGGACTAGAGGATGGTTTTTATAAAAGACACGTCTGTCAAACGTACTTTTGTTCAAATGAACGGACCCTATTTTTGGGATACCCAAAGGGTCCCTGGACCCTATTAACTTCTGTTGCTGATTGTTCCTACGGAAGACCAGCATCACCAGTGCCAATTCTAATACCAGGAAGGTTACCACGAAGCGCCCAATTGTATATATTTCTTTATTATGAGTATGTTTATCGTTGTCTAGTACCCATAGTACAAGCCTAAAGCTTAGTTTGGGACCAGGGCCTCCATTCAACACGGTAAAAACCATATCGTGTTTGAGCTGTTTTCGTATTGTCACCGTTTTGATAGCTCTTTTTTGACAGTAATGGCGGCTGACGTCAGAACAATACCATAACAGATCAAAGCGTTATGTTTTTTACCGTCGGGAATGGAGTCCTAGGTCAACTGGGGTGACATTGTTCCCTGAAATTTATTTATTTACATTTACTCAGCTTATTATAATTGCGTATTTTAAATACCTAAAGGATACTAACCACAAAGCCATAAGAAGGTAATCATTATTAATTATATTCTTAATTCATTATCCTCCTCTACACCATTTCCGGTTTTTCAAGGTACTTGTTTAATACCTATTCGGCATTGTCAAATCAATATTAAAACCAATCCTCACCCTCGTAGGACCCAAACGGACGGGACCTCTATTCTACACGGTAAAAACCATACGCACTGCTAGATCAAAACAGGAGTAACTCAAAATACAACTGTTTTATAAAATCAACTTTATTACAAATCCTATGAACTTGAAACAAAACTAGCAAGGATTTTGAGTTGATACTGTTTTGATCTAGCAGTGCGATCGTGTTTCAGCTGTTATCGTATTGCCGCCATTTTGATAGCTCTTATTTACTTGACAGTAATGGCGGATGATGTCAAAACAATACCATAACAGGTCAAAGACGATATGTTTTTTACCGTCGGGAACAGAGGCCCTGCCTAAATGCTGCCCTGATAAAATAATTTAAATTTCAAAATACATAATGAGTCATAATCAGACTTCGGAATTTACCGGGCAAAATTAAATGACACCTAGGAATCGGCTATATCCCATACAATAATTGAAATATTCACAGAATACGACATTTGACGACGCGCTGGCCAAGTTGGTAGTGACCCTGCCTACGAAGCTAGCGGTCCTGGGTTCAAATCCCGGTAAGTGCTGATGTTTGTGTGATGAGCGCGAATATTTGTTGCTGAGTCATGGATGTTTTCTATGTATTTAAGTATATATTTCTCTATATAAGTATTTATATCGTTGTCTAGTACCTATAGTACAAGCCTAGAGCTTAGTTTGGGACTAGGTCAATTGGTGTGACATTGTCCCCTGATATTTATTTATTTAGTTGTATGACACCTTCAAAAAAAAAAAAATGGGGGCTCCCATACAAGAACGGTACAAAACCCTTCGTGCGCGAGTCCGACTCACACTTGGCCGATTTTCTCTTTCAATATTTCAATAATTTACACAACAATATCACTGAAGTACAGTAGGCCTTATAACGCACTTGTATACCTTCTCGCTTTAAAGCCTTTGCCTAATTAATGCAGCGGTTAAAACATGCAGTTAAAGTGACAGAGCACTAAAGTTTGTAGATACTAATAACGCCGGCAGTACCATACCAACGTCACAAAACTGGAGTGTTTGTGAAAAGGCAATACTGTTTACGTACGTAGCGAGATAAAGATAGTACTAGCTCGAAACAAAACAGTTTCGATATACTGATTACGCGATGTGCAAGTCACATATGCGGCGCTTCTTCTCCGCAATGATCTTGTCCGAAGCGAACATTCATTTAAGCGTCCTGAGGTTTCTTGTATATACTAAAAAAACGGGGCAAGAGCATGTCGGACCATGCTCAGTGTAGGGTTCCGAAGCCGTTACTACAATACAATTAGACCTCGCGACAAACTTAACTATGCCGTTGAAAAACTGTTATCCCCATACATCGACATAGGTCGCGGTCAGTTTACCAACCGCAAATAAGTTTTCGGCAGGTATAAACATTTAAACCGTTTGTAACTCAAGAACCAATAAAGTCTACTTAGTCGTGATAGTTTTCCTATTGAATTCATTACATGTGCTTTCAATTGAGATATTTTTCAGTTAGTTTTGGCTGTAGAGGGGGACACTTGACTCTAACAAACTAGCGCTTTAGAGTTTAGACCTACATATTTCATAAACGGAAACGGTTACGTGTAGGGGAGGTCCAGTTTTTTTTGTCCACAATTTTTTTGCTGCTTTGTTAGCGTGACTAATATGTATATTCATGCTAAATTACAGCGTTCTAGTTCTAACAGCCTCTGAGCAAGGCTGCGAACGGACGGGCGGACATGGCGAAACTATAAGGGTTCCTAGTTTGATTACGGAACCCTAATAAGTAGTGAGGTCGGCCAAGAAAGCGGTCTACCAGTTTTGACAAAAAGTTTCTGTGAGATCGAATTATCGGTAAGGTTGACGCTTGTTGTATCATATTCATGACGTTCAAACGTACTTCAACCGTGGGGTAATTTATTTTTCACTTCTCAGGCTCTAAAATGACTCACAATTGGCTTGTATAGCCGGACTAAAGTGATGTATTTAATCTCTAGGGAATAAAACTACACTTTACTCCCTAGGTACTTAAAGTACTTTTTCTTTTTAATTTACTTTGAAAACCCTTAAACTGCCAATCATCGCCTTTTTCAGTGATTGTATATGGATCATTTTTCTTGCAAAAAATATAAATTAATCGATTTAATTTCACGATTAATGATTACAAATATGAATCTATTTAAATATATAAGGGATAAAATCTATTTTATTAGGCATGGTCCAAATAGTTTTCAAGTTTGTATCTGTTGGCTAAATATGCAAGCATTTAAACATCACGGTGTTAATGAATGGAGGATTATCGCCATTTTCAGAGATTGTGTATGGACCATTTTTAGGCCGTGGAAATAACCTCAAAATGCCAACTGTGCAAAATTATTAAAAAAAAGATTTAATTTCGTGAAACACGATTAATGATTACTAATATAAATATATTTAAATATATTAGGGATAGTTCTATTTTATTAGGCATGGTCCAAATAATTTTCATGTTTGTATCTGTTGGCTAAATATGCAAGCATTTAAACATCACGTTGTTAATGAATGGAGGATTATCGCCATTTTCAGAGATTGTGTATGGACCATTTTTAGGCCGTGGAAATAACCTCAAAATGCCAACGGTGCAAAATTATTACAAAAAGATTTAATTTCGTGAAACACGATTAATGATTACTAATATAAAAGAGTTTTTTTTTTCTCGCATTCGAAGTGAAAAGTAGAGTGTTTAACTCGAGACTAAACAACCATAATGACACTCGAACTACAGCCACTCTCGCTCGCAAGCTCGCTCGCGTGGCTAAACATCTCGTGTCATTATGGCTTGTTTTAGTCCCTTGTTGAACAATCTACTATTTACGGCCATCAAAATAAAGATCAAAGGTAGTAAAGTGGAATTTCTTTTGTTTTATGACTAATTATCAAATTGGAAAATTGACTTTATTATATTTTCAATAGTTTCATATTCCATTGACAAATTTCGTTGTATGGTGGAAATTAGGAGGCTTATTCCCGACGTGTAAAAGAGCTCTCTAGTGGCCAATTTACTGAAAATATATTCAGTTTTGAATTTGCATACAGTCCGATAGCTCTTAGAAGGTGTTTTGGGTTTATTCTTGTCTCTCACTCGCTCTGTTACACTCTTATTAAGAGCGAGTGAGAGGGAAGTACAAACCTGAAGCACCTTCTTAGAGCTCATAGACTGAATGTACTCGTATTGAGAATTAAAGGTAATGGTACAGTCGATGACTTAAAGGACGATGGGTAAAAATGTCCCCACCCACCAACAGTGATGAAACATGTGCCAGTTTATAGATCTTGGCAATATGATGTATTTTTTCTACGGCGACGATCACCATATGTATGGGGTTTTCTTGAAAAATCATAATCTTATAGTATGGAACTATGGAATTTGTTTGAAAATGAACACGTATGTAGATGATTTGCCTTGCCTGGCCCTTTGTTTTCATTAAAAAAATCCCATTGATTTTGCTATGAAGATAAGTATTTTGTCTTTTATTGGGTCCTAATGAACATATAGACCTGCAGCCCGTTACTGTTGGAGGGGGGGGGACGGGGTCCATACAAAATTGCCCATCACCCATTGTGACCATCCTTAGTTCCAAAGTCAATCTGACATCCTACAGCAATAAGGTGGAGCTTCCTTTAATTTACAAATGACTTGGCATCTCTATTGACATTGACGACTACTAAATTTCTGTTCGTGGCCATACGAAGAACTTTAACTAAACAACGTTTACTGTGAGTTGTGAGTTAAGGTAAATGAATAAATTAAACAACCCTATTGTACCAATATAGTACCTTTCGCTGCATAATCCTTGCGCGCGCGGTAGTCAATAAACTCAGTAGCCAGGTGGTGGTGCCGCGGAACCGATACGCGTCGCTACGACTTCCTTGCTAGTCTAGGGTTAGTTCAAGTACCTAAGGTAAGCTTGTCTTAAAACTCGCCTTAGATTCGTTAACAAATCACATCATGTTTGTGGTTCAACACATCATGTTGAATCATCATATTCATCATCATTTATAATTATATTATGCATATTTAAATTTATTTCATTTAATTTATGACATTGGCAGTGACAGACTAGCGGATATACACTTTTCAAATGGTTTCCAATGACTTATTTTTGCTTTCGTACTGCCACGTACGAAAAGGTAATTGAGATTGGGTAAGACTACAACGTGGTATCTGACATTTTTGTTATAAATAATAATTAAAATATCACTGGACAACATCACACCAATTGAATTAGTCCAAGCTCTAGGCTTGTCCTATGGGTAGAGAAATAAATAATTAAATACATAGAAAACATCCATGACTCGGGAACAAATATTAACCAGGACCGCTAGCTTCGTAGGCAGGTTTACTACCAACTAGGCCAGCGCGTCGTCATAATTCATCTTATAATTCTTTAATTTAAATGTATTAACGACATTATGTGAAACTTACATGGCATAATATAAGATCGTAAAGGATAGTCAAGGCATTTGACTTAATTATCATAAGCGTATTCTTTATTCCAAGACATAAATGACACACCTTCATCTGTTTGTCACGCTCAAACATAATTACACATTTCTTATAATTTGCGCCGGCGATCGATTTGTGGTTGACAATATTGCGCATTAATATAGACCAGATTTAATAAACTTCTTATAATAACTATTGTTATGTTTATTTTTGATGTATTTAAGGCAATCAGATACGCGTGCTGCCAAATGTTAGGAAGTTAAAGGAGGTCGGAAGCATAGCTGATAGCTGCTATTTAGATTTCGAGGCCGCAGCGTTATTTAGGTTGTTTTGTATTATCACTAGGAAGGCGCAATTTCGTGCTGAAACCGTGTATCTATCAAGATTTCAGATGCGGCGTTAAAATTATACGAAACATGCATGCATTAGGCGCAATAAGAAAGTAAGCACTAAATTTTATTTGAGTGATATTTTTATAACCAACTTTTAACGGTTTTAAAATAGATTGGCTTGTAGGTGACGTCATCGACTGTCAACATTGCGATAAACCGAACCTTCGCACTGCCTTGTTTCCGGAATGCATACAACATATCGAAGCAGATGGCAAGGCCAGTTCCTCGTTTCATAAAAAACAAAAATATTTAAAATTGTTTATTGCAAATTTGTCCGCATTTGTTACTTGACTTCTACACATTTAGCTACAAAAATGGATATATTTTATTTGGAAATCAAGTGGCCATTATACGCCCTCTGTAAGTCATTAATATATATATTTATATATATATGTTTATGATTAATGCCAGATGCTAGATGTAGCAAACGTTTAAGTATACAATAAGCAGGTGTGCTTTCACTTTTATGACATTAGTAATTAATCTAAAGCAAAGCTACTGTTTGCGTACATTTTATCTGTACTAGTCATTTAGGTGACTCAGCTCAGCTTACATATTTTTGACGAATGCAGTAATTACGTCAGAAAAATGTCTCATAATTAATAATACCAATAAAACATAAGAATAATTGTTTTTTTACTGTTATTCGATAGACATAGAACTATTATCAACACCTCCGTTAGAAGTACCAATTTTCCAACCTTTATTTCAACATAGATTACATGTAAGAGGAATAACAATAGTAAAAACAATACGCGTGCATGTTTTTTTTCACCTGCAGAGTAATATAAAACAAGTCTTAACACCAGCTCCAGTTTGTTTTAAGCGAAGCGGATATTGGATCACTATCGGGAAACAATGCCTTATTTAAAAACAACCACACCTGTACATTATGTACAATTCCAACATATACTGTGAATGTTTGTTGTGTATTTTTGCAAGGCCCGAGCCGATAACACTATCGCAGGCCGTCACGCCTACACGCACACACTAACGCAAACATAAACAGCGCACACACGTATGACAAAAAAAACATAGTTGATATAGTACATTGTTTGTTGCTAAGTTGCCTAAAAAGAGGCTTGTTTAAATAGCGCTCGCTCTTGGCCAACGCAATTTATGGTGTTGTTTACCAAGACATATAAGTATACAGTATTTGCGTGTGTTCGGCGATACTGCCTGTCAAATCTGTTTCCGCCTTTTCTAAGACTGACCAAGTGCCAAATTAAGGTTTTTGTGATCACGACTAATCGAGACATTGTGATACTTTGCATGTATTTACAAAGTATTGAAAATGTTAGTATTTTTTACATACTGCTGTACAGTATAGTTCTATTCCTATAACCAGACTGCCAGAGAAGGAGGGCAATGTTTTCGGCCTGTTTGTATGTATGATTATTTGTCCACTTATAGAGGCTGAACGGATGGCCCGATTTCGACAAACGAGATGTCGTTAGATTTGTCTTAGCGTTGTGTCACTGGGTACTTTAATTTCCAAAATGGCGGATTAAAAAGTATATAATGTGGGTATTATATCAAAACATGCCGTCGGTTATTAAAGCATGAATTTTTGTAGACATATAATAGAATTGGTTTTCCTTGCTCTGTTTAAATTAATTACAAACATTACCTACATCAACATGATAAGTTGATGTATCATTATGTTCAAGACTATCGCAAATCTTTTACGTAAGGCGGAAATGCCTAATGCTCAGAGACTTCCGTTTAATTTTGCTATAGGAATGGAATTAAATATATGATACGAGGCTAGCCTAGTTGGTCATTACCCTCCTTCGAAGCAACATATTTATGTGATGTGAGCGACTATTTCTTCCTAACACTTGGTAATTTTATATAGACCAGTTTATGTTTCTCCATATTACTATATTTAGTTTTTGTGCGGGACAAGGTCTATTTATGTGAGAACATTAACTAAGTTATATTAATGGTTCATAATTTTATATTATTGAACTGATACATTTTTTAAATGCTACATGATCCATAAAACGTGTAATTTAAATGATAGATCATAAATAAACTCCTGAAACATGAACTTCAAACATGTATAAAGATATAATATCTAGACTAGACTATATGCGTACTTGTGAACAGTAGTGTATTTTTAACCCTCTCATTCTTAGCAACTGTTCCAAATTAAACAATGTGCTAGCTTGTCCGAAATATCCTAATCTGAAAAATCAGAAGGACTAAACCTTGTATTATTTTGTTTTTAACTTCGGAGTTATTGTAACTTTAATATAAATCATAGTAGAGCAGCATTCGCTTTTAAAAGTGTTTTTATTTTACTAACTAGGCATAACTTAACACATTATATTTGAATTATTTATACTCGTTAATGCAAAATAAGTGTTTCATGTTGAGACATCGCCATTAGTTAAACCAATAATTTATAACCTAGTCAAACATTGCAGTGACATTATTTTAACTAAACTTAACATGTAAAACTCTACTGGCACGTTATCTAACGGCCTTCCTCTAATTGCAATTTTATCAATAAAAAGAATACTACAAGTCACTAAATAAGAAGCTTTATTGATAAATTAAATAATCTTTGTGAATAACGGGCCGTTCTGTTCATCCTTGAGTGGACTTACGTCAATTTATTATTTACATTAAATCGCTATGATAGTTATGTTGCTATATATTTATTTTGCATACTTATAACTATACCAAGTTTTATACATGTATTATGTAAAGATACTATATCTTATAATCGCAGTCAGGCAGTAGAAATAGATTTGAGCCATTGTCAATTCAAAATGTATTTAATATTGGTTTCTTATAATTTGTAGCTAAAGCAATAGCTTAATGGTTTTGAAGAAGAACAAATATAATATGTAGTTTTTATAATTGAACAACATTTATAAACAATTTTCAAATACAGGAAATTATCTATAAAATTAAATACATCATCAAACACAGGCTCAAATTATCAAGTTATAAATTATTATTCGTATTCTGTCTGAGCTCTTAGTAAAGAGGTATTATAAAAAAAACTCGAGCATTAGGGTCTTGAGACCCTTGTTTTTGTAACTCCATCCCCTTTATTTGCCTTTCCCAGTCTCGCTCGGCTGAGGGTTATATTTATAATTATAATTATAACATATATGTTATGTAAAAAGCTTGATGAAAACCAAACGAATAATGTTTGTATCTCATTCGTTCTTAATAAGTACATATTTCATTTTTAGTTTCATGATATTATAATGACCACTCAATAACTAGTCATATTATTAATTCTAGGTACATCTATTTCAAGTAAAAAATAATAATTAAAACTGATCATTTTACCATAAAAACATTTTAATTGACCGAATATCTGCTTAAAAGACCAATAACATTGTATTTATTTGATTAGGCGTTGTTTATTGATTTTCTAAATAAACTACCCTTTCCCGCGATAATTCGTCAATGAAGAATTCCTCTATTTTATCTAAAATAACCAATATTACGAGATAACAAGCACTTTATCCTTCTCTAGGAGCAAAATAAGAAAAATAATTTAGATGTAAATGTATAACGAGTAGAAAAACTTTTGCATTTATAATATCCGTAGATTAGGGATTCAGTTTAAAAAAGGCTGCCCGCCTTCTTGATTATTAATTACAGCAGTGAGATAGACAATATCGTATTGAATTCAATTATAAAGCGCAGTGCCAGTTAAAGTTATATTAGTTAAATTAATAACATTATCCTTCTTTCAAGCCAGTTCACATAATACCTCTAAACGCGCTCACTCACGCTCAAATAAGTAGGTACATAGAGCAGCTAAATACCTGACTCTTATGTCGGCAGGAGTCTAGACAACAGACACGAGGTATGCTGTGTTCGTGCCTCTCTTCATTGTTCTTTTCCTTTTGTAGCGTCCTTGTATTTTGAGAAAATACAGATTTCATGTAACGTCACGATCTTTTACCAAAACAGTTCTAATTTCCTGTACTAAATCTTCGTGTAAGCGTATGTCATCGGTGCTTGTATGTTTTGGTCAATGCCTAATTAAATTAATTAACTAGGTAACTTGGAAAAATGTTGTTTTATGAAACTTGAATTTTTTCGCCGTTTTGCCAAATTAGGCTATTTGTTCTTACATTGAGGAAAATTCATTCGCGTAACACCGAAACGCCCTATTGTAATGAGATTTTAAGTTAGGTTGTGTTTTTTTTAGGACAAGAAGGCACACGTGCGCTTAGGCCACCAGATCTCAGGATCTGAGACCCGTAGACATAATGAATTCTCAGTACTACAATCTCAAGGCTACAAACTTAAGACTCCAAATCCGTTGTCAAACCTGAGGACTAACATGGAATGCTGCTATGCTAGTAGCTTAGTAGGTAGTTGGTAGTGATTCGGATGGCCCCGGTAGTTGCTCCTACCACTTCTTAAACTAATTTGTCATATTATAAGTATGTAGGTACCTACTGTAATAAAGATCTACAATGGTTCGTACCCAATTAGATCTTAAAGTTTATATGTTCTACTATTTCATTGGATTCAAGCACTTATGAAAAGAACGTCATCATCATTCAGATTCAGGATTCTAATAGGAGGCACGTTTATAATAATAACATAATATGAATGGAACGTTGTGTTACATTGATAGGTACCTACTTATAATAATTATACGAGATGTTTTTAGTTATCATATTATTTTTAAAATATAAATGATATTTTTAATAATTGAGCTAATTTATTGAGGTCATGGTTAAGTAGATAGGTACCTAGTTCTTTTTAGATACTATACTTAGATACTATTATTGATATAAATCTTAGGCATTAGACTTGAGAAATGTAAATTAAACAAGTTAATATACCTACGTAAGTGAAATCTTAAATTAAAAACGGTAGGCATAAAAAGCAATGTTTGCTTTGCATAACTTATTTGGCGGTGGCGTGATGTGAAAAATCAATAATTATAGATATCGTACGACTGGTGCGTGGATAAACAATCGCTCGTCCTTTCAACAGCAATTTTAAATTAAAAAGTCAACTCATCAACTTTAGTGTTCGCCTAAATACATGACAAGTAACCTCTCCCTTGTCTCCCCTCTTAAACAAAGTGACAATAAGTCGCACACGCACACTGGGCTGTTGTTTGTACACGCACACATCCAGCGAACCGGCTAGGTATTCGGTTTCCCGCCACCGGCACCGCGAACACACACAAAACACGAAGAACAAACAATACAAACACCAACACAAGTAAATTTAAACTCACCTCAAAATAAATCCATTAGAAAACACACTTGTTCAAACAACTAGCGCTTAGCCTCGAAAACGCGTTGAAAAAACACTCGCCAGCATCCGATGTGTACTCAACACTTTTCCAAACTTTCTGTGCAGCCTACTTCTCCGCTAGCACCTCGCCTTCCCGCCAAAACGAACCTTCGAATTTCAAAACTTTGAAATCCCGCGCCAAAAACAGCTTCAAATTTGGAACACAATCGCTGGGTTTATTGTTCAAAACTAGAACCGGTTTTTATAAACGTGAATTTTGTTTGCGAATTTTATGTCTTCTATTTTTTCATTCACTTCCCGTAAACTATTAGGAACAGTTCTAAAAAGAAACAAGTCCAAACACAATTATTAACACACGTTGCCACGGTAAAAATAAACTATGATTAACGGCTATTAAAATTCGCGGAGACAACTCGAACCGGCACCGGCAAACAACATGCGAATAGGTTATAAAAAATATAGTAAATAAAAACGAACGACCTATTTTACAAAGTGGTCCTGCCGATAAAAAATCGCGAATTATTTACCGCGTTGTTATTTCGGTCGCTAAAAGCGTTGCCGATATTAATAATTATTCTTAGCGAGCGAACATCGACGCATAGTTGTCGTTTCATAAAACGTGCGCGTTAAAACTGAGTCGAAAGGCTCGCCGTGTCGGAGCATAGCGCCGAATAAAATAAACAACAATATACCTAAATAAGCGACTCGACGGGCGCGGCGGTGTGTGCGGCGGCGGCGATGTGTGCGTGTGTAAACAAGGGGCACCGCGGCTGGCTTGACACCTCGCAATCACGAGCTCATAGTTAAAGTTCCTGTGAAATGTTAACAGTCTATTGACAATGATTTATAACTTACATCGATACCGATGCTGAAGAGCGCTTTCTAATCTATGTCCCTTCTTACAATATAAATTTAAGAGATAATTATTTTAAATTCTAACTTTAACATCAAAATTTCTTTAAATCAACAGTGTAGGATTTTTTTCATTTGTAATTTTTATTACGTTATTACACTAAACCCGTTTAAAATACTTTTGCAAGCTTTTCGAGCCATCTGTACACGCAATAAATAAATAAATATTCTGTGGACAACTAGACATTCTCACACAAATTGACCTAGAATCAAATTAAGCTTCTTCTTCTAAGGTTTTTCTATTATTGTTACCAGGCTATAATAAAGTAACTCGTCGAGTTACTTCATTAATGATTAGGTATCCTTTTATACATCTTTCCTACTGGGAGATCATAAAAACTTATTAATAATCTGTATATATATTATCTTATTATATTCGTAATAATGAAAGGCATACGAAATAGCATATATCAATATCAGTGTTATGGTTTTTATATTTTATATCAACAGATTATTTTACCTAGAAATTCATTGAATAATTTACATATCTAAAACACCTCCGTTGCGATACAAAAACAACACATTATAGTTGTAATCTTCATAAGTTGATTAGCAGATAAACAAATCTGATTAAAAAATCAATTTATTTCCCAGTAAGCCGATCCGCCCTCGTCTCCCCGCGAGAATAAACATATGACGTCACCGGCGGGTAAACAAACAAACAAACACATGCGCCGCGCTCATGTTTCCTTAATACAATTATTATTTCGAATGTGGAACGCGAGCGGAACAGTCGCGTCGGCCATAGATTTTGCGATGTATTTTTATTTAGAGGTTATAGCGTGCTGTTAGATACTTGTCGCGGTTACAGTGTCACTCTGTAAACACTCTTATGTCCATGGCACTAGTTGGAGTGAGATAGATGTTCTTACCCGATAAACTTAGTATGCTGCCTTATATCAAAGTCAAGGCTCATTGTTTATGCGAATTAATTAAGCGGCAGTAGTTTAGAACAAACATGAAACATGAATGTAACTAATAATTAAAACGGCGTGTCTGTATTTTTTTATTGCGCTGATTAAATCAAATGCCTTCCTTTTTATGAATACAGTAGGAATTATTTTAGCTTGTTATTTTTTTTTATACTATGGTAAGTTTAATAGCTAACGGCACTCAGTCAGTTATAATGAACATTATTCGTTCCGTAGTGTCAAATTTTCAGCATGTCAATTTTGAAAAAGGAACAATTCAATTGTTTTTTAAAACGGCTCTGATTATGGCGGGAAATATTTTAAAGTCTTTATTTAACTGTCTTGGAACTAAAAATAAATATTGTCGTAATAGGTGAAACGCACTTCAATCAACATAATATATTCTAATACCATCAATCATTGTAAAGATCAAGCAAATTATTGTTATATTCAAGCCTAACAGTTAATTATTATGCAGAGGAACAAACTCAAGTGCCAAAATAAATCTGGTTTTCTATTTTTGCAGACTCAGAAGCCTCTCACTGGTTTATTGGAGTTGTTTGTTTACAAGGAAGGTTAATTTGCTAATAATTTTCGACTCGATGTATTTTAAACTAGCTTAAATGCTAAAAGAAACAGTAGAGTCAGTCAAACCTATCGACAATGGAGAAAATAGTTTTTTTAAACTTCCTAATCTAAACATGACTCGCACTAATTAAAAACCACTTCTATGAACTTGAAACAAAACTACCAAGTTTTTAAGTTGACGCTGTTTTTATCTAGCTGTGCGAATTGTGACAAAGCTGGCACTTTAAATTTATCTAGCAATAAAAAATCTTGAAGTTATTTCGATACGAAATACCATGTCTTATAATGGGACCTTTAACTTTGTCACTCTGACTCTAGCTAGTGTAACTTGTGACTTGTGACCCAATTCTTAGTTAATCGGGAATAATTGGTTGATTATCATATTTTTGATAGGAATTATTTAAAATTTCTCGATTAATATATTTATTATATCCGAATATATTATTCCTTCTTCCTTTCTTTCTCATCGAAAATATCAATCAATACATGATATTGATTCATATATTCGATGAGAAGCTGCATCCGTATCTCCTAACATTTTTAATATTTTGTTATTTGGTTAAGATTATTTTGTTGTACATATTATTTTCAATTTACCTCAAGATAAAATTTGCAATTAATTTGTTATTCACTGTTTTGGCGTAAACAAATTAATCAACCACCTAATTTATAAAACTGTTGCTAAGTTGTTATAAATAATAATAAGAGGAAATGTCACGTACGTGGTTGTATGATAAGGTAATGTAATTAGCTCAATTATTAGCTAAATAATTATGTAATTCAGGATGTCATTTTTGTTATAAATTAGTAAAGGTCAAATTGTTTTAGTTTTATTTGTGGGCTAGTTTTATTTAAATATATTAAGTATATTTTAGATTTAAAAAAATATCTCAGAATATAACAAATATACGAATAGATTAAATAATGAAAGTCTTCGTTATTTCAATCTGACCAGTTTTATAAATTTTATAATAAACCTTTATTAATGTCGTGTATACTGCATTTTGCCACAAATCGCTTCTCCTGTAAAATAACAAAAATGGCACTTGCAGTCTTATGCTTCTCAGATATGAATTTTAGATATTTTAGTTTAGGAATCCGTACTAAAAGATGTTAAGGGAACACTATTATGAAATTAACCCTATATGCCTTTGAGGGGTTCGATTTGATTCGGACTGATGGAGTTATCCTGTACCCTTACCATGAGTAACAATTACCGTACTCGATAGCTAGTCGAATGCTCTGTCCCTCGCACTCCACAAGAATTCTGCGAGTTCTGCGAAGGACAGAGCGTTCGACTCGCCAGCGAGTACGGTTCTCGTAACTCATGGTAACGGTACTGTTTTATGGTGGATACGCTGTTGGACTCTCTCAGACTAGGTGGAGCGATCGTGGCGAGGTCTCTGGCAAGAGCACTGCCTCTATTCTAGGCGGTGCACGGTGAAAACGGTATCCAGACAGCAAACAGCCGCCATTAAGTAGAGTCTAGTCTAAAGATAATATGGTTTTAACTACAATCTCGGCCCTGAGGATTTATTGTCATGTTTATCTATGTGTATAAACGTGGATAAAATATGTGTCACTTTTGACCAGTAGGTAAGTGCGAGAGTGACGGATGCTTTATCTACCGCGATAAAAGCGACATAGTACGGGCTCTGCCCCTACCATGCATGAGTTACAATTACCGTACTCGATAGCCAGTCGAATGCTCTGTCCCTCGCACTCTATAAGAATACTGGGAGGTCTATGAGCGACAGAGCATTCGACTCGCCAGCGAATACGGTAATTTTAACTCATGGTAAGGGTACGTGAGAGTGGTCGCGGATGACGCTACCGCGCGGTTGCGTTTAATAGGAGAGTTCTATGTACAAGAGCCTTTTTCTCGAATACATTGCGTCGTTGCAATAGCTCTTGGCTCAAAAATTTTAAAACAACCCCTCAATGGATTGCTACAAGCATGCAGGCTACCGACCAATGAAATAATTTATAATAATAGTCCATGCGGTGCATTTCATTAGTAGACTTGTAGAAAATTGTACTGAGTGAACTATACTCTGATTATTCTAAGGTGATGCCTTGTGACAGCTCATATACACTCTTATTATATTAACTTATTTTTATTTCTTTAGCTTCACATAAAGACATCGGTACAAATGTAGAGATTCCGTTCAGGAATTTAAATAATTATTCATCTGTTTATAAGCCCTTCGCTTGTTAGTATAGTAAGCGAACGAAATTACGAAATACGGCTGTCTCAGACATAATTTTTTAATAGAGTGTAAATAATATTACTAGGCAAGTGCATTTCGAGAAATGGGCCCCAGTGACCTATGGAGGCTGTAATGCTGAAGAGGTAATCTGTCGGTTTGAGAGGATTGTGAGGCTGATTTTTTCTTTATAGAGTTTCGTTCATGTTTCTTTTCTCTTAAATCTCGTCCGATTTTTACGATTTTTGAATAGGTCGTAAATATCATGAAAACTGCGGTTTGTACGTATTCCAACATATATAGGTGCCTATAACGTACGTTGTTTGTTTTCGTATGGTAAAAAATATTATTGGTGAAATATAACCATGGGCCAATTACTTAAGTAATTAAGTTTAGTTAGTGTACCTACAAATTAATTTGTATGACTGTCAACATCATCCCTATTATATACCTACCTCTTTAGACAAAGAATAATTTAACAAAAACAGGTTTATTGTGTTTTTATGAACAACGGGGCTAGCATTTAATATTAACTATTAGACTTAAAGATATTCTAATATCTCTCTACGATGGTGAAGTGAAACGGAGATGTAAAACATCCTATATCCACGCGAAGTCGCGAGCTACAACTAGTTCCTTATATTTTCGCCGTTGCCCGTACCTATCTTTTGCAAATTATGTCATTCACGGCTTTGCGCGTGAGTGGATTACTATATTTCTACTTCACATTAAACGCTAATAAAAATGGCCCCCGGTTAAACGAAACTAGCCTCTCAGCCAACGTGTTAAGGACTTCAACGTAGGTCTTGTTATACTGGTTGTTGTGTGGGATCAATCCCCGACTGCCAAATACGAGGGATTTATGAATCGACGCTTACGCAAGAGGTGCTATAGTCCCGCAGCCATTGTGATACTATTCTAATGTGATGTAAAATCATTTTTTAAATGTCTGTTTTGTTACGGTTTGAAGAAGGCACGAGCATAAAGTCCAATTGAAAGTAAGCTACACCTAAAGTAGAGCCCACTCTGAGGCCGTGGGCATTTGCGATCTGCAGACTGCAGGCCCAAGACTGCAAGTTTCCAAAATTAGAGGAATGGAGGCATTACCGACCTATTTTGTCTTTAGTACAGTCAACAGCATAAATAAGTGATCATTTATGTACCTTGTCGCTTTCAATCGTTTCACAGTTTTGTATGACATACGTTAAAGTGACAAGGTACATAAATGATCACTTATTTATGCCGTTGACTGTACCCATCGACGCTTAAAGGTACCGGCACGTTTACTAGGTAAGGGAAAGAGAGATGGCAGACCATCACTTTGTTAGTCTGATGTTGCAAGGAGTACTGACCCATTCATTATGTACTAGACCAACCGTTTTAAATAGGTAAATAGGCTACAGGTACGATTTGGAGCCCGAAGAGGCATAGAGGTGGGTTGTTGCGGATAGGCTCTTGCCCTTCCTTACATGGGCCACTGTGGACTCTTACATGTAAGAAGCAATCTAGCCTATTGAGTAGGTAGTTTATTATACTTTAATTTGCTCTTATATACTAACAAGTATTATTGATTGATTAATTGATAAACCCAACGTTACCTGTAAAGGAATTATGTAACGGTTTAGTAGATTGTATTATATTTTTAAGCCAAGCAATGATCTCAGGAACATAACATTTAAAATAGCGTAATCATTTTGTATACAATGCATGGAGGACTAGAGCCACCAAATGTATATACTGTAGAATACATTAGTATATCTAATGATACCTATCGTATCGATAAAGCGTACGTGTAAATATGTATAGCATATAATTATTTATCAATACTGTGTTTGTATGTTTTGCATTTTTATTATTTGCCAATTTTATCACGTTTTGGCATTGAGTTAGATCGAAGTTGGTTTATTTATTGGTAGGTAGGTACTTATAGTATATTTATTTGATAAATTATATCAAGCTCCATTTAGGAAGATCCCTTATAACATGTGTTAAGGCTAGATTAGTAGGTACTCATTGGTACTCTTCACTAATATTATAAATGACAAAGTTATGATGTGTCAGGAATAAAGAAAGAAAGAGAAACACTCAATCACGCGAACAGATGAACGCGTCTAGGTGACATAGACATAGACTACTTTTTATCCCGAAAAATATGACTGTTCCCGAGGTAACAATGAAAAACGACTCCTACGCAAACGGAGTGGCAGGCAACCTAGTTATTTAAAATTTCACATCTTGTGAAATGTATAGGTACGGACTTTAATTGGTGAACCACCTTGTCGTGTAAAACCAACGATTAATTCTTATGTAATTTCTATCTAGTCACTTGACGCTGTCATTATGACAAGGTTCTATGGTGAATCAACATTTAAAGCCCTTGATGGTACCTTTTAACATAATCATTTTCTTACCAAAGTAGCTAATATAATCATTATGATTATATATATATTGACTAATAGAATCTAAATCTAAATATGGTTTATTGATTAACCCTGCCCAGTCGTTTCTTTTTAGACGACTAATTACTCAACTTTGTTCTTTTTTATAGCTAGCTAATATGATCCGCTTACTGCTTACATAACAAACCTAAGTACATCTACATGTCAATGTGTTTGATAGGTAGGTACTCAATATGGTATGGCTGTTATGTTGTAGTTGAAGAGTTAGCTATAGTCGGCCGGGCTATTCTCGTTGATGGATAGAATATGAGATCATTCAATGCAGTTATTAGCTACGTGGTAAGAAGGTAAATAAAATTAATGTTAAAGTAATTGGACTGTCGTCCAAAACGCTCATCTCAATTTTTTGCCCGATAGGAAACGCATAAATATAAAGGAATCGGAACGAAAACACATACCTACATACTTACAGTACCAGTTACCTTTTGTTTTGCGCAAGCAGGTTAAAAACCCTCCTGCACTTGATACTGATAGCGACATCTATATTGTTTTCTTCAAAGCATCACATTACAATCTCTACTACTTTGGACATACTGTAGATAGTACAAACAATCGCTAATAGATGTCGCTTTACTCTACCAACTAGTTATTTATAGTTTTCAATTCTGTTTTAAAAATATGGCATTATTTATCCAGTTAATTTTGATAATTAAGTCTTTTGTTATATTGGTCAGTACGAAAAAAAAATCATTTATTTATTTTTTAACTATTGGCTGTATGGTGTAATACTAGTGCCTCAAACGGTATACGACATTTTGTACGTGTTGAAAAAGTCCACAAAAAAGTGTGAGTTAGCAGTAAATGGCGTCGCAAGTTGTTTTTTTATCCTAAATCAATGTGTTTCTCGTCGGTCTGTGTGATTGTTAACTTTATCCACGTCGCCAGTATGTCATTTGTTAGTAGAATGGTTATTTAAGTGAAGAAAGAAGCGTATGTTTGTTGTTAGCAGCGTTTGGTCCTAAACAATGGCGTCCAATGGCCCGCTGGATTCCCATGTAAAAGTTGGTGAAAACTGCGATTTTGCTGAAGATTACTGTGGTGCTGACAGTGAGTCGGATGCCGGCGAAGCCAGTAAGTGTCGCCGAATGACGCACGACTATCGAAAACTTTCGAAATTGGGATATGATCCAACTATGTCAACCACTCCGAGTCATGGCCCGCCGTCCGAACCTAAAGGTAATCTACGCTCTGCACTTGCCAATTACTCTGTTAAACTCCTCTAAAACCAGTCATAGCATCTCTACTTTGATACAGTTACACGTTTTAGTAGAACATTTTGGTGGGAAAACTGGTAACCTATCAGTTTGTTAAGTTACATCACGAATAGAGGTCATTACTGTTTATAAACATTTCAGCGTATTTAGAAGTATTTTTTTTACAATATTTCGCACATTTCAAGGTTAAGCGAAACGTATTTGTTCCTTGTTTGTGCTTTTACTATAGAATTCGCAGTGTTGCATCAATTGCTTGACCTTGTGTTGAGCAAAGACTTTCTACTTGCTTGCCATAGGTATCATGGTTCACAATACACAATTCAGCCGTAAATAATAATTGAATAATAAACAGCTTGTTTAAAATTACCTGACTGTGTTTGTTTATATATTAAATTCTAATGCACTAGTAGATTAAAATTTGCATACCCAATGCACATAATTGTCTAGTTGTGTCTTTGATATTTTTTGCTATTTCCTTGCCAGAATTTTGCCCGGGATGAATAATATACATTTTATATAGTATATGTCTATCTGGAGTAATGTTCAGCGGTTCTGGAGATTACCCTGCATGTTCACACACACTTACAAACTTTGGACTTTCTCTTTATAATATTAGTTATTTAAGCTTCACAAAACTGTGTATTAACTAACTTCTGATTAGATAAATATCTGTTATATGTACCTGGTGCCTACCCTGGGGACCAGTGTCAAAAATGACTGATTTTTGTTACTAGGCACTAAAGTCTTGTTTTTTCCCTAAATCATTACTTAAATTTCAATTAGTGAAGACCTCAAATTATGCTTTACGCAAATTGAAACTTGAACTTTTTACCTAAATTTCAATTTTCATAAAGCATCATTTGTTATTACCAGAGATCAGAATAGATAGAGCTAATTTGCCTAAACTTTGATGCTTGTTTATTCAATAATGTATTCTAAACTCACTCATGTATGAGTGAATTTGCATTAAGTTTAGGCAAATTAGCTCTGCCTATTCCAATGTCTGTCTGGTTATTATGCAAATAGGAGTCTGGTTTGGGAAGGGTTTTTTATTTATTATTAAAAAAATGTAGTTAGCACCATTAATCTACAGAGAGGTTTATCTCAAGGTTTCAGCCAATTAAGTTAAATAAGTAACACATAATAATTAAATCAGGTTAAACTTACGGTTACAAAGTTCCAGGTTAATAATAATATCACAAGCCACTAAGCCGTATCTCAAGTTCGATTGCCAAAGCAATGTTTAGATTGAATTGCGTCAGTTTACAATTCTAAATGAGGCCCCTTTCTTCCCTCTGCGTACCTACCCCAGGCAATTTTCTTTTTTTTTGGAAATAAATAGATGTTCAGGCTATATTTTATGTAAAATACCTATGTTTGACAGACATTAAAAATTAGTATGATATTCCATTTATTGAAGGATTTAGTTAGATGACATGTCAACATAAAATAAGAATAATAACAAAACGGAAAGAGCATTAATTTGACATACTTTATTTTTTAATCCATCAAAATACCATAGGGAATTTGCTAGAAAAAGTCTTACCCTAAAAAGAGGTGATTTTTTTTTCAGCAATAATTCTTTAACTATTTTTATAGTAGACCAGGACCTTAAACTTAAACCCAAAAAAAGTAGTAGGGAACAAAAATAATTGAATGAAAGTAGCTGATTTTTTTTCCTACAAAAATCATTTTCGTTTATTTGAGTTATGCAATTAAGTGCAAATATTTTTTTGTGATGCAGAAATAAAAATAAGTGTTTTTTGTACAGGTATACATGAATGAAAATAAATGAATCTAGGTATTTTTAAAGTAGATAAATAATAAAAATAGCATCTTTGGTCTATTTTTACAAAATTAAAACAGGTTAATTTTATTTTATGTTTATTGCGGATGTATGAGGAATATACAATATGTAGTTAGTTATGAACATAAGTATAGGGTTCATACCTGGATAATATATTCTTGTGTCTTCATAGAAAGAAATTGTAACTATCCTTTTCCTGTGCCTATGTTTTTATTATTAATTGTTTATCAAAAATCATCATATTTATATTGCTCAAACTTGTAAAGATTTAACTTTTTTTTTTATCTTCACAAAAAAAGTCTATTGATAACGTTTCTCTTAATTTTCTTCTGATTCTTGTCAGAAAAAACTTAACTAATTCAGAGAAACTAATGAACTAGTGAAGTGCAAATTCGTGTTTACTGTTTAAATTTTGTTTGTGGTTTTTTTGTGGTGAGAATAATCAGAGATGGCTGTCTCTTAAGCATACAGGAGGTTAAGTTAACATCTCACATAGCAACACTAAGAAAAACAACTTTATTGTACTAAAGGCAGAAATTCAAATACAATACTGACGGAGTATATTGACACATTTGACACTTGATAACATTAATTAAAGTGGTACTACATAATTATCTAGAGCCAGCGTGATTGTGATCTGACAATTGATATGTATATCATGAGATAGAATTGTGGACGTGTTCCAAAGCGAGTGGCGGGAGTATGCAATCAGTAGGGTAGAATGAAGGAAAAGCAGGGAGGCCTTTGCCCTGCACCGTATATCATACCATGACCGTATTAGGAATGTGTCTGACAATAAAATATTCTTTGTATTGACAACTATGAGACTATGCCCACTAGACTGTTCCGTCACCAACCAACATTTTAATATTAATTACCTTCCAAGCCTGATACATAGTATGGTCATAGTATGGTACAATGTAGTGGGCAGATACCCTAACACAGGCAAAACTTTATATGAGTAAATTCAAAAATAAAAACACCATTTCAATGGAAGGTAATCCTAGGTATTCATACCTTACAATCTATTAGAATTAGAAGGGTTTTTATTCACAATTATTATTTATTAGTACCTATGACCCTACCAGAATCAGTTAATGATTTGTTAACCAATGCTAAAAGGCAGTAGTAATTGTTGCAGATGCAAAAGATTTATCTTCACATAGCATTAAACAAAGTCTATCCCTCTGTATTTAGGTTATATTATTATGGCAGTAAAATAATCCAAATTGGGTTCTATTAAAATTAAAAAATCAAATTAATAAGACTTTTGGGCCCTCTTTTGGCCCTCGCTTCACTTCTTTTTTTTATGTGAGTGTGTTTTCTATAACAACAGTATCTAAATAATTTAGCATTTATAATATGTCCATAAAAATGTTCCTCTTGAAGCAATAAAATCCGTTGCGTTGTTAAAAGATTTATTTGTATGGTCGCCGTCAATAGAACTTGCAAAAGATGTAAACAAAACCAAAGTGATTACTCCATAATCACATACTTTTAAAGATCAAGTGAGGTCTTTGCAACGATTTATACACTAGATCATTATTTTCATATTAAGAAGATGAAATAACTATTCAATATACGTTATTTTTAATAAAAACATGCTTGGTGAATATTTGAGGTTATGTGTCAAACAGTACTAACTTGTTTACATCGTTCACAAGTTCTATTGACGGCGACTTTACATATGTGTACACTTTAGTACCTTGTCTATTTAATGAATGACATGTTTAAACTGCCATACATGAATTGTCACAGCGATTAAAGTGGCAACGTACTAAAATGTACACATATTTATGAACTCGACTGTAAAGATTCCCTACATTACATTTTACATTACAATGAAACTATATAAGAGGAAAATCGAAGAAAAAATAATACAATACGGAATACATTATGATTCACCTTTTCATTAAAACATTTCAATGGGTTTACGTCGATCGGAAAATCCCTTGTCGTCGATGTAGGTATAGGTATAGGTTATGGCGGGCTCTTTTCCGCAACTCGACGACTTAAAAACTGCGCCTATTTTGCGTGAGGGGTTGGTGGTGTTACTCCTGCCAACCCAGTTCTACCAGAAAGCCTAGCAGACCCTTGACGTTGCCGACGGCGTCTGGTAGCGATCTCGGTGTTCCGAGATGACGTGCCCGGTATGTTGCCACCCCCGGGCATTCCATGATGACGTGGGCTGCGGTTTCCTCCGCCGCCATGCATGCTCTGCACAGGGGGCTGTCTGTAACACCTAAGTTGAACAAGTGTTTGTTAAATAAGGCATGGCCGGTTATGGCTCCAGTTAGCAGTCGGAGTTGGGCCCTTTTGAGCAGTCGTAACTTACGCGACAATCCGGGATTGATTGTCGGAAGAGCTTCCTTGCTTTGCCTGCAGGTGTTTAGGTTGCTCCAATAATGCTGGTGCTTTACCTTGGTGATTCGGCGCAGTTTATTTCGCAGCCAGCTGGTCGGAAGGGGCAAAAATGGTTCGGGACCTATCATTTCCATTTCTGAGCCCCTTCTCGCGAGTATGTCGGCTGCGTCGTTACCGCGTGAGTTGCTATGTCCCTTTATCCACTGTAGGGTGATGGGGTTAATGTTACATACCTTGGAAAGGGCGTTGTGACATTCGTATATTAGCCCTGACGTTGTTGTATAGCTCTGTAGGGCTTGGAGAACTGATCGGCTGTCGGAGAGTATCCGGATGGGGAGATCTTTTACTTTCCTTTGCTCGATCGCTTCTGTAGCCATAATGATGCCCACGCATTCCGTCTGGAAGACTGTGCTATGGGCTCCTAGTGGCGTTGAGATGTGTATGTTTAGATCTTCGGAAAAGGTACCTGCTCCGGATCCCGACTTAGTCTTGGATCCGTCTGTGAAGATCCTTACTTCCCTGGGATTGAGACCTTCCCACGGATCCTCGTGCAGTTGTATTTTGTACCTTTTGTCGAAGATAAACTGTTTTGGTATACTGTCGGTCGCTGCCTCCATGAGCGGCTCCTCGTTAACCGCTTCGTAGAGTATTTCGGTGTGCGGTACCCGGGCAGGTTTCCACAGGTGCAAATTTCTGAGACGTGCCGCTGTCGCCGCCGCCTCCTGCTGGATGAAGAGATGCAGTGGCGGGAGGTCGAGTAGGGCTTCCAGGGATGCTGTGGGTGTAGTCCGCATGCATCCGGTGGCTGCCATACCGGCTAGTCTCTGGAGTCGCTGTAGTTTAGCTTCCACAGTGGACAGTCTAGTGCGTGGCCACCAGACTACCGCACCATAGGCTATGATTGGTCGTATCACTGACGTGTAGAGCCATAGGATGATCTTGGGGTGCAGTCCCCAGGTCTTACCTACCATCCTTCGACACTGCCAGAAAGCGATTGTTGCTTTGTCCATTTTGCTGTTTAGGTGATTGCTCCAGTTCAATTTGCTATCAAGTATGACTCCTAGATACTTTACCTCATTTGATAGCTGGAGTTCTGTTCCAAACAACTTGGGGAGTTTATAGTTGCCCAGGTTGCGTTTGTTTGTGAACAGTACCATCTCCGTTTTCTTCGGGTTGACAGATAGTTTGTTGCTTGTGCACCAGCGTTCCACGATACCTAGGGCTGAGTGGGTGACGTCACATACCGTGCTGGTGACACTGCCACTTGTAAGTATCGCTATGTCGTCCGCGTAGCCTACCGCGTAGTAGTGACTATCGTTCAGTTCGGCGATCAGCTCGTTTACAACTATGTTCCATAGTAACGGGGAGAGAACGCCGCCCTGAGGACAGCCCTTTGCCACCAGTGCTAGTTGGTTGTTGTTTGCATTGAGTCTGATGACCCTTTTACTGAGCATATTACCTATCCACTTGACCATGGTCGGGTTTGCCCCGTGTCTGGCTAGTGCGGTTGTTATGCTGTTGAAATTGGTCTTGTCGAAGGCCCCCTCAATGTCTATGAAGACGCCCAGGCACATTGTTCTGTTCTTGATGGCTTCCTCTGCCTTGCTTACTACAGCATGTAGGGCTGAGTCTGTGGACTTACCTTGGCTGTAGGCATGTTGGTTTGGGTGCATTGGTATGTTCGCCAGGCTACTCTCCCGTAGATCCCTGTCGCACAGCCTTTCCAAGGTCTTTAGTAGAAACGAGGTTAGGCTGATGGGTCTGTAGGATCTGGGGTCTGAGTAGTCACTCCTACCTGGTTTTGGTATGAATATTACTTTGACCTCCCTCCACCGTCTGGGCACGTACTTGTGTGCCAGGCTGGCGGTCAGGATCCCGGTGAGGGTCTGAACCAATCGCTCGCCCCCCCACTTCAGAAGGGCTGGGAAGATCTCGTCCAGTCCCGGTGATTTAAAGGAGTCAAAGCTGTTGATTGCCCATTTAACTTTATGGGGGTTGATTACCTTGAGGGCCTGTTCCCAATCTACCGTGGTAGGGGGGGCCTCTACGCTCGCCCAGCTGGTCGACTGTGATATCACGCAGTCAGGGAAGTGCGTTTCTATGAGGAACCGCTCTGCCTCTTCTGACGAGCTAGTGAGTGTGTTGTCTGGCTTGCGTAAGGAGCCCATGGTGAGCGTGGTCTGGTTGGAGAGAACCTTCCTTACCCTGTTTGCCTGTGAACATGTTTCTATGCTGTTGCAGAAGTTACGCCATGAGCTCGTACTCCTGTACCTAAGGCGTTTCTTGTACCTAGACTTGGTCGTTTTGTAGCTCTCCCAGTCTTGGTCTGCGCCAGTGTTCATTGCTCTGTTCAATTGTCGCCTCATCTTCTTCCTGAGCCTCTCCAGCTCAGGGCCCCACCATTTTCCTTCGCTGTTGCGGTTAGCCGGTGGGTTGGAGAGAGGACAGGCATGGTGGTAACTTGCTATAATGGCGTCCGTTAGGAGAGTTACCTGGTTCTCTATCGCTTCATGGCCCTCGATTTGGTGTGGGGTCACCGACGGCAGCGTACGTACCAGCCGCTCGGCGTATTGCAAGCGGTTGGTTTTACGTGGGTTCCGCCTTGGAGTTTCTGCGACTGTGTTTACCCGAATAACGAAGCGTATCCATCTATGATCTGAGCACGACAGTTCCTTTGAGACATGCCAGTTCATGATGTACTGCGAAGTTCCTTCAGTTGCTAGAGTCAAGTCAATGATTGTGCTGCTTCGTTTGTTTACGAATGTGGGTTCAGAGCCTGTATTAAGGATGTTAAGGTTGGTTGACATTAGGTATTCTACGAGTAGCTTACCTCTGTTGTTAGCAGTTTTCATGCCCCAGAGGGGGTGGTGTGCATTGGAGTCCGTGGCCACAATTAGTTGCAGCTTGTTCTCCTCGCAGTGGGTCACTAGCCTCGACATTTCATGTGGCGGTGGATCTTCCGCCTCTGGCATGTAGATGGAAGCCAGGACCACCTCCGGCAGGCTGGACTCTTGCGCCCCTCGCACCTTGATGGCACACAGGTCTCTAGAGGAGAAACTGGTTAAGGGTTCGGCATGTATATTTTTGGTGGTGTAAATGCAGGTCCGGGGGTTCTCCGGTCCCGTGTGTACTGTGAGCTTACCTCCGATGTTCCCGAGCCCGCATATGGCCCCCTTCCTGATCCACGGCTCCTGAATCAGGACCACGGCGGTGTTGTTGGCCTCCAGCCACTTCCGGACCTGAGCCGTCGCGGTTTCGCTGTGGTGGAGGTTTGCCTGGAGGATGTTACAGCCGGGAGAAGGGGGTTCCGTCATTGGTGCGAATCCCCGATGACCCCTCCCCGCCGTCACCCTGTCGTCGATGTAATGTTAACACTAGCTTCCGCCCGCTACTTTGTCCGCGGAGATTTTAATTATCATTATTCCCTCGGATACTTTTCCAGCGTTTAAGCTATTTCCATTTTAAATTTCATCCAGATCTCTCGAAGTTTCCTTCCCTTTTTGGCGGCATTGTGTGCTCTCTATAACCAAGTTGTGTTTTTCCTAATAAATAGTCTTTAAAACCAAATGGTTTTTAATACTACCTTGGAAAAAACTCTTACCAGATATTTCGAAAAGTGCGAGTTTGAACTTAATTCTCTTCATGTTAAATCGTACGTCACTAAATGTGAGATACGACGGTTTTTTAACGGTCGACCGATTTGAACTCGTTTTTATTTTCAACAAGATAGTTCAATCATCCCATCCACCATCCCGGCTTTAAGATATAGGTTTCATGATAGTCGGTTGAAACTTTTCTTCTAAGATAGACATTAGGTCTCACAAAAGAGATCGTCGTTAAATTGAAGGTTTAATCTTTTAATATTTATTTCAAATACCGTCGCATTAACTATGCCCCCCAAAGGAAGCGCGCTCGTTGGTTGGGATGTCCTGTCCTGTATTGGGGTCGAAATGGTCCCAGTAACAGCTCATTATAAATAAACATAAAACATTACACTTACACTTGTTATAATATATAAGTGTTCTGAAGATCAAGTGAAACAGGGTCTATGTCTAGTATACTCCATATTACATTGATTTGATATAAACGTTAAGACGGCGTCATTAATTCCAGCTATAGAGCATTTTCATTTCGATTCCGCTCGAACAGAATCGATATTATTTCGGTCCTGATCAAAGAGCAAAATAAAACTGTTCCTGCTTGAAATAACGGTTAATTTCGCTCGCTAATTTGTTCGCACTGCCATCGTTTTCTCTTTCCTACCCTATAAGCTAGCTGTTTAGTTTCATTTTCACTTGCAACTTGAAGTCAAGCCGGCCTTGTCATTTTAGTCCCGACGCTGTCCAACTGCAGGAACAATCAAAAACCAAAAATACCCAGCGATCATAACGCTCGCGAATCGATTTCCCTCCAAGCGATTGTTTCCGAAAAAACCTGGTTAAGAACCATAATCAACCGGTATATTTCGTACCGTTCCACAGCCCTGCAAAAAAGGCCTCTATTTAACACGGTAGAAACAATAATTGTCAACGTTTTGGTAGCCCTTATTTACTTGACAGTAATGGCGGCTGACGTCAAAACAATACCATAACTAACAGGTCAAAGACGATATGTTTTTTACAATCGGGAATAGAGGCCCTGGGGTGTTGACTCGTAACTCAGGAATAGAACTTTTGGTGCCGATAAACGTTAAAATTACTTTGCACACAAGTTGTTCGCATTTACCAGGTGGTTAGGTATTTTTTTGGTACAGATAAATATTCAATATGAAATAAAAAGCGGTAAAACTGTAAGGGTGCGGCTCCGCTGAGGCGGAGACGAGCGGAGTGGAGCGGAGCTGTGCCAATATTAACCAATAGAAGGCGCGTGTAGACAAGTCGAGCGCGCCTTACTCACGTTGGCTAGATTCTATTGGTTAATATTGGCACAGCTCCGCTCCACTCCGCTCGTCTTCGCCTCAATGGAGCCGCACCCTTAGAGTTAAATACAGCTTAATCACGATAAAAACTGATCACAAGGGCAGTATATTCTTCTTACCATTTATTAGTGTAAAGAATAATGCCAGTAAAGTATTTAATCACAATAATTGTTACCTATTACAATATGAAAACAACTATTTAATGGTAATGTTACTCGATTTATGCTACTGGCCATCGCATTGCCAGTATCGATGGACTCAGAAAGTTTAATAAGAGTTTATGCAGAACTGTGGCCCAAATGTGGATAAAGCATCCATCACTTACTAACGTGTCGAAAGGTGACGGATGCAAACTTTGTCATGCGATAAACGCAACCAAGTTAGGGCCCCTGGTTTCGCGACACCCGGACTAAATTTCAACCTTTCATTTTTAATTACTTTATATATGCAAATTGACGTCATCGGTGACATATAATTTCATCATTCTCCTTCCCTTATCCCAACTTGTTTGGGGTCGGCGCAACATGTATTCCTCTTCCATACTTCTCTATTAGTCGTCATCTCGGTAGTCTCCCTTTCTAGCCATATCATCTTTCACACGGTCCATCCATCGTTTCTTTGGCCTCCCCCTACTCTTATAGATACGTTGACATATTGCAATTAACAGGGATATTTCTTTGACCATCTTTCAAACGATGTTGAATACGATAATTTTCGAAAGTTCCATATTCACGTAAAATCAGCGGGCCTATTAGTATGATCACAATTATCATTGTAGATAAATAACGATAAAGCATCCGACACTATCGCACTTACAAATAGAAATAGTTTATTCACTGAATATGGTACAATCGGTGTTACCCCAAATGATGATGCCATCTCGGAGAGTAGGTACATTATGTATCCGCGGTAGGCAATTAATTCGGCTTCGCTTTATAGGTCACGTAATTTTCGCAACGGAAAAACCAACTTATTTAACCTATAAAATCACAAACTTGATCTAAATGTATGCGTAGAAAGGATGATGCCAGGGTTTCTGTGACATCTGGTTATACATCCCACCCACCTAGGCTGTGTTATAGGTATTTTTGAGCTCAACTAAAATTACTACGGCGCCATTCCAAATGTTAGCCAATTCAGAACTTTTACTAAACATGACAGTTTTGCAATAGCCAAAAACAATGTTAACAAAGAGAACTTGGCGCCATATAAACTTTTATTCAGCTGAAAAATGCCTATCCATTGATGTAACACAAAGCTTTTGGAAGGTGGGACCGAGGTTTACATCATTGGTTGGTTTGATAGATATAGTTTACTTTTGCTTCTATGTGTTTGAAATTATACGAGTTTAGTATTTTTACGCAGAGAAAGTAACTCTTTACTTCGCATGTATCCGCAGCGATAGTTTCATAATATTGTACCGTGACTTTTCGTATTGTTCAATAGGAAACAGTCGCGAGGCGTTCGTACAAGCCGATTATTTACGGCTTTACCAAAAATTCCTATGCATAGAGTAGGTATACAAACAAAACGTAAAACCGACACACGCCATACACCTTTTTTTCTCCGGCTTGCCTATTTATTTACGTGACGCTTCGCCACTGATAGGAAATCCTAGTTTTATCAATAACCGGAAAATTGTTTTATTTTCTCACTCTAGAATGTAATTGCGATCTTATCAGCAAAATAATATCGGCATTATGCATAGCTAGTTTGTCCGATAAAAGCGATGGTAAGCGCTTGAAAGCATGACTGATGTAATGGTGGCTGAAGACCAGCGAATTGCAGCGGAATTCACGTTATTTTCCTAACAACCGCTTGAAAGCTATTTTTCTATGAAACATTTGAAATGTAAACAGAGATTGAACCTTATCTTGGTATTATAAATTTGAAACGGAAATGTTAACTTAAACGTTATTTATACATGAAGGTTCTGTGTTTACGGGCAAAGGCCTAAGGTAGTGTTCTTGTTTGTAAAGAAGCTATGTACACAGTTATGCAATAAATTTATTCTATTCTATTCTATTCTATTCTGAAGATGTATTTAATTAAATACTTGTTTAACTTGGTTTAACCTAATCGTCGCCTTTTTGGTAAAGTTATATTTTTGAATTGACAAAGTTAGCTGACACGTCATGTATGGTTTATTTAAAGAATAGCTGTTTTAATTGTTTTTTTTACTGGTGTCATATTGTATAATAAATGTATTAAAACGGGATTATTATTTTTACTAAAAAAAACTGTCAGCTCATGAGTACCATAAATTATGAGTAGAGATTCAGCATTCAAAATAAAAACACATACTTTCTCTCGAAGCAACATTAATTTCTAACCATAATTTCTAAAATGGGAAGTAAAACAAAACCACTTCTTCACTATATTAAATATTTTATATTCCCGAGTATGCTGCAAACTCTACTACAATAAAATTACAAAAAATACCGTTGTCACATAACCAGCATAACTATGCTGGTGACATATGGGTCTCAGGTACCAAACTTGGTACTTGAGACCCAGAGTTACTCTAATACTCATGAATGTTGACGCTATTCTAAAACATAATTTTAAATCCTAAGCAGTATAGTCGCGTATCAATCAGATAGACTTAGGAGAGTTTGGCTACCAAAAAAACACCTGATAACTATGCCCTATTCTTTCCAGGTACAAAGCGCAAGCGCAGCATAGACTCCAAAGAACTCTGCCCGTGGGGCGAAGGCGTCAAACCTCCTAAACTTGCCAAGTTCTGGCCAGTCTTTGACTCGGGAGGGTATGGGGACTCAACCAGTTTTACTCTCCAGGTCGTCCAGAAACCCCCACCAGCTAAGAACCCCCTGCTCTTCAACATCACCAGCACAGACTTCAGCCTGTCATCCCTTCACCAAAATGACCCAGAGAGCTTTGGAGGCCTTTACTGTTCATGGAGGCAAACGCAGCTGAACAAACCGTTTCCAAACGATGACGTCACGAGGAAAGTCTTCGGATCAGTGTCGCGACAACTCAGGATCATCAATGCGCACTTCCGACAGTCTATGTTCAAGTATAAGTATCCAAGGGTGACGCAACAGAACGTTCTTCTGGAATCTTCTGTAAGACGGCCAGCGCATCATTACAGTTTAACTATGAAGGCTATTAGGTTCCAGCCCACCCCAAGAAGGGTCTTGCCCTGCTATGGTAATCTAGAGCTGCCGTTTAAGGTGAAGGAAGAGAGGGCATCGTCTCCGCAGATATTTGCGACCCTCGGTAGGAGTGTGATGGACAAAGTGGATGTTAAAGTTAAAGTAGAGAGCGAAAGGGTTAAAGTGGAAAAAGTGAAGGAAAAGGAGAAGGAGAAGGAGGGGGAAAAAGAAAAGTGAGTATTGATATTTATTTATTTATTTTATATGGGACACCAACCGAGTACATTATTAACTTTAAAGTGGGCTTAGTAATGAAAGTTAACTTAGATTAACATGTACGGTCAACAATACTGCCCTTATAAGCCAAAAGGCAATATCTCAAACTCAATAGCCAAAGCAGATACAACCCACTCCTGTAATAAGAATAATGTTGAACTTGCTACAGCAGTTTAGTCAGAGATACCACCGTTTGTCTTAGCAGGGCAGAATAGACGACGCTGTTTTTATGATAGTGTTATAGAACCCTGTAAAAATAACAGCGTTGTCTATAGAGGTGCTCAGCAATTAGAATTGTTGACTATAGGTAAACACATTTATATAAAAATATTCGGACAGCACACAATCTGATTTAAGGTTATACTATAACATGACAGAACACAATTATAGTTATTCTCACGCGTACTGTGGCAAGACATGGAGCATGCAAGATATAAAACTTGTTTTTGGGTAATTGTCAAAGCATGCTGCGGCTATTGAAAAGCGCAATAGGATGATGTTCTTTATTTAGATATACACTAGCATCGGTTTATGCGAGTTTTCTGGACCACCCATTCATAACCCAGAATTTATTATACATTAAAATCTTCCTCTTTGAATCACTATCGATTGATGTAAACCGTATTAAAATCCGTTGCGAAGTTTGACAGATCTAAGCGTACATACAGAGGGACAGACGGCGGGATGCGACTTTGTTTTATATTATGTAAAGATAAGTGTCGTAAGAATATTTAATATAATTTAAATAAATCTTTATAGCAATTCATTTCACGGTTCTAAGTTATCTTTATGTTGACAAAATTGCTTATAACTGTGTTCGAAGACTTATAATAGTCCGGTGGCGCTGGCATATATTGTGGTCACAAGTTACCAAAACTCTAAACCGCATATTTTTTGCATGTGGGTACAGTGTGTATTTGTCAAGATTATATTGCTTTTTGTGTCACTGGACCTCGACGTTTTGTGGAAAATGAAATCATTCAAGATAAATATAAATTGATTTTGTGACATCTACATCCAACGCAAACTGACGTAGCGCCAGTATGTAACTAAAGGGATATAATGGATAAAAACGAGAGAAATTATGAATAGTCTAATAATGTACACGCACGCACGCATTTATAATATTATTACTGCTGCACTCAGAGACGTCAATTATATTTAATGCTTGAATAGTGGCGTGTTGTCTTATTCTATTGATATAGCAAAGTAGGTGACAGCAGCGATTTTAATCAAGCATTAAATTGAATGGACGTCTCTGAGTAGGCCAGTCGGTTCTCGTTGAGCATTGAACCTGTTACACGTGTGGCGCAGATCTGTGAGCCCCCGGCACGCGTCGTCGTGCCCGACGTGCCGGCGGCGCGCGCGCGTGCGGCGCTGCTCCATCGGCGTGCAGTGCCGCCGCGACCGCGCCGCGCCGCCGCCGCCGCACTGGGGGCCGCTGGCCGGGACGCCCACCGTCAAGGACCTCAAGTACCACAGGTGGGGACCATTCAAACAATAACAAAACATCCATGAGACACTTCCGAGAGATCCGATATGCACTGTGACGTATAATATGATATGTCGGCCATATAAACGCCATGTCAAATTCTGTTTTACTAAATAGAGTTAGGAATAAATCTTTGGTGGCTTATATCTTGAATTTGTTATTTTTATAGTTATGAAAAAGAAACTTTTCCTTACTGTTTGTTAAAAGAATCATATTTTATTGAAACTGAAATAGACATAAATTTTTACTTACTTACTCATTATTTTTTACTTACTCTGCCAATAAGATACATTATTTTTTGTTCAATACATACAAAGTTTCTCTTTAATAATAATTATTCATAAATAATACATTTTATTAAACGCATTGTTAGGTTTTCTCTTGTTATTTGAATTATATGAACAATCTCCATGGCAATATAAAACAAAAAAGACTAAAAACAGGCACAAATAGGACACGTCACTTCCGTGGTATCACTTGCACCTAATCTACTTCTGCTCTACTGGAAATTGGCAGTCGGCATATCCACCTCGCCAAACGGGCCAAATCATGTAGATAGTTCCGTCCCTTCTTATTCTTGCACGCAATTTTGTCGTCTCTTCCGTCAACAACTGACACCTAAAAGAAACTTAATAATTTATGATGATTCTAGGCTAATGCGAGTGGAGACACACCCGAACGGTGGCGCCAGCGTTGTTTACCTGCATCAGCGCGATGTGGACATGCTCAGCGCCGGCCAACAAGAGTCGCTGGCCAAGGAGTTCCTCAAGGTCAGTGCTGCAGTCCTAAGACTTCCATAGGGTTGGTACTACCGTCCAAAGCAAACAGCAAGGGGGGGGACATGACGGATCCTTTGCCTTTAGACCAGCTAGTGTGGTGGATGAACCTCCACTTGCGCCAAGTGGACATGCTTAGCGCCGGCTAGCAGGAATCGTTGGCCAAGAAGTTCATTAGTGCTGCAATCCAAACAGGCAGTGGACTTTGAAGAGGGATCCTTCGAGGACGTCCACCATCGAGACGTCGACATGCTCAGTCGTCGGCCAGGAGTCGCTGTCCAGGAAGTCCCTTAGTACTGATTTCCAAAGCGAAAATGCGGGGGAGGCATCACCATTTTCATCTAGAACTAAATATCAATCATAACGATGATCATGATGGCCGGAGCAGCCGTGCGGTCGATCGGTTTCCCGGTCATTTGCGGCGACGCTCTCATCCAGCATTGATCCCATCTAGTTTTCTCACAAGACATAAGTGCGTCCTGTAGGTTAATGCTTCTAAATATCATGCTAACTATGTGTATTTGTTTATTTACAGCTAGTATTCTCTGAAGACAGCGACGGCTGGGCGCACTTCGTGTGCGGCGTGGTCCGCGGCGCCGCGGCGTCGTTCCCGTGCCTGCTGCAGTACCTGGCCGACACGCACCCCAGCCTCACCGTCAAGGCCGGCGTGCTGGCGCGCGCGTCCGACATCGAGACCACCACCATCAGCCGGTACCACCAGCAGGTCAGTCCACGGTCAGAGAGTACAAACAACAGTTTATGTCGTGAATTATATATTGCAAGTGACAGTACAAAAACATAAACAAGCCGTTACTATAATCTGATCATGATTATAATAAATAGGTGTTAGATACGTCGGAATTATGATTACTAATAGCCAGCATACACATATGTAACCTCCAATAATGCCAACTAGTTCTATCTACAGCTATGGTCTATCTTCTCTAGCACTAGGCGGGGAACTTGCATGAGTGGCGTCCACGGCCCGGGAAGCAGTGTTGGCAGGCGTCTCACGTGGTAGACCGAAGGTCTAATGAAGATCTCGGGAAATCAACCATTGTGGGGATCCTTGACCAGCAGTAGACGTTTCATGATGATTCATCATATCAGCCGAAAGAGTTGCCAGTTGATATTTTAAAGTTATTCGGCCAGGTGACTGAAATCTATAGGACTGTTCGTGTAAAATGCCCATTAATGCGTTCGGTTTGCTTACAATTCGACTCTCTGTCTGGCTGTCGTATAGCCAGATAATAGAATTTAGTGTTTCCGTATCCAATCATACATTTGGCTCCAGGATACAATCAGTGACTAAAATTATACAGTTTTCGTACCCTATTATTGATGTAGATGTTGTTGATGATGATGATGATGATGATGATGATGATGATGGTTGTTCACAGGTACAACAGTCGTACGCGGCGGGCACGTTCCGCTGCGGGCCACTACATCAGATCTCGCTAGTGGGCACCGTCCACGAGGAAGTGGGCGGCTACTTCCCGGACATGCTCGATATGTTGTCTCAGAACCCCTTCCTCAACTTGGTGAGTAGAGTTCACCGTTTTCAGACGGACCTCAACAGCGAAAGCTTTGAGAACCCCTGCAGCCTGCCTGGAAGTTTAGGACAGAACTACTTACAACCAAACCCTTGAACTTCTCATCTACCACACAGCATTAGAATCGAATGATAGGTTAACAGCCTGGGACAAAGATGAATCCGACGGTACTTCGCATTTTTGGAAATCCGCCAAGCCGTTGTTTAGTCTAAAAGAGGTCACAGAGAAACAGAAATTGAGCCCACTTGAGCAGTTGATTCAATTGTTTTTATTGTCCTCCTAGGAATCCCTGATAACGTTTGCCCGAATTATTGTTTGTCATAAACTGGTTTTCAGCTGAGTCCGATAACTTATTAAGTTTTCCAAAAATACAAGCGGTTAGTTTAGGTTAGGGTTGTATTTATAACCAGGAATCGGAAACTCAGAAATTTATTAAAAACTTAAAATTGAGTCCGCCTCCATAAAACTGAACAACAACGCCGAATTTCCGATCCCTGATTATTATAACAACACTAAAAAAAGTAGTTTGAGCGGAAATGTCTTTAGGATAAACGATGCATTTGGACAATTACGGATTCCAATATAGATCCAGTCGTTTTATTTTGTAATAAAAGGCATTTGGAACATACGATTAACGATTATATCGTCCTTAATTCTGCGTAGACGATGCCTTGGGGCCCGATGTCGGCGGTGGATATGGAGCCCCAGGAGTCCAACGACGGGCCCATACTGTGGATCCGTCCCGGCGAGCAGCTGGTGCCCACCGCTGAACTCGGCAAGAGTCCCATCAAAAAACGACGGTTAGTGACTAAAGCATATTCATTTAGAATTGGTACATATTACCAAGGTTATAAAATTTAAAATAATTAATCAAATAAAACAGTTAGTATTATAAATTGAAAAATGTGTATTATTATTTTACATTTTACACTAAAAATATTCAGTTGTCAAAACCATGTATGTAATTCCGATTTTTTTTCGTAATAGATCCCATCATTTTCTGTGACAGTGCTTTTATCTACTTTTTTGGCTTGAAGATTCCACGTAGATCGCAACGAATTTACATATATGACCATTTTGCCACTCTTTTTGAGTTTCCCTTTCATAATTGCCCAGTAGTTCTCAATTGGTCGAAACTGTGGACTATTTGGAGGATTCATGTCACGAGGCACGTAATCGACCTGATGGGTTTCATACCACTGTAGTACCTTATTTGAGTAATGGCAGCTTGCTAAATCTGGCCAAAACTTCACAGGAAGACGGTGGTTTCGAATGAAAGGTAAAACTCGTTTCTGCAGGCACTCTTTCATGTAAACATCTGACGTCATTGTAGAAGACGTAACGAAAATGTTGGTCTTTAAGCCACAACTACAGATCCCTTGCCATATCATGTATTTTTTTGCGAATTTCTCCAATTTAACGAACTTATATTTTTCTTCAACATCCTCTAGCATCAGCCAAGTAATACTTTGAACCGGGCAGTTGCTTAAAATCGAGTTTAACATAGGTTTCGTCGTCCATCAAGAAGCACCCTTTGAATTTTGTTAAAACTTTGTCATACAACAAGCGAGCCCGCTTTTTAACTTGAAGGTTCTGCTTCATGGTGCGATTTGGTTCTTAATAGCTTTATAGCTCTTATAACCAGCTCGAAGGCGAATCCGTCTCACAGTACTGCGACTTTTTTTTAATTTACGGGACAGATCGTAATCGGACAGCCCTGGATTTTGTTCAAAAGCTCTCAACACTTTCTTTTTAAGTTCTCTATCCCTGGTACCCAATTTACGATTGACCTGGGTCTTTCTGCGGCAAGACAGGGTCTACTTGTATAGTTTTATAATTCTACAAACAGTACTTTTGTGGAAATTTTGTGCTTTAGCTATCTTCGACCCAGACCATGATGGATTTTCCAAGTATTTGTCCACAATTACTTTCCTTTTTTCAAGTTCCATTGTCGATAACTATTAAACACATTGATCAAGGTCTATAAGTTTTGCACCATTTAAACATCAAAACGTTGTCAACAAACCGTGATTGTCACTTTTGAAATAAAAATTCTAGAAAGTTTTTTTTTTAAATTAATTTATACGTGCCAATTCTAAATGAACCATGCTTTACGCATTTATTATTTATTCAGGAAACCAAACGATGACCTGGGGAAAACAAGAGATTGCAGGGTTACTCGTTATAGTCGCGCCGTTTTAAGAGGTCCGATTTGACAGCTGTCAACGCAGTACTAAATATAACCTCAAACATGCTTCAAATCCATGTTTTGATGTATTTCTATTATTGAATATAAAGCAAACCCTGCTACAAGCTGTGAGGTGGACAGTGTGGCTATCGTCCCTTTAATCCGTCTTTGCAAACTTGACATGTAGTAGCTATCGTATAGCGCGAGTAATTAGACTCCGAGTGGATCGCGGGCGCGAGTATTTCGCCAAGGTGGTCTTGGTGCGTTACTACTTGTCTCGTTACAAGATTTATGAATAACTAATACCTGCACTGGTTTTCAAAGTGCCACCCACCCCCCACCGCCTCTCCCAAGGGAGGGGGCGCTATAAAAATAATTTTGGGAACAGCTATAGCGGTGGAGCGATTTTTGAGAGTATGCCCGTAATAAACGAGCGCCGATTGTGTTACAGGACGGGCATCAACGAACTGCGCAACCTGCAGTACCTGCCGCGCTACAGCGAGGCGCGCGAGTTCCTGTTCGAGGACCGCACGCGCGCGCACGCCGACCACGTGGGCCACGGGCTCGACCGCATCACCACCGCCGCCGCCGGTCAGTGCACACAGCACGCACCACACACAACACACACAACACACACTCACACACTCACATAGCTCACACAATCGAGCTGGTATGGTGTTGGAAACGGAAGCCATAGAACCCGTTAATGGCGTATAGTTGATTCTCGGAATTAGGGTTTGTTTAACTCTTCTTTTTATAGCGAGTTTAACATCAGTCTTTTTGCACAGAAATAACACAGAGTGTGTTATTAAAATTACAAACCCGCCTGTTCCTTTCTGATTTAAGTCGGTTAAATTAGTTTTTTTTAGCCATAAATGGATATGGACATAAATGGCGTCCGAATAAATTTCTAAATACTTTTCCGCAGGCGTGCTAAAAGCGATCCAGTGCAACGGTGACGACGGGCGCGGGCGCATCACCAAAGATGTGGTCGCGTTCCACGCCGCGGACTTTAGCAAGCTGGTGCAGCTGCTGCAGCTGGACTTGTACGAGCCGCCCATCTCGCAGTGCGTCACCTGGTGAGTAAGACTAGCTCAAAATTAGGTTCGGAACTGGTGTCAAGATAGCGGTATATATATATAGTCTTTGGTTTTTGAGCTGAGCCGATCCTCTACACAAAGCCCATTGTTTGTGTACAATACTATTATCTTACCCTCTACACAATACTATCATCTGTTGCCAGGGTCGTACTCGTAGGACACAACGAAATGACAATAATAAATAATACAAAGCATGCTCACAGTTGGCCAATACACGTTTCAACACCAAGTTCTCGAAAATTGTACTTGATTCGTGCAAATCCTCGTGATTGAAATAATATGTGTCTTTCAGGCTGGAAGAGGCGAAACTGAACCAGTTGCGACGCGAAGGCGTGCGCTACTCGCGGCTGCCGCTGTGCTCCGACGACATATACTTCCTGCCGCGCAACATCATCCACCAGTTCCGGACGGTCGCCGCCGTCACTTCTGTTGGTGAGTTGCAGGGCTCGGAAAATTATACTATTTTTAACCAGCTCTTCAGAATTGTCATACATTCCAAATAGAACGTTTTCATTTCATTCCGCTCGAACCGAATCGAAACTATTTCAGTTTTGATCAAGGAGCAAAATAAAACTGTTCCTGCTCGAAATAACGGTTAATATCGCTCGCTAATTTGTTTGCACCGCTATCGGTTTTTCGTCTTCCCTACCGTAGCTAGGTCTGTAGTTACATTTTCACTTGGTCAGCTTGAAGTCAAGCCGGCCTTATCAGTTTCGTCGCCACAGTATTGAGCTGCAGCACGAGTGATCGATATGTGACGGTAACCGTGTGTTTGTGGCAGCGTGGCACCTGCGGCTGAAGCAGTACTACCCGTCGTCGGAGGCGTCGTCGCCCGCCGCGCCCGAGCCGCCGCCCGCGCCAGGTACTACTCCCAACTACTACTTTACAAACAACAATATTCATTTTCTTGGATTTGGTTCAAATATTTTTACTCTATGAAGTCGAGACGATCTTTATTGTTTACATAAAATATTGTCTAAATTTTAAGCAAGTCTTGTCTCCACGGTTCATTCTTTATTACGGTTCCCCTTTTTTACGCATAATCATAAATTGTCCGAAAGTATGATTTCATAGAATATTGTTGTGTTCGTTTGGAGATAAGACAGCCGATATAATTACTAGCATAGAGACATTCCATCTTAGGCCTCAGGATTGGTAACGCATTTGCAATCTTAGGCTTGCAGTCTTGTGAATGCGAATGTCTATGAGTCACAGTTTCCACTTACCATCATGTGGCCTGTATACTCGTACTCGTATGCCTTCTCCATGCCATAGAAAAAACAAATTTCGCAATATTGTTATTGTACTGATGCCTTTGACTTTTTTGAAAAGTTATAAAATAAACCTAACCTAAACTACTCTATTCTACCAAAATTACAGAAAACAATTAATTTTTTTTTTGTTTAAGCTAAAGAAAAATTATGCGAAAACAAAATTCAGCGTAACTGCGTAAAAAGTTTCGGCAAAATAGCCGCTATATTACTTGTCTCATTGAATATAGGTTTTAACCTAAAAATGCATCTTTTTTTAGCTGTAATGGGCGTTTTCTGGTAAATAAAGTAATTAGAGACCGCATTGTGAACATAATTTTTTCGAATTTACATATTTTTTTATGGAGAAATTGTTATTTTACCCGAAAAAGGAGCATTTTGAGGTTATGTAGGTCAAATAAAATGTAAAGGACTTTCACTGTGCACAACACACCAAATAAGTCTGTATGAAGCAGTACGTTTCGTTTTTGTTAGTATTCAGCATCGATTTTGTTTTTACAGAACCCAAAAAGTCATCTACAACTAAACACAAATTGGGCGTCATCGAAATGCGAGCGCTCAGCGCGAAGTTCCAAGAACAGCCCGCGCTGAAGATAGCTGCCGGCAGAAAGAGCGTGGACTCCAAACCAGAAGAGAAAAAGGAGAAGAAAGAACGAGCGGAACGGATGGAGAGGACCGACGGAACGGGTAAACAAGGAAAAACTGAAACTGCTACAGTAGAGAAAGAGGCAACACCTAAGATAGACAGAACGGAAGCACAATTGAAATTAGAGAGAATAGAAGCAACGCCTAAACTCGAAAAGACAGAAGGAACACCAAAAGTAGAAAGAACAGGTGGAACTACACCTAAAAAAATTGACAGAACCGACGGGACACCTAAAGTGGAGAGACCAGATGGAACACCTAAAGTAGAAAGATCAGATTCTACTGACAAAAATCACGCCCACAGACACAAAGACGACAAACACAGAGACAAGTCTGATAAGGAGAAGCATGATCATCACAGACGACATTCGTCATCAAGTAAACACAAGTCGAGTCACCACAAGTCAGACAGACCTCGCGACCATAAAGACTCGAAGGAGCACAGGAAAGACCACAGAAGAGATGAAAAGAAATACGAACATAAACATAAAGACAAGAAAGAAGGGAAAGTGGAGGCGAAGAAAGAGATAGTGAATCGGCCACCCGATTAGTGCGAGTGAGTGGACAGCGTGAGCGAAGCGAGACTAAGGGGAACTGAGGTAAGCTGTCTTGTATTGAGGATAGTTCAGTTTTGTTTGCTTGAACTATGTATGGTACGTTTTTGTAGTTCATTATAGTTCAAGTTATGAACAAAATAACTGTGTAAAAGGTTACTTTAAAATTACTAAGAGTTACATTAACGTATCTACCAGTGTCTTCTAACATCGAAATGCAATCGAAGATGGTTGTTTCATGTTTCTAAGCAGCTACTTAAAATAATTAAACTGTTGATTTCGATTGTGAATTGAAAAATATTTAGTCATTGTTATTCTACTAGTAATGTATCATTTGTTCACAGACATCATGAGAATGATGAAGTTCTAGAGGAAGTGGTTGATCATGAAATGTTTGATCATAATTTAATTGTTAATTTAGAAAATAATGTTGAAAATATCTGCAATTTTTTTAACGACACTATCACTGTTACTAACTTTTCTATTTCAACCACGGCCTTCAGAAAGCCTTCTCTTATGATAACTTAGTGCTAGAATTACCATAGCAGTAAACAATGACAATATCCCTAATCCCTAACTCCTTGCAGTAAGGTGCATTTCCCCTTGTCTTGTGTCGTTAACCCAGTCCTCTTCCAGTCATAGGGTAAACTGTATATAGAGTAGACTAAGGAGTCTCGTAGAGGCTAAGAGAAAAGAATGAGTGAAGCGCAGATTTTTTTTAAAATAAACCCAGTGATTTTTTTACTTTACGGTTCATAGCGGTCCAAATATAGCCCTGATACAAATGTCCATTGTAAAAAAAACCCAGTGTATACAATCTATGACCTTATTCCAATTCGTTTAGACCGTTCTGCTCTTGCTTCTGTCGTAATCTGTTGACGTTATAGTAGCTCTGACTTTTGAGTGAACAGGGGCAGCACAACGAAACGGCAAAATTAGGGTGATAGTTTCGTAACAAACCCTCCATGACAGACGGGCATACACACAAAAGTTATTATAAGGCTACCGTTTTTCCTTTTGAGGTACGGAACCCTGAAAACACTTCGAAACAGCACTGTCAAGGTTGTACATACCTTATACCGCACGTTGCGTTTGAGCGCACTGTCATTTTACATTTTTTGGTGAGAATAAGTCTCTCTTGCCTGTCAGTCACAGTACGGGTGTCATTCGCGATCCATAATATCTTTTGTCCTAAACTGGTTTTCAGCTGAGCCAGACAACTTTATAATCTTTCCAAAAATACCTGCGGTGTTGGTTAGAGTTGTATTATACACAACTAATTAAAACTAAAAAGTTTAAAATTCGGACGGAATTGGCTTTTAGGGTAAACGATGAATTAGGAGAAATGACGATTACGAAACACGATATTATGGATTCCAATATAGACCCTCATGGCAAGCTTGTGATGATCACATTCTGTCGAAAAAGTTATAAGTTAACCTATTTTTTAGCTCGTCTAGATTTGATGGATTTCGGTTTTAAAGCGTGGCAGCATATCGTTTGTCATTATTAAATTGAAATGTATATTCAAACTTGTTTATTTTTACCATGGACGTAATAAGTATACTTGAACCACAAAGGTTTTTTTTTATGTTACTTGGTATTTTTTTTATTATGTGTCACTAAAAAAGTTTTGTTTCGTTGTGTGTGAACAGAAATATGGCTTCCATTTGGTATTGTTTTTTAATTTGTTTTTTAGCTGCGTTGCGATTGTGATTTGAAAGAATTTTAAATGAAAATGAAAATTATAATAATAAATTTTAACGAGATAAAAATATTCACACGTATTTCTAAAAGTGCACTACGAGTAAAGATATATTCTGATAGAGTAAGGGTAGGTAACGTTTTGTGATTTTTTTTAAATAGTTTATTAAGTTGGCTTTTTCTTTAGTTTTTGAGACCACCATGAGAAACCGCTAAAAGGACTATAATAATTAATAACAGAATGGTAAAGCAAGACAATCATATTTCACAAATGTTTGGTGAATATGGGATAGACCTACCACATTTTTTAAAGTAAGTTCTAAGAATTTAGATTGATAGATAGATTGGAACTTGGTCAAGATTTTTGTAAGTATGACATGAAAAATTCCAGATTTAATCACCCATTTTGAATAATGTGTGGAACTGATTTTTGACATGATATATTTGGAATAATTTAGTCACTGCTCAACTTTTGGTTGCGTCGTGGTTGTCTCAAATGAAACCTTTTTCTTGTAAAATCCGTGTGCAAGCTTCGCGTGTGTCTGTGTTAATTATTTGAATCGCTTTCTTTCAAAATGGTTCATCAAATGAATAAAAAGAATATTAAGCTTTTTTCTATATAGGTAAGGTAAGGTGGGACAAGTGCGCCTACGGGGCACGTGCGCCAAACCAAAAATATCTCCTAAAAAATATATGATTTATCTATCGCAGTTGCCCCATAGACGCGCTTACCCCAAGGTGGGGCTAGAGCGTTGACGGGGTAATTGCCAGAAATCATATCCTTTTTTTTATTCCCGAAGCTTGCACCCGATCGTTACGTTTTCTTATACGTCATTGTACTTTAGTTAACGATACAGTATTATTAACGAATAGAGAAAGATAGTAACCGACCGCACCCACACTTGCCTCTCACAGTCCAGTATCGTAAGAAACCTGTTAGAAGAGACTTTTATGCGGAAGATTATAAATGGTATTTTTTGCGTGTACCCACGTTACAGGAACGGTAATATTTTGAACATTTCACTGCCACTTTACAAATAATCCTTAGACAAGGCTTTCCTAAAACAAAACGTAATTTAATTTTTCCCATTTTGTTACCACGTTTTTCTATAATTTTACTGAGGTGGTAACAAAATGGGTTAACCGATGTACGAACTTGTTGAGGCATGGGATTGTCTGTGGCAGTGATTGTGTGAAAAGTATAGGTATTGATGGCTACAAATTTTCAGTTTTAAAATATTCAAATAGTAATACGATTAGCGTTCTTGTAATTAAGAGTTATTTTGTCATTTTGGCGCGATGTAAATTTTGTATATTTTTATTGTATAGGTTAAGTCTACGAATGAATCGTGAGTTATTTGGCTGAGATTGCTTATGGAAATCGGAAATCGAAAGATATTTCAGTATCAATCTAATTTGTACACGAGATTCGTCTCATAAGTAATCGAAATAGGAGTTTTAAATTCACATACTTCGTGTTAATATTCGTTCTCGATAGGGAAAGGTGAAATTAAAATTGCCAACAAAAACATTTATAATAAATGTATATCATTGATAACTGAAATTTTTGAAATTGTTCAAAGCTGTTTTTTACTATTATATTACTGTCTCCTGGTCATGTTATCTATTTCACATTGGTCTAGAAGATATAGAATACTGCACTATATGAAGAGATCAAGCTTGGGAACAATAGACTAAAATAAAGAAGGCGTTCAAAGTGAAATTGGCAACATGATCCAATTTTAACCAGCCGCCACCTGCTGCCACATCTCTCTACCAATGTTGAATAGAAACACTTCCAAAGTACGAATTGTGTGAATTTAACTTATTTTGGATGTTGAAAATTTGGTTGTTATGTTTATGTGGAGACAAAATTGAATGATACATTAAAATGGTTATTTTTGTCTTAAATAAATATAACAACTGCGGGTATATTAAGAGTGACAAGGATAAATTATAATTTCGGGTTCTAATATTGAAAAGCTCGTGGTCAAGAGGACAGGGGGAGAGCAGTCATTCTCGAAACTCTCGTATCAATTCGTCAACGTTTCATTAACCAGCCAACTTGGCTGAACGTACGTGCGTTGCTTGAGCGTGTTGTGTTGTTGTACGTTTATTTTGACTCGTAGTCAAGTCATAGGCACCTGCCTAATGTGCCTACGAGTGCGAACACAATAAAGTTGACCGGGTAATAATTTATTGATGGGTCGAAGGAAGAAACTGTTCACAACATAAAAGTAATTTACCCTTGTTTCAATCTTGCTCGGCCAGAGGCGATAAAATATGTCAATGTTTGCGTTAATTAAAATTAAAAAATCGTCGGAAGAGTTAAATTATTGTCTATGTAGAGTGGATGTTGGTCCGCGGCCGCGCGTGGGCCGGACGCTATTGTGATCGATATATTTATCTTATTTATGTTTAGGCGGTTAATTTATTGTTTCACGTTTCCTATATTTTTGAAAATAATAATTAGATTATAATAGAAATTTGGTTGTTTTATTTCACCATTGCTAATTTTCAGCTCCCAAACGGTTGGACAAATATGGACGCGGTGTTCTTTTTCAAGAAAGCTAGTTTAATTGGGATGGTTCTTGGCTAGGTTTCATTGAAAGAAGGGGTCGTCAATGTGTGGCCGTTTTCTCATGGTCCTACTATATTTCGTTGCTTTAATACAAAAGCGACGCAAAACAAAATGTGTCTGTGTTGCATTTGAAATCGGAATGCTTTTAGTTTTAAATCAAACTATATTTGTTTTTGATTTGTGGCGCTTTTGTATTTAAGCAGCGATTTGTCCTACTGACTTTCGGCGAAGGGCGGGGCTCCTGTTTTTGGGTGCTTTGCCCTTCGGGCATCTAAAAGATCCTAAAGAACCTAACACCTACCTACTTTTACAACCACAATTAATTAGTATTTAATGATCAAATCTAGGTGCTCTTTTTGTGCAATAGCACCACGAGAAAACGTCTCATTATATCAGGGGTTTTTGTCTACATATGTTACATTTATGGAATATCATCATCTCAGTCGTGCCGCAATAGGTGATCAAATACCTTATAAGCAAAAGAGACAGTCCCAAGAAGAATATACCTAGACACATTAAAAGAACAAGTAGGCATATTACCGTATCAGTGTTAAAGGTAAAGCTTGGAAACATGTAGAATGGGAATTAAGTCCACCGACAAGAGCTCTATGTAAATCCAGTCGTTTATAACTTTGCGTAACTAATTTCATGCGATTCATGCATGTCAAAAATATCATTTTTGACCTGTTATCGTATTGTTTTGACAGCTCTTATTTACTTGACAGCAACGGCGGCCGAGTGACAAAACTGGTCAAATACGATATTGTTTTTACTGCCTAGAATAGAGGCGCAGGGGCCTTTATACTCTGTAAAACAATATAACATTTCGCATTTTACCGTTACCAGTTACCACTGAAATATTTGGTGATAACTACTGGGAAAGAATAACTAGTAGTTACTGGTATCAGTTGGTAATTTTTATTCCCATTAGTTACTATTAGTAAAAATCGCAGCTGTTACCATTGGTAACAGGTGTGACTAACCCACTAGCTGTTGCCAGGGACTCCATTTGCGTAGAAGTCATTGACACTATTACCCGTGGACCCACTTCTTTGTCCCACCGCGAAAAAGCTGCACCCAGGTTTTGCCATCCAATTTTAATTGTGATACCAAAACTGGGTAGGTTAGGTTAGGTTAGGTATCTATAAATGCCCGAAGGGCAAACAGGCCTGGAATAGGAGCCCTGCTGTGAAGCAGGGCTCCGTCGAAAAGAGCAGTGGGACGAAGTAGTAATAAGCGGGTAAGCGTCCGTTTATTGCTAATGACTGTCAGGTTTGACATACCACAGGGTACATTAATTAGTGCCTATTATTTACATCACTCACTTGGTGGTTAAAAGGTTAACACGAATAAAGGTTAAAATGAAACAATACATTTTTACATTCATTTATTCACCTAATGAAGTGTCTAAATATAGTTGAAAAACATCAAAAACGTAAGTACAAACAATAAATACAGATTCGGTAATCAGTCGGATCGTAAAATTCCCTAAATGACGTGAAACTGAGTCAACATGCGAAAATGATTAAAATAAATGAAATTACTGATTGAGAATGGCACGGATTGCGACGCGAATTATAAATAACACTTAACTATTAAAAATGATGTTGCATAAATAATATGGCAAGATGAAGAACTTTGAATATCAATAAAATACTTCAACTAAAGCGTTAATAACCTTGGAATACTAATAATTTCAATATTTTGATTCGAAGAGTCTAATACGATATAATCTTATATCATATTGACTTCTTATCTCTAGAAATAAGAGAGTTAAACTAATTGAGTTACAAATATAAACGTATAAAATTAAGTCACTAGATTTCAGATCAATAGAATTGCTCTATGCATATAATTTCGTTGATTTCAGTACCCTGAATGATTTTTATTCTTATTAAATCGTCTCGTTTATTCAAACAATTATTAGTCAATCAATTTTAGATTTGGGTAAAAACCAAAATAAATGTACATTAAGACGCTATTTAAATGTCACTCAACTTCAATTTCGTTACTAAAATTATTTGTTTGACGTTAATCGACAGTTTCGTTACGGTGACAAAACTCTTCTTGAACTGGACATTTATTTTGGTTTATACCCATTTACCATAATTACTTTTAATTTCTTGCAGTTTAAACATAATACACATTTTTGATTAAAAAGAAACGTCCATAGAAAATAATCAGTATCGACAATCAATCTCTTAATTTTGAAAATAAAATAAAATTGCCCTTTATATGAAATATCTACGTTTTTTTTTACGGTAAAAATAAATGAGACGGTTCAGATCTGGAGAATACTATCCTCATAATAATATAATTAGGTAAATATAGAGCTATAAATTATTGTCATGTTGGTACTCTACATTTTGAGCCGAGACCATATTGCACGCTCCAAGGCACTTCGAAATGCAAACTATCAGTCCTTAATATAAAACGTATAAATATATTTATAATCTAAATTCGATATTAGGTTACAACCATAACTTAAGGTACCTATAATTGGCAATAAGAGACTTTACAACTTTAAAACAGGGTTAATAACGTAGGGCTTTGGTAATCGAACGTGGTTCTGGTGTCACTCGATGGTTACTGGAAAGAAAGTTAAATAATTACTAGCAAAGGCATTCCATATCTTAGTCCTCAGGGTTTCGATCTTAAGATTGTAGCTTGTGCGAATCTCTGTGGCCTGTGGGCTCGTTTGACTTCCCCTTACCAATAATGTTCAATAAATGAAACATTAGAAGATCGACGATCAGACCATATTTGATACATTTTTTATTTTGCAGCCTTGTTCGTGTCGATTGACACAACTTGTCTCCAAAGGTCATTTTCGCGTGGCGACAAGGGTTATTTTCCCTTCTTAGGGCTCACACATCTTGGTTTTCCAGAATTTCCCGCCAGTTTTATGAGGCGATGGTTTTGGCTTACACCAGTTTTTTTGTGAGTATAGAATTAAGAACTTACCACGAATCTATTAACTTTCGGGACGCAGGTTTTCGACACGTTCGCTTGTCCCTTCATGGCTTCGAACTTTTCACGCAAACTGCAAATCAAATCGTTTTTTTTTAATATAGTCCCTTGAAGGACGAAGAAAATTATAGATACAATAAAAGAAAAATCTCGATGCATAAAGTACGGTCGCCTCGTGGGCCGCATTAAAATAAATTTGTTTAAATTTTTTTTTTTTTTTTGCTGGTTTCATAGTGGTTTGATTATAAATGTTTAAAAAGATTTAGGATTTTGGTCTTGAATTAGATTTTCGAGATTAGTTGCTTTATTCACCAGAAAACGGCCGTTTCAGCCTAGAACGATGCATTTTGAGGTTATAAGTGTTTACTGAATAAACCAAGTCAGTTGGCATGGAGTGCACGCTACCTCTTGGCGGTCTCGAGCTGCGAGTCGCCGTCGTCGTCCCGGGCGATGACGACGGCGGCGCGCGCCGGCTCGCTCTCGGACCAGTGCTCGAACCGGTCGCGGAAGCTCTTCGTGCGCGCCAGCTGCTGCGCCTGCAACCGCCAGACCACATACTTACACAACACAAACAAATACTCATCTTTAATAATAGGGAAATATGCATGGATTTTTTTAATCGCATTCTCAACAAAACATGAAAAAAAAAAACAAATTAAAATTAAAATTGGCCAAGAGATATATTCTGCTAATTAGACAGCAGCGGTTAGACATAGAGATTCGATATGCACTGTGACGTCATGTAACCGGTCGGCAATATAAACAAATGCTGTTTTGCTAGAAAGAGACAGGAACCAATCTTTGTTGGCTTATATCTTATATCTTAGTTATTTTGATAACTAATCAAAAAATGATTTTTCCAAACTGTTTGTTACGTCAAACAGCTTTTATTAAAGCTGTGAAACAAAGTCATGAATATTCCCTATTACACTCCTGGGATAACCCCACATTAATTGGTGAACCGCAAATTCAGACCGCATTAAAACAATACCAATACATGACATTAAAAGTTTGCTGGGTCAGACCAATTTTGCATTCCAAAAATACTTCCGGTTAGGTTAGGGTTGTATTATAACAACACTAAAACGTTTTAAAATTCAAGCGGAAATTGTACAATTGGACAATCAGTGCAGTAGAACAAGTAACGATTAGGAATTCCAATATAGATTCACCAATCCAATACAGCAGCACTCTGCCCACGTGAAACAGTCACAGTTCATTAGTACTGTCACAAGGCAAAAAAAAAACTGTTTCAAAGGTCTAGTTACCTGTTTGAGTGCTTCATCGGACTCTCTCGCCTCGAGGTAGTACCTCTGGCGCTCGTCCTCGCTGTCCTCCTCTTCCTCCTCACCCTCCTCGCTGTACTCGTCCCCGGAGGAGTCCCCCTGGTGCGCGTGCTCGCCTGGCGGAGGGGGGGTGAAGCACTTCAGGGGCTTAGGACCTGGAATGGATAGAGTAAGTTAACTTCACCCTTGTGGTAAGGTCACGCAAGTTAATTTGCTACTCATTTCAAAGAAAATCTGCCTGAGACGTCATTGTCATTAGAGATGCCAAGTCATTTGTAATTGATAGAAAACTCGGCCTTATTGCTGTAGAATGTCAGATTGACCTTGGAACTAAGGTGACAAATTTAATTCCTTGACTGTAGAAGAGGTGAAAGTGGAAATTTACTTAAGAGTTACATAATTGATTGATTCTGATCTTTTTTTGTTTATTGTTTGTCTTCTAGAACAGCTCTGATGAGGTAGCGAGAGAAACTTTTGGTTTAAAAGTGCTTATGTTAGACGCATTTTAATTGTGTTTCATACATATTTTTTTGCAATTTGGTTGAAACGATAGCGTATTTTTAATATTAAAAGTTTATAAAATCCCAAAAAATGACTGAAACTAACAAAAGTTACGTATTGTTAGAATTATGTGGCAAGGGACAAGATATATTGTACCAGGTTTTTAAGGGTTATGCAACTGGGTGAGGACATAATGCCTTTTTCCCACGTCTTGACTTTCCCAATTTTTACAGGCCCCGTTTTTCACATTCCCAATTTTGTACATTTCAGATAATTACATTGCCAAGTTTTCATATGCCCATATTATCACATATATTTTTTTATATGCCCAACCGCATTGCTATGTCATAATAACCCCCCTGTATATGTGAAACATGGGGCGTGTAAGAAATTGGGAAAATGTAGAAATGGGAATAATTGGTCAAAGAATTGCCACTGCCTGGATTGTGCTTTGTTGTTGTCACCTCTCAGTCTGATTGGTGTATTCTGGTCGAAATCTGTCACTGTCTGCTTTGTACGTTATGGTTGTGACCCGCCATCATTAACGTATATTAAAAATAACAATGAACCTAGGATAGTACCCTGCGACAGTGTATGCAGTAGTGAGGTGTTTCCCGGGCGTCGTCGTGTGTGTGCGGTACCTTGCGGCTCGGGCTGGCGGCGCTGCTGCTCCATCTGCCGGAAGACGCCGATCATGCGGCGCGCGGTGTGGCGCTCGGCCGCCAGCCCCGCGTCGGGCGCGGCCGGCGCGCTGCGCAGCACGCTGGGCTTGTATGTAGTAGTCGTCGTGTGTGTGCGGTACCTTGCGGCTCGGGCTGGCGGCGCTGCTGCTCCATCTGCCGGAAGACGCCGATCATGCGGCGCGCGGTGTGGCGCTCGGCCGCCAGCCCCGCGTCGGGCGCGGCCGGCGCGCTGCGCAGCACGCTGGGCTTGTATGTAGTAGTCGTCGTGTGTGTGCGGTACCTTGCGGCTCGGGCTGGCGGCGCTGCTGCTCCATCTGCCGGAAGACGCCGATCATGCGGCGCGCGGTGTGGCGCTCGGCCGCCAGCCCCGCGTCGGGCGCGGCCGGCGCGCTGCGCAGCACGCTGGGCTTGTATGTAGTAGTCGTCGTGTGTGTGCGGTACCTTGCGGCTCGGGCTGGCGGCGCTGCTGCTCCATCTGCCGGAAGACGCCGATCATGCGGCGCGCGGTGTGGCGCTCGGCCGCCAGCCCCGCGTCGGGCGCGGCCGGCGCGCTGCGCAGCACGCTGGGCTTGTATGTAGTAGTCGTCGTGTGTGTGCGGTACCTTGCGGCTCGGGCTGGCGGCGCTGCTGCTCCATCTGCCGGAAGACGCCGATCATGCGGCGCGCGGTGTGGCGCTCGGCCGCCAGCCCCGCGTCGGGCGCGGCCGGCGCGCTGCGCAGCACGCTGGGCTTGTATGTAGTAGTCGTCGTGTGTGTGCGGTACCTTGCGGCTCGGGCTGGCGGCGCTGCTGCTCCATCTGCCGGAAGACGCCGATCATGCGGCGCGCGGTGTGGCGCTCGGCCGCCAGCCCCGCGTCGGGCGCGGCCGGCGCGCTGCGCAGCACGCTGGGCTTGTATGTAGTAGTCGTCGTGTGTGTGCGGTACCTTGCGGCTCGGGCTGGCGGCGCTGCTGCTCCATCTGCCGGAAGACGCCGATCATGCGGCGCGCGGTGTGGCGCTCGGCCGCCAGCCCCGCGTCGGGCGCGGCCGGCGCGCTGCGCAGCACGCTGGGCTTGTATGTAGTAGTCGTCGTGTGTGTGCGGTACCTTGCGGCTCGGGCTGGCGGCGCTGCTGCTCCATCTGCCGGAAGACGCCGATCATGCGGCGCGCGGTGTGGCGCTCGGCCGCCAGCCCCGCGTCGGGCGCGGCCGGCGCGCTGCGCAGCACGCTGGGCTTGTATGTAGTAGTCGTCGTGTGTGTGCGGTACCTTGCGGCTCGGGCTGGCGGCGCTGCTGCTCCATCTGCCGGAAGACGCCGATCATGCGGCGCGCGGTGTGGCGCTCGGCCGCCAGCCCCGCGTCGGGCGCGGCCGGCGCGCTGCGCAGCACGCTGGGCTTGTATGTAGTAGTCGTCGTGTGTGTGCGGTACCTTGCGGCTCGGGCTGGCGGCGCTGCTGCTCCATCTGCCGGAAGACGCCGATCATGCGGCGCGCGGTGTGGCGCTCGGCCGCCAGCCCCGCGTCGGGCGCGGCCGGCGCGCTGCGCACGACACTGGGCTCGTGGTACGGCTCGGGGGACGGGGACTTCGCCCGCTGCCGACGACAGATCAAATCAAATCAAATCAAATGTTAACGGCACTCGCTCATTATATATAATTATAATGATGATTACATAGATACAAAAAGATCAAGACACAGAGAAATTGTTACGAAACGGTCCCAACTCTGCATTCGCTAGCCGTAAAGCGAGCACTGGTCTTCCGTTGCAACCGCTTAAATTAACGCTAAAAGAGATAATGTCGAACTACCATAAAATTTATAGCCCAGTAAAGTAAACGCTGGTTAGTTGGTGGTTGCTAATGATAACAATGAAAACGATGATAATGATAATGAAACGACTAACGAGCCACCACGTTAGTTTTTCATTGTTGCTGCAAAAGGTTCGTATTTGTCGCATTATTTCAGTTTTGAATTTAAAATTCGTTTATTTTCGGATTAGAAACAATTTCTCGTTTAATCTTTGTTATTGTGTTATTATTATTTCAAGTGTCCAATTTCGGATTCATATCGAAAGTTTTTCTTACGAAACCTACCCAAATTATCAGTTTTATTACAAAAAAAATTTTCGTTTTCGTGTTCTAAAAAACGAGGTTTTACTGCTGAGAATACTTTGGAAGTCGCCGTAGTTTAGTAGATCTACGACAAAAATCTATAGATTTTTCGAGATCTCATCTTAAGTACTGACTACCGCGTCGTCGTCTTCAATTTTCTGGCCTCTCAGGTATTCTTTCAATCTCGGATATAGGTAGAAATCACCGGGGGCGAGATCTAGTGAATACGGAGGATGCTTAAGGATATCGAACCCAGCATCACGAATTGACGAAAGTTGTGCAGCCATTGCAACGGCGGACTTGTGTGCCGGACCATTGTACTGGTGGAACAGCACAACTTTCGAGAGTTTACCTCGCCGTTTTTCGCGGATCTCATTGCGCAATGTTGCTATTTATTTGGCTTATACAGTGCCCGTAATAGTGGCTCCATGCTCGAGATACTCAATCATTAGGTACTACACCTTTACCATCCCAAAAAACAGAGCCCATGACCTTACCGGCAGATGGGCCCACCTTGAATTTCTTCAGAGTTGGAGATGGTGGCCTTTTCCATGTCATAGACTGCAGTTTCGTTTCAGGGTCATAATTATGGAGCCATGTTTCGTCCATTGTTATAAATCGCACCAAAAAATGTTCCCGGTCTTGCTGTATCAGGTCCAAAGCTTCTTGACAAATCTCGACTCTAGTTTGTTTTTGCGTGTCAGTAAGCATTCTTGGTACCCAACGCGCAGATACCTTTTTCATACCCAAGCGTTCATGTAAAATATTATGCACGCTCCCCGTTGAAGTCTTTACATTTTCAGCAGTAAAACGAACCGTGACACGACGATCCGCCAAAACTAAGTTTTCGACTTTTTTCACAATTTCTTCAGTTACTGCTGTAGTAGGGCTTCCGGAGCGTGGGTCGTCCTCGGTGTTCTTCCACGTCTAAATTCGGCGCACCAATGTGCAACTGTCGAATACTAGGGAGTATTAGACCCTAAAGTGTGACCCTAAAGCAAATCTAAATTGACTCGGTCCGTACATTTTTTTTTCAAACAAGTATTTCATAACGGCGCGCAGTTCAATTTTCTCCATTTTCGCTAACGTACTTAATAATAAAGAAATTACCGTATCTTTTTTTAAACAAATGACATTTAGTTTTTTTTTCATTGAATCAGCTAGATATATTAGCTTTACCAGCCAGTATTTAATTTCCTAATATTGAAAGAGTTTGCATCTCATTCTCACATTTTATTGAACGCCCCTCGTAAATGCCGATGATAGTGATAATAATGAACATGATCATATGATAATAATAAGTATAAACACGCTAAAGATATAACGCTGGAGATGATTATAATAACCATAAAGATGATGACAATATTATTGATAACAACTAAAATGATAAACATGCTGCTAATGGCCCGTGATGATAACCCTAAAGATGTACCTGTATCTGCCGGGGCGGCGTCATGCGGAACTCCTTGCGCTTGTCCTCGGGCTTGTAGGTCTCGAAGAACTTGAACCTGTCGGAGATGTCAGCCGTCTGAATGTGCACCTCCTCTACCTTGTCAGCCGCGCGGACCACGTCTTTGGGAACGAATGGCTGGAATTGAAAGTTCAAAACAATTACAGTAATAAAAAACAAATTTAACCAAATTTACACAGCGCTAAAATTTTCAATAAATCATTGTTTTGAGAAAAGCCGGGGTAAGGTCGTGAGAGCAAGTAAGAGAGAAGAACGAACCCCAGGGACGGTTGATAGTATATAAACTAGGTACTCGTAGAATAGAAAACTTACGATTTCCTTCCTCTTGGGCGCGTCTTGCGGCGGAGGCGAGGTGGGCGACAGGGTCTTTGCGTTCGCATCCAGTTCCAAGAAGATGGAACGGGACTTTTTGCCGATACCTGTCGACAAGTTCAAATTGTTAATAATATCGGCACTTTTATGGGTAATGTCACTTAAATGATGTCTAACTTTTTCAGTATAAAAATGTATTTGTTTGACGTTAATCGACAGTTTCGTTACGGTGACGAAACTCTTTTAACTGGACATTTATTTTGGTTTATACCTTTTATAATATAACAGATAAATAAAACAACATATACATGGATTAATTCACGTAAAAGAAAATGGCGCACGATCTTATCCGATAGACAACGACGACACTTTAATTAGACAACAACGGTAATAATGATGATGGTATAATTCTAATAATGACAATAATGATTCTGATGATCACGATTCGGGTAAATAATGCTGACGGCGATGAAACGATGTTACCACTGACCATGATGATATAATGATGACCACAACAATAAGTGCGACTGATAATTTAGATGAGGACACCGAGGCAGGCAATGAAGATGTTAATATTTAATATGACGAGAAGAGATATAATTTACGAGCGATGATTATGCATCTATCATTATGCCGTTGACGATGATAATGATGACACCGGCTATGTTGAATACGATGACAACAACTACTACGGAAATGAAGATGATGATGTTCATAATGATGATAACAATCCTGATAACCTACCTACCTACGTTAAAGGTTAAAGACTGCGTGATCGCCGAGTCACGAGCGATCCTGTCCGCTGATGTTACCACTGACAGTGATGATGATGATGATGATGACGACGTTAATTCCGAAACCGACGATATTAAATATGAAGTCAACGACGATTATGATAATGATATAAATAACGAAAGTACCTTCGTTGAAGACGGCGTGGTGGTCGTGTCACGAGCTATAGTGCCCGCTGATTTTACCACTGACAGCGAGCATGATGACGATGTTAATGATGAAACCGACAATATTGAATATGACAACAGGATGCAAATGATTGTTTCTTAATTCATGTTCTTTTTCTTTTGACGTTATTTTTTGTTAAGTGTGTCACTTTCCGTCTCTTCACCTAGCGGTTCCGACGGATGATCAGTGCTGGCTTTACGTCTAGCGAATGCTGAATTGGGACCGTTTCGCAACAATTTCTCTGCCTTGTTCTTTTTGTATTTACGTGATGTAATATTGTATTGTTGCGAATAAATGTATCTTTATTTTATCTTATCTTACAACGACAATTATGACAAATGTGGTGATGATGCTGATGATAATGATATAGATAACGGTTGTGCCTTCGTGGAACCGAGCGCAGAGGAGTCCGCGGATGTTACCACTGACAGTCATGATGATGACAATGCTAATAACGAAACCGACAATGTTGAATATTACTATATCTGCGATTATGGTAATGATGATTTAGATTCCCTACCTTCGTTGAAGACGGCGTGGTCGTCGAGGTCGCGGCGCGGCGGCAAGTTCTCGTCGTTGAACACCTCCCCGCTCTCGAAGCGCTGCTTGATGGCGCGCGATTTCTCCATGTCCAGGTCCAACTCGCGAGCGATCTTGTCCGCTGATGTTACCGCTGGAAGAACATAATTTTCAAGTTGTGGTAATACTCCAGCGGTGAGAAAAGCAAATAAGACCAATAGGAACACAATAGGTGTGCAAAGTACATTTGTATTTGTATTGATTTGCAGTCTGAATATCAACATTATATCATTAAAAATAGATTACCTTGTTCACTCTGCATTACTGACTGTTCGTACATCTCTTTGATTTTGGCCTGCTTGCCCTGAAATACAATGTCTGGGGTAAATCCGATGACACGCGCAGGCACATTTTATACAATAAAGCTAAATAATGATAGAAAATATTGAATGGATAAGGTAAAGTAGTACCCCAGCCAGTAGAAGCCATCTGATGGCATTAAGTATTTAACCCCTCGTATGCTTAGGTACGGTTCCGTGCTCAAAATATGGACTTTTTTTTTAAGCTTAATTTTATGAACTATGTCGTAATCTGAAGAGACTAAAACTTGTTACTTTTTTGACCACCCGCATACGAGAGGAGACCCATGGATATTTGCCATCTCATCTATATAAATAAAAGTCGTATACAATACATTTTATAGAAATTTGTAAATAACTAATTATTGGTTAATAATAATGAGAAAGAAATCCTTTGCAAAAATCTATAAATAAGAATAATTCATTCAGACAGACAAAGTGACCATATCCTCGGAAAGATTTATAGAAAGAGAGGAGAATACAGAGATCTCTGGACTTAGGTCCCCAGGCATAACACCCGTCTGGGGACCGAAGGTGGAAGTTGTATGTATTATCAAATGTCTGGAGAAACTTCTTTAGCGCGATGTAGAAGACTTTAGTTGCGCTGTCTGACGCTGGTGGCGCTGACGAGTTGGTTTATACAAGTTGCCGCTAGATGTCGCTAGGTTGACACAGATCATAACTGTCCTACTCACTCACCATGAACAGCCTGCTGCGGATGTTCTGTATCTCCTGCTTCCTCTCACGCGTCCTCTCTGAGGCGCTGTGCTGTCCCGTTTCAAACTTGCCGACTATCTCGCTCATGTTGCAGAAGGAAACCGGGGCCTCGCGGTTCGTGGTGTGTTTGTAGGAATTCTTGAGGACAGAATCTTCGTCTGTAATAATAATAAAATAAAAATATCAGGGGATAATCTAGAAAAAATTTACCTAATCCCAAACTAAGCTCCGGGCTTGTTGGGTACAAGATAACAATATACATACTAATAGTGATTAATACATTCTGAAATACGTAGATGGGTTAGGTTGCGAAGCGATTAGACCATCAACCGCTTTGATTTGAAATCGACATAATAAAATAGTTACAAATAAATATAAAATGTCAATTTAAGGGTCAAAAGTATACACGTAACATTACAAAAGCATTTATTTTCCTGGTATCGTGTGAGAACCCAATCACACCTGTTTTTATTGAAAGTAAATAACTAGACAAATCTTTGTCTATTTTGGTAACATAAAACCGGAGCGGTTTGAACGCTTATGTATATCACGACATGGCTATGCAATTCAATTTACGGCAAGCGTTAAGGACAGAACTATATCAGTTATATAACTCTGTCTTCTTCTTTAAGTATAAACAGAATTGCATAGCTATGACATAATAACCCCCAGTATTTTTTATCACTATAAGTATGTTTATCGTTGTTTACAATAAGCCTAGAGTGTAGTTTAGGAACATACAAGACGCAAGGAAAAATAATCGCGTTCATCACACAAATATTTGCCCATACCGGGAATCGAACCCGTGATCGCTAACTTCATAGGCAAGGTCACTACCAGCTAGGCTATCTGCGTCGTCAAAAGAGTAACCATCATCATCCTCCTGTCCTTGTCCCACACTAGGTATGTCGGCACGTGTTGTCTTCTTTCACTCATCATCCGCTGTTAACTCCGTACTTCCATATAATATTTATATTATAAACGCGAAAGCTTATACACTGAATTAACACACAGGCTACTTTTTATTCCCGAGGGAATAACGATAATCTACGCGGACGAAGTCGCGGGCAGACGCTAGTCTTTCATACGGTAGTCCATCTTTTTATCGATTGTATCTTTGAATCGAAGTCTCTTTTTATGACAAGGAGAAGACACATCGTGATCTTTTCAACATATCTTGAACATTAATTACGTAGGTGATATTAACAAATTGTGAACAAGTGGAAAACACAATAAAAACAAACGAACGAACTTATAAGCTTCCTTAACCTCGTCATGTTCTGCCCGGTAAATCAAATTATCCATACAAAAATCCTTCATAGCGGACATAAAGCAGGAATCGAAAATTGCTCATAAATGCGTGGGAACTATGAGGTTAAAATCTAACAAACTTAGGTTAGGTTAGACTTGTGAGTAGCAAAGTTAATTAACGTGGCGAAAATAGCCTTTCGATAAAATGAAATTTCTGCGTAACGACAGGTTCGTTGAAAGGTACACATACATACATAAACTCATGCCTTCATTCCCAGAGTGGGGTAGGCCGAACTAAAGAATTACCAGCAACTCCAAAAACTTGCTGCCAACTCCGTAACCACATTTTGCAGAATCAGGCTAAGATGTTTATCAGTGTATTAGTGACAGGCCGCAAGCCCATCACCCAACAGTACCACAAGTCCCCACCCCCTTAGTCGCCTCCCACGATAACCACGGGAACAAATGGAGTGGCACCATTCCAATTCAGGCATCCAATCAGGCAAGCAAGCAAGCAAGCATGGTATTTCGATAAAATAATAGGTACCCCTTTCATACACATATCAATAATAACACAAACTATCCAAAACAGTATCCATCCATACATCAAATAATTGAACTTAACTGTTGGTGAACTCAGCCTCTAAAGGGTTTATTTATTTATTTATTTATTTATTAGATTCGCCAAAAAATATCCTCTGTTGATCCTCTTACCCTCATCCTCAGGTTCACTGGAGCTAGCTTCCACGGGCACCCCGTTCAGGAACTCGTCAGACACCCCCACATCCATCCCCTTGGCCTTGAACCTGAAACAACACATCCACATGTGACGTCACAGTCTCCGGAGTCAGATCCTGGGTATGAGGAACTGGGCGTTGTATTTACGGAGGTCAATGAACGTAATAACTAATCTCTGGGTAGATCTTACAAACTTAGTATAAGTACAAAATCTAACTGTAAATGTTGTCAAATGTATTTCAAGTCAGGCAGACAGATGTCAAATTAAAAGAAAAACTTAACTATTGAGGTTTTGATGTCATAAGCAAGCATAAGCTTGTTAAGAAGAGGTTTTAGTCAAAAGTATTGTGTAAAGGTAACATAATTCAAAATCACTTTTAGTCAAAGTTTAGTTGGTGTGTGATTGATTACAAACAGCAATAATATAGAAAAAAGACAATAAATCTATTACCACATAACATAAACATAATTATAGGTACCTGCATTAAATTATAGTTTTAAACACGCACAAAAATGCTGTTCCCACCCACCTCTCACAATCAGACAATACAAATATACGTAGGTACATTTTAATAGAAATTTTAAAATAATTAGTTTATTTTTTCTAAGAAGATAGGAAAATTAGCTTTATACATATTATAGTAGTATAGTAAGATAGTCGTTATAGTGGTTCAACAAGCACTTTCTTAATAACTAAATTTAACCACTTCCAAGATCTACAAACGGAGAAACCTTAGTGGCTCATGTGAAACCTCTCGAAAACACACATTTAATCCGTTAGCACTTTAACAAAAAAAATATCACCTTTTTTCCACGACCATTGCTAAGCTAATATTTAAAAAAGGAATAAACACCAAAACGACCGACTGCTGTGATGCTAAACGATATATGACAACAAATTTAAACTTTAACACGACTAAATTAATAATATCACTAATATAATTCAATTACTATCGTATAGCAAAGCAACAAAGTCTAAATTCTATTCGATTATTTTTACCCAACCGCAAAACTGATTAGTAGAGTATCGGTTAAAAAAAAGTAACTTGTACTCCTACACATAATAAAACGGTGAGAAAATATATATAGGAATACATTGCTTTTGTTTTAATTATAAATCGTTACAGAAACTACTTATTAGGTAATATACAAAATTTGTCTGTTGAGTATTCTATTTAACGTTAATATATTGCAGTTAAAATAATATAATTACGTTAAACTTTACCTTAGCGGTACGGAATATTTTAGTCTTAGTGAATAAATTCAAGGTTAGCGAGCAATGTACATCGTCCACCGCGTTCGAACCGCGTTGTAATTCAGTAGCAATGTTCCCAGGGGATTCCAAAATAGAATGTTTGAAATCGACGCCTCTTATGACGCAAGTTGCTGTTGAACGACTAATCGAGCTTGATACTTGGCTTCGAAAATTAAGGAACAATCCGTATGAATTGTTGTCACTTGATAGGACACAGGGAATTATTCTACGTTGCTATTTTTATAGAAAAGAAATGGTAAGTATTTTTCATTTTATTGAGAAACTGTGTAAATTTAGTGACTGTGTGCGTCTCGCTCCGTCGGGTCCCGGCAGAATATCAGCGCTGCCGCAGCAATGCGCGCAGCACATGCTGAGTCGGCGCCCTTTCATAACTATGCCGTGACATCTGAATCACGCATCTTAATTTAAGTTGTAGTTTCAGGTTTTAATGTTTTTTTTTGTTCATTTTACCTTATTTTCATTTTGTAAACGTGTTTCAATTTGTCATGGCGTAATATGTGAATAAAGATTTTTATCTATCATCTATCTATCTAAATTTCGTTAAAACTTGTATGTTTTTTATCACTTTCTATTAATTGAAATTATTAACAACGCTCATATCTACATTGCATTTCCAATCAATACATATAAAAATAATGTATTAAATTAAAACAAAAATAAAACAATTTTTTTTTTAAATATGTCTATAACATTATTATTATTTATTTAGCACGTCAAAAGAAAGCTCTATTCACTGTCAAGATCGATCCAATGAACTATAGAAACACGTGTGCGTTACCACAGACATTAAAACCGCACTTCAACCTAATCCCAAAAATAATAAAGTCGAAATTTAAAGTGAACTTTTCGGGCATAAAAAAGGTACTTAAGAGATGAAGTAATTAGAAAGCCGAAGTTTTTTCTGTAAGATGTTTTTTTTGCCGACGACATTATTGTTTCAAGGATGAGTGAAAAGGGGAGCGCGGACGTCGTTTCAAGGTTAAAATCGAGTTTCGGGCGTCTTGCCATTATAAGTGGTATACCTATTGTAACTCTTATATCATATTGGCTACGACATCCTGTCTGAACATAACCGCTAGATAGATCTGAAAAAGTTCAATTCCTTCATACGAGTATTATATTTTATTTATATTATAGAAACAATACGCAATTTTAGGACCCAAATTTCTTTTTTCGTTATTACAACGGGGTAAAATAATGATGTAGTATAATAGTAGCTTTTAACCACGACTTCAATTGTTATTCCCTCGAAAACTTTTAAATTTTCCGGAATGAAAAGTAGCTTTTGTGTTAATCCAGGGTAAAAGCTATCTTCAAATTTCATACAAATCCGTCCAACCGTTGCTGCGTGACGGAGTAACAAACTAAACTTTCGCATTAATTATAATTAGAGGTTAGAGGCTTCCTCTGCTAGGAAAAAGTAGGCCTACCCAATAAAATCCCTCATACCATATCTACGAGGCCGGTGAGGCAGGCTTGCTGTCTTCTCGAACATAATGATAAGTTTTAATTAGACGCGTGTCAGCCCCTAGTCGTAATAACAAAGAAGGCTAGTAACTGCAAAGTAATAGAGACTACGTAGGACATCACTTGGCCAATGAATTGTCTGTGATTGCACTTGCAATGTATGTTGTTATGCGTTCTAATTGTTCGTTTGGTTTTCTTGCTGTCAACCCCGTTTCTTTTTTCCATTGCTCTCTTCTACAATTGCATGCCCACGATAAAGGCTAATGTTTTTTTTGTCTCAGCGACTAATTATTACGCAATTAATGTTTCGTTTTTGATTAACATTGTGCCTGCGCTCAGGCCACAGATTGTGTATTGCACTGCACAGATATAATAGTGCCATTTCTTGCGCGTCTGTATTATGTCCAACTTACACTGTCGTCCTTGGATTTCATTTGTTGTTTTTGTTTTATACTTTTACTTTTTTTACTTGTGTTCTGTTAATTTAAAAAAATAAATGTTTTTCAATGGGTGCCCCTTGAAATCTCGACAATGCTGCCCCTCGAAATATTATCTCTTGTGGTATTATGGCTTCATCGACTATTCATTATAAATTAAAACAATTATTAGAACTACGGTACATGGATTTTTAAATGCTTAAAAATACATTTCATAAACTATTCAAGAGACAGAACAACTCAATATAATTACTATTACTAAAAACTAGTTTGAATTGCAACACATTGATATGTAAACAGAAGTTTGCTATGCGACAGAGTACAAATAGGTGCGACGACGAGCGAAGCGAGGAGGAGTGTGTTAGATGAACTGCGAGCTAACAGCGCGCGAAGCCGAGCGAGCGAAGCGAGCGTGCCGCGGTAGCGGCCGGCGAGCGTCAGAACCGATTTGTTTTATTCCAAATAATATATTGGATAATAAAGTATGAAATAAAAATCTGTCACATAAAATACTAGATATTTTATGTGACAGATTTTAGAGTAATAATATTTATAAACATTAAAAATCGGTGTTTTAAAAATACATCATTTAATTGTTAGATGTAAAGAATATTCGATCAAATGAAAATAAGCGAAAAGTTGACTTTGAACTGAAATTCGATTAAACGTTTGTCGATATTTCAAGGGTAAACCGTTTTTCAATATTTTATTTCTTTTCACCGGTTGTACGTTATTTTACAGACTGAATTTGTTTAGAATTTCATTTCATATAAATTTTTTCTCGTATTATCATTTCATAGAATAATCAATATGTAGAATAATTACTTTGAAGACATTTAAATCATCGTTTTTTATTTCCAATAAAAATCAATGTTTCTTTTTTCATATCATAGAATAGCAAATTAAATATTCTTTGTTCTAATATTATTTATTTAAAATATAAAAAAATAACCTCGAAGACTATGGCGGGAGCTTGCTTCGCTTCGCTCCCGCCATAGCCTTCTAACCTAACCTATTCAAGTCGGTTCTGCCCAGAGAGGTCTTGGTCGCTCGCTTCGCTCTCTCGCTCACTCAAAAATACACTGACCAAACAATATTCGCTAAAAAACAAATATTTTGTTTGATAAGTTTGTGTAATGAAAAAATAAAATTATAAAATTCATTGTATTGATTTTCTGTGGAATATGTTTCTTTCAAGTAAATAGTTTAAAAAATAATAATATTCGAAGCAAAAATACAAGGACCAAATAGTATATGAAACATTTTCTGTGAAACAAAATTCTGTAATTTTTCTGTCTGTAAAACAAGGGGACACCCTTTTCACCATCCGTGCTGTCACCGAACGGTCCCAACGGAAGACCAGCTCTGGCTTGACAGCCGGCACATGCTGAGTTGGGACCGTTTCACAACAACTGTCCAACTTTGTGATGCTGTTTTATTTTCTTTTTGTTTCTTTACTTTATTTGTGTGTTGTTGTGAATAAATGTTTTTTTTAATTGGTTGCTTTATTTAACTGACGACGCGCTGGCCTAGTTGGTAATGACCCTGCATACGAAGCTAGCGGTCCTGGGTTCAAATCCCGGTAAGGGCAGATATTTGTAGTTATATTGTTGTCTAGTACCAATAGTACAAGCCTAGAGCTTACTCGTAGTTTGGGACTAGCCCTATTGGTGTGACATTGTCCCCTGATATTTATTATTTAATTTAAAATAGCTGGTTTAGCCAGAACAGGTTTATTTTGAGGTTAGGTTTATGGATAAATATTAATAAAAATATTCGCCCTTTATTCGTATTATAAGCGGTTTTGACTTGCGAATGTCAAAATATGCAGCATAAACGGCCGTATGCTTTGATTGCGTTTACGAAGAAGTTTGTTTTTTTCACAGCAGCTTTTGAGTAATTAATTTTGATTTTAACTTGATACCTCATACGCGTTTCAGAGAAAAAGGGTCTTGCCAGACAGACAGACTGATAAGTCTGATAACGAAGTGATCCTATGAAGGTTCCATAACTTTAAACCCATTAAATAATGTAACTACTGGATTAATAGACCGGGAGATACTGACGCAAAATTTCCGGTCATTAGTACCAAGTATGGCGACCCTTCAGGGGTCTAATTACGTGATGACGAAAAGGAAAATGGTGGTCATAGCGCTGGTACCGGTGGCCCAACCGCGTGGGCGTTAATCGAACGTGAACGAAAATTACGAGTGTCGAACGATTTGGAACACAAACATTCTTGTATTTTCCGATAGTCAATGAAAAAAGAAGTAGCCGATACCTTCTTCGGTGTGGCTTAGAGCCCAACATACGGGCTTTTGTGTTGTAAGTTATGTTGAGACCGAGTGTCTCTTCTCACTACAGTACTAGGCAGATAAGAAGTCAATCCATCAGTTTACGGTTCCAGCGATGTACAAATTATGAATATCAGTAATTGCACACTACATACTCGTAATGCCGAGGAGTCATAATTCCCAATTCATTAAAATCCATAATTTGCATAATCCCGAGTGCATATTTTGATAGAAGACTTTATTTTTTGATATCGCTTAAAAATCAAACCTAACCTAACCTTACGCAGGTTTAAGTTTGGCAAAAAAACAACTCCTTTGCGGCGGTATGGCGGCCATTTTGGAACCGTTGGAAAAGTATGGCATGGTGATTTTCGTGAATGTGCAAAAATTAGAAACGTACAAAGGGATGTTTTTTTAAAATTATTTTGCCTTACTTGGCAAGCTTCGAGAGTAAGGCGGTGCTCTTCTCCCTCGGGGCGCGCGGCTCGAGCGGCGCGAGCTCCTCCGCTCTGTTCTTGTTCTCGAACACCTCGAAGCGAGACTTGACGTCCAGCTGGGACAGCTCTTCTAGACCCAGGTCTGGCTTATCTGATGCTGAGGACAAAATATATCAATTAATAACTATCAGGCGACAATCTCGCACAAATTGACTAACGGCCCTATATTCAAACCGCGGATGGATAAGGCTTACATCGGGTTAAATTTTTACATTTGCCCATACAAAATGTGTCAAGTTTTAAAGTAAGCCTATCGGTTTGAATATAGGGTTCGGCTATAAGGGTAGGAAGGTAAACGTACTTATAAAGGCTAATAATTATATTTTTTCATTTTAAATTCTTGATAGATTTAAATAAAGTATACGACGTCGAGCCCACTTACGATGATGTACAGTCGAGAACTTAAATGAAAAATTTGTTGTAATATGTGGTAAATGTGGTAATAAATATTTTATTTTTCTTTCTTTCTTTAATTTATTCAAATGAGTACAAAATATGTTAACAAATAAAACTATATTTTTATTCATAATCATAACCTCGAAACTTAAATGACTTCTAATTAAACAGATATTTGTTTAGTATTTCCTTAACATGCACTAGCCCATAACATGTTTTCATGAGTATTATTTATATCCCGGAAAAAAACACAGAAAACATTTCTCAATTAGCAAATAGTACTCGCTACATTTTTTTTGTTTAATACTAAAGGATTTCCGAATGTCCGTTTCCGGGCACTAACTCTATATCGAATTTCACCTATTCCGTACAAAAAACCACACTTGCATATTTAATTTGTAATATTAGTTACCTAGCTATAGCCATATGACTCAAAACAGCTCATGATACAAACATACGAACTAAACAAACAAGGAAAATCTCGATGGCATACCTGGAACTCGTATCTTTCCTTCAAAGACGAAATGTTTTAGCCAAACCAAAACTCCTAAAGACTCCTTGAGTTATTAACTACAGTACACTACTGAGTGCTTTCCGTGTTAACTGATGCATGCAATAGCTAAAGTGTGCTTTAAGTATGCTCTATTCAAGAAGAAAGGAACAATGTATACTTTAACTAAAATTGGTTTATTGTCCGTTTATGAATAAGGGGTTAAGTTTAGTGTATATAGGTAATTGCATAATGAATTTCTCTTCCTAGGGCAGCCCTTGGATATCAAAGGGAACCTCCTCCTCCAAGTCCCTAGGTCCAGTGGTTTCGGCTGAGCGTTAATCAGTCAATTTCTTCCCCATGGCCCATCTGGATTAGATAAGTAAGCGTCCTCTAAAATAATTAGGGGTCCTCTACATATTACATCACACGTTAAGGGGGGAGGAGGGCAGAAGCTGTCAAATAATGTTGATAACGGGACGGGGGGCTATATATTTTTTTTAATGTAAAGAATGTATACTATGCTTATAAAACTAAGCATCAATTTAAACTACAATACTTCCAAGCATATTCATTTGTGTTTTTTATCTAATAGATTCATTATTCGGAACATGAGCGATTCGCAAACCCTTGATTTTAATGCATTTATTTCCCCCCCCCCCGTCTATTCCCATTAATTTATAGTAAATGGTAGGAAAAAAAAGAAAAAATACCTCTAGCGACATCTGGCGGTAGCTCGATGGGGTTGCTCTCGCAAATGATCATCTGGTGCTTCTTGGGGGCCACCGCTGCAATCAAGGGAAAGCATACATTTTTCATGATTGTAAAATATTTATTTTAAGCCTTGCAGGCGTTAACTATTGATTCAATTTCACACCCGCGGGGGAATAAATATTATCGTACTCGTACGGATTTTACAAATAATAATTAATCCTTATAATGATAAAATGAACATAATCAAAGCAAAGCAATATAATTCTAACTTATTTTGTAGATTCAAAACCCAGTCAAACAAGTTAATTTTTCTAGTAAGTTCGTCCTCAGGAGCGATATCTGAGTTATAAATAATAATAATATAAAATATACGGTCAAAGTGAGAAACCTCCTCCTTTTTTGAAATCTGTTAAAAACAATCCGTATTTCATAAAATAAAGTAGAAGATTTATAACAGTTTGGTATAAAACTCACCATGACCTTAATTTGCCATTCAGTTAAAGGAAAAGTTTTACTTCAATACTAAAAACAGTTACAAAGCCGTTGAAATGAAAACACGAGAAAATAGAGTATTACACCTATTCAATTAAATGATTGATAAAAAAAATCATTATTAACATACCACTGTCCTCCATATTGAAAAAAAATGATTGAAAATCACTGCCTCTCCCAACGAATATTAAGGATAAACTAAATATAACATTCAATAACGAGCAGCGAAACAATAATTATTTTAAACTAATGATTCATTTGCGTAAATTTGTCAACATGTTAATTAGTTGTTGACGAATTTATTATTTATCGTGTTTATGGAAAACAAGCAGAATAAATTAAGCTGGAATATTAGTACGAACATGAAATTATTTTCTTTACATTTCTTATTTTTTATTGTATCAGTAAATAATTTCGTAAATTATGTTTATTTTGTTCATTGATTTCAACCAGAAAAAGGCACCAGTAAATATTCATGAATAAAAATCAACTGAAGAACAATAAAGACCATGCATGCACTGCAAATTGTGAAAATATAAATTAAGTATCTTAATGAAGACGATTATTCCATTGAAAGTGCCAGTGCTATCGATGGTGAATTCAACCATGCCAATGATGGTATAGACAATCTTAATGCTAATAGAGAACACTTTATTGAAGGTTTTAGATATAGTGAAGTTAATTAAAACTATGTTGTCGTTAATGGTATTGACGATGAACAAGTCCATGAAGGCATTGTTGTGTTCCGGTTTGGGGATAAGACAGCCGGTGTAATGACTAGCATAGAGGCATTCCACCTTAGTCCTCAGGGTTGGCAACGCATTTGCAGTCTTAGGCTTGCAGTCTTGATGAGTCTTGTGAATGCGAATGTCTATGGGTCACAGTTTCCACTTACCATTAGGTGGCCTGTGTGCTCGTTTGCCTTCTCTATGCCATAAAAAAAGGTAATAATGACAATAATGACGATAGAGAGTTACACACCATCCGGCTGATCGTCTCCGTCAACGGGTTTGGGCTCGAAGAGCTGCTTGAAGTGCGGCTTGCAGTACAGAGTAGTGTGGTCGCTCTGGTAAGTCTCGACGCTACGAAGAAACAAGAAATCCATTAATTCACTGCACCCAAAGTTAGAGCCGTGTCGTATTCTGATTTCAAGGACTTAGCGGTCAATAGAAAAGAGCTGCGGTCACTGCACCGACCAGAGCCATGTTTTACAGTTACGATGGTGATGATGATAATGATCCATCAGTCTTCTTTAACTAGTATCATGGAAGGGAACTAGGATAAGGTGCAGATAACTTATCCAAATATTATTATTGCTAGACATATTCTTATGAGTCATTAGATAATAACTGATGGATAAATTGAAACCCTTTGCGCAGAATATAATTAAGATAAGGCTGCTGATGCTGCTGCTGAGAATGAGATAATAATATGTGGAAAGATTAAGAAGAGTTATAGTACACGATGCTATCAGAACAGCCCCTAGCGCTACTAAATGAAATAGATCCAAAATTTACGAAGGTAACCCAACATTCCCGACGTGCATTATAACTATCGAACTTACGTAAGCTGCTTGTTGCATTGCACACAGCGGAAGCACTCCTTGTGCCACGCTCGTTTTTCTGCCTTCACGCGCTCCATAGCATACACCGGTCGAGAGCACTTCTCGCACTGTGGGTTTTCGTCAGCAGCTTGCATCTTTTTGTGCAGTTTCGAGGAGCTTTTTGACTGGAAGAAAAGAAACCGATACATACGAAACTTTTCCACGACTGCATGACAGACAACACACAAACTGGTGGACCTAGGGACTTGCAATAGAGGGAATATTCCTTAGGTAACCCGTAGTACTGTAGACTCTACGCGTAAGTCACGAGCGCCCTCTGTTGAGGATATTATTTGACTGAGAAACGTCTCATATAATTTATTGATGTTTTTTGAAACTACAGGGTGAATGTGCACAGACTCGACCAGAAGCGAGAAAGAAATAGCTATTCCTACAAAGTCTTATGCTCATGTGCATTGATTTAGTAAAAACACAATTTGATTTCAATGATAGAGCCCCACATTTTACTCGTAATGCAGACAAACCCAAGTATTTTGACAATTTCAAGTGTTATACCGCAATATGACTGTGCACAGCAGTCCGTGTATTAGAAGAACGCGGGAAACTACACCGTTATCAACTTAAATCACTCAGTCTATAAGTAAATACAGTTTAAATTCACTAATTAATCAACAGTCGCAATCGCGTGCATTCCTGGAGGAATTTTCTCGCTTCACTGCCCACGTCAGATTTAGCTAGCGACATGTTACTTTCCTAATCGTATGTTATCCAATTGCGCCATAGTAAAAGCGCGCCTTATTCATACTAATAGAGTTTAAATTTGAATTTAGTGAAGAGCGTTATAAGTTATTTAGAAATTATGATTATAATTTGATTGGAGACGTTAATTGGTTTTTAGACTGAAGTGATACGGAGATACGTGCTGAGATCGAAAGCATTGTCGCTATCTTTTCATAAGGTAATGGAATATCCTGCTGACAGCTCATATAATTAATGCGTTGCAAACTTAATTTTAATTTTAATAAGTATACTAACAGCATGACTGTTAAGTAACCACGAGAGCCTTCTTGTAAGGTGACAAGATTCACAAATGGTCAGTTAACTTTGTTTCTAATATTTTTGATAGTACAATAGACATAAAATTTACATAAATCGTTGACCGCTATCACTACCTATCTTATATGATGTCTCGTTGGAAAAACTATAAAATAAGTCGTTTAGACCATTAGTGGAAAAGAAAAAGTATCGGGATCCTATGGGATGGATCATCTGTTCATTATCATCATATTAACCAAAAGACGTCTACTACCACTATCTTCCCCAAAGATCATAATTTCCAGCGGATACTCCTGCTACCCTATCGCCATCTTTACCAGCATATGGTTCTTTGGCGAATAATCACGTCCAAAAGATACATCATCCAACTCACCACTGAAATCGTCCCCTCATCCTTGTGCCTCCGCATGGACTTCTTCTTCTTGACCTGCCGTTGCTCAGACACCTGCACCTCTTGGTAGGTCCTCTGGACCCTGGACTCCGACTGGATCAGGGTCTGGGAAGACTCCATCGTGGCCGTGACCGTCGCTGTAGCCATTGCCATCTTGTGCTCTGGAAAGAAAAAATAGTTCATAAAATACTTTGGCCAAACTTCCAAAGTATTGATAGGTCTTATTGAATAAAGGCCAAAGTATCGTATTTCGGTTATATTATATATAGTTCATTTGTTTAGGTATTTAAGAAAACGTAAACAAACACAACCACGTGACACAGGTCGTCAGACAATAGAAACAGAGCCAGGTTTGTTTACAATTATATATATACTAAAACAATTAGAGTATAGATAGACACTATGGAGCTAAAACCCTGAGTCACACATGTCGATTCAAACACAAAGCCCGTCGGTATGTGGACGACATCTTTCCGCCCTGGTACATTTTTTTATAATGCAATTAATGCATTTTTTGGCAGATATTGCGCGGTACAGTTTTGGCAGGTGTATCGGGATGAATCTGACTATATAACCAACATGCGCATGTGTAAAATTTCAATTCTCATAACATTTTGTCAAGAGGTAAAAATAAAGCGTAGCTGGTTTGAACTGTTAATTTACGAACGAAAACATCAACAAACTGAAGACAAGAGATACTCAGTTACAGATAGGCTTTACCATTTTAGATATACCACTACTGTTAATATTAATATCAATGTTAATATCATGAAAATTTTAGGCCTTGTTTTATTTACCTATCTCATACATTTTTTTACGTTTTCAAAGGATCGTATACTAAGCCTGTATTTTACATTGCTTTAGCTTATATAGTTTTGATATAGTCATCACACTGTAGACGTTATCACAGCTCTTACTGACAACTTAATAACTGTCATAATGTCAACAATATGATTAAAATATTGAAGGGAGATGGGCAAAACCACACAAAAACAAAGGCGCTGGAGTCTGTACCAAACAGAATTGGAATAGACTTCGTCATCCCATATAATCCACAAGTGTATCTCTATGATACAACGTTTATTTCCTCGAAATATCCTCGGATTTTACTCTGACGCACGTGTTTCTATAACAAACACCTCTGCATTACTCACATCATAACAAAATACATATAAATACAACCATATAGTGCTATATTTGCAGGGATACACAAAGCACGATTAAAATCAGGAAAACCTGCCCTCAGGTAAGGTATCCTTAGAACTAAATTTGCAATCATACATTTTGTATCTTGCGCTCATAGGCATCAGGCGACGGTAGGAAATGTTTTGGAAGTGCTGCCTAACCAAGGTCGTTACGTCACCACCTCATAGTGCTCACGTTAAGGTCATCAACGTGTTAAAAAAAATGCACACAGATATATACACACTTCTATATAAAAAGAAAAAAAATAACAAAAAAATAATAATTACCGTATGAAGCAGGTAAAGCGATTAACATTTTCGAAAATTCTTAATACTTCACTTGCTCGCCGGCACCAGCAGAATGTTTACATATCCAAATAACGCGTCTTTTATACACAAAACATGAGCAAACTTTATTTATTCTGCATTGAATCATTTTGCAGATTTTGTGAAATGACTGTGCATTTTGTGTGGGTGGGTACCCCACATATACATACGCCACCGTCTAAAATAAAAGAGACCATACGCCGACAGGTGGTCACGCCGTTCTTGTACCCGTAACTATACAAATAACATGTCAAAACTTATCAAAACAGCGTAAACGCCAACTGCCACATGGACTTTTTTGGTTTGGACAGCAACGTTATGTGTGTGAGTTATATATAGATTTACGATCGTAATAGTGTTAGGTGGGCAAAGTTTATGGGGACTGGGTAAACATAGAAATGGGATAACGAATTGAGCCAGCAACGTTGGCCGGTACAAGTCCAACATATATCATAATAAAAAAAGCGTCCGTTGAATTTAGAAGGCAAATAAAAATTGCTAGATGTTGAATAGAAAATCCAAACATTGAGCAGTAAAATTTCGGTTGGAATTAAAATGGACATGAAGAAGGCCATATAAAATATAGGATACCTGGTCTTACATTTTGTGTGTACTTTCGAGCAAAAACGGTGGAAAACCGACTAGCCTACGGTCAAAATTCATATATCAAGTGAAGAGCTCCAAGCAGGAGGAAAACAAAAAGTTCGAGTAAAATAATCAGACTATTCGTTTGCCAAATTAAAAAACCACACGCAAAGAACATGTCTAGTCACCTAAGACGTAATTTCGTATGTTATTTTCGTGTACATGTTTCTCAAATAAGAGTGAAAAATAAACCTTTTATTAAGATTTATATCTGTAACTGTAGTAAGTAATAGTTAAGTTAAATCTACATTCTGAGATAGAAATCTCAACAAAAAAAATAGTAGACAATCTCGCCCCATGTTCAATTGTTTTTGAGCAAGACGCCCGTATCAAGTCTGACGCCGCTCGAAACAAGCAAAACGAGCATCTCAAATCTCAATCGAGATTTGATTATTAATATGAACTTAAGCCGCCTCCGTTAAAAGTTTCAGTTAATAGAACACTCCAGTAATCCATAACAGTTCCCTCAAGGTCACTAAAGGTCACGATAACGGTCCTTCGAGCCGTATTTCAACGGCGAAGTCAGAAGTCATCGTAAACAAACGTTAAGAAGCAGCTCACATAAAATAGTAATAAAAATCAAATGAAAAACCAATCTGTCCGTTCGACAGGAAATAGTCGGTGTTATGTTTGATCTGCTGGATAATAAATAGGAGTTACATTTTACTGCAAGTAATAAGTAAGCTGCAATAACCAACAGTCCGAAGTGGTCAAAAATATCCACACACTGTCAAGACATTTGCTGCCCCTAACTAACGTTTGTATGTAATTTTAACACTTCAGGTATATAATCGGCACTCGATATCAAGTTGTTCTTGAGAAGAGCGCCGTGTTAAGATGTTTTAGCCACTATATTCGTTCAATGTGTTGGTTGCTTTTGCCAATGACTGCAAAAAGATACAAAATTAACAGCCATTTTTCTCTGGGATTTTGTTCCTGAACTCACTAAAATATCGATCATTAAAAAATCGTAGTAGTTCCCAGCGGGGAACTAGGAACAACTGGAATATTCAAATATCAGGTCAATTTTGTAGTTACCAGACCACCCATGCCACGATCGTTGAAATAAATGGTTATTTGTTCAAGTCAGTTAATAGCCTGTCGAAACGTCCCAACAAGAGCAGAGGAAAAAGTCAATTTTCTATATATACGCGCCCCAATTAATAAGAGGTAACACGACACTCTGTTTTCCTTCCATTAAACCGCGTTGGGCAACGTTTGTTACATCAAAGTCTGTTTCCATGGAAGAATTTAGGATTTGAGATATTACGGAATCGGATAGTTGCTACGGTATTGCTCAGTTGTTTTGTTAATAGGTTTGTCGTGTCGTGAAGTTAATTTGATCATTACTGGCGACGCCCGGAATTAAGTTCAGTTTTAGGAAACATTCGAAATTTGAAGTAAATATGTAAACATTACAAGTATAACAATATAGTAATAGGTAAGTAAGATAGATAGTCGGCATAGGCACTGAAAACATCTTTAGTGCTGTACCTACGACGACAGATTTTCAAAAACATGACAATAGATATGAATATATGCTGAAGATAAGAAATCCTCTATCAAAAATATTATTATTAAATTATAAATATTCAAAAACGGAAGTTCTATCAGAGATCCTTGTGGTACTCCATACACAATGTCGTGAATAGCAATGAAACCTCGTTGTTACCCCTCTAATCATGACTATGCATGTATGTATAATGTTAACATTGGCAAAACAATTACAAGGATCGTTTGGATTTGTAAGGATTGGAACAAGTCTGCTCAATCTGTGCCATAGCATATTAAAAAGAACATTACAAAGATACGCGCAGGTCGTTCGAATTTCAAGGTATATTTATAGTAAGATTTATGTTTGGTATAAACGAGAATCCCGTACGATTTGGGCCAGTCGGTCTTCCGCGAAATTATTGTAACACCATGATCTCTATATTGTGGATGTGGGTTACTGACATCGTTGACAGGGAACATCAATGTTGACTTAGTTTACTAGGTATGCGGTAAAGCTGATACGAGTATTTTTTATATGCTGCTAAAGAAGGGTCACCCGCGACTTCGTGTTTTTAACCCCTTAGGGAATTTATTTCCAAAAAGCCCTTCTTAGTGCACCCCTAGGATATCCAAGGAATATTCCCTACAGATTTCAAGTCCAGCAGTTTCGGCTGCGCGTTCAGTGCGTTGATCGACCAGCCAGTCAGTTTAATCTTTCACATAATTATATAGATTGAACATTTTATCATAACCACTATTATTATTCGTAATCTTTTAAATTATTCGACCGACAGTAATTTAATGACCTTCTTCTTATTTAAGAGCTATGCTGGTTTCCTCGGCCCATAATTTATAACTAGGGTCCCGCCCCAGGCTTCGATCGTTACCAAAATTCACAGGATCACCCGCTGGGCTAATCCGATTACCTGAAAATTTCAATTCAGTCCAGCCGTCCTGGAGACCATAGAGAAAATACACTTATACCCACATCACACACATCGATTTTTATATTCAAACAGGTAAATTTAAATTACAAAATATCTAACACCTTACCTTGCAGTAACATTCATTAGTTTAGTCATAATTACATTAATATGAAAGTTAACAACTGCATTTACAAAGTATGAATAGAATTGTGTCATAGCGATTGAATTCTATACGGTATTATGATCTTCTTGTTAAAACAATATATGTTGAGACTTGCATTTATTCTTAGTATTTAGATACAATTACTCTTCCATCTTACCGAGTCATGGAACTGTGACGTACTCCACAATGATACTTTTTGATTTTTGAAGTCTTTTACTAACTTACAGTGCAACTCCTGTTACCACTATTTTTTTAAATAACTTTATTTTATCTCCTTATCTTTCTCCATCTCCATTTCTTTTTCCTAATTTAATCACAAATAACAATTTGAGCAAGATGAAGGCTGACTGGATCCCAATAAACGGCAGCCGGAGTAGAGGCAGATCATAAAGAAGATGGAGGGATGATTTGGATATATCCAAACCAGACTGGCAAGGAAGCCAGAACAAGAGATGACTGGAGAAACGATTGGGAGGTCTTTGCCCAGCAATGGGACATAGGCTATATAGATAGATATTAGTAGAAACGAAAAGTTTCAGAGTGCTTGGTAATAATAAAAGCCAACCACGGAAAAACATTCAATACCGTGTCCGTATCATAGATACTTAGAAACCCGGCTCATATCAAAACACATGTTTACAAAAGCGCAATCCCGACCCTGAACATTATCGTCTTAATCCCGATGCGTGGTTTCGGGTAGATGTTCCACTTTTCCGTGTCATTGCCGGCCGATCGAAATAGATCGATTCTCTTGTTTTTGTAGCTCAGAATTACAAATTGCTCTGTTACTGATTGACTGATTGACAATGTACAAGCTAATCTTCTGAAGGTATTTGGAATTTGGAATACAATATGTTCGTAGTAGTTCCTGTAGGTACATACAGATAACTTTATAAGAAACTTTTCACGTAATCCTGTAGTCAGAAAAAGGAAGAACTGAGGCAATGACGTCGAGGATATCGTCGAAGTAGTGTTTCTACTAGTTAACCGAAATAAATCTTGTTTTTAAAAGAGGAAGGTGACTTTATGCAAGTGTTATTGGAGGTATTTTTGTCTTTATACTGTAGTCAGATATTGGTATTAAATTATCATAAATAAATACGACAGTACAATCTATTCCGAGACTTTTATACTTGTTGACGTTGCGTTGGAGGCTTCTAGAGTTCTTAATTATTATCTACTGGCCATGATGTTCTTTTTTATGCCATAAGGGAAGATGAAACAGCACACATGCCACTTGATCGTAAGTGGGATCTGTGACCCATAGACATTTGCATTCTCAAGACTACAATCCTAAGACCGCTAATGCTACTATGCTGTTACAACTTTACTAGAATCTTCTGAACGTTGTTCCAGAAGTAGAATGTTTACAGGGTGTTTAAGAAATAACGTGCGTGTTCAACGTGTTTCTGCACATTTTAGCAGAAGACTAGTTTATCCTGCGAATTCCGTACAAGGGTCCATCGCCCAGCTATTTACAATCTCGATACGTTCGCGGCTCGTATACATTTCAAAATACATTCGCGATGTTTACCGGAGCGCACCACACAGATTGTCAACAGTATGGAAAGTACAGAAATTGAAGCAGAATTATATAAGGTTTTGTTAGACGTCCAAGTCTACCTATCGTTTAGTGGAGATCACATATTGAAAGAAAGAAAGAAAGAAAAAGCATTTATTAGTGAAGGAATAATAAAGAAAACACAATGGTGAAATTACTACTACCAGAAAAATTATAAAACGAAATAAGACGCTACGGGTCCTAGTGAAATGGATCAGGATATGAATGCCACTCAGCATAAAGTTGCGGCATCAACATCGTAGGTACTGCAACGCTGGTTTTCCGTAGTGACCGGTGTGTGTTCTGGTGAGTTTTCAGGTTATGGACATGGCGTTTATTAATATTCATTTCAGTTTAGATTTTCAGTGCACAGTACAGTGGCGTCAACGCTGAATAGGCCCCCAATCTGACAGTTACAGGTGTGAGACGACCCTTCGACGATTTTTCAATGTACTCCGCAACTAACCTATAACCTATTACTGTTTGCTTTATAAACTTAACATTCGACTACTATACAGAAATAGTGAATGCCCAAGTATAGAGCCCTGAGGCATCGCTATTATTTCAGTCGTATATTCGTAATCTGTGCGCTGTGCCAATGTTTCTTTGGAGCCGAGTGGGTGTGAGAGTAGTACGAAGATTCCAGAGCGAAATTATCACGATTCACCGTCACGTGGGATCTTAATACGAACGTCTTTGAACTTCTTTTTAGCAGCGAATGTTATGGAATTAATCGAGTTGGATTTTTCTTGTCTTATAATATTTTAAAGCAATTCATGAAAGATGATTAATTAGGAAAGGATTAGTCAGAACAAGACATGACTGGAGAAAAGTGGCACTAAATCGGATGGGTATTGAGATAGATAGATAATAAATGTAGATAATACTGAATTACACATACATACATCATCAAAACTGTTTCCACGCGTAGGTATTTTTTTTAGCTGTTCGCTAGTCGCCACTCTGTCTGTGCTTGCGCAAAATATTTAATGTCGATTTTATCACAAATTAAAAGTTATAAAAACTTACAGCCATAAAGTTAATATCATCGGTTTTTATTTTTTTTTCATACTTTTTTATTAAAAGATATTAAAAGTATTTTGGACAAGATATTTGAACTGTCGAAAATAATATACGTTTTTTTTACCCAGTAAAATTCGACCATTTCTTCTGGACCAGCGAAACATTAATTTTATACGAACTCTATTGCGCCTGCAGGTTACCTCTATATTAGTTGTTTTTTTTTAGATTTGCACAAAATGTTTCCCAACAAACCGCTGTACGTTGCGAAAACAACCAACACGTATTAAACTGCCGGCGGATTCTTGGCACGTGGAGACATTTCAACAACAAACCTATATCTCCTTCAAAATAGAGGTGACAAAAATCACCGGCGTCTTTGAGATATGTAGTCGGTAACAGACCTAACAGAACCAAGTAAAAGCAAAGAGTTTTTTTAGGAGGCCTAGTTTTACATTGAACGTGCAATATACATTTTGTTAAACAAAACCATGAGATTACTCACCTAAACATGCAATTATTTAATTATATATTTAATTAAACTCAAAAGCAATCAAGTTAATTTGACTAAAAAAGGTCCCCCAAATATAGATGAAATAAGTCATTTATAATTTAACTTAAGAGCTAGGCTCTTGGTCGGTGGAGTAATTGCCAATTTTCTTTCTTACTTACTTCAGTCTATTAAATAAAAAAATATAATAATATAAATAATATAATAATATTAATTATTAAATTTTATGGTTATTTGAGACGGTCGAGATAATCTCGAACAAATTATTGTATTTGATCCTTGATGTTTTTCTTTTAGCGTTGTTTTGTGTTAAATGTGTCACTTTCCGTTTTTTCATCAAGCGGTTCCAACGGAAGACCAGTGCTGGCTTTACGACTAGCGAATGCTGAGTTGGGACCGTTTCGCAACAATTTTTCTGTGTCTTGATATTTTTGTATCTATGTAATGTGGTTTTGTTTTGTTACGAATAAACGTCTCTTATCTTATTAAGATAGAAGGCTAGTAGTGTCTTGTCGTATCATGAAGTGAAAAAGTTGGCAAGTAAAAATATAATATTACGAAATATATAATATTGTGAATTAACACCGGTCGGCCGTAGCATCGCGTGCGTAGTTATAGTGTCGCATGCCATCTACGACTAACATGCCACTTCTGACCTAGATTAAGCACTCCCATTCCAAATGTTTCCTGGAAACTTATTATTCTTCTTCTTATTTCATGCAGCGTTTAGAAAAACCGAGTAAACAGTTAATTTCGCTCTTTATGCCGATCTTATGAGCAATTAACTATGGGATGTTAGCAACAAGATATTTTTAACATTCGTTGAAACAAGATTTATTATTTCCACCATTTGTTTGTACCTACGAGTAATGTGTCTTACCGAAGATTTTTAACTAGATTGTTCTTCCGTTGTGATTTGTAGCAAGCTATTAAGCCTTATATTTCCGACAAAGCAATTTATAGTAAAAGATAATATCTCCGCTCGGACAAAGACAAATTAAGACACTTTAAATTAAAAGATTTATAACGTATGCTATGAATCCAATTAACAATCATAGAAGATTGTCTTGCACAGAACTGTACAATTAAGAACATAGCACAAATTCTGCTGCATCGTCATAAACGTTTAAGACTAACGTTATTACTCACATTGCTATCGAAACAGCGTTGCGGCGCTAAATTTAAAATCAGAATATCAGATACTTTAAAGTGGGTCAAAACTTGCGACATTTCGTCAGTGCAGCAAGATGGGTCAAGTTAATATCAACAGAATACCAACATGGTCGTAACTAGATGTCGTCTAGTTAACAACAAAGTAAGATCAATCCGAGCGTGTTACAGTATTACAACCCACTTACAGGATTAACATCAAAGAATTTACATAACTAATAATTTAAGTCAAAACAGTGCCGGAAAGGTATTCCGTAATTGACATCACACTTCCCACCTGAGTACTTGGCAACCATCCCGGCCCAGAATACAACTGCAAGCATACCAGTGTATGTCATAATTCAAATCGGAGTTCAATACCCGAAAATCGGGGTGCATTTTCGAGTGTAGCAACACTTACCTGCACCGATGCGCCCGGCTGTGATTGGTTAATTTTAGCCCGCCTGGTTATGTCATAGCGGACAATGCTGTACCACTTCTCGGTGAGAATATACGTATGTCGTTTTAGGCCGTTTCCTGGTGTTGGATTAGTTAACAGCGAAGGGCTATTTCGGCCAATTGAGACAGTTACAGGCTGGCAGGTGACGTGGTTATGACTAGTTATTTCTGTCGACATTTCGTATGATCTTCAGACGCCTCTATAGCCCTTTAGGAAATATTATTACTGGGTCGGTGATAGTTAATAATGTTTTAATTTAGTTAGTTTACTTATAATATTTAAGAGAGCAATGGACAATCACAGTAGCCACCAATTCCGGTGAGTCCTCAATCCCGAGTAAACGAGAAAGAAAAAGAGAGACGTAAATTAACTTCAGGCTAGTATTGGAGTGTGACTGTATAAGAATACGGCAGTATTGTGTTACTTTAAAAGCACGCCTCATCTCGATAGCCTTACCAACTTTAGGCTATCTCTACACGCAATCCTCGTTACAATGTGATGAGCTGCGATCAAAAGATTCAAGCAATTTACCGAGATCGTGCTAAAGATCATGGTGTGAAGATTTAAATATAGGAGTGATATAATTGGTACAATAGGAAGCTTATGATGTGTTGTTTTCTGTATCCTGTTGAAAACAGGGGTAGACATTAACTTTAAGTAAAATCTCTTATTTTAGCCAAGTGGCATGACATAGACATTCAGATTCATAAAGCTATGCTATCAATATTGATAGTTCTTTGCCATTTTATTATGTTGTTTTTACCCAGAAGAAGGCTACAATGGGGGGCAAAATTTTAGGTGCAAAACTTTTGGCCGAAAATATTTCCTATAATATTGAATGGCATACTTCTTTTTTAGCATAATGATTTTTCTGCATACTTTTTTTACGTTCTAAAGCACTTTGGTCTAAAATTGTAATGTCTAAAATTTAAAAAAAAGGCTAAATCCATAATATTGTTTCGTCGAATTATAATTTATTTACGCCTTTATAAATGTCTTAACTTTATATTACCATTTCTCATTCTGTCAACCTCAATGTAATTTACGATAATCTGACAGGCTGTGCAAATAATCCTGTATCATTACACTGTGCAACAAATAATCTAAATCTGTACCAACGGAGACAATATAATGTCCTTAACCATCTAATATGTTGCGACTTGCGAGGACTTACCAATTTCTTATCAGTGCCAGTATTTTTTTCATTTCTTGGGTATTCGATTTCTGCATTATGTCATTTAGTTGTGAGGCGCACCTTGGCACGTTAGTGGATAAAGATCCTGAAAAATTGCACTATATCCACGCAGGCGATGTGACTGACTAAATCTATATAAATATATCTACCAATATCGAGGCATGTGAGCTGCATAATCGAACGTAACATTGTGCCACCCGACACCGTTCGTCGTGGCATTGAGCACACACGACTCTACGTATTACTTGTAAGAGACTCCCCCGATTTTCAGACGACTGCATTTTTAACATCCAGGAAAAAAATAAGGATACTCAAAAACGGTTATTTTCAAATTAGTAAACGTCAATGACAGATCAGGGTCTCTATTCTAGGCGGTGAAACCAGTATCGGTTTGACCTGTGATGGTATTGTTTCTAACTAGGTCACTATTCAACTAAAGAAGACTCACTCTACTTTCAAGTAAATAAGAGCTATTATAACGTTGACAATACGATAACAGGTCAAAGGCTATATGGTTTAGCCTAGAATCTCAACCCAGATAATTATACTCAAAATAAACTCAGTGAACCTAAACAATAGCGTAATATTACTATTGTACTGAAGTGTGGCATACGACTCTGGTCAAAGGTCTCCTTTCTGGAATTACACGGCTTTTACAGAACCAAAAAAAAAACGGGCTAATCATTCACCATAGGAATTACACCTGCACAATTGATCAATTTGAAAAGCGATTTAAATTTAACATTTTATACAGAGTCGAGTCATAAAACATTAAATAAACACCTGTCTAGGTTAGAATTGCTACATTTGAAACAGGACGCTATTAGCGTCGTAAATCACAACATGATTGACACATTGCGAAAACACGTTTCATATTAACGAAAAAAAACCGTTTGTATTTCAGTAATTACGTCTCAAGAGCAATTGTCATGCGACCTTGTAAAAAAAGCTGTCACCGCTGAAAAGTAGGTCGGGATGCTAATAGACTGGAGTTTCGCAAGTGTCGAGGAATGTGTAAAATGTTTCGAGTTGTTTACATATACTTTAAGGTGGAAAACCAGTTGGACGATAATTTTACTCATTTAAATAACAATATAAGAGCACTTTACATGTTAATCATTGGAACGAGGCACACACAAGCAAAAGTAATGGACCTAAAATGAAACCCTGAGGCATTCCTGAGTTTGATTGCAGCTTGAATGCGACCGGGTTCCATTTTCAACAACTGCTTGTGTTCTACTCGTGTGTAAGGTGATTGATGTTAATAATAAACTCCTCATACCATATGTTTCTTTTCAATATACATGCATGAATGATGCTAAATCGTCAAAATTTTCCAAATATAAGTTATATTATTTTTGCACTGGACTCCAACTGGTGTTAACTATCAGAGAAGGAAGACTGGGAGGAAACTCAAGATCACATACGAGGAAAAACAAAGGTTTCCTTAGCTATGGTTAAAAGACAAAAACAAGTCTGATTCATTCGCCCGCTATGCATTCCTAAGCCAAAATGGTTCATAGTGCCACACAGCTATTACACCTCAATTGTTTTAAGGCCAGTGTGTACCTACATTAAAAGTTGAAAACTACATTTGCTGCATTGTTCACAGTTTACGAAATACTCTTAGCTTAAACGTTTGTGTAGTTTCTTATCGTCAATTGTATACTCTTTTGACAAACAGTGTTCGTCATAGACGGCGAATGCGTTAAATGCTGAGAGTCACTAATTATCACCCCTATCTTATCTACTTGGGGTCCTGTCGACGTGTGTGTGTGTATTGTGACTTAGTGGGGTCTTTTAGGCAATTACACACAAAACCCTTAGTCTGTATTAAGTGGTTCGATTATCTCACTTATTTCCGGACTAGACATGAATACCAAAAATGTGATATTTATGTTTTTATGAAGTTACAACTTGGTTAGCTTAATTGGTTGTGAACTAGAGGCTTTATCTACAAAGCTAGCGGCCCCGGTGAGATTCCTGGTACAGGCAAACAATTGTGTGATGAGCACGAGCATTCGTTCCTGAATATTCGAGGTTTTCTATGTATTAACGTAACGTATACGTATACGTATACGTATGTAGTAACGTATACGTTCGAAAAAACGAACGCCACATGTACGGCAAACACGAGTACCTTAAATATTCTGAATACCAAGTTCTACGTAATGGAGACATACTTTTTATTTTTGAAACAAATAATTATGCATTTTTGAAACTTCGTCTGCCTTAACCGGGGATCGAACAGGTCGAATATGACAAAATAATAAAGGGTTTTTAACGGTCTTTATTTAATTTAAAGGTGTATGTGTTGTAGACATAAATGATTACTATTAATGACCCTTTCGATCTGTATAACAAAAGACGACTTGTTTTATAAAATTTGACCAGTTCGATTCCCGGTTAACGAAGTGGTTTTTTTTTCAAAAATATATAAGTATGTCTCCTTTGCTATTTCCAATATTTACGGTAGTTGCCGTCCAGGCGTTCGTTTTTACCACCATAAGTATGTTTAAAGATCTCTAGTACTAGCACCCGTTGAAAAAGCTTCTGGCATTAAGTAAATTTGTATAAGACCGTCCCCTGATATTTATTATTTTTGAATAATTGGGTTAACGTAACATGCCATGCATTACACCTTTGTTAAGTCGGCCAGTCTCGGCGATGACGTTATGCAACCAGAATTCGCTCTTGCACTTTAAGGATGAAGTCACTTTCTTTTTTATTGCGTAAATGCTTGAGCGGCTTTTAATGTCTGCAGGGCATGAGGGCCCTAAAACGGAACTTTAACACAGCCAAGTATGTTTTATTCACATGAGATTAATCTCTTATAGCAAGGAGAAGGCACACGAGAACACAAGCCTCTTGGTAGTATGTGGGACCTGAGACCTATAGACATTAGAATACTCGAGCCTGCAATCCTGAGACCTCACATGCGTTGCCAATCCTGAGGACAAAGACGTTATGCTGCTATGCCAGTAATTTTACTGGTTGTATCACATATAAATACACATAGATAACGTAAACACCTCAATCTGTATGAAAATCAACCGTAGCACTTTTTTCTACCAACTGGGACACACCAAGAGAAGATTTTCACAAATTTTCCGTTTTCCGCGCTATATCGATTCAAAATCGTCCGTTTTTTGGGCTATGGCAGTTTATTATCAGTATCATGCGACAAGGCATTTTCTTAAGCTGCAACAACAGGCGGGTGAATATTTGGGCGTTTCAACCGTCGTCATTGTTGTCTTCAATACATTGACGAAAACAATGATAATTACCAGCAACTTTTGATGTCAAAGTCAACGGACCCGGGGGTAGTATTAATTCAATTTAAAATAATAAGACAATATCGTAGGATATTTGAATTTCGAACGACATGAGAATAGGGACTTTATACAACTATAAACACGGACTTTACATTAAAATTTAAAAGTTAAAGTTAAAACTAAACTTATTTAAAATAAAATAAAATAAAACTAAGCTACTCAAATATTAAAAATTAAACATAAACACCACTATAAAAAGAACACCCCCTCTAGCAGGTCCGCTCGCGGCATGGTCCCTAAGACACTGGCTGCATTACCTCTCTGGATGGCTAGCCCAATCCTTTGGGAAAGGTAAGCGCCAGCTCTAGGGTCTCCGGAGGTGTCGATGAGCCGGGATGACAGGGCCTTAATAAAACTTTTCATGTCAGCTGACCAAGGTCCCATTGTTTCCACCGCAAGCGCCACAAATTCGTAATTATTTAATAATGATGAATATTTGCGGCGCTTGTTGGTTTGGGCCTGTTCAGCTGCTGCACCGGCCCGATTACGGGTTGTCTGGACGTGAGAAAGGGCGAATGTATCAACACACGTCGCGTCCCACACCAGTGCCCTACCTAGTTTCCACGGCACCAACGTAGCTCCGTCTGGTCGCTTGCCATCGTCTCTATGCAAACCTGCTGGTTCCAGGACAGCAGGCACAGAGACAGTGGCAAGCGAACGACGGATCAGATCATTAATTGTGCCGTGGCGGTACAAACGGCCAGCACTTCTAAAACATGAAAGGCCATGTCGTCCCAGCTCACTCACTTCCTTCCCGCACGTACAAGTATGAGGTTCACAGATTCTGGCTCCAAGCCGTACGCTTATTGCAATTCGCAAGCAGCTTGGGTCCAAGACTGTGCCTATATTACGGGAAGGAAGAGCGTGGAGCCAGTGGCCTGATTCGCCTGCTGAGACAGCGAGGAGACGGGCGCGATCTAAATCGTCCGGACTATTTTGTATAAGACAATTAAAAAGTTTATCTTGAATAATATGCGAAGACAATAATGACGGCGGTTAAAACGCCGAATAATCACCCAGGCACGCGGAACGTCGCAGTAGCTTGGTCGGGGATTTAGTCGGGTTTCGGACACGCGAAGTATAGTCAACAGCAATGAAAGCGGGTCACTTTGTATGGAATATCCATAGTAATTGACCCGTTTTCATTGCTCTTGAGTGTATCTGTGGGTTGTCTTATCCGCACACTGGAAGACAAGGAAAGGGAAAAGATGATGTTAGTGATCCAGACGAACCCTGCATAAGGTCCTACCACCACTTATTCATCACAATATAACTGTCAGGAACTAAGGAGTCGGTAATTTCACAGCAAGATTTTACTTTAAAAAAAAATTGACATCCAACTTAAACTAAATAGAAAGTGGTTCACAGACAGAGAATTAAATTCGAAAATAAAGTGAGATAGAAGAAATTACCTAAGCACAAAGAACGTCGCCGAGTGCAAAAAAATTGCTTCGAGCAAAATATAACGGTACAACTGAACTCTTCGCTTTTGCAACTCTGCGAAAATAAACAAAAACACGCGACCATGACTGTCGCTGTAAATTGATCAAATACCAATACTGAGTCGAGGTATATCGGAGAAGCATATTTGTACAACGCAGGTAAAAACGTCGATAATCCGAAGATCTCTGGTTAGCTCAGATTCGGGGTTCGGTTCAGAAGTAAAAAAGTCGCCATTGATAAGACACGTGTTCTCGACAAAAATTTTAGAACGGTCGACGTTACTAAGAAGGTGATGTCATGAGGAAAGCATTCGTCATCAGACTACGGGCAGGAGATTCATTCTTAAACAATGCAGTTAATACTTTTCTTATATTTCAACTATACATTATAGTGTTTGTTTATGTAGTCTACTCAGTAGTGACTCAGATGTACACTCAAATAATAAAAGTGACCCTACTTAGGTCCAAAGTCGATCTGACATTCTACAACAATAAGGTTGAGTATCCTACAAGTTACAAATGTCTTGGCATGTGTAATGACCTAATGACTTGACTTCTTCAAGCATTTTTTTTTAAATGGATCACAAATTAACGTTCGTGACCGTACATTAAAGGGGTTTTTCAGAGTGAGCGGCCATTCGTAAAACTGGTAAATTATGATAGAATTATTCAAAAAAAACATCTTTTGTTATGTAATGTGCATAGGAGCCGAGATATTTAAATATTCATACCTGGGTACTTTTAGTACCAAAAACTGAATACTTAAATCTTTCATTTCTCACCTTCAATATTATTTAACGCCCTTAGTTATTTATATATCTATGTTCATTTAGAGGTCCTCTAAATAACTATGTAAAAATGATACGTGGCCAAACAATTTCCTACTTAGGTACCCAATGCCCTTTGGTATTGTTTGCCCGTTGATAAAAACCCGTTTCTTGTGTTGCAGATTTGGTAGAAATTACTTCATTAGCATTATAAATGAAGTCTTTAGCCTAGTTGGTTTGGTAGTGACCCTGGCCTAACGAAGCTAGAGGTCACGGGTTCGTTTCCCGGTATGGGCAAATAGTATGTATTTATTTCTCTAAGTACGTTTACCGTTGTCTAAGTACCCAGAGAACAAGAGGTTTATCTGGGGCTAGACAGGTCAATTTGTATAAGATTGTCCTTAAATATTTAAATATGTTTCCCCGACAAAAAAGCAGAGGCCTGTCGTAAGTTAATTAAAACTTTGTACGTGCTAATTTGTTATTTTGAACACCGTACACCTACATATCATTCATATTACTGTAAAGTTAACTGCTCGAAGATATTCCCCAGTGGATGAGGTATATTTAAAATATTTCGTACAATAAAGTACCTTCCTAACGTGTCAATAAGAATTTCACAATTTGAGACAGTTTAACGACTTGGCCAGCACAATCGTACCAACCAAATCGCTGCTCGTATAAATCATATAAACTACCAGTCTTTAGCAGCTTTAGCACCGCTAAATATAAATACGTACCATTTGACACCTTGCCATAGCGGAAAACAACAGTTTATAGCTGGAACACATCAAACGCCGGTGACACGGTTGGGTGTTTGAAATACATACTATGGCTGGTTTGTGGCCTGGAACGTGTATTTGGTTCCAGACACAACTCATCCATATAAACTAGACCCGACTTGTTGTTTAAGGAACAGATATGTTCAAGCAGGACAATGATGAATTTTATGGTGTTCTCGTTTTCTTTACGATCCTAACTAGGTAGGAAGTTAGATAGTTTAGGTATATATTTGTTATATAAAGAGAAACACGCTATATAAACGCTGGTCACCTAAATATTTAATGTTTTTATGCCTACTAAAATCATGTATAACGGAACCAAATTACTTTAAATAGAAAATTAGTTATTACTTGTTGTTTTTTTTATGTTTGTAGTACTGGATGCGAAAAGTACAAGACCGCTCGGAGTGGAGAGCCTTGGGGGAGGCCTATGTCCAGCCGTGGACGTCTTTCGGCTGACATGATGATGACGTAGCGGCTTCGGAACCCTACACTGAGCATGGTCTGACGTACTCTTACCCGTTAATTATTTAATACGATGTAAGTTGAGTCAGAAGCAACAAAATATATTCTCAGATGAAATTAGAATTATTGAACTATATTAAGATAGGTATTTATAGTTTGGCAAACAATACGTGTCATTATAAGAATTTATTTTACGTTTAATTTACGTTTTACGCCAATGAACGACGTCTTTATTTTGTCTACGTTGAACTATGACTCAGTAATAAGGCCATGAGGTAAAACAATCGAGTAGGTAAACATGCATTATTAAAGCATTGTTAATATTTTAATAATAAAATGTGCTTATTGTCTTGAGTTCTCTATAGCAAGGTAAAACAATGCTAGGTATTTGTAATGTTTGAGTTTCAGAAATCACAGATATAGGAGGCTCGGTCAGTACTGTTATTAACATATAGTTTTCAATATAAGTAAATAAATGTGATACCCATGTAGGTATGTGACACCCGTCCTCATGTTAGTAAAGAAATCGGTTTACCCTTGAAATATCGAAACTCACTTCATAGAACGTTTCACTTCGCCGAATTTTCATCTTATCAACAGGCATTTCCACGTGCAAGTCTAACCTAACCTAACCTACGTAACGAATGCTCAATATAACCTGAAAACTATAGTTTCAGCAGAAATAAGCATTCGTTAAAATGGAATTCGGTGAAATGACACATTCGATGAGTTTGTCGATATTTCAAAGGGATCCCAAAGAAATCACATGAAAAATTCTTCTGAAATATCTCGCAATTGCCCCATGATCCTATAATAACCACCTGATGACACCGTTCACCAAATAGTTCGGAGCATGTACCCTGACCTGATAAAATACTATACACCTACCACATGGTTGTTTATAAAACAAAATTAGCGGCCATGGCAGCCGATTTGGCTGTATAATTAATGTTTACAGAGCTAACTCAATCGCCGACCAATCAAACCAATTGTCTTGCGTGTTGACCAGGTCATATGCAGCTGCAGTTTGAATACCTAATCTAAAGACTACACTCGAAGGCTCCACGGAAAGAACATGTCTAGTCACTTTTTTTGTAAATGAGTTTTGAATCTCGAAATGTAGAGGACGAGATGAACTATTTCAGATATAAATCTTCATATAACGTGTATTTTTTCACTCTTAATAAAACCACCGAAAATTACGTACAAAACATGACATGGTGCCTAAATTTCAAATCGCGATGTCACAAGAAGTTTAGACATGTTCTTTCCGTGGACCCTTCACTTACTTTAATTGAATCCTGTCCCAAAAGTTAAACTACTACCTATACCTATTTGTCAGGAACAAGTTTATATATATTTACTAGAGGACGACGCCCGCGACTTCGTACGCGTAGAATTAGTTTCCCACTTCTCCCCTATTTCTTCCCGTTGGGGGTCTCGGAAAATCCTTCCTTAGTGGATCCCTAGGTCTCATAAGGAAACTACGTGTCAAATTTGGAATCTCTAGATCCGGCGGTTTGGGCTGACCGTTATTATATTCAGTGAGTCAGGTTTGCCTTTTATATATATATATATAGATTTATTTATTTCAACTTTATTGTACAATGAAATAAAAGTGCAAATGCCGGACTATTGTGGATATATTGGTAGAGATAGGCATAGAGGTACCGGAAGTTAGGTTAATACTTATCCATTTATAACTTAGTATGAAAATATAGTCAATACAATATACAAATAGGTAAAAATACACGACACACTTCTTAATTTTACAAGCATTTTTTTACCTTAAATAGGTTGATTACTTGGTTGATGGGTTATCTTTGCAAATAGAGGGGGGTATACTGGGTACCTACAACTAGTGCTGCCAGGCATCCCGATTTTCAGGGGTCTATGGACGAGTCCCGATTTACCCAAGATCGGGTCGTCAACTGTCTCAAATTTCTACTCATGATAAGTATAAGTACTAATTTTTAAACGAGAAGGCCAAAAAAGGTTTGTCATAATTGGCATTGCTAGGGAGCAGTTTCTTGAACTCAAGTGCCGATTTATTTCTAGCACAGTCCGGATTTTTGATAGACTAGACCTGGCAACACTAAGAACGACCTTGCGTACATCTCTCCTTGCCAAAGGTCGCAACAAAGACCTGGAACCGCTACCAGCTTCAAGCAAACTAAACGGTACTGCAAGATTTCAGTTCCTAGATTCGGGTTGGTCACCAAGGTATGTCCTGCACGCAAAATGCTGGAAAAAAATCCGCTACTCCAAGCTTGACTATGTTACCTATCCCACAAAACTTAACAAGTGTAGGTAAGTACAATTTGTCAAAATTGTAGATTAATGTATCCATTAGTAAGTAATAGTCGAAATCGATGTGCAGATTTAAAGTTTTATGGGGTAGGCTCCTCAATAATCGAATTTCAAATGAATTAAATGTTTCGTGATTAGTCAGTGAATAGTCAGATACTGATTCGGAATACTATTAACCTAAACTAGACGCATGTTCATTCATGCGTGAGTGAGATGGGAATAGGGACGTGATTGAAGATCCATCAAGTGTACGTTAATAAAACAATTCACTATTCCGACCCATAGATTTCAAATGAGAAAATGCTTCCACAATTATAACACCTGACCTGGCAAGTTATGTGGGTCACACATGGTGTTAAATTTAATTTTACGATTTTATTCAAATCCTGTTTTTCGACGATGAAGATATTTTTAACTCGTGAGGTCATTCGTCTTCGCACTATAAACAGGTCAGTCGCACCGAAAAATCAAAATAAAAGTCCTTTGTTACTAATTTTCAATTGATGAATATGCGAGACATAAGATCGAAAACTTTCTTTACAAAGAGCAGCGTTTATCAATTACTAATATAATAATAAACATTAATGTTTGTATAAATTCTGGACAGGTATATAATTTCTTAGGTTTTATTTCTACGGTGAATTCTGGAACACCCTGTGCAGTTATCATAGCAAAACCAATTCAAGTCTGGGGCTCTGTTCTACTCGTAAGAACCATATTGCTTTTTACATGTTTTCGTACAGTCAACTTTACAATAGCTCTTAAGTGGGTGACCCATTGGCGGGTAAAACCGCACGAGCCAGCGAGCCAAAGTTCGAAATCTCCAATGGAGCACCTAAAACTCCGCGGTCTTCAGGCGCTCCATTGACGGTTTAGACCTTTGGCTAGCTGGCTCGTTCGGTTTTACCCGCCAAAGGATCACCCCCTTTATTTGACAGTTACTGATTACCGTCGAGTTAAACCAATCAATAGCAATATGGCCCCTGAGGTGGGACATTACCCAAGTGCAGAAGAAAGCCCGTAATGTATTGGGCTTGTAAGTAGGTACTAGCTGTGGCCCGCGCCTCCGTCCGCGTAGAAGTCGCTAGCTATTGAGTTACAAACATCCATCCATCCAAACTTTCGCATTCATAATACCTACTTAGTAGGTAAATAGTAACATAATTTGATATAGTAAGAAGTAAAGCGGGCATGTAATTTATACAAATTGCAGAACACTAGAAAGAAGAAAGAAGAAAAAAAACATTGACACAAAAACGTCATGGTTTAGTTTTTTTTACAATAAACAAAGAATTAAGACTGTGCCGTTGCGTCAAAAAGGGTAAGTTAGCGCACTAACTTTGTATAGTGTAAAGACAGCTAGCCGTGATGGATTAGGGGACCGCTCGTCACGCGAAATAAGTTCTATTTGGTCACACTTAGTTTCATTCCGTCTCGACCACAACATAGTGTTAGGATAACTACTCACTGTCCTATTTCACGTTTTTACCCTTAATTTCAAATCAATAAGACAGTGTCGGAGCTCCTATTTCTGGGTGGTTTGGCCCTCCGGGCCTGCTGCAAAACTAACATTTAACGTAAACCTAGGTAGGTATCCTATTACAAAGGACGAACATTTTCACAACCGTACATACTAATAGGACTACGAGAAATAGGTCAAATCAGTAGGACAACGAGAAAACGCCTCATATTTTAACTAATAAATGTTGTACTTTACTCAATTTTGTGTTTTCTTTTGTACAGTCGCCCACACAGCTGAGCGACCATTGAAGATGAACAGAGAGAAAATGTCTCCGTCGTGCACATGACATTCTTATGGAAAATCTATATTCATCTCTTTCTACATTTTCTCACTTCCGTCTTTAATGGGCAGTTAAGTGTGTTGCTGTGTGTACTAGGAAATTAGGAACCTAACTAGCAACCCTAAAGAGCATGACGAATAGAAACAAAATGTATTAACATTTTATTTATTTCAAATGTGTGACCAAATAGAACTTATTTCGCGTGAGGAGCGGTCCCCTAATCGGCGTCTATAAGGGTCAGTTAGCGCTCTAACTTTGTATAGTGTAAAGACAGCTAGCCAGTTAGTGACCCAAACTAGTGCGATCGTATGTACTCTGCCGCACTAGCACTACCTAGCGGCCTAGAATTAGCGCTCTTCCATTTATATAATGTAATCCCCCTCTTAAGATGTATGTAGGTATGTACGGTTCTTTGTTTATTTCTTGTTAACTCTACAACTCTACAATGTAGAGGCTGAACGGATGGCCCAATTCCGACCAACGAGGTGTGTCGATAGATTGATTTTAGCAACACAAGTGTTGCTGGATGCTTAATTTTAAAACATTGCTATTTCCCGCGACGCCGTCCGCGGAGAAAAATACAACATAGCCTATGTTCATTAGGGTAGGGATAATGTAGGATTTGAATGGTGAAAGAATTTTTCAAATTGGTCCAATAGTTTCGGAGCCTATTCACTGCAAACAAACAAACAAATCTTTCCTCTTTAAAATATTAGTGTCGATGACTTAACCTACCTATCTATACCTATAGGTGCATACTAAATGAGGTTAATGTTAATCTTATTGTTTATCATTGTATTTTTATAAGATGTTTCACAAAAAAATTCCTGTTTTGAAATATGCAATAAGATATTTCTCATAACAATTATGAGAATTCTGCAAATCGCAGCCTGTTGAAATAACAAAATTTCATAAGATTTGACGATATTTCCAACTTAGTAAATGTAACCTAAATCCAACTAATAACAAAACAATATGCAACTTGGGTAGAACAAGGGCACATTGTACCATATGACCAAATGGGCAATTGTGCCTTTGTTCTATTGAAGGTGCGAATTATAGTGCTCTCTATTATTTTTTTACTAACTTATCAGGAATTGGATAAAAATAATACTAATTAAGGATATAGTCTCTTTACAATCATTTGCAATTATGCCAAACCACTTTCTTTTTGTTTTAGCAGTCATAGGTACTTACTTATACACACTGAACTATTTTTTCAAGTGTCTAGCTGTTACGATTCAAAACACAGATAGACAGACAGAGAAACTGACAGCAAGCTAGCAATAGGATCCGGTTAGTACCACATGGTTAGTAAAGTACCATCAAGGACTTTAAATGTTGCCCCGCCATAGACCCTTGTCATAATGCTGTCATTAAGGTGGTGTCATTGTAAGGCGATGAGCAGTGATCGGAATTAGGTGAGCTAAAATACCTATTCTTTGCGAGAGGACATAATATGGAGTGGTTACAACCGGATACAAATAAATATTTTTTGGATTCCGGGTATTTGATATTTATTCGGGTAATTGTCGTAATATTAAACATGACATGTTTTGTTTAAAGTACGGCATGTTTAATGTTAGTTTTTAGCAAAAAGGGCTAGACAAAAGAAGGAATGTACAAGATTTCTAAAAAGTAGTTCTAGGACGAATAATATGGGTTTTCCCACGCATTGTTTGTTTATGACTTGCAAAGGGGCGTGTTAGAGCCAAGCGGTGTAAACAATTAGTGCTCAAAAGATAAGGGAGATAATAAAAGGTCAGCTAGGTAAATGGGCTCATTTGCTCTTGAACCCTGGTCAGTTGTGTAGTGAATGAAACAACTAGTTCGGGATGGCAGCCTAAATACAAATAAAAATAAATATCAGGGCACAATATAACACAAATTGACCTGGTCCCAATCTAAGCTCAAGGCTTAACGATAAACATTCTTATATGCATAAAGAAACAAAAGAAAATATTCTAGACTCTGGATCAAATACTCTCACTCATCACACACATATTTGTCCATACCAGGGATTGCACCCAGAACTGCTAGCTTGGTCAGTAGGCAGAGTTACTACCAACTAGGCCAAAGAAGTTGTTGTATTTAAAATAAAATAAAACTAACAAGTAATGGTTGTTATTGTTACTGTAATTAGTAACATATCTTATCAAGAGGGAATTTTAACCCAGAGGTTTGACAGCCTAATGGCTTGATTCGAGCCTTATCTATGAAAGCTTAATGTTTTGTTGAGTCTATGGTTTTTGCATTCTACCAACACTGATAAAACAGTCTGATTGTCATTTTCAAATTATTTCAGTTGGAAAGTTATTAGGCTTTTATAATAAAAAAGAAACCAGAACTAATAGGAGTCTAATTAGCATAGGGATATAACAAAGATGGTCTCTCTAACCTAATCTCAGTAAAAAAAAAAAAAAACACCTAAATGTAATAAATGACAAATAAATTCGAGCTCGTAACCGTACTCAAAAAGACGCCAGACATACCTACTCAACACTAAAAAAGTTCAAGAATGACTCATAAGTATTGAACTTGAAAAAATAATTTGAGAAGAAAGCTCTCTAATTACCAACAGTACTAGGCTAAGGTGAATATTCTATATCCAGGTAACCCTCACCTACTGACACATTTCTACTCATTTCAACTTTGCCAATTATCCCAGTACACCTATTTTAAGATTCACAAATACTGTATTTATTTCGTCTTTCGCAATTCCCGCCAAAATGCGACGCAAAAGCACCACACACGGCACGCCGACGTAATAACATCGGAATGCCCATGATACCTTTTATTTCAACTTTTTTCTTTTTAAAAATAAAGCCCTAAGTTAACGAGCATTTCCGGGAACGATTCGTGTTAACGCAATAAATTCACAAACACAACTTAATTCGAACTGTATTTATCTAACTACGTATTAAAAAGACAATGTTTCAGTGAAAAACTTACCTTTTTCCCGTAATAACACTACATAAAATAATAATTTACTAAAAACTACACGCACGTTCACTGTCCACACCACTTCACTGCGATATGTCAAAGTTTTTTGAACTGGTGTTGCCGTGTTCTGAAACCTTTTTCCCTACTCCTAAATTTTCAAATCACATTTCATTTTGAAACAGTCAAGAAAAGGTTATTATCATGATAAAAACAAATATATACCACTAAGGTTTTATATCAGTCCGTCACTGTTATCTTAATCGCTACATTTAATTATTCTAAGCGTTCGGATAAAATGACAGTGCTGCCAACGTATTCATATTAAACTCCCTACAACTCAACACTTCACACGAAATTCTTTGCCAGCTGAGAGGTTCACGTTACCTTTTCTAATTATTATTAGCGGGACTAAAAATAGGTCAAATATTTAAAAATCCTCGTTGGCACGTATTGCGGTCCAGAGCGGTCGTAATCACATTCGCGGACCGGTGACTGGGAACCAATGCACTGATTACATTGTACATTGCGTTATTTTTACATTAAATTAGTCACTATTTCGATGAGGCGAGGATATAGATAGCAATAAAGGTAGTAAAACATTGGAACTTTTCGGGCTTTCTTAAATGTAAAGAGATTCAGTTTTTGCAGACAGTGCAGTTTGTTTTGAATTTGTTTTTTTTTACTTTTTGTGCAAGTAAGTTGCGGACCATTATACCTGATAAATGGTTGTAGGTTTAAAAAAAATATTGGTCATTTACCTACGACTGAGTACGTACCTATTTGTGTTCTATATCCTGTAAATTACAGGCTGTAATATAAGTTTGTGTGAACTGTTTTCTGATATTATAAGGGAAATGGCAAAGCGAATTTTATTCTTATTAAACAAAGGTAAATATTACTTTTTTTCTTCGTACGAATTAAACTATTATTAGATAATGTTATTAGTGAACAATAGGCTTTGTAGTCGGTAAAATAGGTTCATCGCACCCATGTTATGAGTAGACTGCTGTAAAAAAATACAAATACATCCATTAACTGGCGGCACTGAACATTTATAGGTTCATAATTTTAGAGAGATAAAACTTTTTTATTGGCTTACGACATCAGGTTTAAAATAATCTGATTTTACTTATACTTTTTGGTGATTTGACAGTTTTTTAAGCTTGGTTTTTGTTGTTATACTTGTTCCAATCAATAGTTACGGTCGGTAGTATTTACCTACCTAATCTCATTGTTATGAATTATATTGTTATAAACTAATAAAAAGCTGCAAAAGTTAGTTCCTTAGTTTCCGCAACTGCGAGTTTGGTTGGAAAGCTGAAAAAGAAAACACTGTAGGTGCTTACAATTCACATATAGGTACTTAACTTACATCTTAAAACGAACATAAGTAATCTCTGTTCTTAGGATTCGGTATTTTTTCATACAAAAAGACCATGTAAACAGTAAACATTTTTATTGTAAATATTTTTTATTGTATCCCCTTACATCGCGATACACTCGGTGGCATTCGAAGCGTCAGACCCAATATGGCGTAAATAAAATGACTCACTTTAAATGGTTCAAGTCTGAGTTTTCATAAGTAAGTTTAAACCTGACAGCATTGTTTTCAAAACTACACAAGCATTTCCATTTGTGTGTATGCATCTTACTTCCAGAAATACCAAACGTTACAATAAACGTCAGAAAATACGATGTACGCAGTGTGTTCTTTTTACCTCCCGTAAAATCCAGTAGGTAGTAGGTTACAAACAAGAGTGTGAAAAAGACATTGTGGTTTTTACGAGTTTACCGCCATTTTTAATAGAAGATGTAATGACCTTAACAGTGTTGCCAGGTTCAATAGTATTCTTAAGATTCATAGGCACAAGTTTTTCAGTTTTACGTTAAAACGCCATATTGTGTCTTGACCATATCGTGGCGAAATTATACATTAAAAGCAAGTTTCTACTTATATCTTCAGTCAGCACATTATTATTATGCACTTAGACACTACAAGTATCTTTTTGATTGAGCTCGTTCCGTTTATCTTAGATAAATAATTTGGAATGTGCAAAGAACGCATGAAAACAATTTTATCAAGAAACGTGTATTTGACTGAGGGCTTAAATGTTTCATTATTAATTAAAAGTCCCATCATTACAATTCCTGACACTGAAGTCAATTTTTAAATGTTCAGCAAGAGGTACCTATTTAACGTTAAACACGTTGTTATTGTTACTAATGTGAACTTTTAATATTGTTTGTCTTGTTATTATTATATGGGTTATACACTAGTACTGTTATTAGATAGGCCTTACTCAAGCAATTTTATATAAGTACTCGTACTTCTTGCTCGAATTCTTGGTGCTTGGAAGTGTTTAATATTAAATTGAATGACCAATGATGAGTCAGTGGTTCGCGAAAGTAAACCAACCTCAATTCCCTTTACCGAGTTATCGTGCTGTCGGAACATAAATGAACACAAAGACACATTGTTCTGTTAAACATAAGGACGATAAGCAAGTAAACATTTCGGACATTGTGAAGCGCCCATTCAAGTTTTTCATAAATATCATAAACAGTATTATTGAAATGAAAATATAAATTTTATGTAATATAAAAACATTTAAAAGATTTTGGGAGCTTGTAGTATGTATGTATGTAAGTACTTTATTGTACCAATAGGAAAAAAACAAAAAACAAAAAAAAACAGAAACACAAAAGGTACGTAGAAAGGTGGACTCAACCCTTAAATGGATCTCATCCAGTTAACCTTCGAGAAATTGGTATTGATTATGTAAAGATTAACACCAAGAACCACTACACCTATTTTAGACAGACATAGGCTATGTATTATGACATATTATTATTTACCCAGGGAAAGTTGGCACTTTTAATTAATAATAAGGAGAGGTAAGCCGCGCTTTTAAAACTATTTTTTACGTACATTCCTGATTTGCTTATTTGTGGCTTTTTTATTTCATTAAATGGACAGACTTATTTTAATTACAATTTTGAAAAGTTTTGATAGCTTTTGTACTCTTTCAAAGCGTATTATCTACTTATTGGTTTTTAATCTTTATTTAGGTACTTCAGTGTCTTCAGTACTCTTTCCTCTTTTTTTAAAGGCACCGCAAGCACGTGATTAATTGTAATCATGCATTCGAAACACTGAAGAGACAAGGTGAAGTCATCAAATATGCAAAGAATATAACAAATGAATTAAAAATCAAACATCGTGAATAGATACGTTATTAATAGCCATCTACGTTTCATACTTTTGATTATGACCTCTACATCATCTAGTTTCGAATATTTACTGTTCTATTACAGTTCTAATACATAAAAGTACTGTCACTCTTTAAAAGTATTAAATACGAGTACCTTGTTGTTTGCAAGATAACTATGATTTTCGTTATGAGTCAAATGCGATCGTCTCATAACTTTCCAATTTCATGAATGACAGTACTTTTCACTATGTTACTAGTTAGAATGGTCGTTATAATTTCGATAATTTATTTTGGAGTGCATGACTTTGGTCAATTCCGAAACTAATTTAATTAAATTAAAAACATGAAGGAATTTGACAGTTAGAACAAAATGTAGCAACAAGACAATGTAATAATAATTAAAGTATTAATTTCCTCTACGCCGCTATAGTTCCAGATGATTTCACTAAGGTATAACATCCCTTCCTAAGGCAGTATATTCAATACATTGCAAAATTATCCGAACTCCCTTACTTTAGCGCCATAATAATAAACCGACCTTGGGCGAGATGCACGTTAATAGACACAACAGAATTGGCGTAACTACCAGAGTTTAAATGGTGCCGTGCATCGGGGCCCCCAAGCTCGGGGGGCCTTCGGACCCTGTCCAGCGAACCTCAAATTAAACGAGCAATTCTCCCACTTTCGTAATTTAAATAAAATAGGTTGCAAGTATGGACCCAGTTTTTTGCACCAAACATTTCTTACCTAACTACGCCCCAAAAACGACATATCATACCAAATGTCAAGTCATAGAACACTACTACCGTCTTAAAACGTGCATTTTACTCAAGATCAGTTTATTAATACTATACTATTCAAGCTAGTAGTGATTACTTAAAATAGCGTCTGCTCTTACAATATTTGATGCGTTCTTAATTTCGGTAAACACATACGTTTTTATCAAATCCTCTAGCCTTAAGCAATTGCGTGTCAAGGAACCTAGTGATAGATTTGATGATTTACTAAGTCACGGGCGGCGAGTAATCTCAAATAATCGAATACAAGAAACAGGACTCAAACAGTACTCTTCGCGGTCCTTCTCAACCCGTCCCAAATGGTAATAAGGCTCTGTTTAGCGACTACTCGCTATGCATTAAGTTAAATTTTATCTAAGAGCTTTAAATTTTCATCTAGATTAAAATTTGTAAGGTGTTTAGCGTAGAAGAATATTATTTGTCAACAAATACCTTTAATGTTATACACATTCATTTATAAATAGTTATTTTGATGACTAAGTCAAGGTAAAGTGTAGTCACTAGATATTAAATAGATTAAAGTATTAAACTATAGAGAAATAGTACTATAGCAAACAGTGACTAACTTTCAATTTAATTATGCATTTTTATAAAAACATTATTACCCAGAAATGGGATAATTATGGAATAACTGGCAACATTATGTAAGTTTAGCAAAAATACGATTCTCGCGCCTTTATATTTTTATAAGAATGCATTTCAAAAGTTTTATTTGAGGTAAACTTTAGATTAGAGCTAGAATAAATAAATGATGTAAAAAGTGAATTAGAAGTCTATTAGAAAAATATGTTTTCTTGAAGTAGGTATAGAAAGAGTTGCATTGAAAACTTCACAATGCTTGAATTGTGCGATTTCACTCGGGAGGAAGAAGGTAGAGATAACTAAGTTAATGTGGCAACATTTGAAACAAAATAATAAATTTAAAAAGAATGGTAGGTTAACATCATTAAATTAAAAGTCATTGCATTTTTCGTGCACTTGCATTCCTTATTTCCAATTAAATGTTTACGTTTTTACCTTTACGATAATATATATTTTGTAAATAACGGATTATAACGCCGCCATAATAATCATAATTTACAACACATAAAATATATTTTGCCAAAGCGATATGTTTTCTTATTGTAGCATAATTATGTGTATGCATTCGTATTTTTTCATTATTGTTATCAATCGTGTTATCAAATACTACTCTTAATATACACACCTATTACATGGTATCGAATAAATGGTGATCCTAACTGTACACGATAAAGCTTTTTTATAAAATAATTTCTATACCTACTAAATCACACTAAGCTATACGACTGGCCACTTATAATTATAATCCTAGCGCGTAAGATGCCATTTCGTCTACTTCATTTTTGAAATGGCGAAATTTCAAAATTTAAAAGTTTTAAGCAACAAGAAGAATTTTTTCATCATCACAGAACAGTTTTAAGCTTTCAATAACTGCTATCAGGAAATGCTACCCCAAACCGTCAAGATTTTATTGGCGAAGCAACCATATTAAGTTCCGGAAAGTATAGTCGCCGGAATATACAATGACGCGGTGGTACGTAGCAAATCCAGACAAAAATTGTACTCTTTTTAAATTCCATTTTTGACTTGAGTTCATTATGCATTTTTTTAACGTATAAATAACTCATTGTCGCGTCATTGCAGCCTCAAGAATTGGTAACACCGTTATTTTTCTAAATCACTGGTTCGGATGTTTAATTACATACATGCGGGTTTTTTAAAGGTATGCAAGTGTTAGCAGCCCGAAAATATTACTCCCTGCGAAAAGTGCGAAGTCGTGGAAAAATGGAATTTATTATCAGTAATTTGCAGTAACTGATAGCAGTATGGAATCTCATCTTACTACGTTGAAATGGGCAAATAATAAAATGCGTGTAGGGCGCTAGAACCAATTCGAAGCGCCGCCCAATTTCGTTGACAGCTCGCCGATTCCGCGCCCGAAGATGTTGCCAACCTAAAAATACATCTGTTTAGTAGAATCTGGTAGTGTTTGTTTAACTGGTCACATTATAGTGAGGATAATCGGGGAAAACCCAGAGTATAAATGCAATTTTTATACCTACGGTTAATAACTAAGCGACGCAACTAATATCTCAACAGAATTACTCGATACCTAAGATTATTTCTGTGGAATGTAAGGTCTACGACACTAGGAATCATGATATAATCCTTAATAATCAGTGATCACAAGTTACCTAAATTGTTAGAAATAAGGCTTTAGCAATAATCGACCATCGCTGAATTTACAATATGGAGGGATTAAATTAATGGGATAAGCAACCTGGGGAAGAAATATCAGAACGAACTTATCCGCACCTCGTACCTATTAGTAATTAAGTAAGTAAGTAAGTATTTATTTATTTACAAAGAACATAGTACAGTAATATATCGGGTCTATAAACAAAACAGTATATGTAATGTGTAGATGTAAATATAAATAAAAATAACCTACAAAAGGATTTTAAAAATACGAAATATATTTTTTTCTTTGCCCCGCGGCGACTTGAACAGCTACTACCGCGGGAATATGGCGTTTCCACAATGAAGTGATTTCGCCAGTGTCCGGTATATACAATGTGTGGCCCAAAACCGGGGCGAAAAATTAAAACGTAGATTCTACTCCTCAAACTAGACAACTTTTGTGTAGCAACTTTTTAAAGTCATAAAGTTTTTAGATTGTTCATTTTTCAAACAAAGTAAATAGTATAATCAATGTACTTAAAACTCCGTCTAATTGACATCGCCTGTCAGTCTAGTCACTCTACAGACATAACCAATTTCATAGTACATTGCGTGTTCGAATTAACTTTATAATGTAATAAAATTCAAACCGCAAGTTTTTTTTCAAAGTCGTCAAACAAACGTTGCGTAGTTTGAGGAGTAGAATCTACGTTTTAATTTTTCGCCCCGGTTTTGGGCCACACATTGTATAAGTATAAATCAATATAGCAATAAAACACAATCCAATCTTCTCTAGGAAGATTGGGGGCAACGTTGTACGGTGATATGTAGGACAGAGGCCAAGATAGTTTTAACCTCTGTACATACCACTGCGAGTCCATTTGAAACGAGAAGGAAGATGCTAGATACACGAAATAAGTCCAAGTCTTCTATCACTGTGCAACACAAAGGCGTTAAAAGTACAAATCACTAACAAAAAAGAACGTTGAACACTTAATACACAAAAATAAAAACTAAAACAAATTACACATCCGCCATCTTTTGACGTCGCAAATGGCCTCCACGAAATACATTAATAATATTGTCGACGTTCTGACAGTTCTTGTTTACTTACAAACTTGACAATAATGGCAGTCCAGTCAAAAACAATATTATTGTACCGAGTATGAAATGAGCCCGTGGCCTTATTGTCTTTTTCCATATTGTTATTGTATGATACGACATCGGTTATCATTGTGACAGCTCTTATCAGGGTTCCGTACCAGAAGGGTCTAAACGGAACCCTATTGCTGTCACTCACGTGTCCGTCTGTCCGTCCGTCTTCCGTCACACCGGTTTTATAGTACCGAAAAAATAATATATTCAAGATTCAATTACAAGTTTGTCTACGTAAGGTAAATGTATAACTTTGCCAAATTACAGTTTTGTAGTAGGATAGAACTAAAGACTAAAGTAATATTCATAAATAGTTAAGACTGATCATGAATATAAAGATAAAATATAGAAATATTGTTGTTTTTTATTATGCTTTGCGTATTAATTAAAATTTAGAATGGCCAAAATGTACTTCTATCCTAACGATAGTCTTTTAGCTAAACCGCAGACAGACGGATATGAAGAAACTATTAGGGTTCCTTGTTCACTACGGAACCCTAAAAAACCATAGGATAAAAAAGCAGTGTAGGCTGTAGAATACATATAAGGCGAGCAATTTTATCAAAACTCTACAGTTTTGATAAAATTCAATTTGTTTTTTGGGGTTTTCCATTGAATTACACGGATTATACCTACGTATAATCACACGGCGTGGGGCACATTGCTCGCGGGACTGATGGCCGATGGGGTCAAAAGGTTCTGGAGTGGCGTCCGCGGACCGGAAGACGAGCTGTAGGTAGGCCTCCAACAAGATGGAGTGACGACCTCGTCAGGATCGCGGGACCGCGGTGGATGCGAAAAGTACAAGACCGGTCTGAGTGGAAAGCCTTGGGGGAAGCCTATGTCCAGCAGTGGACGTCTTTCGGCTGACATGCATAATCCGTGTAATTCAATGGAAAAGCAACCGTTTGCTAATTTTAGTTCAGCCTTTGCTAGGTATTTTATTTTAAAACTACCCACTTCTAAATTGGTTTAACTGCTTACCTTTCCAACAACAGCAGTCACGTTGCCAAGTTTGGCGTCTTCAGTGAGAGACTCCAGTTTGGACTTGCCGCTCCTCGAACCTTCTTCCGAACCCTCGTCTCCCCTGGTAAAAAAAAAGATAAGCTGGAAAAGTAAGCTTGCACTCTACAGGTCGGACGGCAGCGAGTCAAGTTGCCTTGCCAGTGGATCCAAATAGAATCACTTTGTATTTTTTCACTCCACTGTACTTGCTACTGTCCTTGATTAATGTACCTACTCGTAAATCGGGATTTAATAGCGCCACGGATTAATGAGAAAGATAGTCTGAGTCCTAATGCGATGTTGAAGTAGATTCAACCCTCTTTTGTTAGTAACAGGGTTACCAGATTTAGATTGATAATTTCCGGGACATTGAGATTCTGGCGAGTGGAGGGGAGGAGGTCTATATAAGGTGCTAACAAATTAGTCACGGATATTTTTACAGCCGATAGGTACGCGGTTCTCGGAGTACATTTAAGTATGAAACATCATAGGTTTTCTTATGTTTTTTTGGAGAAAACTAGGAAACAAATTTGCTACGTTAAAACACCCTGTTAATAAGATAATTAAATGAGACCTCTTTAGACATTCTAGAACCTCTTTAAACTATCATTCAAAAGGCCTCTTAAAAGCCGAGTCATAATGACATTTACGAAAAACAACTTTGACGTGACATGACAGACAGTGTTTAACATCTTGACAAGTGCATAATAGGATGATTATTTTAAAGATTAATTATAATTTATTTTTTTTGTTCGGTAAATTAAAACAATAAAATGATATACAAAGGTTCCTTAATTACAGTTAAAAGTTAATTGATTTAATGTAATCTATTATCTCTTAAAATATCCGTGACTAATTTGTTAGCACCTTATATATGTATAAGGAAGTCGCTCGCGGAGATGGAAACGGATGGTGCGTTCAAGTGTCAAATAAAAAGTAAAGATGCCGCCCTGCGCCATTATATGTAACATGCAAAGCCAGAACTGCGCTAACCTTTCAAACCTATTTAAAGTCCTAGATAGACAAGCGAGTAAATACGCGTACTTAAAGCTCGACGACTTTTTTCGCCCGTTTACCTTTAGGGCAGGTACGCACTGAGCGTTCATACGTTTTGATCAGCTGTGCGTCTACCCGCATGCGGTTAATCGCATAGGCGTACCTGGTCTAAAAAGTTCACGTACTTAGGGTGACACACGGGCGAGTAAGGTCGCCGAGCCATAAGTAAAGCGACCGTACTCGCACGTCTACCTGGGACTTAATGTTTTGTGAACTTTTGTGGCGTCGAGCATTCCGGGGCAGTAAAGTAACATTACTGGACAGGGGACAAAGCGCAAAATTCCGGGAGAAACCCGGATTTCCCAGCCATCTGGCCACCCCTAGTTAGTAACGAAGTTTTAATTTGATACAGAAGTTTTATTTGAGATGCTTGAAAATTATAAGGATACTGTAGCTGTAGGATAATAAAGCTTACCCATTGTCTTGTTGCGTCAACAACAAACTGCAAGTGGCCTCCTCTGTGTGCATCCTGGACGCGACGCTCTGGTACACCTTCGAGTTCAGCTTGTCATCGATCACGCCTTGCAGCTCGAAGTCGCTGTACAGTTTCTGGGGAAAGCAGGGCCACGTTTTATAAAACTACAAGTATCAATTTTACAGGTTTGAACTGGTAACACTTCTCAGATGGCTGGTCGTCATTGGTGGGTTGTGTCAACTTGTGTCAAACGGATAAACTTGTAACCTGTAAATTGTAATTTGTACAGCCACATTCAGAATTACTACCTATTTATTATGTATTTTTTTGATATTTGGCCGTGTTGTGGCCAGGTTTCACGAAGTGGAAGGGAAGTTATGTGACACGGACTGATGATAACGTGTTTCGCTGGCCGTGTACCTACTGGGGGAAGCTAATGTCAATTGGATGTGTTAATGAAATGGAGAATATCTACTCAATTCTGTCTAGGTGCTAAAATATGATAGGTATTCTAACATTTCCCCCCAAAATATAAGCGGTGTGTCTGTCTGGGGTCTTTTTGTGATATTCCATCTGTTTTTTTTCTAATCTTGTAGGTACTTTTGCGTTAAATATACTTATAAGTGCATGTTATAATAATCAACGGGGCCAAAGAGTACCTACTTAATCACTACGTTTTGATGGGGCGTTTCATGGGCATTTGCAATCGTAGGCGCTACCATAGATAAATAGGTCATGTCTCTTTTATTTGCTTGCTCCATGTAAGGCTGAGGAATTGTTGCACATTCCGCCATACATACTTACTCATTACATGTTTCTTTATAAGTAAAAAAGAAAAAAAAAAACTGAATGAATATAAGGTTTTTTTATATTTATGTTTTGTGTTCAATTAATTATGTATGTGTAACCATCCGTGGTTCCTGATGGTTCCAACGGAAGACCAGCTCTGTCTTGCCAGCATTACGCTGAGTTGACCATTTCGTGGCTATTTTCTTCTTCTACGTTTTAATCTGTTCTTTGTTATGTATGTCACGAATAAATGATTTTCTTTCTTTATTAAGATTGAAATCCAAGACTGCAAATGCGTTAACTAATGCGTTAAAGTGGACTAAAATAGATAGCCTGGGTGAACACGACATCGCTGATAAGATACTGTAATGGAAGGGCCACCAGACTAGGTTGGAAACTTGGCAACAACGTTCCTTCTCTGATCACCTTTAGTACGATGGAGAGGCAGGCGACCTGCTGCGGGTGCAGCGCGGGCCGCTCGGCGAGCCAGGCGCTCACCAACCCCACTTGGATGCCGTACCACTGCTCGAACAGCTGCAGGATCCACAGCTCGTCTGTCACCTGGGGAAACAAAACTCGATAGGTGTCAATAGACTAGAATAACTTCAGGCAACAACATATTTACAAATACTTTACAGACTAACATACATAACCTAATAAACTTTCGAGGTGTCAGCTATCCGGCAACCACTAATTCGCCGATACATGACACCCCTCGGCCAGAATTCCTCCTTTAAAAAGGTCGACAGATCTTCAATCAATGACTGACAGCGCCATCTAGAGTAGAGATAGCTGTACTATGCATAGTTTATTTTGCAGAATCAACAGTGTCACTGTTCTTATAATGTGTATTCATGATTAAAAGTAGGATCAATCAAGGATGCCCCAGGTGACCGCTCATAATAAACACTTTATTACTAATCATATTTAACTCTTCGTGAATACTACAACAAAACGAACGTTGCGACGACGTTTACCAATTAAAAAAGATTAAGGTACAATCTTACTCAAATTGACCTCGTCCCAAATAAAATCTACGCTTGTACTTTGGGTAATAGACAACGATAGAAAACATCTAAGACAGAAAAAGTACTCGAGCTCCTCACACAAATATTTTCCCATACTGGCAATCGAACCAGAGACAGGTGACTATCAACTACCTAGGCCAACGCGTCGTTGTAATTAAAATGATTGACCACTTACAAGAAGGTGCCTTTCTTTCGTGTATAAGTAGTTATTATCTGAATTGATTACAAAACAAATAATACTGTCACGTGGATCATCCAGCATCCTACATTTACCGATAGATGGTATGGTTTGTGACCACGACTGACAGCGCCATCTAGAGTTTTCTATGCAAACTAAGTGGCCTGTTTGAATCCATAAGATTTAGGATCAAGATAGCTGTACTGCAAAGATATTTTGAAACATCAACAGATGCCGCTATTATTACATTTGATATAAATGTAATAATATGTATTTTTCACTTGTGGAATACATGAAAGATACGAGACAAATATCATTCTTTGTTTCTACAACGATATTTTACTAAATGTTAATTTGTGGATCCAATAAAATGTTACCTTCGATCTGATTTGGTCCATTGAGTTCCTCATAAAGTTGACGTATCCTTGGCCGATGTCTTTGCCCGATCCCGACACGTTCGCTATTGTTAGGATGGATCCAATTAAGCTGCAAATAAAGATCATAAAATTAGCACAAACACTATAGATACTAGTATAATTTCAACGATGGTAATTATGGTAACGAAGTCTGGCAGTTGCTAAATATAAACATAAATACACTCAAGAGCAATGAAAACGGGTCACTCTCTATGGAAATTCTACACAAAGTGACCCGTTTTCATTGCTTTTGACTATATCAGGGGAAAATCTCGCAAAAATTAGCCTACAATGATAACGGTAGTGGTAGTAGTACCTCTATAGTTGTCATCAAAATACAAGAGCGTACAAGATGTTTAAAAATATCTAAACGTTTTGAGCATACTCTGGAGAGTCAAACTCCTTTAAGTCAAATTTTCGAGCACCATATAATGTTCGGACATACGTACGCCCGCGACTTCGTACGCTTAGAATTAGTTCCCACTCCTCCCTCTACTTCTTGCCGTTGGGCATCTATTTGAGCAGTCAGTCAGTTACGGAATAGTTATATAGAATAGCAACCGTATATACATAGCAAAAGTACAGTAATGAAATTGAAATTCAAGAAAATACGATAGCTCAGTTTAGCAAAATCGCATTGACGATTTCAGAATTTTCAAAATTTCCACGAATCCCTTACCTCCCCTCATCGAACCGCGCGATCTTGGCCAGCGTAGCCTCCAGCACGGCAGACAACCGGGTGGTCATGCCGGTGGCCATCGCCAGCATGCACGCGTCAATCTGCGCGTCCATCTTCGCGTGGTACTGGTACTGCGGAACAGGGTAAACCGTGTGGATCTTAAATTGAACCGCCATGAGTAACTATCGTTGTCTAGAGTTAGCCAGAATGGCATTGTATAAAACATTACCTAACCAAAGATTGGGTGATCCAACGGTACCCATCATAGCGAAACTGCGATAAGCCTACTTTAAAAAGAGAGTACTGAACTACTGACATGGAGCAGGCAACGAGCACACGGATCTTTTGTTGGTAAGTCAGCTCGGCTCTATTGAGCCTCTAGATCGGGTTTGGGGTCAACAAGTCTTTACATATTTGGTTCGGGTGGATTCAGTCTTATCTTTTAGCTTTCTCTGCTTATCTTCTTCAACCGTTCTCGGGACCCATAGATATTTGCAATCTCATGAATTCAAATGCGTTGCGAACGCCAAGGACTAAAATGTACTAAATAATATTTAATACATTTCTCCGATTGTCTTATGTCTGAAACTTAACAATGCAAACACTCAGATGGTGGTATGAGAGCGACCCGGACAGACTCTGCACAAGGTCCTGCCACCATTAAACGTAGTTCATGATCATACACTTACTAGGGCATTCGTTTGTAAGTAAAACCGGTACCAATTCCAGCAATGCATATAAATAAATCCTGAGATTTCATGCTCTGACTTACAATGTCGACGCCCTCGACGGCGCAGAGCTTGAGCGCCTGATTCTTGGCGTCGAGCGCCACGTTGACCATGGCGCACGTCTCCGCCGGCAGGATGTAGTCCGTCGACATGAACGTGATGCTCTTCTTCAGCCAGGACTGTAACAAACGGTTCATAATTAATTTTACTATTAAACGAGGTTGGTAATAAGTGTTTGTCTTTGTCTTTGGCTGTTGAGATGTGTGGCTGTGTAGGCCAGATAGCCTGGGCGTACGAGTACGAACCCTTTTTACCAAGCTATTGTGCTCCGATGAATCGCGCTGCATGAAAGAAAGTATACATTTTAAACAACAAATGGTAAACACTCTAGTATTATAAATGAAGTCCTAGACGTTTACTATACCAGTCAGTGCAGGTTGTGGATGAAGCTCTGGATAACATCCAGCCTCCAAACCACTTGCTCATTAAAAAGCCGTAGCTGGAGCGCCTTATGTTAAATGTACCTAGAAGGAAAACTAGGTGTGCGGAATGCAAACCTCCATCATATATCACTGCATTTTCAAACAAAACTACGGCTGTACCTGTGCAGGCCGTGGAAGAAGCACTAAAGAGCGTCTAACTTCTAAAAGAACTGGCTCGTTAAGTAGCAGTTGCTGGAGGACCATGTGTTTACTGCGCCTGGAAGGAGGTCTCGGTGCGCTGAAAGCAGGACACATCACTGCTCCGGCTTTTGTCAGTGCAGTTTACGGAAATAGCACTGAGGAGCGTCCAGCTTCAAAAACTACTTGCTCGGTGAAACAGCTGTACCCGTTGACCATACTTACTTTACCTTAATGGTCTCGGTGCGCTGGATGCAGGTCTCCATAATATAGTTGGTCAGTTTAAGCCACTGCTTCAGGTGCGAGCGAAACTCCGACTCTGGCCAGTACAGGTCACGGATGAAGCACAGGAGAGCGCTCAGCTTCCAAAACAACTTGTTTGTTAAAATCCGTAGCTGAAGCCCTTATCTTTACTGTACCTGGAAAGAAGACTCGGTGTGCTGTTCCCTAAAAAGCATTCGAGAGCGAGCTTCCAAAACTACTTGCTCGTTAAAAAGCTGTAACTATTGACCATGTTTACTGTAGGAGGTCTCGGCGCGCTGGATGCAGGTGTCTATCATGTCGCTGGCCATCAGCTTGAGCCGCTGCGAGCGGAAATCCGGCTCTGGTCAGTGCAGGTCGCGGATGAAGCACTGGAGAGCGTCCAGTTTCCAAAACCAATTGCTTGTGAAAAACCGTAGCTGAAGCACCTTGTATTTACTGTACCTGAAGATTATTTGGTGTGTTATTCTCCGATAAAGATTTGGAGAGCGCCCAGCTTCCATAACTACTTGCTCGTTGTAAAGCTGTAGCTAGAGACCATGTTTACTGTACCTGGAACGACGTCTCGGTGCGTTGGATGCAGGTCTCCATCATATCGCTGGCCATCAGCTTGAGCCGCTGCTCTAGGTGCGAGCGGAACTCCGGCTCTGGCCAGTGCAGGTCACGGATGAAGCACTGGAGAGCATCCAGCTTCCAGAACAGCTCTTCACTCGTTGAACAGCCGTTGCTGAAGGAAAGAGACAAAAAAATAAGGTGTTTTCACGGTCTACAGGCCCACATGGTATTCATTAGATATAGTATATACTACCGTATAGTATTGATACCACATCTTATATGTATAACCATGAATCAGAATTCTTTGATTACTATGTATGTCTTGCAAATAAGTCAACTTCACAGCAACGGGCAGTTTAAGCCAAATAGTAAAACCGTTGGGTATGATGCGGTAGTAAAGAAGAAAGAGGAAGAAAGAAGAGGCGTACACTTACTTAACACTTGGTGGATATTAGAATACAGGCAAATTCGGATGGATATATGGTATCTTGCGGACCAAAGGATGCCTTTAGCATCCATCCTAGACTTGGTCCGTTATTATTTAAGAATATAATTTTGCTCATCAATCGCTGACAATGAACAAAATGATTTTTACTCCGCACGAATTAACCCGCCAAAGACCATAATACACCAGTAGGTATCTGCCGATGGGTAAATGTTGCTATATCAAGGCCCAAAGAAGAATTCTACATAAGTAATACCACCAAGTAACTTGTACATAAATAATCTATCATGCTTACCCTTTGATTTCCCACCGTTCCTTTTCAAAGCCCTTGTGCAAGCTTTGCGCTATGGACGACTCCATGAGGTCCACGTATCGTACGACAAGAGGTGCGAAAGTGTCTCGAAGATGCTCATGGAACCTGCCACCTTTTAGGTTTTCTGTTAAAATGAATATGAATAAAAATACGTTCGGAGATAAACTGTAATGTTTTCAATCCTAAAAACTATTTCACATTACCCATCTTAGTGGACTTGTCAAAAAAAAAGTTCGTCTGTGTGACAGATGGAACTAGTTCTCAAGAAGCAAGTTCACTAAGCTGCAGTATTCGGGTAACAAATTGACTATGTCGTCAAATTCCCTTGAAACAGCGCCCTTATTATTTTTTAATTCATTTTGGCCGAGCCAAATTATTTTTTCTCATGTAGAGAGATGCCCAATATTTTTACTATTTACATGAAATCAAAATTACCATCAGTTCTCAAGTAGTCGTTCAAGATCTGGAAGAGTGGGAAGGAATCCCAGGTGTCAGGAGGCTGTTCTGCCAACACGCGATCCATATCAACTCCAAACAGGGCCCAGAAGATCTCAGCGTGTTCCACTAGTAATTCGGAGAACCACGCAAACGCCTGGATGAGAAAAAAGTAGAGCTAATGTTTGTGGAGATCAAGCAGATGAAACAGGAATGAGTTGTAAAGGTTTAAAAACCCTGTAGATCCAAAAGAAGTTCAAAATATTGTGTTCGACAAGAACAGCGTAATAGGGGACATTGACAAATTGCAATGTAGCATCGGCAGATAGAAAACCATGCTTCTGAAACTGTGCATGGATTGGAATATCGTCATCTGATATTTTGTTTCGAAAATGGCAAATTGGCAAAGTGAGATCTATAGCTTGACCGTTGTAAAAGCGGCTATACTGGTGGTCTGTGGGACGTACGATAAGTAGACGACCGATCAAACAAAACAATTGTAACGATGGTTTAACAAAAGGTGCCAACCGAAAACCAACGCTAAGGTCCCCCGACCACAGCATTATGCTGAGTTGGAACCTTTTTGGCACCATAACTCGTGCTTTCCGTGTATTTTTCTGATTATTGTAAAATTTGATTTTTTGGTGTCAAATAAATATCTTCGCTATTGTATTCTTCTTTAAGCCGTCTGCCGTTGAATCCCGACGGTGACGGACTTTACTGTCAGAGGTCGTGAAGTTTAATTGCAAACACGTCCCGTATACCAAAGGTTAGCCATTTGTATAGCGGTTGGTCAAGCTACAAAAAAGTGCCATATTTAAAATTCCGTATTCGAAAAAATTACTTTTGTATCATGTTAAATTATAAATTACTTACCAAAAATATGTTTTACCAAAACATTTGCGTTTATTTGCCCAAAACATTATACATAAAATATTTAAATAATGATTCAAAACGCAAGTATTTTGAAAAATCTCTATTATGTGAGCTAGAAATAAATCATGCACAAAACATTATACATAAATAAAACATAATAAGGTGGTCTATCTACGTTTTGATTTCGATGCTAAAAAAGCCGTAACTCCAAAGTGTTTTTAACCTAATGTTGTAGTTGATGATCAATGTGCATCATACATTGCTGTTGATGTTCTAATTATATCAATGATTTATTTTACCACGAGTAATGTACTTTGAGCTGGTGCAAGCGTTGTTTCTAGAGAACAGCGTTCTACTAAAGCAAGATTTTTCTGTAAATGTGCTTAATGTACTGTATGCCCTACAATGTTCTGTATCGAAGCTGTCTAATGTTGTGTCAAGTAATAATTGGAATAATGGAGTAGACTGTTAAGAATTCTGTGAAACACTTTTCATTTCAGACGTAGGTAATTTAGTTAAACCCTGCCAATGCTTTTTTCTGGTCATTAATTAAAACAATAAATTTTGATACTTTTAGCCCAGAATGAAAAGTTATATTGTCATTAAGTGTTGCACTATTTTTTCCATTCTCGTTCGATACATGCAACGTTTCTTTATAGTAACTATTAACATCTATGATTGCTCAAGCGTGTTTCAACTATAAAAGATTTAAAGTCTACTCCTTTTAAAATTTGTGATCAAACCAATCAAGTGAAGTATGACCAAGAAGATCGAGTGAACAAACTGACAAGTGATTTGATCAGCGTCGAGCATTCAATCATATTATGAGTAGTTACATTTGGTTGACCGCTAGAGTCCGGTTTTGTGTTATAAACCTGCGGAGAAATAAAGATAAGATAGAAGTGGGATATAAAAAGTTAAATAGAATACTTAGCTTACATCCAACATCGCAAAGTGAAGTAATGAGTACTCACTTAACGACTAAGCCACATAAAATAATTGAGGAAAATAAAGAACCTCTGTGGGATTAAAACTAAAACAGTACCTAGTACACAACGACGACGGAAATATTTGGGACAATTTGGCGTCATCTGGAAGAATCACAAAATCAAGTCATCGTTCTTGCCAAGACTCCGCCACCCCCGAAAACAAAAATTGCGTCATGTACTGCTTAAACTGAAGATATCCGAGAACCATTGACACATAATAGTCGTCGATATTTTCAGTTTATTGATATAAATACAAATAATATTGCCTCGTCATTCTCCACACTAATAGCGACAGGAGAGTAGGGTGCTATTTTTCAGTGAACACTGATCTTAGTAAGGCAAAACTTCCTAAGCAGAAATTCATTTCAGAAAACTTCTGCTTTCATGTATTTCAAAATCTTAAAAAGTTTTGCCGAAATAGAAATCACGACATTTAGGATAGACATAGACACTGTTACATAGCAAATATTTTAGAGCAAAATAATGTACTTGTTTAATCATGTGAGACCAAAAAAATAATCTCTTCAGTATTTCCAGTCTGGATTTGTATAACATTATTTTACTCCAAAAACTGCATCTCACGGCTTTCTATAAATTACAATATGTATTCAATTTTTTATAATACCTCCGCGTAGTGCTCTTCGTTCTGTTGCAGTAGGTCTACGCAAAGCTCTGCTAAATGAATCAGGTCTTCTAGTTTCTTCGCCGGTGTCACCATCGTTTCACCTCTCAAGTCCTCTGAATATGATTAGTTAATTTTCAACTCAGGTAATAAAGGAGTTAATTTTCAACTCGAATAATAGAGTAGTTATAACAAAGCTGACATTACTCGGATAAAGATTGGATAAGCACGTAGTTGTCGGAAGTTGCCATGGCGTCTAATAGAATCATTCTAATGATCATAATTTATTTGAAGTAGCTTGAAATTACTACTTCAAATATATTATGGTTAAGGCACGTGTATATTGACGACATGTTTACCTTCGATGTTGGCTTTCTGGCTTAGTTGCGTGTAGTTGAGCAGTGCTGCGTTCTCCAAGCTGGTCTGGATCATGGCCCTGACTTCCTCCGGGGCCACCGGTGTTACCACATCCTTCATCAGTACTCGCTCTAAAAGCGATAGTGTTGCCTGAAACATGTCAAAAATGTAAAGAGCTGCAACCGAATTGGTAGTTATTGAAGTGGGTGTCATTCGCGCTCCATAATATCGTTTGTCCTAGAGTTGTGTTATAAAACTTATAAACAACACTAAAAAGTTTCAAATATCGGGCGGAAATGGCTTTTAGGACAAACAATGAATTAGGGCAAATGACGATTAGTACAAACGATAGACCCAATTGAAATATATGATAATATAACGAGAGGAACACCGGTAACTTTACTTGACTATTCATTTCTAATAATGAAAACTAGTATCCCAATTGTTACACATTTAGCACATAACATACTGATTGCATTGTGTTGCATCTTATACATTAGATACTCTTTGTAATTGATATAGTTTCTTGTCTTACTTTGTCCTTCATACCGCTTAATATTACCTTTATATTAAACTATTTTCTTCATCTGTTCAATCTGTGACATGTTAATTTCTTACCTTCAGCGCTCCTTCGGGCCTTCCAAACGGGAACGCGTATCTGAAGTTGGTAATCTGATGCTGCAGCAATGCTTTCAGCCGATCCTTGATCTCCGCGAACTTCTCCTTCTCCTGCACCGTGATGCTGCCCACGCCGTCGGGCCTGCCAGGCAACGTGGCCGTACTGTGAACCACTTGCGTGTGGGGCTTACTCTAGTAGGGCTCAAGCAGGATAGGAGGACTGTTGACTTGGCAGCTATTATTATCAGACAGGCGGTAGAGACTAATAAACAACGTATATTGATAGTTTTGATAAAAATAATTCTGCTTAAGTACTGTGTGTGTATTATATGTGATTTAATTCTAATACTGGTATTATAAGAACCATGAGTTAAAACTCTATTAAAACAAAACACTGTGAAGAACTACCTCCACATTCATGGTACTGCCAACTCCACGAGTCCGGAAATAGAAAATATTAGTAAGGGAAAGCAGGTCACATTTAGTATTAAGCACACATATCCAGTATATTACAATAGATGAAAATTCACGGGACCATCTAATAGTTCAGTACACAGAAAGCGAGATTGGTGTAGAGGCACATTTATGTGTTGACTATAAGGGACCAAGCTGTCTTCGATTATTTTTCACTGATGAAATACATCTTTAACTTCTTTAAAAACTCTGTAAGTTCAAAATAATGTAATAATAAAAGATAATCGACCACAGCTGTAATTCTAACCATTTAATATACTGATTAGTATAGGGGACTAAGTATGGAACCCTGGGGAACACCAATCTAAAACATCTAAAACTAAAGCACTAACAGGCAACTTTTATTGCTTTTATGCAAAAGTATCTTATACACTGCACATTTATTCTAACTGCAAATTATCATCAGCATTTTTAACAAAGTATAATAATTATTATCGTTATGATTAGACCCTCCTGATACGAAAGCAATCAAAAGATCCTTACGAAGTTGAACAGTGGGCCTAGAAAAGATGCATTCTGCAAACGTTTTCTCTATCGAAAATGATTGACGATTGGAAAAGGATTGACGTACGCGCCGAGCGTTTATGCCAATTCCATATATTTTACCAGTTTTTCAAAACCCTTTAATTTAGCGTTTTGCATCTAGTCTAGAAACCTTGGTGAATTTATTACTGTTGTTGTTGTCGTTCGTTAAGTCCTATTTGTAGAATTGATCACTTAACAAGGTATTAGAGAGTTTGTATTTGAAATGATCTTCACTCACCTGTTGCCATGGACGTGGCTGGCGCAGAAGGCAAAGGAGTAATGCATGAGGGTCGGATCCACGGTCTGCGAGGCACTTTCGGCGACGTCCAGGAGGTCAGAGAGGTAACAGAGATGGCGGAAGCAGCCTCGGACTCCGTAGCGAGCGCAGTACTCATCCAGAACAAATACTTGACCGGGGGAGAACCAACCCTGGAAAGTTTGACGAAGATTGCTGTTAAAGAATACGAGGTAAAAAAAAGTGAAGAGAGATGTATAAAACAATAGAAAGGACGCCGCGCTGGGCTAAAATGTCCCAACAAAAATGAAACATGTCTCAGTTGATCCCATTCAATGATCTTGGCAACATGATGTATTTTTACGATGACAACGATCGCCCTATGTATGGGGTTTTCTTGGAAAAGTAGAATCGTACCGTTTGAAATTTGTTTAAAAATAAACACATTATTGCCTTTCTTGTTCAAGAGGTTTTTTAGTAAAAAAAAACCCATGGATTTGGCAACTAAAATAGGTATCTTGTCTTTTCTTGGGACCTAATGAACATATGGAATACCCCGTTCCTTTTGAAGGGTGGGGACAGGGTCCGTAAAAAATCCCCCATCACCCTTTTATTTAAAAAGAGACTGGGGAAGAAATGTTTGGGTGAAGTTGGATATTTGAACATGGTTTTACGTTAGCAATATAGACTGCTAAATTAATAAAGAAAAATAAGATTTAAAAACGTAGATAAGTCTCGGCCAAGACCTAAAGAGGCTTTTAAGTATGGGCTCGAGATTTTACTAAATGTATTACTTTAGTATCCAGTTTAGTTCGAATATCATCCTCCAGGACGAAGAGCCAAAGATAGAAGAAGACTCCTTGCACTTACCAGAGAACAATACGGGTCCTGAAGCCGGTACTTGAGGGTGAGAGACTGCAGCGTGCAGAACAGCTGATGATGGTCGTACTGGCAGGGATCCGCCTGGATGTAGTCTTCCATACCGTGCTTGCGCGCCTTGTCTGCATCTGGCACACACGTCCAGTTATCTTTGATTCGACACTAGCACGGGGATATTAGAGGAATAAGGATGGAAAAAGTATCAACGAAATATGAGGAATAATAAGACTAGAAATGATAAGATGGATCTGTAGAAACAATTGCATATTTGCAGAACCAAGGGCTTATGTACCAAATATGGATTTGAATCTCTAAGTTCAGTTTGACTTGTGTATTGGCTTTAGAAGCCTAGCAGCATTATGTTGCATGGAGCAGGCAAATTAGCACACATCATGCCACCTGATGCTAAGTCGTATCTGAGATCCATAGACATTTACAATCTCAAAACTACAATCCTAAAGCTAATAAAGCCCCAAATGTTTTACCAACTCTGAGAACTAAGACGGAATGCCTCTACGCTAGTCATTTTACCGGGTGTATTATTCCCATAAAGGATCACGCGAACGCTGCTGCCTGCTTTTTAGGGGTAGAAGGAGCTGGATATCCAAAGCATTATCAAGAATTAAGGTCTTCAAGGTCCAGCACACGGTACCGTACCTCCCATGATCTTGTGGTGCGTGTCGGAGGTGGTAGGAGGAGTGGGCTTGTGGCTCTGGCCGGTGGCGCGGTACAGCGCCATCACCCACAGGTGGCACTCGTTCTCGTCGCCCACGCCCATCAGCACCGACTCGCCGTCGCGGACGGCGTTCATGAAGTTCTTGGCACCTTCCAGTTCTGGAATATTCCAAAGGTATGTTGGTTTATTCACCAAAGCCGCATTGACGAGTGAATGACAGAGCAAGACTGTAAGGACGAGGTTGTTGACGCTGGCCAAGGACAGAGAATACTGATGTACCTACTTTGAAGAAGACATACTTAGATGTGGGTAGAACTACCAAAAAAACAATGTAAATATGCTGACCATTATTGCGAATGATGCTAATGATCAATAAATTTAACAGTTGGCCTAGACTACAATCTAGAATCTTTCTGTTCAAACTTACCTTGTCCAACCATCAGCTGGGCTGCAAAAGAAATTTGATTTTAGTCACAGATATATAGTCGTGTCGTTAAAATACTGACTAAAACAAGAGAGTTCTAAATATTAGTCTAAAGCGTGTAAGAGTAAACGGTGACCAAATTACAAAAAAATAAGTACGTAAATGCGGAAGTTTGAAACATCTTCATGTTTGGATGTTTCTTGAGTACGCCTATAGAACTGAACAAATTTACTAAGGCAGAATTTGACACTCACTTTGTATCGAGATAAAATTGGAAGGTTGGAATCGGAAGAAAGCAAGAACTTTTATTCATAATTTAGGTGATTAATATTGAGAATTAGATGAACTCAATATAAAGTTACCGCATACATTGCACAGTATACCAAATATTCAGAAGGACTACATTACCACTAGCGAGCTCAATGTAATCGACGGTGAACCCATCCAGTTGCATCATCTCGGCCGGCTCGGACTTCTTGTCCTTGTAGGAGCAGAGCGCAAAGGTGTACTGGCTGACCTGCACCAGCACCATATAGCGGCGCTTCCACTTGCGCCATACGTTCTTGCCAATTACGTGAAGGTAGCTGGAATGTAGAATTGATGAGGTTAAAGAGGTTTTCTTTGAGAAACAAAATCTTCCTATCAATAGCTTATCATTGAAACAAAATTAAAGGGAGAATGCGTAGCGTTGTCAGGTAGTTGTCCTCGAGGGATGAAATGATTAAAACGGCATTATTAAAGTGTGACCAAGAATATATTGCGATCAGTCTCTGCGGTGATAATGCTCAAAGTCAAGTCTCATCTCTATGCACATTAAAGTCGTTTTGTTTTATCTTCCATTGCTCGTCATTTCATTCTATTACTTTAACGCTACATCTTCTATTTCTATACTGCATTCGATTCTACAATCCTGATGCTATTAGCTTTTTTGGGCTGATTGTTGTTAGGTTTGGTTAAACATCTTACCCGCAATGCTTCATATTCAGCGGTTTGTCCATTCGACACGCGATCTTGATCCTCAGATCCTGGTCGGGTAGGTTCTTGGGCACTGTCATGCGATGCCATTCCGGTGCCTACAAAAAAACTTTTACTAATGTCTGGGTCAGTCCTTAAAAAAGTAAAGCATTGGCTCAATGGTACTTCACAGACGTGCGTAGACTCGGGGTTAACAATGTCAATGGGTGGAATTCACGGAAATCATATTTACACCTCAAGTAAAGTATCTATTTTGAAGTACACTGTTCAGAACACTACTAAATAAGGATTATTTACTGAGACATATTTGTGGGCATTTTTCTATCAACTCGAAATTTATGGACGAAATGTATGCGATCTGTAATCAGCTTACGTCAATCCTACCCTATTTTATAGATTTTTTTAAGCGCTAACATAGCGTTATAAATCATAAGTACAACCTAAAACCAGAGTCTACATTACCTTGCTAGATAACGGAGTGGGCCGGAGCGTCACCTTGCCCAGCTCCTTGTCTTCCAACGCGAGCACACCAGGATTTTCGGTGTAAAGCTTCACTTTGACTGCTGGAAGGGGCTGCGTGGTGCTGAAGTCTCCTTGGGTATCCCACCTGGATGCCAAAATAACAGTAGTTTCTGGCTTAAGACTTACTTTACCGAATCTGTTAGTAATATCGTTGGATTGCTCACATAACTTCAATTAACTTTCATTGAAAAATCTTGACGTTATTTCACAAAATACCATGTCATCTTAACAATAAATTTACAACCAACTTACAACCCTAATTTAAATATAGTATTATTACTGTTATCAGAATCTTCTTCTCAATAGTCATCAACCAAAGTCAATATCATTTGAAAACTATTTGTCATGTTTAACCAGACGGATAGGATTTTCTTTTTATATACTTACATCGGCTTAGAGGCCTCTGCTTGATCGGTCTGCAGTTTGTCGCCCCCCTCCACTTCCATGGTACAATACACTATTCTGTTCGGCGCTAACGACTTTAGACCCTTTACCTCCATTACTACCACCTAAAATACATTGAAATACAACACCTTCATCACAATCCACAACATTTAAGTCATGACAACATTGTGCTGAAATATGATTAGATATTTTTTTTACATTATTTAAACACGGATATAAATAAATTAAGAATATGAATTGTATCATTCATATTTTTCCTTTATTTTGCCCAGTCAAATGAAGTCGTTAAACAAAAATTGAGGCGCCTCGCCTTCGTGATAGCCTAAACATTTCTATATCTCCTTCTGAAGCCTTTTTACCTCAATTTGGAAAGTAAGGACAACATCCATTTTTGTGAGCTGCGCATCGACATCGCCGCCGTCCCCCTCGCCTGTCAACTTGTTGGCCAGAGAGCCTTGCGATCTGAAACACAGCTGCTTACTCAACCTTGGACTCGGGTCGGGCCCAGCGTTTGATCTGATCATCATAAACCAACCAGCATCATCATTCAAGTATATCAATGTAACAGACAACCAGGAGTTCATGAGGATATTAATGATATATACAATATAGTAATGGAATCCCAATCACCAAGTGACAAAGTTACAGGTTTGGACAAACATTCACATGTAAGTTAGGACGAATGCATGGTGGCATACAATGGAACCATCACCGATACCAAGAATGATTAAGCATAACAGAAGGGACCATTAATTTCTATATAGATAACGATATTTAAACTACGTGAGATACTGAATAAGTGTGAAATAATTGTTAATATGCAAAAACGCAAAGAAAATTGCGAAATGTACCACTTTTCTCATACAAATAATCATTATTGGCCACTTCATAATTAAAGTGATAAAGAACATCGACGATTTGATTGAATGAGATCATTTCGATAAGTAAATTTTGCATATTAACAATAATAAAAGCGATATGAATTCAAATAATTGTGAAAAAAGCGAAGCCTATCGGCATAAAGCACGTATTTTTTAACAGTCCTAGAGTAAGCGATTGCTGTTTTTAATACCGCCTATTTTGTGGGTTAATTTATTCCTAATAAGTAAATATTGTTTTGTTAAAGTAGAAAAAGACGTAAGGTGAAGTAAAATAAAAAGGAAAGCTGTGGTTTTATAGGGAGAAAGCAAAATAATAAAATATTCGATAGAGTAGTAGACCGTGAATGTGTTTGATTTTTGTATTATATAGTTCATGGTATTTTAATGAATTTAATTGCTTTTAAACCAGATTCTAAATCAGGAAATTAGGTGGACTGAAACCGAATATCTGACTGTTTAATGTGTCTAATACTTAGAGTATCTATTCTATTTTGTAAAGTTATCTTGATAAGCTGTTAATTGAGTCACTGAATCTCAAATGTAAGCAATGTGTTTTAGCGAAAATTAGTTCGACTTCTACATTTACTCTAAAAAATCGGGTCTACTGTATAAAAAACTATAAGCTTAAATTCTTCTGGCTGTGTAGTGGAAGCTTTTATATTATCCCCTGTTGTCATTTTATCAGACAGACCACGTTAGCTTCTATGGGAGCTCTATCTAGTCTATGAGGTACTTCTATTACTACTGTGGCCCAATGACAACAAAAGGATCATTTTGAGGCCGGGCGGGTGTAGGGTGTCTACACAAGACACGTGCTCAAAATTAACAATTCTGTACTCATTACTTGTACTTCCTTCATTATTATCCAGTTTTGTGCCAGGGAACAGAAAATTAGAAGAAATAATGAACAAGTAGATAATGTAAGACTGGATGAACGTCTACCAAATAAACAAGTCTAAGTATTTAGTGAAGAGAAATGTAATGACGTTGCATCCAGGTAGGAAACAATTGAGTGCAAAGGGGTATCGAAAGGGTGTGTTAGGTTTACCTACAACCAGGTTGTTAATGTTTCTGTTCTTATTAGTTTTAAGACAGTGACCTAGTTAACATAAAGAGTAGACGAAGTCGCGAATTGATTAGATTTAGGTATTTAATCAATTCGTTACTTCTGGTGACGAAACAACACACAAATGTAATGAACACTGAGGCCACAACATTTATATTGGAGTAAAATTTCAACCTAAGTTTACTTATGAATTTAATTAAGAAAACAAAGAAGTTTCTGAGTTCTGATGCTACCATAATAATGATTTAATAGAGAATGAACTTAAACTCGATAGAGTTACAGGTTAAAATCTTACTCCTCAATCTTAAGCGTATCAGTTATAACTTATAGGACAATCAGCGTTATGAAAACATTTAGGCCTAGACGAGTTGCAGTCTTTTTACCAAAACGAAATCGTGGGAAATATGTATAATTAAGAGGCCTTTTTCATAAAGTATTTTAATTTTGAACATTTCTTGCAATAGGTACATGCAACTGATCTGTCGTATCTTCCACGCTAGTTTTTGTGTCTACACGATCACCATTTTGATTAATAAATTAAGCTATATTGTATTAGTTAGTAACATTTCAATATCAAGAATAACAGCAAATACTTAGTTTAATAACAGTAAAACTATCGGTGAAGTCTTTTAATCGATCAAATAACTAATTTTTTCAAGACCCAAAAACGATCGTGGAAATTCTTCAAGAGACATAATTCCTGATATTCCCAAATTGCCATCAAACTGACCTGTGATTATACCGCTTGATTTTATGGAGGCCGTATTTGGAGTCAGCCCCGCCCTTGGAGACAGGCAGGGACTCCAAGTTAGCCATCAAAAGATTGATGGAAGACTTGAGCTCTTCGATGTAGAGAGACTCCATCTCTTTCAGGACGAACTTCGGCATAAGTTTGCGATTCTGTAAAATAATTTTGGAACCTTGTATTAGGAACACATTATCAAAACAAAGATAAAAAACCTTTCCATTATACTTGGTTTGTTAACCCTTTGATTATGTTCACTTATAACAACAACAGTTGTTGCTTTTTCAGTAAGTGAATGGTGTTTTCAAACGAGTAGATAGAATGTTATATACCTATATAATATATATAATAATGATATGATATATAATGATATATATAATAATGATAAAATCTTCGCCTCCAAGGGCAAGATTTAACAAGAGGAAATCCATTACTCTAAAAAAAATATATAAAACCGACTTTGTATTTCTTGTAAAATATAACGTTTTAATAATGAAACCAACATACGGGCATTTAGCTTCCTTATAGGTTGATAAAACAATTGACTTGACGAAAAGGACAATGTTTTTGTTCTAAAATAACTTAGGGAATCTAGAATCTAGGGGAATAAGGTAATGAGAAAATAAACAGTGAAACAGATAGGAACGCTAATCAATACTCGCCAAAACAAAACGATTTGAAAAATTTAATGAAACTCTTACCCTTTCCATCTCGTTGACTTTCTGCATTCTTCCATCCAGCTCTCTCCTGATTGCAGCTGCTTGTTCATCCGCCGAGTCCAGCTATAAAAGAAGAGTCATTATTTTCAAAACTTCATCAAGTATGAGGCATTTTTTTAAATAAGGTAATTATCAACCAGTACTTCTCGTGTTTTTTGCGAAAACGCTACCGATACCTAATCCCAACCAGCTCTAAAGAGGTGATTTAGTTGATTCACTTACAAGTAGTGCGTTGAAAAGCAACTGGTGTTCAAACTTCTTGACGCCCAGAATCTGCTGGAACATGTCGTAGAGCTGTTCTTTGCTGAGGATGCACTCAGCATTCAGGCTCTGCTGCTGCGCTCGTGACGGCCGCTTGGATTCATCATCGCCGAGGACCCCTGAGTCAAAGTCAAAGTGGAAATCAGTTGTGTGTGTGGACAGTTTTATCCTGGACTGGCTAGAAGGGAAGAATGAGAAAGGTTCTTTTTTAAAGGTCTCATTTTCGATGAGTATATATAAACTGCATGTAATCATATTTTTAGAATAGAACTTCTGTACATGAGTTGAGTTAACTGTATTCCGATAACTAATTTTATTTTTGAGAAGAGTGTGGTATTTATAACAGATCACAATTTTTTACTTACCCAAAATCCTAAATTTTGAAAAGGCGTTTTATAGTAAGCCCCAAAATAACAAATTTCGTTAAAAATGCTTATGGAAAGTCAACTTTATAAGTATGAAAAAGCAATCTAGAAAGTAAATATACCAATGTTAAGTGATATATTAATTTTGTAGAATGTGTGAGTATTTCAATAAAGTGGGTAAAGTGAAAGTGTAATTGCAAAGTGTACTGTGATAATGGTAAATAAAGTAATTAAACACACATAAACGAGTTAAAATTAGGCTTAAAAAAAAATCGTAATGCAACTGTTCTATTTATAAATGTATTATGTTACAGTTATAATAGTCATAATAAATTCATTTTATGTTCGAATTGTAAAATTTGTATACGTTTTGAAAAAATAGGTTTTAAAGATGTTATACGCGGGATTAGATCGTCCATGTAAATGTTACTACCAAATCCCGGAGCACATCTTGCGTAATGTTTGAAATGGTTTCCAGAAGCGTCTTTAGTGTTTGTGTTTAAATATGAGGTATAAAGTCCTGTGTTAAAAGTTCATAATATCTTATGTTATTTTTTAAGCTTGCGACCGAAGCTCAAGCAAAAGCTTGAGGCTTGAGATAAAGGAAAATGGCTGTTTCCAGAGTATACATTATTTAAACATGCAAATAAAGTATCTGAGATACCTACTGTACAGAATTGTACTGAACATTAGTCGTATGGCAAAAGTCCGCTTTAAAGTCAGTATGATAATGACGATAAAGATACTAAGAATTAATAAAACATCGTACTTAATAATTAAACTTAGAACTTTATAGAGATCGTTTCGTTAATATAGACGGAATTATTAATAAAGATATTAAAACGGACTTTGAACATCTAACTAACAATAAACACCAAAATAACAAGCAATCGCACGTGACATAAGCCAGAAAGAGCAGAAAACAATGAACAGTCGAGTGATACCTGTTATTCCTGGGATTGTGAGAGAGACATGTTGTGAGAGAAAGGGAGAGAAACACAAAGAGTGAGACAGACGCAGGCGACACACAGTTTTAGGTACGTCGAGTTCAGTCACACAATATTCAGCGATTTTAGACTAGTCTTGAATGGAAAGCTAAACAACAAGTTAACGATCTGTGATCATGTTTTTACTAACGTAGATCTTGCTGAAGTATTGTGACTGAGTTTGATTTACATATAATATCTACGGTACAAACACAATGATGGGAATTATTTACCTGTAATACGTTTGATGATTAAAGTTTTAAAAGTGTCAGTGTTGTTTACCTGAGCTATTCATGTTTAATTTTGAAATGAATTTCAATACTTTTAATGATTAATACCAATAAAGTAAACAGAATACAACTGAAAATCATCATACTTTATCGTAGGTAGAAATGAAATTGGGACAGTTACAGCACATAACGATTTTTTTATAGATTAACAACATATAACAACTTTGGTTGGTGAAAGTTATAAAGTAATCATCCCAATTCCATTTAAAAACCCGTTATAATCGGTTGGTTACATCATACACTGATCTGATGACGACACTGATGCAATCAGGCAGTAGGTTCATGACTTTATAGATTTAGTCAATCTTGAGGAGTCAATTTGTTCAGTAATGGCGTCAATAACAATGATAACAATGTTCCTCATGTAATGAAATGTCATTGTAAAGAATGTTATGTCAAGTCAGTACTGATTTCAGTTTAATTTGTACTGACTAATGATGCTAAGGACATACACCTGCTACCGATGAGAGCACACTGTTTATTACAACAACCAAAGGCTTTGCATACAGAAGCGTTTTATCAACCACCGATGCAAACACTCATGCTTTTCAATCCGTTTCAAGTTCATTCACATCGCTGTGGCTACACTAAAAGTCAACGTAGCAATTTCGTAGCAATAATGTTTTACCAGAAATGAGCCAAAGTTATTGTCATTAAAGTTAGAAATTTAATAGAAAGTATGTAACTAACACGGTCAACTTAAATTGTTGAACTTATTAGAACGACGTTTCTAGTTAAATTACTATTAGTAACGAAATCAACCAGTTTTTCACAGTTTCAGGCGAACGATAAGTATTTAGGATAGATGTTATCGACTATAATGTTGGTACCATTGACCCTTTAGTAAGCCACAGCGTTACGATTGTAATTAAGATAAAGAAATACACTTACCCGTTCCTTTCATGATACAGTCGAATTTGGCTAGCCAAGATGTTAAGACTGTTTCTTTACTTAATCCATCAATTTCTGGCAAAGACCTAGGAAAAGATGTCAATGAAAGTAGACGAAATTTTCTAAAATTCAGAAGTATCACGATTTAGAATAATCGTATAATATTATAAATAGTAGATACAAGTAAATAATATTGTCATGATCGTTTTCAAGAAAGATATGGAGATAGATAAAAAGCAAAAAGAGAACAAAGTTAATAACACAAGTTATCATACAAAAGCGGTTACTAATGATGCAAGTCTTCTCAAACCTGACTCTTTTCTCAATGTTGTTTCTGAAGACCTCACGGAAGTCATGGTGGCTGCAGGCACCCGACCTGACCATCTGTTCCACCCGCTCCGACTTGAGAAATACGTCGTGGTATGATTGCACTGCGTTCTGGAATGCTTCGTCAGCCAAGATCTGGGTTTCGCCTTTTAGGAATGCCTGGAGTTTGAAATTGTTTCGTGTAAGAACGAGTACATCTCTTGTACACTCTTCTGTGAATTAAGTTTGCTTTATTTATTTATTTCAACAATAATAGGTTTACAGTTTTATCCAAATCGCCTATCCAGAAATATTATACAGTTACATAAAGAATTACAGACATGAAAGAATTAAGGTTTATAACAAAAGAGACAAAAATAATAGACAAGTACACAAATAGGGTTATTACGACCATGTGCCAATATTAACCAATAGAATCTAAGCAAGGCGCGCTCGACGTGACCACACGCGCCTTCTATTGGTTAATATTGGCACCGCTCCGGTCTGCTCTGCTCGTCTCCGAATCAATGGGCCGCACCCTAACTGCAGTGGATACCATATCAGGGATCTTCCAATTGATCTTATCGTAACTTGAATGGAAAAATCATTTAGGTGAAGGTTTGTAAGAGTGACTCCTGTACTGTCGAAGGACACCAGAAAGTGACACCATCATCCATCTATACATATCCTTCCGTGACAAAATGACTGACAGACCGACCATTCATAGCAAAATCACTGGACTAAGGGACTTGGAAATTGGAGGGAATATTCTTTGGGTACCAACGAGGTGAACTAAGAAAGATTTTTTCGAAAATTAACCGTCAATGGGAGAAAATAGGTAGCGGACGCTCAATAGCCATTGTGAAAATCCTCGCCCACATAAAAAGTGCCTAAAATCATCTCGCGGATTGGTGCTGACCTGAAACCGCGCCTGTATGGTCTCGAGCTGGTGTGGCGTCAGCTTAGTATGACGCCGCGTCATGTCGGTGGGTTGTTTCGCATTGAAGGGGTGAGCGATGCACCGTGACACGAACACGTAAAGTTGCAACCGGCGTTTCTTGTCTTCCTCTAACTTTTCGATCTTTTCCTGAAAGAAAATGAAGATAATTTTAGACTCAATTTCACAGATAATAAATGATAATACGCGGTTATGCGGAAAAATATGTTTAATTCTAACGTGCGTAATAAAGAGTTAACATACACACATACTTACTCAGAGAAACAGAGTACCTACAAAGACATTTAATAGGTCCTGTACTCCTGTGTCATAAACTCACAAATTCAAGGTTCATAAATTTAATCATAATTTTAGATCAAGACTTAGGAGTTACAATGCCTGCCATTTTTTTTTACTATCAGCCTAACCCTTTTATTTATAAACCCACAATAGCTAAAGTATGCTTTATCTTTATCTGTCATTGTGACATTTCCATTAGAAAGAAAGGGACAATGCGTACTTAAAACTAAAATAGGTTTACATTGCCTCTATGAATAAAGGTGTCAAACTACCTACATTTAATTTACCCTCAAGTAAATCTGAGGATAATCAGATAATCTGGAGCACTTATTACCTGAGGATCAGGGTCCTTGTCCGAGTGGCTGGCGCCGGAGGGGCTCGGCGACGGCGCCGGCGCTTCCCCCGAGCTGGCGCTCCCCGTCGAGGTCCTGCGCAGAAAGGATCTACACGATCTATAGTATTAAGTCGTCAATGTAAATGCCAAGTGTTTGCTCACATTGAGAATTTTCACGAGTTTTTTAACCAATCCACCAAACAACGAAATGTTTGATGTTATTAAGTCAATTTTCTAATTAGGATCCTTACTCATAAAAACAAAAGAAATTCTACTTTACTGTACGTATTAGGTACTATCAAACGAACGTTAACTTGTGACCCATTTCAAGAAAAATATGCTTGAAGTCGTCCATGTCACTAGAGATTTCAAGTCATTTGTAACTTAAAGGAAACTTAACCTTATTGTTGTAGAATGTCAGATTGACTTTGGACCTAAGGTGCTATTTTTAACACAAGGGACCTCAGGAGGTTGAGTGATTCGAAGAGTTCGTCGTAGAGTTTTTCACGATTTTCATGGTATGCCTTCACCATGATCCTGGCATTGGCAGGTTCGGTTATAATATTAGAACGAATGGCATCTAGACTTTATAGCCCTGATGTACCTAGATAGTAATTGGACTATAGCTTTTTAAGGATTCTGGTACTATTCTCCCAAAATCAACAGTCAAAGCTTTGTTAGTGGAATTTGCGAAATTTTCCATTTAGTGTTGTGTGAAATCTCCGTTTTATGCTTAGTCTCAATATGCATTTTTTTTTACATAATACGGCCTTTGAAAATGATCCACTGCAAAGGAGATAAAGTGGAATTCCTCTTGTTTTTATGACTGACATTAAATTGAAAAATTGGTTTTATTGCATCCGTACTAAGTAGGTTTAAGGATACATCTTTGATAGTTTTTCTATCTACTAGATTTTTAAGCGGATTCCCAGTATGCACAAACAGATATGTCAATGTGTGATCTACTTCTCTAAGCACTACAATAATAATAGGTACTACAATACACCTACTTCAGCAATATTCAATTTAAGATCTCTTTTATTCTTCTTACTTAGTTGAATAAAAACGTCATTATTAAGCTTATTAGTATTAGCAAGTACTTCTATAATGTTTCGTGACACGAAATGTTCGTGAATGATATTTTATTTCTTATTTCTTAATGTATGGTAATACTTACGCGTGTGGGGGGGGTGCCAGCGCCGCAGCCTCCCGCTGGCGGGTGGCGGGGTGGAGGGGGGCGGCATGGGGCGCTGTTGTTAGGGGACTTGGACCTACATGGTAATAGAAATGGTTAAATTGTTTTTTAATTCAATCGTTGGTAAAGAAACAAGCGGTTTAAAAATAATTAACGAAATTAATATAATTCCTAAATATAATTATTTAACCAGACCGGGGTGCTTAACGAGTGTATCGGTATTTATCTCGGTTGATAAAGCATCCGTCGTCCTCGCACTTACATAAGTGACAGTCGTTTTAATCACGTTTATCAACATTATGGTCGCCTTTATCGCGGTGGATAAAGCTTACGTCACTTTCTCATTTACATGTGGTCAGAAAGTGTCAGAATTTTTATCCACGCTTATCCACGTCGATAAACAGGACCAAAATAGGCCCGAGCCCGTATTATGGTCGCCTTTATCGCAGTGGATAAAGCATCCGTCGCCCTCGCACTTAGATACTGGTCAGAAAGTGACATTTGTTTTATCTACATCGATAAACACGATCATAATGGCCCAATAGCTACTACAACTTAATTAGGAAATTACAAATTAGGAAACGATAAAAGCTTTCAACGTCGTTTATCGTCAATTTAACCGGTAATGGGGTAAATAGGTTGGCACATTTTCCGATAATTATGTGGTTCCGTCAATCGAACAGAAACGGATCTAAACCGCGGAACTTCGTCCGGAAAATTGAAAAAGTTTACAAACTGAACGAGCTGAGACTGTACCTTCATACAGATGTAGTGAATAATCCTTTGTCATCGTTCTTTGTCGGATAAGTTTGTATTTATCTTGCTTTAAAATTAGAATTGTTGAGCTCGCAAATTAAAGGGTAATCAATATCAATTATAATCTAAATACGAAAGAATATAGAATGTAAAAATCTGATAAAAAAAGCCATCGACAGCAAACGAACAAACAAATAAAATATAATAGCAGATTTTTCAACAAGGGTTTTAAAGTAAGCCATTATGACACGAAAAGGGTGGATGAAGTTCTATTGTCATTAGGGCTTTTTAGCCTCGAGTTAGACTCTCTACTATTCAATTCGATTGCCAGAAAAAATAGTAGATTGTTGATAAAAGGAACGAGACATTTAGCCACCCGAGAAAATAGTTCGTTCGAGTGTCACTGTGGATTTTACTTAGTCAAGATTTAAATTCGATTACGAGAAAATAAATCTTAAATTCTAATCATTTTAACACAGACACGTAAAAATTACAGTATACACTAACAAACCAAAATATTTTTTTAAAGTCGGTCCACGGAGAAATCGAAAAACATACATAAAAAAAACATACAATGGAACATAGGATCTCGCCCTTTTTTGAAATCGGTTAAGTAGGTCGCTTATGTCAACAACGGTAACTTATCATTTTAACTTCATCTAATTGTATCGAACCCTATTTTTTAGCTGAAAGCATGATATTGTCAAGATATCTAAAACATGTATTACGTAGATTAGACTTGTGACTACAAAAAAGTAAAACTCATTCAGCGAGAAATGCCTTATTCGGTGAAATAATAGGTACCTACCCGTGCACTCCATGCACTTCAAGTCGATAAAAAAGAGAAACTTTAGCAGTGTTTGCGTCTTGGCTAAGCCTACCGTTACTACGAATATATATACTTAATTTACAGTACTTCTAGATGTTGGTTTTGTTACCTGGAAGACCCGCCGTGGAGCCGCGAGGCAGCTCCGGCTTGCCACGTACTGAGGGTCGCCCTCCAGCCAACGACCCCGGAGGAGCGACTGCGGAACAATGTAGTCAGTCCGCACTCTTAATAAGACCACTTAAGACACCTTCTAAGAGCACTGTACTTTGACTACAAATTATTTAAACATAGAGTTGGAAACGGCACCGTTATTTTAAACCTTTATAAACTAGGTGCACCTGCCGTCCCGGGGAAAGTATAAATGGAGCGAAGCAATTTTCCCATTTCTCTCTTTGTCGAAGTCCATGGGAACAGAATTTCGGTGATTATTCCTCCGTGGTATGTCGGATTTACAATTTAATTATTCTGAACCGTCTAGATTGTTCTATTACGGGCTAAATTTGATCCTGATATCTCTAATAGTTTGGGAGTAGTCAGGGAGCGAACGAAAATCCGAATCGGGGAATAATGGAACTTCGCTCCAATAAGAATGAAATGGGCATCACTTGAGAACGGTTAGATTGAGGTATAATTTGCAATTGAAGTCAGGAATTTACAGAGACAAACGTCCCGCTAGAAGTGTCTGTGATAAGTCAAGCGAACTTATTTCGATTGACATGTTTGGCGACAACGCGCAACATGACATGACATGTATCGGGTGCGCCACATCACACGAGCTGCGCTCTGTTGCTAGACATATTGCGCGATGTTTCGCGGATTCGCTCGAACAGGGAATGATCATTACTTTTTTAAATATCATCAATAAAAGCTGATTCATGTAACAAACAGTTGAGTTTTTTTTTAATTTTCTAAAAAGATATAAGCCAGCAAAGATTTGTTCCTATCTCTTTCTAGCAAAATAGAATTAAACATGGAGTTTATATGGCCGACGACGTATATGTTACATGACGTCATAGTGCATATCGGATCGCTCTATCTAATTAGCCATTTAAAATACTTGTATCATCCGTATTTCTTGGCTGATTTTAATTTGATTTTACTTTTGGTGATGTCTTTTACAGTGTTTTGTGACATTTTGTTGAGATGTGCAATTTAAAAATCAATGCTTATTCGCTATTCGCCTGAAGTCACTGCCGACACTTGAGGGCCCGCCAAGATGCACTACTCTAAAATTCTAAATAGCTTGTCTATTCGTTTCGTTTTTAAACCAAACGCGTCACTGGTAGATGGCGTGATACGAAAAGTCACGTGTACCAGTGATGCGATTGGTTAATAAAAACTAAACGAATAGAGACGTTAGTTATCGTAGTCTGTGTCGTAGTGCATTTTCGCAGGGCCCTCTGTCGTGCTAAGTCCGGAACGTTGTGCCATTTCACTCGACGTCGCTGGCGACACGTGTCGCGGGACATTTGTACAAAAATCAATGGCATTATGGGGTGCCATGGTGGAGATGCGAGGATCTCACCAGGTTGTAGTTTGTTGGAGGGCTGCTTCTTGTGGTCGTCATCGCTATCCTCCTCGGATGAGCTGGGGTCGATCATGCTGGCTTAGCTTCTGCAACAACCATGATCTTCCTTTAAACAATCGCTCCAGAAGTCTTGAGTAACTAAAGAACATACAAAAAAAACCGACGAATTGACAACTTGCTAGTACATGGAAGCAAAACGGTTATAAAGCAGCTTTAGTTTGTGACATAAAGACTCAATTTGATTTTCATGTATTTAAGTAAGCATATCTCAATAAAAGTATGGTTATCCTAGTGCCCACCCACAGTAGAAACCTAGAGCTTACTTATTATGAGACTTGTCAATTTGTGGGTGATTGTCCCCTGTTTTGTTTTTTAATTTTTAGATGATAAACAGGTACAATAACATAAACTACTCGTAACCTATTCCATATTTGGGGTGTATAGAGTATCGCCTCCTAGTGTGGGTGGAGGGTAGGAAACTGCGAGGACCTAAAAACCCAAACGGAATACTACCAGCTACCACGGCACACCCCGGGCAACATTGCTGGTAGACTGGTAGGAGTCCACTGGGCCCTCCTCTTTACCAGCAATGGCTGAGAACTCTCGGCTCCATCGGGTTTGTAGGCGACCCGATGGACTATCCAGCCTACCTAGCGGCAGTCCACCGCAGTTGAGCGCCGTATGCGAGGATGCAGGAGTCCTGGGGGGTTGAGTCGAACGGAGTCGGGATAGTACTACCGGGAGACAACACGCCCCCTTTGGTCCGAATTTCTGGCGAGACGGTGGCCTTGCAACTAGCCACTGCAAGGTATTGGACACGCGTCCGTACGGTCGAGATGGGTACGGTTCGCAGGCGAGATGTGTGGGGGCTCTCTGGGAGGGCGGGGTGTCGGCCATGCTGACGGGGCAAGGGCGTGTGGAACACCTGGGAAGATCCGGATCGATCAACCCAGCCATGCGTCTGCAGCTCCCGATGTCGCGCATTGATACCCAACTCTGCACATCTATATCTCACAAGTAATCCTGGTGTTCTTTTAAAGACATCCCCGGTGCGGGCTCCGTGGAGGGTGGGAAACTTGTGAGATGAACAAAAAACAACGGAATATGGACAAACATAGATCCGAAACCCCGAGAATGCCGGAGGGGAAACCCAAAGGCGCTCAACAGGAGAGCGGTGCTCCTACGGGCGTGCCAGCCTCTCCCAACACACCAGGTGAGGGTAGTAGTGGCCAAGGGCCACACCACACACAGACACCACACAGAGGTGGCGGTAGGGTGCAAGCCCCGCCAGCTACCTCTACACACCAAACACAGCGGAAGGTAAGTGGCACGAAAGTGACGCTACCTTCCTACACACGTGGTTTCGAGGCATCGACGTCGACCTCGAAGACCACAAAAACACACCCACGCGGGGGCGGTGCCAAGGCACCGCCACACTCATACAAAGGGTCTGCGAGGGGCGGGAAGTCTGCTGGGAAACCGGCGGGCTCAAAACCTCGAGCGTGGACTCAACACACCCAGCCCAGGCCACTACGCAAAGCCAGCCCGGAGATCGTCCCGCCTGCACCTGCAGAGAAATCCGCAGACGCGGGGCAGACACCGGCGCTGCTACCCACGCCTCCTACAGCTTCCCAGCTGGATGCCAGCTGGAAACTTCCCGTGTTGACCACGTGGGGAAGGAGGGAGCAAACCGCTAAGCGGGACGCCCCAGTACCCAACGCCGAACCCGGGAAGAAGAAGCACAGGAACCAGAAGCAGCGCCGCAAGTACCGCAAGCTACTGGCGGAACAAGCTGCTGCTCCGGTGCCTGGCCAACAACCAGGTGCTCCCGGGATGGAGACGGTGCGAGGCGCTGCCGGTGACCCCGGTCATCCGACAACAAGCCGTGCCGCTCCCAAAGGGAAAGGAGCCGTCAACAGGGCCTCGGAGGGGAGCCCCCCGGTGGCTCGGGCCTCTGCTAAGAGGGTTCGACTGGACGAGACTATGTCTCCGAGAGGCGAGCCCAAAAAGCAGAGGATCGAGCCATCGCCGGGTACCCCGCGGGTAGCGTACGCGGATGCAGCGAAGGCGGACCTGATGGTTGCTGTCACATCAGCAAGCACGGGTCACCTCTCGGCTGAACTCGCTGACGAGGCCCTAAACCTCATCCAAGCCCGCGTGATGAGAGAAGCGGTCCAAAACCTGCAGAGCCGGGGCGGACCACAGTTCCAGGGAAAGCCGTTACACGTGAACGGCACCCTGAGGCTGTGGTGCGGGGACCAAGCAGCGGTTACCTGGCTCAAGGAGTGTGTAGCCACCATCACACTCTCCTCTGGGGACAAGCTGGTGGTGAAGCGCCAGAGCGAGATACCGCGCAGAGTACGCTGCGGTATTCTGCTCCCAGGTGTTTATGACGATTTTGGCGTAGTAGCGCACTCGCTCCGCTATCAGAACACCTGGGTGCAGATGGACCGGTGGCTTCTGCACAGCGCTGACAGGCAAGGAAAGGAGACGTTTGCCATCGTCAGCATACCGGAGACGGAGGTGCAGGCCATCCTGGACAGGGGGCGCCGGCTCACATTTTTGTGTGGGTCGGTGTACCTCAAATTTCAGGGGCCACGGGGGAAGTTCGTGGAGACTCCACCCCCTAGCACCAACGCCACTGCAGCTGCTGTACAGCAGACCCCAGAGCCGATGGACGCGGCCTCAGCGACCGGAGCGACCGACGACGTTGTCGAGGTCACGCCCGGACGCCAATCCCCGGCGCAAGGCGCCCCCTGCTCCGAGCACGACGAGGAAGAGCTCCTTCGTGACCCCTCGGAAAGCGGGGAGGAGTGCGCACAGGGGATAGGCAAGCTGGCCATCGGTGAGGGTGACGGCGGGGAGGGGTCATCGGGGATTCGCACCAATGACGGAACCCCCTTCTCCCGGCTGTAACATCCTCCAGGCAAACCTCCACCACAGCGAAACCGCGACGGCTCAGGTCCGGAAGTGGCTGGAGGCCAACAACACCGCCGTGGTCCTGATCCAGGAGCCGTGGATCAGGAAGGGGGCCATATGCGGGCTCCGGAACATCGGAGGTAAGCTCACAGTACACACGGGACCGGAGAACCCCCGGACCTGCATTTACACCACCAAAAATATACATGCCGAACCCTTAACCAGTTTCTCCTCTAGAGACCTGTGTGCCATCAAGGTGCGAGGTGGTCCTGGCTTCCATCTACATGCCAGAGGCGGAAGATCCACCGCCACATGAAATGTCGAGGCTAGTGACCCACTGCGAGGAGAACAAGCTGCAACTAATTGTGGCCACGGACTCCAATGCACACCACCCCCTCTGGGGCATGAAAACTGCTAACAACAGAGGTAAGCTACTCGTAGAATACCTAATGTCAACCAACCTTAACATCCTTAATACAGGCTCTGAACCCACATTCGTTAACAAACGAAGCAGCACAATCATTGACTTGACTCTAGCAACTGAAGGAACTTCGCAGTACATCATGAACTGGCATGTCTCAAAGGAACTGTCGTGCTCAGATCATAGATGGATACGCTTCGTTATTCGGGTAAACACAGTCGCAGAAACTCCAAGGCGGAACCCACGTAAAACCAACCGCTTGCAATACGCCGAGCGGCTGGTACGTACGCTGCCGTCGGTGACCCCACACCAAATCGAGGGCCATGAAGCGATAGAGAACCAGGTAACTCTCCTAACGGACGCCATTATAGCAAGTTACCACCATGCCTGTCCTCTCTCCAACCCACCGGCTAACCGCAACAGCGAAGGAAAATGGTGGGGCCCTGAGCTGGAGAGGCTCAGGAAGAAGATGAGGCGACAATTGAACAGAGCAATGAACACTGGCGCAGACCAAGACTGGGAGAGCTACAAAACGACCAAGTCTAGGTACAAGAAACGCCTTAGGTACAGGAGTACGAGCTCATGGCGTAACTTCTGCAACAGCATAGAAACATGTTCACAGGCAAACAGGGTAAGGAAGGTTCTCTCCAACCAGACCACGCTCACCATAGGCTCCTTACGCAAGCCAGACAACACACTCACTAGCTCGTCAGAAGAGGCAGAGCGGTTCCTCATAGAAACGCACTTCCCTGACTGCGTGATATCACAGTCGACCAGCTGGGCGAGCGTAGAGGCCCCCCCTACCACGGTAGATTGGGAACAGGCCCTCAAGGTAATCAACCCCCATAAAGTTAAATGGGCAATCAACAGCTTTGACTCCTTTAAATCACCGGGACTGGACGAGATCTTCCCAGCCCTTCTGAAGTGGGGGGGCGAGCGATTGGTTCAGACCCTCACCGGGATCCTGACCGCCAGCCTGGCACACAAGTACGTGCCCAGACGGTGGAGGGAGGTCAAAGTAATATTCATACCAAAACCAGGTAGGAGTGACTACTCAGACCCCAGATCCTACAGACCCATCAGCCTAACCTCGTTTCTACTAAAGACCTTGGAAAGGCTGTGCGACAGGGATCTACGGGAGAGTAGCCTGGCGAACATACCAATGCACCCAAACCAACATGCCTACAGCCAAGGTAAGTCCACAGACTCAGCCCTACATGCTGTAGTAAGCAAGGCAGAGGAAGCCATCAAGAACAGAACAATGTGCCTGGGCGTCTTCATAGACATTGAGGGGGCCTTCGACAAGACCAATTTCAACAGCATAACAACCGCACTAGCCAGACACGGGGCAAACCCGACCATGGTCAAGTGGATAGGTAATATGCTCAGTAAAAGGGTCATCAGACTCAATGCAAACAACAACCAACTAGCACTGGTGGCAAAGGGCTGTCCTCAGGGCGGCGTTCTCTCCCCGTTACTATGGAACATAGTTGTAAACGAGCTGATCGCCGAACTGAACGATAGTTACTACTACGCGGTAGGCTACGCGGACGACATAGCGATACTTACAAGTGGCAGTGTCACCAGCACGGTATGTGACGTCACCCACTCAGCCCTAGGTATCGTGGAACGCTGGTGCACAAGCAACAAACTATCTGTCAACCCGAAGAAAACGGAGATGGTACTGTTCACAAACAAACGCAACCTGGGCAACTATAAACTCCCCAAGTTGTTTGGAACAGAACTCCAGCTATCAAATGAGGTAAAGTATCTAGGAGTCATACTTGATAGCAAATTGAACTGGAGCAATCACCTAAACAGCAAGATAGACAAAGCAACAATCGCTTTCTGGCAGTGTCGAAGGATGGTAGGTAAGACCTGGGGACTGCACCCCAAGATCATCCTATGGCTCTACACGTCAGTGATACGACCAATCATAGCCTATGGTGCGGTAGTCTGGTGGCCACGCACTAGACTGTCCACTGTGGAAGCTAAACTACAGCGACTCCAGAGACTAGCCGGTATGGCAGCCACCGGATGCATGCGGACTACACCCACAGCATCCCTGGAAGCCCTACTCGACCTCCCGCCACTGCATCTCTTCATCCAGCAGGAGGCGGCGGCGACAGCGGCACGTCTTAAAAATTTGCACCTGTGGAAACCCGCCCGGGTACCGCACACCGAAATACTCTACGAAGCGGTTAACGAGGAGCCGCTCATGGAGGCAGCGACCGACAGTATACCAAAACAGTTTATCTTCGACAAAAGGTACAAAATACAACTGCACGAGGATCCGTGGGAAGGTCTCAATCCCAGGGAAGTAAGGATCTTCACAGACGGATCCAAGACTAAGTCGGGATCCGGAGCAGGTACCTTTTCGGAAGATCTAAACATACACATCTCAACGCCACTAGGAGCCCATAGCACAGTCTTCCAGACGGAATGCGTGGGCATCATTATGGCTACAGAAGCGATCGAGCAAAGGAAAGTAAAAGATCTCCCCATCCGGATACTCTCCGACAGCCGATCAGTTCTCCAAGCCCTACAGAGCTATACAACAACGTCAGGGCTAATATACGAATGTCACAACGCCCTTTCCAAGGTATGTAACATTAACCCCATCACCCTACAGTGGATAAAGGGACATAGCAACTCACGCGGTAACGACGCAGCCGACATACTCGCGAGAAGGGGCTCAGAAATGGAAATGATAGGTCCCGAACCATTTTTGCCCCTTCCGACCAGCTGGCTGCGAAATAAACTGCGCCGAATCACCAAGGTAAAGCACCAGCATTATTGGAGCAACCTAAACACCTGCAGGCAAAGCAAGGAAGCCCTTCCGACAATCAATCCCGGATTGTCGCGTAAGTTACGACTGCTCAAAAGGGCCCAACTCCGACTGCTAACTGGAGCCATAACCGGCCATGCCTTATTTAACAAACACTTGTTCAACTTAGGTGTTACAGACAGCCCCCTGTGCAGAGCATGCATGGCGGCGGAGGAAACCGCAGCCCACGTCATCATGGAATGCCCGGGGGTGGCAACATACCGGGCACGTCATCTCGGAACACCGAGATCGCTACCAGACGCCGTCGGCAACGTCAAGGGTCTGCTAGGCTTTCTGGTAGAACTGGGTTGGCAGGAGTAACACCACCAACCCCTCACGCAAAATAGGCGCAGTTTTTAAGTCGTCGAGTTGCGGAAAAGAGCCCGCCATAACCTATACCTATACCTATACCTAACCTATTCCATATCCTATGTTATTACTAAACGACCGTGGTGGCTCAAAGTTTAGAAAGACAATTATAATTTAAAAATATAAGCGCTTACTTAAACTTGGAATATGACATAGGTTTTTAGGGTTCCGTATCCAAAGTTTGCCAACCGTATTACTATACGTCTGTCCGTCTGTCTGTCAGCGAGCTCTACTGGATCTTATGAGGTCAAGAAGCATAATGGGACTGTTTTCACAGACTGTTTACTTCAGCTGTGGGGGCCGCATATAAGAATAGTACGGAAACCTTCGTGTGCTAAAAGAAACTGAGAAAAGATTTGGTTTTTTGTATTTTAGTTTAATAACCTCAAAGTCATAAGACCGGTTTTAAAAATTCCTTCACCAGTGCAATGCTTTATTATCAGATTATCTATCACTGAGTAACATAAGTTATATTTTAACTCCACTACCCCTTTACACACAAGCCTAATTGTAAAGTGAAGTACATAATTAAATCTTACTAAAGATTTATATTCATATGGATGGATTTAGCCCTTTTTTGAGTTTATCAATTCATTTAATTTAATTATGGATGTTTAAAATGCAAGCACGCAGATGCTTTCTTTTTTGTTTACAAGGTCCATGTTTAGGGTTTGCAATATCCGCCCAATTTTTTAATATTCGGATAATTGAATACTTCAATATTTATTATCCGAATATTCAGATATTTGAATAATTTCGGATAATTTTGGTATTTTATAAAATAAAACAAAATTAGCGTATTTAAAGGTGTGTAATGCATAAAATCAACAAGTCAAGTAACAAAAAACCTGAAAATTAAAAATAAAACATGCTTTTATAATCATTATATGAGTTGTCATTATCGCACCACGTAATTTGTAATTTTTATAATAAAACTAAATTGCAAATCACATTTTTTTTAATATCACGCGTGACGCGACGCGAAACAATAGCACACAACCTACCTTCGTACGTTATAGATACAGACTGACTGACTGACTGAGCGAATGGGTTCGTTGTTCGGTCGGTTCAGAGTCTGAACTTCAGACTGTTCAGAGTAGGTAGGTAATACCAATAATTATTTTAGTGACAGGTAGAAAATCCGCCTTATCTGCAAGTGTTTTCGTTGCTCATTTAAATACCTAATAATAGAAACATTAGTAACAATTCGTGTCTGTTAGATTTAATCAATATATTATGTAATTTATGTAAGTTGGTATTCAGATACTTATTTAATAAAATATAATACTTAATATGGAACATTTGTCTAAACACCTTATTTGGGCAATACAGATGGACATAAAACGTCATTAGTCATTAGTGTTTTTTTTCGTATTTTTTTTGAATTTTTCCTGCTTATAAATGATTTTATTAGTGTTTTCAAAATATCCGTTTATTCGGATAATTGAATATTCGGATTATTCGAATTGCAAACCCTATCCATGTTCAATCAGAAAAAACCCTCACACTCGTATCAGCTCAAGTGTTAAGAGCTACGTGGACAGAGTCACGGGCATCAGCTAGTTTGTAAATAAAAGGCCTATCTACAAATCAACACGCACTTTCATCAGATATAGTCTGTACCCTGGGAGGAAGCGCCTGAAGGGTCTGACATGAGTGACACGGGCTCTCCCTTGCCGGTTCTACATCGTTCCCCGCATAGATAAATTATAACTTTATCTATAGACTGCGCCTCTATTCGTGACGGTAAAATACAAATCTTATTTAATCTGTATTTAAGTCGGCCGCCATTACCCCCTCGTCTGTGTCGCCTCGCATAATTTTATACCCCTCGTCTGTGTGACTATGACGTCATCGCTGTCACGTGACCGAGTTTAAACGCTCCTAGCTCTCAATTGGTTCCATGTTTCGAACTACTGAATGTTATCTATGGAAGATTGAATTTTTAAGATTTTTCTACAAGCAAATTAGAACCCTATCTTCAAAAGATACGGCATAGAATCGCGAAAATAGGCAGAAGTAGCAATGATAAGGATCCTAAACAGACACTGCCGACGGTCTAGTCAGGATCCTATACCAACACAGACGAAGGGTTACTGTCAAGTAAATAAGAGCTATCAAAACGTTGACAATACGAAAACAGGTCTAAAACGCTATGGTTTTTACCGTGTTGAATAGATTCGCTGCTCTCGGATCGTCGTTTTGATGGCTCTTATTTATTTGTCAGTAATGGCGATAGATTTAAATATAATACTATAACAGCGCCTGTATTCTAGGCGGTAAATTCCAAATCATATTTGAAAGTGTCGAATTTAACTTTTTAAACTCAACAATGCTATAGGCCGTATGTCATATAAAACTCCCGTAGCAATATCAACCTTATCACTAACCGAATAGAATTAAAATTGCTTTGGCTGTTGAATTTGGGATACTGCTTATTGGCTTAGGAGGGCAGAATGGGTTTGCGGTTGACCTCAGTATCTCTGATGTTAAGTGACAAAGAGGTCGAGGGTGAGAAAAAAGCCTATTCACTCTTGCCTTGGAATCAACAAAGTTGTAAGATTACGGGAATACAGACGCAACGAGAGCATTCCACTCCTTGACAGTGTGAATAAAAAATGACACAGCAAACCGCGAACTTAAAAAAAACGACTTCCTAGGGTAGAGTCACCAGTGGTCAGCCAGAGACCTGTAGTCTACCTCTGCCTATATTTTGTATAAGTGGGAAGAGTACAAAAGATATATTTCCCACTCTTCGCACTCATATAAGGTCGACCACTGGTGACTTTACCCTATATGATTTTGAAACTACTGGGTCGGACTATAGTAACTTTGCTTAAGCTCACAGAAAATAACAGACTGTCCTTTTCAGATAATATTACATGATTAGCTCTATTTTCACGTAACAGCCGCTAGGGAGCGCCCTTTTCATTCCCGTCTCGTTTGCGAGACCGTTTGATACCGGAGCCTCTGGGTCTGGGTAAAGCCTCCGAAATTATGGTGTTACCTGCCTAATGAGGAGGGATGTTACGTTTACTGCTCACATAGAATAAGGAATAAAATAAATGTGACTTATCACTTCAAAAAGTAAATTAGGTTTGGTGTTTTTCCCAAACATTGTCACTATTTATTTTGGTTACAAAGGCATTTTACTCATAAACTAAAAAATGTATATGGATGTTAGGAGACTTGTATTGACGCTACTTAGTTAGGTAGGTAGTTAAATAACAAAAATAAATATCTCTCCATACATCATACAAGTAACAGAGATGTTTTTTTTTCAACACCCTTCAACGTTTCACACATGTTCTGACAGTTCTTTTAAAAAGACTTCACGGTTGTAAGCATTTTTTTTTCATACAAATTCCATCTACATTTTATCCTATAGGTACGCATTTCTGTGTGAAGTAGACTTAATTTTGTAGAGTAGTTAAAAGCGAAAACGTTGAAACCCACTTGAGCTAAAACTCAACAGCTCATAAAATGATTAGTATTCTTAATATAATTAGCTTCGTGCGCAAATGGCGGTCGAGCTTGGAGCCCAATTAAATTATGAAGGGTAGGAGTTAACTACCAACAGAGGGTTTAGTCTTTATATAATAATATTACGTTTTAAATTCCTTCACAAAAATAGGAGTGGTAGTGTAATACACTAGACCGTAAGAAACATGATGGTTGCTATGAAGTGCTACTATTGAAACTTCTGATTTCTCGTCCCTTTCATTCCTAATTAGTGACTAAGTCGAGGGAAACGGATAGAAATAACGTAACTTAGAACTTCAATTTTCAAATGAGCACTGAACTTGGCTGCACAAAACGCTACAATGTAAACGTCAATTTATTGACGTACGTGTCTTAAGACGGAAATCTTAGCCAAAATCGGATCGCTTACCTACAGCCAGACGGGTAGATCGACAAAGGTCAACTAAGGCTGAGATTTATATAGATCTAGATTTCGGTCAGGAAGTTCAAAACTTGTATGAAGTTACTAAAATTTGTTCTGACATATTTACTAACGGGCCTTTACTTTACCGGCCATACTTCTAAAGTCCGTATAGGTAATCAATTGAACTTGATCAAGGTACCCGTCTAAAGATATACGACTAAGTAAACGTCCGTCATTGAAAATTATAAATAAATTTTTGACGTGTCTTAATTGAGACGCCAAGCTTAGCGAAAATTTAAACCGATTTCAATGAGTTTGTTAAATAAATAATAAATAGCGCATTTGGGTTCGGAACTTCGGACGTAACGTGATATCGACTTTAATCTTTGTACCTACTTACTTTAGTAATTTTGCGTAATTTTGCGGTGGCGTTTTTAAAAGTGAACCTTCTGTATTTGACAGTTCTGTGCCCTACCTGCAAAGGGCTTAATGCTGAAACATTTTTGTTTATGGTTCGGGTAATTCTTCGTAATGGACGCCATGTTTTGCTAATAGAGGAACACTCTTGGGGGCTTCTGGACCATAGACATTTTGTTTTTGTTTTTACATGCTTATTGACACAAATAAGTGTCATACTTCCAAATATTAAAATAATTTTACTTTCCGGAAAATGACTGTTTATTTTAAAGAAGGTAAGTTACCTAATTGTTGTCAGTAATTATTATTTGAAAATTAAAAAAGAAAAGAAGTAGAGTACCTAACTACCTATCTTTAATGTAGTACTTAACTCTTATCCTTAATTCGTTACTAATATTAAAAAAGTGTGTTTGTTTATTTGTTCCGTTTCCACGATTGAAAACCTCAAACGATCGGCGATATAATATGAAAATAGGTTTCTCTCCACAGTCCTACTTACTTTTTCTACTATTCATAACCCTGACTACGCAAACGTATAGATTCAACAATCTCAAGGGTAAATGTCGCCAGTCGTAAATACACTCGTATTGCCCCCAAGGGACTTAAAAGGATAGTTTCGTATTCTCTGTACAATGTGTCATTTACTTTTGGGAAATCTGTTGCGACATGGTTGCGAAATGTTTACTTTGTAATACTAGTCAATAGCTTTAATGACGATGCCAGACGTGTGAAAAATTATATTTTAGAGCGAGCAACATTATACTGAGTCGTATCTCACCCTACACTGGCCCATGATGGCCCGTCGTGCGGGGCCATTAAGTATGTACAGTGCGATGTGAGATAGCTCTTAAAACAACCTTCGGGTTTGTACTTCTTTCTCAGTCGCACTATACGACTCTAACCGACTTCACCTGAATCCAAGCTATCGGACTGTAGGTACCTACCTTCCTTTTGTTCAGTCGGGTAATAAAAAGTGCTTCAGGGTTCAGTTTATATTGGTTGGATTATAAAATGAAGTGAACAAGGAAGCGCTACCTAATGAAGAGTCAATCAAGCTTTAAAGTTGTAACTGAATTGATATTAGGTACCTACTCAGTAAAACCTAATAAAGTTATAAGTATTACAATTAAAGATCGAATTAAATAATTTAATGATTTAGTCTTCTAAATCTAATTTGAAATTTGAAAAACAAATCGCAGTAATCTTTATAACCTAATTAATAATCCACCCATAATAGGTTACAAAACATACATCATATTTAACGGGATAATATCATGTGTTTTTATTTTTACACACTCAACATGCGTGCTAACGTAATGTTAAAAGTTTATACAAACCATTAGCTTTTACAACCGCTGACGAACAAGGTCATAACATTTCAAGCACTGAAAACATTACGCATTTACATGAACTCCGTTAATTTGAGGCTAGCTTTTGTTAAGTTTATTTCTACTCAGCTCGGAGTAACTCGAGCCACTTTTACTAATTCAGGATACGGTTGAGCCCCAAATAACTAATTAAGTTTATTAAGTTCCAAACATCCAACAAAATATATCAATAGATAGTTATAATCAAGGCAGCAAATATAATATTTATGTGAAATGCATATGAGTGCAGTTTAGTTTGTTATAAAAAGACAACGATAATAAGCAAGCATTTTAATATGTAACCAAAACAAACCAAGGGCAAGTCAGAATATGTTATCTGTGAGTGGGTGGCCAAATGTGACAAAATTACTAGAAATTGGTGTTTATTTAGTTATTTATGTTACATGTTTTGGTTTTGCTCGTTTACACTAATAATTATAATATAACTACGTAGACTAGATAATTTTATTTTAAAATAGGTACCTTCAAGCAAGGTCGAATTAAGATGTCACGAAAAGCATAGTTCGTGAAGTATACTAAGTAATAATAACGACACCGTCTAAAAAAATACTTATGCATATTCACAAATCCTAATTAACTAATTATAACGATATTTGCTTCATGTTACAATAAAGTATTTGCATGTTCTATTTAAAATTAGCTTTTAAAAATTATAGGAAAAATTTAGGTTACCACTAGCAACACTTCATAGCTTATGTCAAATTAGTGTCAAACTCCGTTCAAGAATTCAAGCATCAACGAACGTTCCATTTCGAATTATTTCGAATCTAAATAATATTGATAATTAATTTGGTAAATAACTAAAATATGAACACTCTATCTGATAATAACGCGGATAATTGTAATGAGGAAAATTCCGCAGAGTCACCGCCGCAAAGGCGGCGTCGTTCGAGTTTTTTTGAACGCAGAAGCATCGGTATTGTTGAAAGCATCATTTATGTTATATTGTTAGTTACAAACGACTTAAAACACGAGTGTTAAAGCGGAGTGACGTTATAGAATAAATATTGTTGATAAAGATAATACCCATCGGTTTTAAATGCTTTGTAATTATCATTTAAACACAAAACATTACAAGCCAATTTATTTGTTTAGTGCCTGAACCCACGATGGAAATTGAACATAACGACTCCCAGGAAGATGACAGAGATGATGGACACCTCAATCAGTATGTATTATTCACAAATTCCAAGTTGTAAGTCAACCAAACATTTAGAATAAGATATTTTGGCGCTGCAGAGATGACAAAGTGTCTTAATCTTAGTGTTATTATCATGAAAACATCAGAAGATTAGCATTATTTAAACTTTCATTTTGTAACATTTTTCCAAATGGTGTTTTCCCACTGAAATAGGTTTCAAGGATACAAAGCCATACTTTGACACACAGATGGACTAATTCACTTTTTTATTAAATTATTCAGAGATCAGTGGCAATGGCATCTTTGCCGCACATTCCTATTTTCAGAGGTTATAAGTACATTTTATCCCCATTACAGATACTATGCACAACTGCTGAGTGAAAAGCAGCAATGGAAAAAAGAAGTTCAGAACCGCAGAGGTATTCTGCATGATGCTGAATTGTAAGTGTTATAATAAAAAATATTTTTTCGGCGTTTTAAGTCCACTAGTAGTTTGACGACACATTCAACATGCTAGTTGGTTACTTTGAGTTTGAATCCCGGTACAGGCATATATTTGTCAAGCGTGGTTACTAGACAATGCTAAGCATATTTAATATTGACAAAATTAATATTTAAATACATAGAAAACATCAAAGACTCGGAAACAAAAATCAGAGCTCATCACACAAATATTTTGCTTATATAGAGAAGCTGTTTGAATGTGCAGGTTTCGTGATGATGTTTTTCCTACACCACCAGAGCATCAGGTAATTAAGTTAGAAAAACGCATCGTGACCACGGGGTTTGAATTCAGTACCATTATGATCAAGAGTCGACCCCATAAGCCGCTAGGCCACCGACATTTTTCGTAAGCAGGGTCACTACCAACTAGGCCAACACATCATCACCTGTTTATGTCACACTAGCTGTTCCCATGCCGAGTTTGTTGGGCACTATAACACTCCCAAATAAAGTGGCTTTCTATTGATAAAAGAATTTCCAAAATTGGTTCAGTAGATCCAGAGATTACCCCCTACAATGTCACAAACTTATGTCTTTCTAATATTAAGTATTAGATAACATTACATTATACAACATTTATTTACAGACAACTGAATATGGCAAAGAAATCTGATAAGATCCGAATCAACTACAGCATCCTGTCTAATGAAGACATTGACTTTATCAGGGGAAAGCCAAACTTAACGGACCTTGTTGACAACGTCAATAAGCTACAGAAATCAACTATGGTTACTTACGCTTTGTTCAAAAGAATGTGCGAATTGGATGGTCTCATATTGGATCATGCGGAGGACAAGGTTCAGAGAATTACAAGCGCTCTGTTAGAAAACAGTGCTGGGATTAGTTAAATAAATGTATTGGTAAGAAATGTTTGTTGTTTAATTTACTTATACGAAATCTTTTTCTTGTCAGAAACTGAGATCAGCATGCCTTTTGCACTCACAATCTACTGATGATAATTATGTTGTCAACTCTTAACCTACCCGGGTACCAAAACGAACAATTTTTTTTAGGATAATTAATAGGTGGCTATACAAAAAATGATGAAAAAAAATTATGCCAACTGTACGAACTCTGCGCAATTTTGCCTTGTTTATACTTCTCATAAACACTTTTGTGAAGTAAATTGTTGAGGAATTATTTGGCACCTTCAATTCAAAACGAAAAGGTCGAAATCTTGTATTTTTATTAGAACCCCATGCCTTAACAATATCCCCCAAATTAAACTACGCTCCGCCTTTTGTAAAGCAAAGGCCTTTTTAAGTCCATACAGACTGAACTACACATGCCATGCCTTGAATTTTGCTGTGTAATACAATTCTGGTTTAATCGGATATACTCATATATTCAGTATGTATTACTCAGCTAAATTATGAGGAGTAGCTTGCTGGTTTAACACTTTTCGACGGTTCTATGACCTCGAATATTGAATTATGTCCAGTATAAACTTACACGCACTAAGTATGCACTCGCGTACTTCTCTATACGAGGCGTGAGTCACAGAACCGTCATCTTGTGTTGTGACTACAATATCTGGCCCTGGATTAACGTAGCCTTGGCGGCGGCCCTGAATATTCTAATAAGAAGTATTTGCATAATCATAACATATTCTGGTTATATCTACATATTATGTATGTTTGAGTAATATAGCTGCGGTCCGGAATACTCTGGATATTTACTGTTTGCATTATTTTTTACATTTGTTGGGATCCATTGTCGAACTCAGAACCACTTCAGTGGCTACGTCACGACAAAAGCAATCTGTAGAACTTCCAGGACGTAGTGAAAAGTCATACGAACTCGTATTTCGTCGGATAACCTCGTATACATCTTGCTTTCTCTATTTAGCTTATCAATGGATATTAAAGTCGATTGAGAAAGCAAGATAAAAACGAGCTTTTCTGAACAATTAAGATGTGTCGTATGTTTATTTACTACATTTTAGGCAAGGGGCTATACTAGTGGTCCTACTCAAAGAAGAGTTCAGAGGGCAGCGGCGCCGCTGGGGGGCTACGTTTTGGCAGTATAGCTCCTGTAGCACCCTGTGGAGACAGCGACAGGCGGAAGCCCCGGACCTTTTACCGGTCAAGTTGGACATAACCCGCCTTGCCTGCCCGCTGGGCCTTTATAATATATATATTTTTCCTTGCCCCGCGGCGACTTGAACAGCTTCTACCGCGGGAATATGGCGTTTCGACAATTAAGTTATTTCGCCAGTGTCAAGTATATATAAGTATAAATCAATATAGCAATAAAACACAATCCAATCTTCTCTAGGAAGATTGGTGGCAACGTTGTACGGTGATATGTAGGACAGAGGCCGAGATAGTTTTAACCTCTGTAACACTGCGAGTCCATTTGAGTTATGTCATACATACTAACATAATGGATGAAAATGTCTGAATAAATGAAATCTTTTATTATTAACCGAAAAGTAAGATGCCAGGATACACGAAATAAGTCCAAGACTTCTATCACTGTGCAACACAAAGGCATTAAAAGTACAAATCACTAACAAAAAAGAACTTTGGACACAAAAATAAAAACTAAAATTACACATCCGCCATCTTTTGACGTTGCAAATGGCCTCCATAATATACCGGGTGTACAATCCAAATGGGTCAGTATGGAGAAGTCGGAAACTATGAGAGATAGCGAGATCTGTTGATCTGTTCTTAGGAACCATGACGTCGATTTTAGATTTAATAATAATTACATTCAAACTTTTTTATTAACTCTCATACATAACCGGGAATCGAACCTGGTCAAAATCAATGTGTATAAATTCTGCAACTCTCAAGAAGCACAACACTAATGGAATCTTGTTTAAAGTATGAGAGTTAATAAAAAAGTTTGAATGTAATTATTATTAAATCTAAAATCGACGTCATGGTTCTTAAGAACAGATCTCGCTATCTCTCATAGTTTCCGACTTCACCATACTGACCCATTTGGATTGTACACCCGGTATATTATTTTTGACATGATTATCGTATTTTCAACGTTAAGATTTTTTATTTACTTGTCAGTGTCGGTTGAGGTAAAAACAACACACGTTTATTAATATGGTTTTACCGAGTTACTAGCATAGAGCTCTGTTACGGATACTTACGTACTAATAAAAGTTGCGAGAATGTAATATTTACTATATTTACTAGTTTATTTTAACTAGTGATACGCGGCATGAGAGTTTATTTTTGAACATTTTTGAGGGCAAAGTTGAAGGAAAGAGGTGTGTTATCAGGTGAAAAAGCTGGCAGAAAACAGAAGAGTGGCAATTACTCCACCGACAATATATAATTATAGATAGATAGATGCGAACATATGTTCGTTTGTTTCGTCTTCGCTGCTCAACGCCTCAACCGCTCGAGGAAAAAATTGGTACAGTACCTACCCCAACGGAAATGTTAAGCACTTTAGTGCGTTGTAATAGTAAACTTCAAACAGAACATCGAATGACCCACATGACAATGACAATGTCATTCACAATGACAGGGTATTCTAAGTATGCTCAACTTTTTTATTGGGTACAATATACAAAACAAACACCGTACATTTTATCCCGAAAAAATTAACAGTTCGCACGGTTTTTTTTAAGATTGTGCCCTAGCGGGATCATTTTAGACCTTACAGAGCTGGACATAAGACCTTTTATTTGATCGCAGTAAACGTTTCCATTTGATTTAGTGCTAAACCAGTTTTTGACGGGCACGCTAGGAACAATATAAGCAGAGATTTCAGCGTAAGATTTTTCCACGCTACTTTTTACGTAACCTACTTATTAATTACACATAAGTTCCATTAAAACCACCGATTTCCTCGTCACGCCATTCTTACTTGTAGTAATAAGAAACGCACTAAAGTGGGTCATATATTGATTAACATAGTCATGGTTTCATTAGAAGGAAGTGGAAAAATGCAGCCGCTCAAGGCCTCGCGTGCCACATTAGTGCTGAGGTAGCTAGAAACCCAACCAGTCATAATGGATGAAATTTGTTGTGGATTCACTCCAATATTACCCCTCATGTGGACAATTGAGAACAGAGAGTTCGAAGTTTAGTTAAGCTCCATCCCTGTCACTCGCCATTCGAGACAATGGAAAGGGATGGAGCTAACGTAACTTGGAAGGTGCTTCGGGTTTGTACTTAACTCACTCGCGCTTAATAAGAGCGTATGAGAGCGAGTGAGAGACAAGTACAAACCCCGTCTCCGGGCTATTAGATAGTTATCTCCGACTCTTTGTACCAAAGAAAGAAAGAAAGAAACAAACACACATTCATAGTTATAATATTAGGCAGGATAAGGATGCAAGCATAAAAAATACAAGTGTATAATGATACCTAACTACCTACGCTCTACGGCCCAGTTTTGTGTTTCAACACAAACAACGCGTAAAAATAAATTACCGGCAATAAAAGCAAGTGCAACGAAACCTTTTTGAATTTTGCATAAATTTACCAAGTTACCACTCACACTTTCCATTCGATAACAACCTTTACAAGCGACTTAAACGTCTCTGACTTAACTTAGTGCCAGTACACTGAGTCCTTTGACGTTGCTACCGCTGTTGTGGAAACCTATTCGGTTAAGTTATGGCACGATTAATTGCTTTTGAAGAAGACTAGTGTAACCAAGTGGTGAAAGATAAAAAGATAAAAGATGTTTATTCAGTAAGTAGGCTGTACGGGCACTTTTACACATCAAAAATCTACCAGCGCTTCGCAAAAGACCACTGCTGAGAAGAAACGCGGCAAGAAACTCATACCTATACACACATTCGTTCTCAGAGGGCCGATTTGACAGCTGTCAACGCAGTAGGTACAAAATACAACCTCAAACATGCCTCAATTTTTTGAACTGAGTTGACAGCTTTCATTTCTGGGCTTTTAAAACAAGCCTATAGTCGCGCCGAGTATGAATACGTTTCAGTCGTGGACTGTAGGTTATCCGACTGCAGTTAAGAATTAGGTTGGTGACATCAAGCTTACATCACAAGGCGGTGTGTCAGCTAAGCTCACAAAGAACATAGGTAGTCCGTGCAGCGCAGAAGAATAAAATATAGCCTATGTTCATCAGGGATGAGTCGTGACTCGTGAGTGTTGTTCCTTTGCCCTGTTGTAGGTTTTAATTGCTGTTTACATATGTGGTAGTAATGCTGACTGACTCACTCACTTATCTTAAACCTAAGCTACTTCTAGGAGACTTAGAAAGTTGTTTAACATCCAACTGGGTAATTGTGTGTATTGTTATACAAAGAAATAAATCTGAAAATAGTGATGTTATATGTGTTAACAGTCGGATACGGAGGGTTCCGTAATATTATTGTATCCCCTTTTTTTTTTTTGTTATAGCGACGATCTATCTATCTACTAAGGTAAGTAATTCACACTCGAAAAATGCAAGTGTCGTCATTACGGCTTCTAAGATACAGCCCGCCGACGGACAGACAGACAGACGGCATTGGAGGCTTAGTTATAGGGTACCAACGGGACCCTTTTGGGTACGGAACCCTAATAACCAGTAAGGAACTGGTAGGTAGGTACTGTATTTTACTAAGGCAGTCAACCGTGTAAATTGAGCCACTAAATTATCCACTCGATAGTGAAACGTTATGTCATACAATTAGGGCCACTTTTTCTGCGACAAATTGGATGGTTTCTAATGGAGGTAATTGAGCAATAAGGTGCAAATTATAAGCAAAAAGCGATTCTTTATAGGACTGCCCGATGCGGTTATATTTTTGACAAGGACCTCTATTCTACTGGTAGAGAATGCCATTGTGCAATAACTACACCCTATGTACTCAAATTTGTATTCTTGTGCAATAAAGACTCGCCCTCTTCTATTTTTTTTTATTTTTTTTTATGTAGTTCAAGAAATTCATAACAAGCTAAACTTAGTAAAAACATATAAAAGATCACAACACAATTATTTTCGTTAAAAGCGCAATAGCTAACGTGTTCTTGAAATATGCTCTGCCCTTATCAGTCATATGACATTTGAGTTTGAGAGGAACGGATAAAGAATGCTTTAAATAAAATAAGTTTATAGTGTGTTAAGTTATAGTACAACTTAATTGAGTGTCGGGGTATGCATGAGGTGCGGGAGAGGGCAACGATGACTTCAGCACTAGGCAGATAAGAAGTCAATTCTGACACATTGACTATACCTATACATACACTCATGCTTTCATTTCCAGGCAGAGCCACCGAATAACTCTAAAAAGTTATTGTTATATAATTCTGTAACCACATTTTGCACAAACAGGCTAAGATGTTTACCATGTTCATTACCCACTAAGAGCGAAAGAGATAACACGAATGGGAAAATTGGGAATGAGACAGCGATGCGCAAGACATTCCAGACCCGTGTGCCAAGGACGTCGCCATTGTGAACGGAGCGAGCAGAACATTGCAGAAACGAATAGTCTCGATCGTCCTTGGCGGAGCAAACTACATCGATTGTTCCGGAAGATCCGTTGGATGGAAGGCGTTCTGGAATAACGTGAGAACTATAAAAGGCGGATGGGGGCACAGTCAGTCTTTACTTGGAAAGCGAACAGTGCGATCAAGAGCGACCCTTCGATATACTTAAGTCTTTTAAAATGATAAAAATAAAAAAAACGGAAGACTTATGGGGCGTGTCAGTTAAGGTACTTGAAACCATTCTGGAGGTCGTTGCTCCCACCCTAGCTCGTATTTTCAATAGTTGTATCGACAGTGGCATTTTCCCAGTTTAATGAAATTTAGTAAGGTGGTTCCTATTTTTAAATCAGGTCATAGAAATAATCCTTCTGATTATCGTCCAGTATCTGTCCTTCCTGCGTTCAGCAAAATATTTGAAAAAATAATGCTAACACAATTGACTTCTCACTTTAATACTAATAAAATTTTACACGATCAACAATTCGGCTTTATGAAAAGTAGGTCTACAACTGACGCGGGCGCAAGTTTGATCAAATTTATTTTACAGGCTTGGGAAGAGTCGCAAGACGCCATTGGAGTCTTCTGCGACCTTTCTAAAGCTTTTGATTGTGTAGATCATGGCACTTTAATTTGTAAACTTGGTTTTTATGGCATCAGAGGAAATGCATTAGATCTCATTAAGTCATATTTAACACAGAGAAATCAAAAGGTAGCGATAAATGGAGCCGTTTCGTCAGAGATAGAGATAGATATGGGCGTACCTCAAGGTTCTATTTTGGGGTCGGTATCAAAACGACTGGATTCTCAAAACGACCAGAACCACATAAAGACTTGATCGCAAAACGACCACATCTGCAAAAAGCCTTTATCTCGTAATGACTTTCTAGTAAAACGACCACATAGCATAAAGTCTGAACATCAGAACGGCTTGCTATCAAAATTACTTGTTCGCAAAAAGACCACCTCGCAGAAGGTACGAAAAATAAAATCTTTTTTTTGCGGTACGACGACGTATTACGATGGTATGATGCCGATGGAATGATTTCATGCTATTTTACTAACAAGACTAATTGCTACCATGCCATTCTGAGATTAAGTTCATTTGCGATCTAGTTATTTTGCTATTAGGGCATTTTAAGATGTATACCTTCTGCGAGGTGGTCTTTTTGCGAACAAGTAATTTTGATAGCAAGCCGTTCTGATATTCAGACTTTATGCTATGTGGTCGTTTTACTAGAAAGTCATTACGAGATAAAGGCTTTTTGCAGATGTGGTCGTTTTGCGATCAAGTCTTTATGTGGTTCTGGTCGTTTTGAGAATCCAGTCGTTTTGATACCGACCCCTATTTTGGGCCCATTCCTGTTCCTTGTTTATGTAAGTGATCTGCCGTATATGGTAAGCAAAAGGTCAGGCATTGTAAGGTCTCTACTATTCAAGGTAAATAGGAAAGATACTGAACTCATTGAACCAAACAATACCTTCTCCATGATATCTGACTGGTTTGCTGCCAATACGACGACAAACGTTGTTTGACGACGCGCTGGCCTAGTTGGTAGTGACCCTGCCTACGAAGCTAGCGGTCCTGGGTTCAAATCCCGGTAAGGGCAGATATTTGTGTGATGAGCAAGAATATTTGTTTCTGAGTCATGGATGTTTTCTATGTATTTAAGTATATATTTCTCTATATAAGTATTTATATCGTTGTCTAGTACCCATAGTACAAGCCTAGAGCTTAGTTTGGGACTAGGTCAATTGGTGTGACATTGTCCCCTGATATTTATTTATTTATTTTATTTATTTTTAATAACTTAATGTTAAATCCAAATAAAACTAAATGTATAAAATTCTCATCAGCAAATTCATCAAATATAAACTTAGCCTCGAATATTAAACTTAATGGTGAAACCATAGACTTTGTAAAAACAACTGTTTTTCTAGGTATTACATTAGACTCTAAATTGCAGTGGGGTTCCCACATAACTGCGTTAGCAAGTAGGTTGAGCTCCGCTGCTTTTGCAGTCAGGAGAATAAGGCAGCTTACCAATGTAGCGACGGCACGGTTGGTCTACTTCGCTTACTTTAACAGTATAATTACGTACGGTGTTATTTTGTGGGGATCGGCTGCGGATGTACAGTGTTTATTTTGCAAAAAAGGGCTATTAGAGCTATTTATAACTTGGGGTCGCGTGTGTCATTGAGGGAATTCTTCAAGGCCATAGATATTCTAACACTGCCGTCGCTATATGTATTTGAAATAATCATCTTTGTTAGGAAGAATCTACATAATTTCCTAACGAACATTGATAAGCCAAAAGCAACCAGGAGCACAGGAAAGCTCAAAACCACATTTTATAGACTGGCCAAAACTTCAAAATCATTCTTAGGAAATTGTATAAAATTCTACAATAAAATTCCAAAAAGTATTACTGAACTTACTGACTCTAAATTTAAATCTGTCGTAAAACAAAAACTAATTTCCCGAGCATATTATAAAGTAAACGATTATATCATGGATAGGGATGTTTGGCAGTGAGTCGTCCGTCCTGCATGAGTAATCTACGCATAAATTTACCTACGCTTAAAAAAGGTGCACCTACTGTGCAAAATACTGTGATATTGTAAACTATTTATAATTATTATGTAATGATGTAAACCTTTTTCCTGAAAAAAATATACCTTGCCGAGTTTCTTACGCCGGTTCTTCTCGGGGCAAAGGTTTTATTTTTCGAACCGGTAGTAATGCTTTTTGACATTCATAGGTGCATTATATTATGCCTAAATTGAAGAATAAAGAACTTTGACTTGGACCCGAGCGATCTAAGTCTAAGTCTTCGAAGTTTTTGTGCGATAATTGGTTTGTATCGCTTAAAGTGAGTGCGTTATTAAAGTGTACTTTTGATTATCGGTGTTTTCGTGCATTTCTATCAGTTACCTACCCCCAAGTACGTAACAATATATACATCTCGTCCCTTATGCCGCGGACTCACTCGGTTAGCACGCGACACGTCAATTATTACAAAATACATGGCTAATTTAACTAATTCCTTTTGCTGGCTTTTACTAACGCGCAATTATTTGGCTACGGGGTAGCCGGAAATACACGACTTCCCAGGGGAAATCTTTGGGGGATTGTTTCCAATTTAATGATGTGCAATTTGACTCACGGGTACCGCAGATACAGACGTTCCTTGGAGAGTTTCGGAGTCGAAGGGTATTTATAATAACATTCGGCAGAAATGTTTCCTTATTACGATGCGTACCGTACAGTTAGATAAATAAAATAAAAAAACGGAACAATTTCAAGCAAATTGGCGTACCTACCTACTTTTAGGCCCAAACTAAACTCCAGTACGGGCTTGTTACACCTTCCTAAATTTAGTCACTAACAAGAGGGATGCAGCAATACGTATGGAGATATCTCCATCTCATTCCAACGTATTGCTGCGTCCCTATTTTTAGTGACTAATTTAGGAAGATGTAATAGGACTATAATATGTTTCATATCTTATTGTGCCTTGACAGATTACTATTTTATATTTCACGCGAACGTTGTTCCAGCATATTGATCAGTCAACTAACTTACAAAAATACGTACTTATCTAAACAAATTTTCGAAAAACAATAATTGTTGTTTGAAGCCTTTTTTAAATCATAACATGAAAAACTATGCACGTATTTCATGGAACTAAAAACAAACAAACGGACCGTTAATAGTGTCTGACATTAACGTTGTTCTTCGATCAAATTGTTGCGCCGATATGATTTTAATCATTAAATGTCATTGCGTTTCATTTTATTACATTATTTTCTACGAGGGCAATATTCTAGCGTGATATTAGACGATTTATGATACCTTATTTTATGGTAGGTTCATTAAATGCCCTTAACATATTTATAACAGAATACTATAGGTATCGATTACATTTTCTTTATAAACCTTATCGATATTGGAAAACAATTTATGCGATTTTAATTATCATCTTCATCATCATCATCATGTCAGCCGAAAGACGTCCACTGCTGGACATAGGCCTCCCCCAAGGCTTTCCACTCAGACCGGTCTTGTGCTTTTCGCATCCACCGCGGTCCCGCGATCCTGACGAGGTCGTCTCCATCTTGTTGGAGGCCTACCCACATCTCGTCTTCCGGTCCGCGGACGCCACTCCAGAACCTTCTGACCCCATCGGCCATCAGTCCTGCGAGCAATGTGCCCCGCCCACTGCCACTTCAATTATCGGCATCACTAAATTTGCCAAAATGAGTCACAGGCACAATAGGATGTGAAAAATATTATAGTTTGACTTCCGAACCGTTCAAACCCAGTGCAGCCACTGCAAACTCATTATTCCAACATTTAAAGTAAGTACATAAGTGTCGAGAAAAACCTAAATACCTCTATGTTACGGTCGCACGAGCCGCTCGTGATCGACGATTAAGTCGGTTCTTAATAGTGACGATTTTTCGTACACAAGTCAGAAAATACAACGAGTGAATAGAGAATATTAATGTCTTTTTCTTCACAGCTTCAAAAAAAGCTGATTCGTGTAACAAACAGTTGAGAAAAAATAAAATAATCAAGATATAAAACCCAACAAACGTTTGAACCTATCTCTTTCTAGCAAAACAGAATTTAACGTGGAGTTTATATGGTCCACCTGCGGGCCCTGCCAAGGTGCGTTACGCTAACTACCGTTTCTATTCGTTTCGTTTTTAACCTATCGCGTCACTGCTAGATCACGTGACTTCTCGTATCACGTGATCTACCAGTGACGCGATTGGTTAATAAAAACGAAACGAATAGAAACGGTAGTTAGCGTAGTGCATCTTGGCAGGGCCCTCTGTTACATGACAGTGATTAGTCAGAGAGATGCGATATGCAATGTGACATATCAGATCCCTATGTCAAATCGCTGTCTAATTATAATTAGCAGTTTAAAATGTAAAATGATCCGTATTTCATGGCCGATTTTAATTTTAATTTCACACTCGGTGATCACTTTTACGGTAGCATAGAGGCATTCCATCTTGGTCCTCAGGTTTGGCAACGCATTTGCAGTCTTATGCTAATGTCTATGGGTCACAGTTTCCACTTACCATCAGGTGGCCTGTGTGCTCGGTTGCCTTCTCTATGCCATAAAAAAAAAAACATATTTTCTTGAGAAATATCTAAAATCTCGTAACTACGGAGTTTATTAATTCTTCAATTTAATGGAGAGTATCGTTGTTTAAGAAAGTAAATAACCTTTTGTAGGCGTCCCGATCACAATTTCCCAAGGTATTTTATTTTTCACCGCCTACGCTAGATCATTACGCCATGATGGAAACTTTCTGTGTGGGACTTCAACCCTGACCTTTACGAGCGTTGCCAAGAGGGTTCATTAGGCATTGACGTCGCTGATTTTGAATGCACTTCAAGTAGTAGCGATACTTCTGGGATGAATAGGTACGGGCCTCTAGTCTAGGTATTAAAAAATTATCATCTTTGATCTGTCTGAAGTAAATAAGAGCTACCAAAACGTTAACAATACGATAACAGGTCAAAAGCGATATTGTTTGACGTCGTAGAATAGTCTCTGGCTCTAGCTACTTACCTAGACAAGATGCAACCGCTACTAACGTTTTTCTATTCTATCGCTCAAAGTGTATCTATTCTATCGCTCAATGTGTACTCGAAGTAATGGCCGACTGGTTTAATTTTATAAAAAAAACTGTCTCGGCACCGAATACCACTTGCGGTGGCTTTCGGAGTAGACACTGGAGACCCTCGATCTGTAGTCCAAGTGTTCACCAGCTTTTTATGGAACATTCTAAACAGATGGCCGATGAGACGGGTGACCAAAGAGCTGTTTTTGTTTTGGTTTATTATTCAATATAAAGAAACTTAATCTAGTAGTTACACATCACATTAAATGCTTACAGACGCCTGTGTGGCTTAATCGCAAGTAGTTAGGTGAGGTGATTCTCTTGAACAACTCGTTCTTAAGCTCGACGCACCAAATATTAACCGACGAGTTGCCGTTGCCGTCAGAGCGTAGAAACCACATTTAACAGGCCACATATGCTGCCACGCTTCTCAAGAATCAAAAGGGATGTATGTGCTTTCGCTCGAAGAACGTGAGAAAGAGTTAGCTTGCGCGCGTTGATTGCAACGTCAAATTCATATCATTGCTGTTGACTATAAAACTAAAACTTTATTTTTTCAAAGGGTTTGCCCTGGTTTATGAATTTATGTTCTCAATTATTAAACCAAAAAGCATCTTTAAACATTTCGAAGATTCAAGCAAAAACGTACAAAAAAGGTGTCATGATTGAAAATTCAAAAATATCGAACATGCTGTTTCTAATCGTGTTTTCATGTTTATCTGTTTCAAGGAAATATAATCATGTTTAACATATTTAAGCATACACATAGGCGTTACGCTTACTGAGATCCCGGTTTTGGAACATTACCGAGGCGTGCATTCTCAACTTACCTGCTTTACTTCGAGTGAGCTCGCTCGGTTGACTTCGCTCTCTCGATCGACCGTTCGACAGAGTCGTTTTTAAGAGAATAACCTCTGGCAGCTTCCCCACTTAAAGTATTAGCTGGCGCGAGGAAATGCTGCCTCCATCTTTGGCACTTTGCCACTCGGCTCTACATAGATATAATTTAGTTTTTTTTTTAAATGTATAAAGTTTTTATTAAATTTTACGGTAATTTGGTAACAGTTTTTAATTTGAATGAAACCTTTTACCCCCTCGTTTCGTTAGTGTTATGTATTGACGACGCGTTTAGCGTAGTCACCCTGCCTATATGAACCTAGCGATCCTGGGCTCTATTTTCGTTATGGCTAAATAATTCCTGTGATTATCGTGAGTATTTGTTCCCGAGTCGGATGTTTATGTACACCTTGTCGCTTTCAATCGTTTCACAATTTTGCATGACATTTCAAACACGACGTTAAAGTGACAAGGCAAATAAAATGATCACTTATTTATGCTGTTCACTGTAAGTATATTTTTCGTTGTAAAAGCCTAGAGCTTAGTTTGGGACTAGATCAAAGCGTGTAAGATTTTATCTTCGTATTTAATATCAAATCAAATCAAAACGTCTTCATTATCATTTAGCCTGTTTATAAATTTACAGTTTCTGATGCCTCCCTTTAGACTTACAAAGTCTGTATTAAGTCGCCTCGCTCTTCTAAAAAGAAACATAAATGATACTTAACATTAATAAAGTATGTCCTGACTCACCGTGATGTGTATGTAGATATGTGCGTATGTGTGTGCGTAAGTTACTGGTGTGGCTAAAAAATAATTATTATATCATAGTTGAGAGAATAGACGTATCGAAGCTCACACTTGTCCTAACATCGTCCCACTTTATCTAGCGTTTTTAAATATTATTTTTATAAATTAAATAACCCATACATTATTGTGTAAGTCAATGTCCAGTGGGCTTGAGGAGATAACTCTAAATAAAAGGCATAAATAGAGCCAGCGCCCCAAAGTACGCACATGATTATTTTTGGATTTAGGTTAAATAATTCTAGCATAACCTTGCTGTGTTACTGGTGTGACCTTTTGTGGTACTTATGTATATCTGGTGGGACGGAAGCCGTGGGCGCTCTCATTCGTGAGGATAAAACGCGAGTACCTATACAATTGCAACATTAGTGCAGATTTCATTCAAAAGAATGAGTCTGTTTTTGAGCTATAAATACCATTCAAATATTTAGAGATAAGAATATTCGCTTTTGAAGACAACTTTTGTTTTATTTTCTTAAGGGTACCTACACGTTACTGATTGCGGTCGTAATATCTATATAGAGTGCCCGCTTTCGCTTCGTTTCGGTGTTGTATTGTACGTTGTAAGGGGGTTATCTCTGGATCTACTGAACCGATTTTGAAAATTATTTTACCAATAGAAAGCCACGTTGTACGTGTCATAGGCTATATAAAAAAATATTGCCCAACGGGTAGCTAGTTATAGATAAAAACATTTATCTTGAATCACTATCTATTGCTGAAAACGGGGTTAATATGTTTTGAGTAGTTTAAGATCTAAGCGAGCTCCAATACAGTGTGTAAATGGTATACGGGCGTTTATTAAAACTGGACATAGATTAAGACTCTACTAATCATTCATTGAAATAATTATTTTGATTAATTTTTGAACATACTATCGACCCGCAATGTACATCGTCCATCTGTCAGGTAAGTACGTAATGTTTAATTAATTGCATTTTTCGTTATACATTACGTGTTAAATTATTTTGTATGGTTATTTTTTTTTAATCAAATTTTAACAAAAGCTGCCTAAATGTGCTCAGTAGGGGTTATGCTAACCACAGTTAAAAGGAACGCCCGTATACCATTTACACACTGTATACTATGTAAAGATAACGCAAATAGGTATAACTCTTACATACAGTATGAATTGTCGTTTGTTCGCATTTGCTTATTCTGGCAACTTGGGTATTTGGTTCAAATCGAACTTGCGCTCGCAGTTTTTTCGACGATGGCGTTTTGCCACGAAACTAAGAATGGGAGCGAATTTCCCATTTATCAGACAGACAAGGGGTTTTGTTAGTAGATAAGATTGCATAATCCCTTAATTTCTATATTTCTCACTCTCAAGGTTCGAACTATAGCTGCGTTTTGTACTAATAAAGAAACATATGCGTAAGTTGGTCAAAGATTTTATGAATCACTATACAACCTTGTCGCATAAAATCAACGATTAATTCCTATGTGATTTCTTTCTCGTCACGCGTGACGTTGTCATTGTGACAAGGTTCTATGGTGGATCAACATTTAAAGTCCTTGAATGGTTATTACCTACCTACTCGTATCGCACCGAAGGTTAGGGAGGAGAGTGTAACATGCTACTAATTGGTAACAAACTTCGTTGTGTAGATAAGCGAGCTGTCAGTGTCTGTGGTTCGACGAAGATTTTTTGCAAAGATCTCACTGCATGAAGAAAAATTTTCAATGTTCTTCTATTTGTAAATTGATTTGTAATGTAAAAGTATACAGGTAAGTTTCGCCAGAGGGCAAATTCGAACAGGACAGAATTATGTCCCATGTCCCAACTTTGATAAACATTTTGTTTAGTAACCTTTGAAAGGTCACTGATAATAGGGAAAATATATTTTACATGTTAGTCTTCGGCCCTTGTCATAGTGACAGCGTCAAATGACGAAATAGAAATTACATAGGAATGAATTGTTGGTTTTATGCGACAAGGTTCTATAGTGGTTCGTCACTTATAGTCCGTGGCCGCACACTCATTTGTGACAAAATGTAACATAGCTGTTTCAGTTTTAGGGTCCCGTTCCAAAAGAAAGGGTGCCAACGGCCTAAGGCTCCGCTTTCCGTCTGTCTATTGTTACAGAGTGTGTATAATTATTGCTTCTATTAAAAAAAAGATATATAGAGCAATGTTATTTTATTTGCGTGGATAAGTTTTAAGGTTGTTATTATGCTTATAACATAGCTTAGCTTAATATATATAATATTTTTTTATGGCATAGAGAAGGCAAACGAGCACACAGGCCACCTGATGGTAAGTGGAAACTGTGACCCATAGACATTCGCATTCACAAGACTGCAATCCTGAGACTGCAAATGCGTTGCCAACCCTGAGGACTAATATGGAATGCCTCTATGCTAGTCATTACACCGGCTGTCTTATCCCCAAACCGGAACACAACGATGCGAACACTACTGTTTGGCGGCAGGTTAATGGATAAGATGGTGGTAGCGATCCGGACGGACCCTGCACCAGGTCCTACCACCCGTAAATCCTTTAGTTACGTAGTAATTCATAGCCCGCTACCTCATCGAATACTTCCCAATAAAAATGTACTAGGATAAAAAATCTCTTCGAGAAATCTGCGTCGCTATTGCCTAACGCACTTGCAATCGTAATCGGCTTCAAAGTGGAACAATTCTTTTCATTTTATATGCAGATCGCCTTCGACCTTTCAAAATGGAAACGATTTCAATTGCGAGTCCGTTAGGCTATAAGCCTTCTGGACATAGGGTTACAATCCGTCCGGGTTAGTCTGTACTTTTAGTTTCTAGTCCGGATTTTTTAAATTAGATGGATTCATTATCCATCATCATTTCCTTGCCCTTATCCTAATCATTTGGGGTATTAGATGGAATATGAGTAATTAAACTACAAATTAACTAAGTGAGTAATGTTTCCAATTTGTGACTAAAAGTCCGGACTTTTATCGAAATGTCAGGCTTATTGACAGGACTTTTCAAACTCCTAAATATGGTAACCCTATTTGCACATCATGTATAGGTAATGTGTGCATGTGTAGGTAGTTTTTATTCTAAAATTCTGATGTGACTGAACGTTAAACGTGATTAAAATGAAACATTACATAACAGTTAATCAGCCATAGCCATAGGTATACAATCTGCCATAATGATGGTGCACAATAATTGACATAAGTCAATAAACAATAGGTTAGGTTAGGTTAGGTAGTTTAATTATTATTTTTTGTATTGTTTTTTTCTTGTGCGTTGAGTAAATATTTTCTATTCTACTCTTCTGTTCTATTCTATAACAATTTTATTACTTAATTTAACTACATTAAGTAGGTAACATTAATTTAAAAGGAAATAATTCAAGAGAATGTTACCAACATTAAAAAAAACCAAGAACAATGGATCTTATTTTCAATTGCTGGATTATACACATACAACTTTTTGTACGCGGGGTCTTACGAAGCTAGGTACTTGTAATGAGGTCTGCGACAGGCACCATGCAGGCCTATGACTAGAACTCTAGGTTTTATACTTACTTAGATTTGTTTAACATTTTTTTTATTCCTTATAAATTGTGTTGTTCCCAGGAATAAAAGTTCCACGACTAAATCTAAATATTTATTTATTTATTACTATATATTATTTATTACAGTAGGTTTAATGCTAGACAATAAACTAAACATTTAAATATTATTCCACTTTCCCAAATCATTCTGTGTACGTAGAACATACCCAGACGGTAAGATCTAATATGAAGAGGTTACTTTTACGTGACTAAAAATCCCAAGTTTTAAAGTCACGCTAATCTTTTACCTACTAATCTCAATAGTTATCATTAAGTTTTTCATGACATTTCAACCGTGCCTTTCCCTACCTGTCTCAAAAACTTGCAAGGTCATAAATAATCTTTAACCATCTGAAGTAAATCGTAAGAAATATCGCCTTTCATGTATGTTTTCCATACCGCATACCTTAGTAGTCTATAAATAATTCAAATGCTTTCAGATCCGAGCTCAGTATATTTGCCCATTTTCGGTTTATAAGCCCCACGACTGAACTATTTTTAGAGCCACAAAAAGAGTTGATAGAGTATTAAATAACTAACTGATTGATTACAGAAAACCATTTAAGACCAAAAAGGTTAAACACGCTTACTTAGACCTTGTGTTCCCGCATTTTATTACCATGAAAACCTTGGTATCGAACTAATTAAGTTCTTATCAGCACCCTATATCACAAACCGTGAAAGTCAAGTGGTTACTAAAACAAATACCAACCTAAAAACTCGAATATATCCATAACATGATACAGACATAGCACACCGTTACATAAATGTAGAAGAGTTCAAACTAGTCTATTTCTAATACAAAGCCAGATAAATCCAATTTTAAACGTTACGTAAACAGAAAAAGAATAATTCAATTAAAAATTGCGGTAGTAAAACTTTAAAAAACAACTTACCCTTTTTCGCGCCTTTGTTAACGACCAATCACGGGCCTGGAGTCATTTGAATTGGTTACAAACTATTCGAATCACAGTTCTGTAGCACTATCTTAAATTTGGAATATTTACAGTATTATTTACAGTCTCGTAGGATTTTTGCTGTGGTACTGGCTGGCAGAAACGTCAGTTGTTCCGCATATTTTTGCGCATGCGTGCAAATGGCGGCTGGCGGGTCGATATTGTGATAAGGTATGGAGACGAAGGCTGCGCCCTCATGCCGCGCGACATTGAGAACATAGGGTACGGAAGAATCGAGGTCACCGTTTGTATTCGCCCGCGTTTCCTCTCGGTGTTGCTATGGAAGATACTGGTGATGCCTGTGTGAAAAATGTGTAATTCGAAACGTTTTACGCAAGATTGTTTCAGCATTTACTTCAACATTAATGTTTAGCTTCACGACCCATCACGGGGCTGAACTTAATTAATAAAAGCTTTTATTTCTATCAATATTATCTGGAATAAAAAATTGGCCTTTATATCGGATTTTTCGGTCCTACGATATTCTGCTAGATTCATATCTAAATTATCTAATAAAATCAATAGTTTCAACAAGACTACGGCCAGGTAATTGGAAATGGTCTTTATTCTACTCGGTAAATAGCATATTGCCTTTAGATGTTATCGTGTTTTCAACGTTATTATTATAATTATTAGGAGGTTGAGATGGACTTTGTGTGTCACTTCGACTATAGCTACTTTTACTGTTATCTATTCTGTGCCATTGCTGGTCTTTTGTGGCTGTCTTTTGTTTAGAGCTCACCGCGAAGGCTCATTGCGTCCAGAATTTCCAGACGCCATAAGCAGTGAGGAGTTGTATCTCTTGTGGGTTGATGATATATCGCCCTAGGTAGATACTTCTGTTGCGCATTAGTGGTTCCCCGGTCTCCTGACAGAACCTACATGTTAATACAGGTAAAGTAAGACCAAATACGATGGTTTGGCGGCCATTTATGCACATCAATGAAACTTAGTTTATAACTTTATCTTGGCACTAGAAATGAGGATCTGCCGTGTCCTACCAAAAGACCATACGCATTGTTGGAAAAAATGAAATAAAATCAATTCAAAGTATAGGGTTTAATCAGAAAAAATAATTGGAAAACTTTACACTGTGTACTGGGTGTGGGATTAAATCCTACTTTCGACTTGAAATATTTTCTGATTTTATTTTTTTCTAAAAGAACCCTTCATCTTTCGCAAAATATTGATCCTATAAGTATGGGAATGGTCTCATTCGATTCAGCGTAAAAAAAATACTCGGAAAATGATACGACACTCGCCTAGTAAAATTCATAGAAATACAGATTTTAGTTCACTTTGGGCCAGTTAGGATCTTAGTCAATGCGCAAGTCTTTTCTCTTTTGAGTTGTAGAATCTCTTTGGAGAGCTCGCTTTTGAATTTTTGTCCTTCAGCTGACTTCCACAGCTCGATCGCCTTTACGATACGTCTATTTTTTTGACAGTTATGGCGGCCGAGTTAAAAGAATACTATAACATGTCAAAGGCGATATGGTTTTAGCGAGTATAATAGAATAGAGGCCCGGGTTCAAAGATACCCACCGCCGACCATGAGCCAGAAGCAATTAGTGCCAGTGATCATCTATTAATATTAGTGTCTCTTTTATTGACACGGGATCTATATTTTTTGTCCTTTTCTTGAGCGAGAAAATACTCGATAAGTAGCTAATACTAATCCTAATAATCGCTAACAAACAAACAAACTTGTGCAGTTAAGTGAAAGCTAGGCATTCACGGACGCGCCGTTTAAGTCGGCGACAAAATGGGGTGTATACAACGGTAGGCGTAATATTTTGACCATACACGGGCGCGCCACACCACGCCAGTGCAACGGTGCGACATCACGGAGCTGACTGATTAGAAACTGATAGCCGGAGAACGTATTCACGACAACGCTATGTGGCTTGGCGCGGAGGCGTGGCGTGTTCCAATGTTGTGTTGCGACATTTACGATAATACCATTAGAATTGCGCGTTGTGGCATCGCGCAGGCTTTCCGTCCATTTGGAAATCCAATGGACCCCGCTTAGTACTTTTAAATGCTACAGTTTTGACATTAATGGATTGATTTTTGCGCGGCGCTGCTCTATTCGGCTTGTTGGAGCGGTCGTGAATGCCCAGCTTTAATTGGGGCACTACTTTGAAATTCGAAGCTCGAAGTTCCGTTCTTCGATTTCACCATTTGCCCCTTCGGGCCCGTCTTCGTATTCGAAGTTCGGCGACTGTTTCGCATTTTGACACAAAGTTCTTAGGGTAGAAACGTCAAATCTCACGTTAACTAAAGTGTTATCGTTTGACCTTCGATCCAATGTTTTCATTGCGTGAGTGTAACAGATTTTTTGGTTTTATTACTGTATAACATTATTTCCTGAGCTTATTTTATTTTATTGAGTTTCGTTTATATTTTAGACTGAACGATGTCACGTTTTTTGCTCAACAAAGTATCCCGCAAAGTGTTGCGCGTACTTACATGACGAGTTAGGCGGCGGGAGACACGGGAGGCTTTTTGGGGAATTCGTTATCACTTTCAGATTAAATCGAGTGGTGTTAGAGGCTATTACTACCCAAACTTAATAGCCGAGGCATCAACCCTACATATTCAATAAAAAAACCCTTAGGTATGTATTTAAAGTGTTATAGCGTGTTAATCCTTTAAAATATGTTTACTTTTGGTATTGTCATGACGTATAAATGTCTACCTATTGTTGTATTTGTTGTTCAAATATGCAGATCAATCAATCATTTGATTTATTACAGATTGGTGTTGCATTAAAAATTTGTGGTACTGTAGATTACCAGAGTGGGGTTGGAAGAGATGATGCCGGGTCAATGAGTTGATGCCTGTGTGATGTTACACAAGGCTGCATTTTTTCTGTCCCATGTGCGGTTCCCCCAGAAAAGCGCATCATTATTAAAAAACTGGGTAAGTACATACTGTGGCTATTATATTTTTTCTAATTATCATTTGCACTCATCATAATGTCATCCTAAAAGATATTAGGTATGTTTTTATGACCTTTCTTTACATTGCACCTAGTTATGTCAAAATGTTTATTTTTCAATATTCATAATATCTAAGCTTGTGGGCCCATCTCTGACCTAAAGAGCATGAGGAAAATTTCTATTACCGGAAACAATTCCAGTTGCCCAATATAAAATATATCATATACATATTCGAGGACAATTAACACTTAAATTCTATCATTCACTAGTGGCCCGCCAGCGGCTTCGCCCCGCTGCAAATTTCCGACATTCCCGTTGGTTTTTTTTTCTTTTATATAAACCTTGCCCTGACAATAACGAATACAACTGAAAAGGAATCAGCCAAATCGGTTCAGCCGTTCTCGAGTTTTAGTGAGACTAACAAACAGCAATTCATTTTTATATATATAGATATATAAAGCTTGTCCCAGAAAAAAGTGTCGCTTTTAATAACCGAGGTTGTTTGGTCAGACTTGAATCAAATAGGTTTGAAAACTATTTTCCTAGTTAGCATAGTGTCTAATATTTGAATTAAGATAAAAAAAAAGATGTCAGTACTCGTATTTTCAAAGATGTCGTCAGTTAAAGAAAAGTTTCATGAAAAAAATCTGTACAAATATGTTCAGTATCGCGGTATATCTGTGAAAAACATTGCATCGGAGCTTCAAACCTCAGTAAGAACCGTTCAAAGGGTTTTAAAACGGTTCAGAGAGGCTGTTAGCATACAGCGAAAGCCTGGAAGTGGCCGTAAGCCTGGGATTGTAAATAGAAATATAGCGAGGAACATTGTGGCAGCGTTACAGAAGAAACCTACTCTTTCTGTACGGGACTTGGCCAAAAAATACAAAACATCTAAATCTACGGTGCAAAGGGTTAAAAAACATAATTCTATAAAGTCATTTAAACAAGCTAAAGTACCCAACAGAAGTGCGAAACAACAAACGGACGCTAAATCCCGGTCCAGTAAGCTCTATTCGGAAATGATTAAGAAAAAATATTGTATTGTTATGAACGACGAGACCTACTGTGAACTTGACTTCAAGTCACCTTCAGAACACCATATTATTCAGCCACTGTTAGAAAAACTGTTGTTGAAGAGTATAAGGTCATCAAAATGGACAAATTTGCAAAGAAAGTTCTCGTGTGGCAGGCGATTTGTTCATGTGGGAAACGCAGTACACCGTATTTTGCCAAAGGAACCATAAATGGTGATATATACCTGAATGAATGCCTTAAAAAACGACTGTTGCCATTCATCAGGAAGCACAGTAAACCTGTCCTCTTTTGGTCTGATTTGGCCACGTGTCACTACACGAAGCGGGCAATAGAGTGGTACAAAGCAAATAGTATCGATTTTGTTGAAAAACACCAAAATCCTCCCAATTGCCCTGACTTACGGCCCATTGAGAAATATTGGGCTCGCATGAAGCAAAAGCTTTTAAAACACAAAAGTAATGCCACTTCAGTGGAAAACTTCAAACGGAAATGGAATGAAGCATCCAAATTAATCACCGATGATGATGTACAAAAATTAATGGCACGGGTTAAAGCAAAATTAAGGAGTTTCTGGATGAACAAAACTTAAACCAATATTTATAGGAACTAAAATATATTTTAAGAACTTTCAAATACAACTGTATTGTAAAATTTAATGAATTTTATTATTTGGTGGGGTATTTTAACAAGTTAATATGCGACACTTTTTTCTGGGACAAGCTTTAGATGTTTCTTTTATTTGTTTTTAAAAGTATGATGCTATTATATCTTTTGTTATTAGATTAATTATTAAGTTATTTTTTTTTTGCTATTGATGAAGTCGGGCCACTCTGGTAACAAGCATAATTATGCCGAGTCAAATAGCTATTATATTTAACTCATTACACTTTAAGTAAACAGTTACAGTGTAAACCTGATAATCTGGTAGCTTTCTCAGTGTTTTTTTATATATGCACTCTCTATGGCTTTCGGTTTTATTCCTGTATTGATAGAGTAAAGTAATGAGGTTAAATAAAAAAAAAAAAATTCACTGATATAGTTGTTTCAGATGACAAATATGCCATTTTAAACGTTGATGCTTCACATGGTGGAGCGACTCATAATCTTTTGTGTGGCAATATCTGGGAAAATTTTGAAAGCCTCTGTGCTACGAGAAAGCCTGCTGTCTTGCACTTGCTGGGTAAGGAATTAAGATTATATTCTTTTTGGGTGCGCTTCAATCAGTCTAAAAAATAAATAAAAAATCATTTAACTAACCACGAAATGCTTAATTTCATCAGGCATACGATCAAATAACATAACACTTGTTCATTATAACTATAATTTTCTTGTTATTATGCATTTTTAGGCAATTTCTTCTAACTAGGTTAGGTTAGGTTAGAACTGTGACCACATTAATAGTAACGAAAGCCATCAGAAATATTCATTTTTTAATTTATGAACACTATAGTTTTAGAAATAATGCATTTCGTTTTATGCATCATAATTATTAAATAGTTGTTTTATTATAGTGAAATTTGTGTTATGTGAAATGTAAATTAGACCATTTGTTTTTATACTTAACATTATACACCCATCTATTGTACATTAAATTTGAATATATCTGTTATGAAATACAGAGTATAATTCATGATACCTTGCGGGAGTACATGATGAACACTGAGGATGGCACCACAAATGAGGGTTACTATAATGCCTTACAAAAGAGGGTGCGATTGAGCGCCATTGAGAATCATTGAGAGAAAGTTCGGCATTTTTAAAGTTTTAAATGCTTATATGTGTTAACATACTTTTTTATAGCAAGGAGAAGGCACACAAGCAAGCAAGCACTCAAGCCTCCTGATGGTAAATGATATCTGGGAACTATAGCGATTTGAATTCCCAAGACTACAATTGTAAGACTTCAAATGCGTTGCCGACCCTGAGAACTAAGGTGCAATAAGGAATGCCTCGATGCTAGTAATTTCACCGGTTTTTCTTATCTCTTACCGGAACACGACAATGCGAACTACTGCTGGTGCACTGGTGGTATGATGGATAAGATGGTCTTAGCGATCTGGATGAATCCTGCACAAAAGCCCTACCACCACTAAAACAGCAATGTTTCCAAAGTCACAGCATAATCAGAAATTATAATTAATTATATATTTTATTTGTCACAGGGCAGTGATACCTGCCCGCACGCATTCTGCACTACAGCCCTGAGATGGCCGGGAGGAACTGCAGGATCAACATTGAATGCAGCTTGCTGCACAATATCTGCGTGCGAGCTGCAGCCGACGAACCTCACGAGCGAGACCAACATGCAGCCCGTTGCTGTCGATGACGTCCGCGTCGTCTCCGCCGCAGAGGCTTTTTGCGGGGAGCGCAAAATAGATTAATCTTAGTCAGAGATATCCGGCCATATGAAGCAAATTTTTCAACATGTTTATCCTTTGACATAAACTATACTAACTTTTACTACTAGCTTTTCTTAATTTTTTAGAGTACTTGTTGGTATTCTCCATACTTTAGATAGGGGGGGTTAGGCTTGTTAGGACTAGATTGCAAAACGTCGTTGTTTTGTTGCATAACGACCAACTAAACAAAACGCCCTTTTTTGGACAATGATGCCCTAGGATGCGAAATGTCTAGGTTGCAAGTAATGCCTAATCAGGCATAACGTCATGGTTGTTATATATTTTTTATTTATTTATTGTTTTAAGGCTTGATGATGATGATGATGAGTGGGGACGCCGCCGAGGCAGGCGGGCGGTCGAGTGGCTCTCCATTCATTCCGCCCAGTTCCCCTTGATCCAGCCTCAGGTTACTGGCTCTGCGGCGCTCCCATCCAACACTGATCCCATCTTCTTGTTTTCCTACAGAACATTAGTGCGTCCTGAAGGTTAATGCTTTTAAGTGTCTCTACCGATAGCACGTCCTCCCCGAATGTGCGATGTCTCAGTGACGAGTACATTACACACTCGGCCAGAACGTGCTGACTAGTCTCCTCTTTGCCGCAGTGTGGGCATCGAGGATCCTGTTTGACTCCTATAACCGTCAGATGTCTGTTGAGTGGACAGTGTCCAGTCAAGATCCCTGTCAGTATGCTTAGGTTGTACTTACCAAGATTTAGTAGATACCTTGTTCTGTTCCTATTTACCCTTCCTATCATGAGTTTGGATTGTCTGCACCCTTGTGTTGTTGTCCACGCCTCATTTGTCTTGGTCTCTATTCTTCTGGCGATGACTCCTTTAGTTACAGATATCGGGAGTGCTGGTTCCGGGCCTAGGTATTGTTGGGCCGCCCCGGCTCTGGCCAGCTCATCAGCCTTCTCATTTCCTATTGCTCCACTGTGTCCTGGTACCCATGCCAGTGTTACTTTGGATGCTGTGCCTAGATTACCCAGTTCATCTTTGCAGTCCTTCACCAGGGAGGATTTGATTACCGGATTATCTAACGCTTTTAGTGCTGCTTGGCTATCTGAGTAGATTATAACGTGGTGCCCCGCTATATCGCTTCTTTCCTTGAGGCTCTGTGCACACTTCATGATGGCATATACTTCTGCCTGGAACACACTAGTGAGGCCTCCTAGTGGTATCGCTGTATGCTCATTCGCCTCCAGGTAATAGATGCCTGCCCCCGCTCTTTTTGTTGAGGACTTCCATGACCCATCCGTGAAGCATATCATTCTGGGTTCCGGTATCTCTGTCTCCCAACTGTCTCTCTCTCCTATATGGATTCTGTATTTCTTGCCGAAGATCTTCCTTTTCTTTATTAGGTCGTTGTTAATCATGAGCATGTTCATGCTCACCATTGACTCCCTTTGTATGCTTGCGTGTCTCTTGTCCATCTCGGATCCGACCACTCTCTGCTCATTTTTATCCTATACCACTGTTCTGTGGCTCTCTTCTCCACTTCAAGGTGTACAGGGTTCAGTCCTAGCATTATCTCCAGGGCTTGTGTAGGAGCTGTCCTCATTGCCCCGGTTGTCATTAGGCATGCTAGTCTCTGGACCTTCGTCAGCTCCTTGTCTATGTCTTTTATTTTCGCTCTATGCCACCACACTATGGCTCCATACAGCAGTCTGGGTAGGACCACTGCTTTGTAGATCCATTGTGTTATCAGTGGTCTTAGTCCCCATCTTCTTCCTATGGCTTTTCTGCATTGCCATAGGGCTGTTATTGCCTTTCTGCGTTGCTCTTTTACATGTGTCTTGTATAGCAGTTTGCTGTCTAGTACTACACCCAGGTATTTTATTTCCTTGAGTGTTTCTATCTCCTCACCTTTGATTTTGATGGGTCTCAGAGTCGGCCCTACCATTAGGCTACCTAGTTGGCAGGATCTCTCGTTCGCCAGTACCCTTACTATTCTTGCCGCCTCTGAGTATCGTTGTATTTCTCCCGTAAAGGTCCTCCATCCTTGTGCTCTTAGTCTCTCTTTTTCTCTGCCTTGGTGGGCGGTCTGGCGAAGCCGTCGCCCTCCGTCGGGGTTACCGCCGTGGCGGTTTCCTCCTTCGGAGTCTGCGTCGGATTCAGCAGATGTTCCTCATCCTCCAAGGACAGATTCTCCAAGTCTATACTCCACGGCATCCGCGGGGGTCCCCCTTGCACCGTCTTGTTGGTGCTCGGCATTCCTCCCACTTCTGCCCCACCTTCTACCCTCTTCTCATTTACTTCTTCCGACATCCGCGGGGGTCCCCCTTGCACCGTATTGTTGGTGCTCGGCCTTCCTCCCACTTCTGCCCCCCCTCTCCTCCTCTTTTCTCCCGGACTCTTCTACAAATAATAATAATAAATTGTTTATTTAAAGGCAAAAACCCATACAATATTACAATATTGACATATTAATAAAACTTTCTTTCTTTCTTTCTTTTCTTTTTTATGTCATACTTTTTTCTCCCATATTTGTATTAAAGGGCATTTCATCTATGTATATATTATATATTATATTTTCAAGAGAGAGAGAGTGGATTTATTATTATGTTTATAAGTGGAAACTAAACATTGCACCTATTTGTAAAATTCTTTCACTATTTGTACAGTTCATTATTCCAGAGGGATATAGGCAATTTTTTTATTATGTTAAAACTTGAAGGAAGCTAGGGCCTGACGATAGAACTATTAATAAGAGTGCCTCTCATGATTGCAAGTAGGAATACTAGACTTAATAGGAAGTTGTAATTATTGTCAGCGAGTACTCAAAAATGAGCAGTATCTAGTATAAGGGTAGTTAAATTTTGTGTTATGTAATAAAAAAATGTATAATGAACTTTTTCGTATTTTTTTTGTTTTGGAGTCAATGAGCACCGCTTGTATTGATTTTGTTAGTTCTGCGCAAATGTTTGACTTGGTGATTTTGGAATCTTCCATCTCCAGCAGCCGCCCTCGATGACTGGCCTGTTTGAGCAGCAAAGACCATCACCATCTCTGAACAGATAATTACAATATTATAAAAAAGGTAACGGATCAATATACTTACCAGAAATAAACACAGCACACGAACTGATGACAGTCCATGAAATAATATAATGTACCTAAAATGATATAAATACCCCCTTGCAATATCAGGTAGTTTCGAGTTCTGCAAGTAGTTTAAACATACTGTAACTAATATTTTTTTTGGTACTGTATTAAACTAATAATATTTGTAATCAGTATTTTTCTTTGTTAACAATACCTTCTATAAAATCACGCCTGTTTCCCAGAGGGGTAGGCAGAGACGACTTCTTTCCACCTGCTACGATCCTGACAAATGTCTTTCGCTTCTGCCACATTCATACATCGAGTCATGCACGCACGTCGGTTTCGGGTACTTAAGATTCGGCGGATTTTTTTTCCAGTAATTCTCCTATTTGATTCGAAAAAGTACGCCTAGGGCGGCCTCTTCCGACCCTTCCACTCACTTTCGCTCTGTATATCTCTTTCGTCAATCTTCTTTCATCCATCCTTTCCAAATGACCGAACCATCGAAGCATGCCCTATTCAATCTTAGTCACTACATCTTCTTTTAGTCCACATTTCTCTCTGACCTTTTCATTCCTTACTCTATCAATCATCATCATCATCATCATCATCATCATCATCATCATCATCATCATCATCATCAGCCCGGGGGCGTCCACTGCTGGACAAAGGCCTCCCCCAAAGAGCGCCACAAGTCACGGTCTTGAGCCGCTTGCATCCAGCAGTCAAGCAATCTATCAATCAGTCCTTCTATATTTTATAGCATTAAATCTTATTTCGTTATACATAGTATATTCAAACTAATTCAAAAAATCAAAAGTGCCCATTTTCTTTGCAAGTGGGTGTATATTTATGACAAATAACAATTTAACACTACTATCAAAGTACTTAACCTAGATAGTCAAAGTCTTAGAATAATATTTTCCCCGGATGCCATATGCAAGTTGTTATTGTGGTTGTGTAAAAACGGTATATTTTCCCAAATCAATGGCTATCATTTCTCGTTTCAACATTTTAATTTAATAAGGTGTATTTCACCAACAATAAGTGTTAGACAAATACCATGATCTTATTGTTTGGTAATAGTTCGCAAGTGCTGTGTTACGAAAAAAAAAATGTATTTGCGAAGCCGTGAATCAAAATGGTTATTACAGAGCTCCCTATACTTAAATTACTCACAGACACTTAAAAAATGCTTACTTTACTCATAAAAGAAAAAAATGTTATAAGAAGTACACAAACTGTAACGATAATGATTACGATATTCAAAAAATTAAGTATAATAATAATAGGGCAGCTAGTGGCGAGCTGTGGTGAGTGGCGACACCACGGACCTGAGTACTCCCGAGGGTAGGTCCTGTTCCTCACCTCACGCTTGCCTTCACCGGCCGGCTGCGGTGTGCAATGACGAGGAACAGACCCTCACCTCTGGCTTGCCTTTATTGGCCGGTCAGAGTGGAGTCGCAAGAGCTATATGCTCGAAGGGTGGATGTGTTGCATAAGTGGCGAGTGGGCACCTTATGGTCGTTTAAAGTCCAGAAGCACCTCTCCACCCTTAGCCCCTCTGGAACTGTTGCCTCCCTGCTGCTATATATATGTGGCTATTTCGGGAGGTCCATTCCATTGAGTTGGCGAGTCACCGCCTGCCATTTAAACCAAAGTAATTAGCATTGGCCAGGCAGGCGCCGTAGTTTCTTCAATAGCCTAGTTCACCGGGTGCGTAACGATCGATATAAAAATATTTTCTATAATATCAGTCGATATAACGCTCATTTGATATAATAATTAAATCATATAACAACATTTAATATATTTAAATATGATATAATTATCATTTTATATAAGGATCATTTGTTCTAAAAATATTTTATATAACATGCATTAAGTATAATGCATATTTACTATAATCAACTTATGATATAAAGCTAATTTCATATAAAGTACAGTTGGTATAAAAAAATATAGTAACCCCTATTGTCGAAGTTGTTGACCAAAAAAACACCCTGTATAGGTTAGGTTAGGTTAGAATTGTGTCAAGGCGCGAAGCGCCATAACTACGCGGAATAGGAGCTCCGCAAAGCGGAGCTCCGTCGACTTTGCCTCACTGTCAGCGTTGTACCAAAAAAACATGCGACAAAAAAAGTTATTCCAAAGAAATATACTTAACAACTACCAGAAAAGTAGTTTAGGTTAGGTAAATAAAACGCAATTTGCACATTAATATATCTATTTATATATATTTTTTTTACTCCAAACGTAAGAAAATCATTTGAGCTTTAAATTTGAAGCTATCGCTCGCAAAAATTCATCCTCCTTGTATTCCTCTTTTCGATCAAGTATGTATTTTAAATATGGGGCAATAAAAAATTATATACCACTTGATAGTTATACACCGTGTTTTTTTTGATTTACGATAACTTTAAGGGAACGTTCTTTAGGTCAAACAAAGTTAATTTCCCGAAGACAGACAAATGATAAGTCTAACGGTTTTAAAGATATTTAATTTTTAAATTTAATCAGTTAATCACGTTAAACTAGTGTAAAAGGCTCTCTTAATTGATAACAACAATTTTCTTTTAATATGTATGAGTAAAGAGTTTCCAATTGTTAGGTTTGTATACGCGTCAATCTAAAGTGACTTGTGCCTGTCAAGTGTTATCTTTACTTGTGTGTGTATGTCACGCCAACATAGACGTATTTGACACTGATTATTAGCTAGGTAACTCTAAAGGCCCTTTTAGAATGACCAAAGATAAAAGATTTCATTATTTTGTTCTAAACTGAAAAAAAATTTATTTTTGCAATATTTAAAAATCTAATCTACCAATTAGTTTCTTTAGATATACCTAGTAATATGCCGAAGTTATCGTAAATCAAAAAAAACACGGTGTACAATATGATTTTTTAAAGTGAGTAAGGAGGTCACGCAACAGAGGACAACGATAGCCCACGGCCCAAGCACATACGCCCAGAAGGCAGCGCTCCCGAAACAGGCCGGCACCCCCAACCACACCGCGATCTTATCGTCCAAGGACCCGACAAAGACCAGCGATGGTGTCCTACGGGAGTTCAACAAAGTCTGTGCCGTGAAGTCTACCGGGTTGAGGATCGAGCGGGTACGGAAGGCCAAGAACCAAAAGGTGGTGGTTAGCTGTGCCAGCGAGAGAGACCTCGAGATGCTCAGAAAGATAACGGAAGGGAAACTCAACGCGGAATACCCACAAATGAGAAACCCCCTAATCTGCGTCAGGGACGTCGTCACCTACCTTAAAGACGAGGACCTACCGCAGATGTTGTTATCTCAAAACCACCACTTACTGGGAGGCCTAAACGTGGACCCCGCTCAGATAAAACTCCGGTACCGCAGGAAAGCACGAAACCCGCATTGCTGTCACCTGGTGTTTGAGCTCCCACCGGCTGTCTGGAGGAGGTTTGTGGAGACTGGAAAAGTCTACATCGGCATCCAAAGGCAAAAAGTGGAAGACCAGTCGCCCCTTGTACAATGTTCTAAATGTCTGGCCTATGGACACACAAGGACATTGTGCAAGGAGGCGAGCACCAACTGTCGTTTCTGCCTGACCTGCCACGGACCCGGCAAATGTCCGGAAAATCCAGAGACACCAAAGTGCATCAACTGCACCAGGGCAGGCAAGGAACCAACGGAGGTACAGCACGAGGCGTTTAGCCCCGACTGCAAAGAACGTCAGAAATGGGACACCATAGCACGGTCGAGAGTAGCATACTGTTGTTGACACAGTTGTACCGGCGAACAACAAGCAAAACCCCCCCGCCGCCCCCCACAAGACAAAGTTCCTGCAAGTCAATCTGCAACGGTCCAAGCTGGTAACAGCTGAACTCCACCAGGCCATGCAGAACGGAAACTGCGAAGTAGCACTGCTACAGGAACCGTATGTGGGCGGAAAGGGAGAGATGACGCCGCAACAAGGTTTCAAGGTGATTCAGTGTACACAGAATCGCGCGAAACCAGTGAAGTCAGCAATAGTAGTGCTGGGTGATCGAGTCCAGGTGCAACACGATCCACAGCTGGTCACGGAGAACATCACAGCGGCACTTCTGAAGTTTGGTAATGTATCAGTTGGAGTAATCTCTGTCTATTTCGAGCCCGACCAAGACTTGGAGGGATACATTGACAAAACAAAGGAGATCATGCTTGGATTGGGTACAGACAGCTACATCGTGGGAGGGGATGTGAATGCCTGGAGCTACTGGTGGGGAAGCAGATCGGAGAACCACAGGGGGGTAGCTTACCATAGCTTCCTCAATGAGGTAGACCTGAATGTTTTGAATGTTGGATACACTCCGACATTCGAGACATACCGGGGAGGCAAGCTATACACTAGCATCGTTGATGTTACAGCGTGCAGTACCAACATTCTGTCCAGGATCCAAGACTGGGAAGTAGACAGGAATGTTGTCACGTCCGATCATAACACCATAAAATTTGCAGTGGGTAGTGAAGCGGCCCCGAAGCCAGTACCAAGACCAACAACCAGGATTTACAACCCAAAGAAAGCTGACTGGACCAAGTTTAAGACCGTTCTGTCAGAGGAGCTTGTGGAAAGAGACTTGACGACGCATTCTTTAAATAACATTGGAGACACAGAAGCACTGGAGCAGGCGACCAACGCCTACATCGGTGCGGTGTCGAAAGCATGTGAAGAATGCATCCCGAAACCGGGAGCTCCCAAGACAAACGCAAAGCCGCCGTGGTGGTCCAAAGATTTGGACCGACTGAAAAAAGAGGTGTTGAGAAGGAAAAGGCGAATAAGGAACGCAGCCCCAAACCGAAGGCAGTACGTACTCGACCAATACCTCCAGGTAAAGGAAGAGTATGCCATGAAAGCGACAGAGGCTCAGACGGCTAGCTGGAAGGATTTTTGCACCGCGCAGGATAGGGAGTCTATGTGGGACAAAATCTACCGAGTAATCAGGAAAACGGCTAGACGTCAGGAAGACACGTTGCTCAGAGACGAACGGGGGCTTACCTTAACACCGAAACAGTCGGCTCAAAGACTGGCTGAATGCTTTTACCCGGATGACCGCCAGGACGGTGAGTCCGATCATCACAGGAGCACCAGGGATGATACGGAGGGAGACAACCCAGCAGTGGAGTCACACCTCACTGGCAATGATCCACTTTTCACACAAGCGGAAATGGATACAGTAGTCAGAAGTATGAACCCGAAAAAGGCACCTGGATCAGACGGACTCACTGCAGATATATGCGCAGCAGCTATTCAGTGCAATGGAGAAGTATTTTTGTGCTTAGCGAATTCCTGCCTTAGGCTAGCCTACTTCCCCAAAGCCTGGAAGTCAGCACATGTCTGCATCCTACGGAAACCCGGTAAGGAGGACTATACCCACCCCAAGTCATACCGACCGATTGGTCTATTGTCGGTATTAGGGAAGATCCTGGAAAAAATGCTAGTAAACAGGATCAAGTGGCATATCCTCCCGGCCCTGAACAAACGCCAGTACGGGTTCATGCCCCAGAAGTCGACGGAAGACGCCCTCTATGACCTGATGAGACACATAAGAACCGAAGTAGAAACGAAGAAACGCATTGTGCTACTCGTCTCGCTAGACATAGAGGGAGCTTTCGACAACGCCTGGTGGCCGAAGCTCAGAGCCCAACTGGCCAAGAAAGGCTGCCCGAGAAATCTTTATCACATGGTCCGCTCCTACCTGGACGACCGCATGATAAGGGTACACTACGCGGGCGAAACCAGCGAAAAGCCCACCACAAAGGGGTGTGTCCAAGGCTCTATAGGAGGTCCAATCTTCTGGAATGTAATTCTAGACGATCTCCTTCAGATGCTCAACGACACGGACGCCCATTGTCAGGCCTTCGCTGACGACGTCACTCTGGTGTTCTCTGGCAACGAATCAGGCGCAGTAAAAGCAAAAGCCGAACGGACTCTCCAAAGAGTGGTCGAATGGGGTACCCAAAATAAGCTTAACTTCGCCGCTCACAAAACGGGAGCCATGGTTATAACGAGGAAGCTGAAATGGGATCCCATCCGAATCTCAATGGCTGGGACCGTGGTGGAGCTTGTCGACGAAATCAAACTGTTGGGACTCACCATAGACCGTAAGCTGACCTTCAACGCACACGTAGAAAAAACGTGCCGAAAGGTAACGGATATCTACAGACAGCTGTCACGTGCGGCGAGGGTGTCATGGGGGCTCAATAGCGAGATAGTGAAAACCATCTACGTGGCGGTGATAGAGCCGATCGTCCTGTACGCAGCAAGCGCTTGGCACAAGTCTGCCAACAAGGTGATGGTGCGAAACAAGCTAGACTCAATACAGCGTGGTTTCGCCCAAAAAATTTGCAAAGCGTACAGGACGGTCTCTCTGACATCGGCGCTGATCCTGTCGGGAACCCTCCCACTGGATTTGCGCATTCACGAAGCGGCAAGCCACTACGAGGTCAAAAAGGGCTACAGTGAGGACCACATTCCACCAGGAAGAGAAATTGAGGAAAAAACTGACGCCCTGAAGAGACCGCACCCGTCAAGGGTTGTGTCCATCGACTACGTCTGCTTGGAGGAGTTCAGCCAAGACGTGATCGATAGATACGACCTCGAAGGCCCTCAAATTTACACCGATGGGAGTAAAATTGAGGGCCAGACGGGAGCGGCACTCACATGGTGGGAGAATGGAAGAGAAATCCGCCACTCAACCTTTAAGCTAGCGCCCTATAACACCGTGTTTCAAACCGAACTGTACGCTCTACTCAGGGCAGTGCAGATCGCAGGGAAACACAAGGCGCAGAGAGTCAGCATCCTCAGTGACTCAAGATCCTCACTGGAGCTCCTCAAATCACCGGACACGACACACCCCTTGGTCCAAGAGATCAAAAATGCCACAACCCAAACAAGAGCAACGGGGACCGATCTCAGGTTCTATTGGCTGCGAGCTCACGTTGGAACGCCAGGAAACGAGAGAGCAGACGAACTGGCAAAGCAAGCAGCCCTTAGGAAAAAGACCGCCCCCCAATATGACATGGTGCCGGTGTCCTACGCCAAGAGGTCGATAAGACAAAACACGCTCGAACAGTGGCAGGTTCGCTACGGGGCATCCGGGACAGGTGCGACAACCAAGAAGTTTTTTACAACTGTGAGAGACGCGAACAGCATATTAAAGAAACTCAAACTCACAAACTTCTTGGTTCAAGCGTTTACTGGTCACGGAGGCTTCGCCGCCTATCTCCACCGTTTTAAGATCAAAGATTCACCTTCGTGTGTCTGCGACCCGACCCTTGATGAGGATTTGGAAGTTGCGTAGCGGGGCTCCTTGTAGTGGTGGTAATAGAAACACTCAGATACTTAACTAGGTTTCGTTTATTGTTTTACAACAACAACCAAGTAAATTGAGATAATAGAAATAAGTAAGTTAACAAACAAAGTGCGTCCGCGCTGAGTTGCGGTTCTAGCTATCTGTCCATTGTCTATTGACAATCTAGCCAACCTAAAGTTATGGTGGCGCCGTTTTAGGTACAGATTTTGACGCCACACCACCCCCCCACGGAGAAGGATAAACCAAAAAACGAAAAAACTATAAAACTAAACAACAAAAAAAAACAAAAAAAAAAAATTTTTTTTTTTTTTTTAGAAGTAACAAAAGTCTTTACTATTCTGGAAACTCACATGGCGGCCAGACCTAGTAATATAGGGCCGTTTCAAGGGGGCTGTGGTATCTGCAGGCGTTGGCGCCGCTATAGAGCTAGGCGCAGGTGCAGCTGGAGATACAGGCGCCGGCTGTGCTCGAGGCAGATCCGCAGGTGGCGAGGTAACCGGCGGGCTAGGATAGTTATCGGAGTCAAGAAAGGCTGGTTTGACGCGGTCGACGCTCACTACCACCTTCCTGTTCTTGATGTCCAAGGTCAGGGTCTTCCCGTCCGCGGAACGCTGTAATACGGCATAAGGACCTGTGTAAGGAGGTTGCAATGGGCGCCGAACAGTGTCGTCACGAAGGAAAACATGAGATGCGGTGGGTAAGTCCTTTGAGATGAAAACAGAAGGAGTAGAGTGGCGAGAAGCGGGAGCTGGACGAAGTGATGACATCTTTCTTCGCAGCTGGACTACGAAGTCAGCGGGATCGACCAGCCAGTCTTTACCAGAATCGGAAACCAACATTTCTCCGGGTAAACGCAGAGTTTCTCCATACGTCATTTCAGCAGCCGTAGCCTTCAAGTCTTCCTTGTAGGCGGTACGCATGCCGAGTAGGACGAGGGGAAGAGCACGTGTCCAGGAGTCAGAGTGGCACATAAGTGCGGCTTTCAACTGACGATGGAGTCGCTCGATCATTCCGTTCGCACAAGGATGGTACGCGGTTGTCCGAATGCGCTTGGTCGCAAAAGTTTGCATAAGGCGCCGGAACAGGTCGGATTCGAACTGGGTGCCCTGGTCAGTTGTTATGATAGAAGGGACACCAAAACGAGAGACCCATCCTTGGACGAAGGTATCGGCTACCTCATCGGCTGTGATGGAGCGCATGGGCCACACCTCTGGCCACCTAGAAACCCTGTCAATAGCCGTAAGACAATAACGAAAATCGTTGCAGACGGGAAGGGGGCCAACTATGTCGATATGGACATGGGTGAAGCGACCAGATGGTTGCTCTATTGTACCTAGAGGGGCCGAAGTATGTCTTGAAACTTTGCTGCGCTGGCACGCAAGACAAGACTGTGCCCACCTGCGACAATCTTTGCGAATGGAAGGCCAGACGTAGCGTCCTACCAAGAGTCGAGTGGTGGCTCTGACGCCGGGGTGACTCAAGTTGTGTAACTTGTTAAACACCGCACGACGAAACGAAGGGGTCAGATAGGGACGAGGTTTGCCAGTAGAAACGTCGCAAAGAATGGAGATGTCAGTACCAGGGACAGCAATACGAGACAGCTGCAGGCTTGATGCTCCTTGACGAAGGTCGGCGAGTTCTAGGTCCTCTTCTTGAGATTTAGAGAGAGCTTCATAGTCCTCTTCTAAAGAGATGGCTTCAATCCGCGACATTGCATCGGCGACGACGTTATCCTCTCCTTTTATATAGCGGATGTCAGTCGTAAACTGGCCGATGAATGAGAGCTGGTTCAGCTGAGACGGAGGAAGCTTTTCACGGCGCTGTACGAAAGCGTACAGCAATGGCTTGTGGTCAGTGTAAATAGTAACATGCTGAACCTCGAGAATGTGACGGAAGTGTTGTACGCTTTCATACACCGCCAGTAACTCTCGGTAGTAAGCCGGCCACTGAGCCTTTTGGGGGGTCAACTTTTTGCTGAAAAAAGCGATAGGACACCATTGGTCGTTAATAAGCTGCTGAAGGCAGGATCCTAAATGGACACTAGACGCGTCCGTAAACAGGCCAAGGGGTGCGTCGTTGACCGGATGCTGCAGTAAGGTTGCGTTTGAAAGGCCTGATTTGCAGGCTTCAAAATGCACCAGAAGCTCGGGAGTCCATAAAAATGGTTTAGTACCCTTACCATTGGTTGCGACTACTGCATCAATTAAAGGCGCCTGAGACTGAGCGGCGTGAGGCACGAAGCGGCGATAGTAGTTTATCATGCCGAGAAAACGGCGCACACCTTGGACAGTCTTCGGAGGCGGAAAATCCATTAACGCTTGGATACGATCTTGTGGAGGGCGGGTGCCTTGTGAGCTAATGTGGAAGCCCAGGAACACTACTTCGTGTACGCCTAAAACGCACTTAGAGGGATTAATCACCACTCCATAATCATTCAGACGCTTGAAGAGCGCTCTGAGGTGTTCCCTGTGTTGAGCCTCATCTTTCGAGTAGACGAGGATGTCATCCACGTAGGGAAATACAAAATCGAGGCCCCGTGTGACCTCATCGATAAACCTTTGAAAACTTTGACCGGCATTTCGTAGTCCAAAACTCATGAATAGAAATTCGAAGAGGCCAAACGGGGTGACGATGGCGGTCTTGGGGATGTCATCCTCGGCCACTGGGATTTGATGGTACGCCTTCACAAGATCGAGGGTGCTAAAAATGGTTGCTCCAGCAAGATTGTAAGCGAAGTCGTTAATGTGGCGCACAGGGTACCTGTCAGGAATTGTTCTGGCGTTCAAGGCGCGATAGTCGCCACAGGGACGCCAGGACTGGTCCTTCTTTGTAGTCATGTGTAAAGGGGACGACCAAGCACTTTCAGATGGTCGCGCTGTGCCACTGCGCACCATGTCCTCAAATTCACGCTTGGCAGCAGATAACTTCTGGGGTGCCAGGCGACGGGGACGGCATGAAATAGGTGGCCCTTCAGTTGTCCTAATATGATGTACCGTGCTATGTTTAACAGACCGTGGGAAACCAGGAGGTTTGGTGATGTCCGGGAACTCAGCAAGCACCTGTGCAAAGGAAGAGTTCTGAGAATCAATAGACTTGACGCTGGACTGCACGGTAGTAGCGGTAGAAGCAATGGCCTTAAGGCCGGTGCTGCCGTCAACAAGCCTCTTATGGTGACAGTCGGGTAGCAAATGGTAATGGGACAAAAAGTCTGAACCTATAATGGCTGTGTTGACGTCAGCCACCACAAACTGCCAGGTAAAATTGCGCCGCAGTCCAAAATCAAGTTTAAGATTGACAGTTCCGAAGGTCTTAATTGTGCTGCCGTTGGCTGCGCTGAGTTCCCAGTCGGTGGGTGGCCTCTGCTCTCTAAGCCAGCGGTATGGATAACAACATAAATCGGAACCGGTGTCAATCAGGTATTGATGTTTGGTTACCTTATCGGTGACAAAAAGACGGCGGCTGTGGGGTTCGATATGGCAGCAGTCAGAATCCGCCTTTACTGACTGCTGGTCGAGTTTCCCGATGTCCAGTTGCATGGAGAGATGCACTTGGCCGCCTTCGTACCAAATTTCTTATGGTACCAGCACGCTTTAGCAGTATTGGTTGGAGTACCGCTGCGGTTTGCGCCCTTGGATGCGGATCGGCCACGGGATCTTCCACGCTGCTGTTTCTCAGTTAAAGCAGCGACCTGCTGGCCAAGCTTGTCAAGGCGTTCCATGACAGTTCTGAGGTCAAATTGTCCGCTGGCGGGTTTATTGTCCACCTTATAGACACTCTGTGGTCCGGGAGTAACATCAATGATCCTGTCCGCCAACTCTGCTAATTTGTCCAAGCTGAGATCTGATGCAGTAAGTATAGCCTGCACGTGGCCAGGTAAGCGTCGCATCCATAATCGCCGCAGAATGCTGTCATCTTTTGAAGCTGGGGCGAGGGACTGAAGGTGTCGCAAGAAAGCTGTGGGTTTCCGGTCACCCCGCTCTTCATCACTTAGCAGGCGCTCAATGCGTTGCTCTTCTGATGTAGAAAGCCTTCTCACAAGTTCCTGTTTCAGGGTATCATATTTGTGTTCCTCCGGTGGGCTCATAATTATGTCCTCAATATCACCTATTAGTCGCTGGTCGATAATACTAATAACATGACTAAATTTGGTCATGTCACTTGTAATTCCCACCAAGTGGAATTGGGCCTCAGCCTGTGCGAACCACACTGCGGGCCTGTCCGACCAAAAAGGAGGTAACTTAACAGCCACTTTGCACACTTCCTTTGAATCCGCCGCTGATTGGGGCTGCAACCGCGCCTGCAGCGTGGCATTTTGTGCCCGCAGGGCCTCCAGCTGGGTTTGCAGCTCCTCGACCGACATTCTGGAACAGCCAACAGATACCACAACCAGAACAAAGAAGAATGTGTACAATATAGTTATTAGTTAGTTAGTTTATCCTTCACCGCGGGGAACCAGACACAAAACACAAAATTTTACATAACATACACACAAAATGCCATAACAAATATTATTGTAACACAAAAATGAGATATTTGTTGAAAGACACACACCAAATATAAAACACAAAATGCAATATTTAACAAATATTATTGTAACACGAAAATGCAAAGTTTGTTAAAAGGCGCACACCAAATATAAAAAACAAAATGCAATATTTAACAAATATTATTGTAACACGAAAATGCAAAGTTTGTTAAAAGGAGCACACCAAATATAAAAAACAAAATGTACTCTTAAAAACAATAACCAAAACAATATAGCAGAAATATGCCTAATGACAAATGCGGTTATGTCAAATGAATTAGGTACCAAAACACCATTAATGAAACACCAAATGCAATTATACAAATGCAATAAATTTGTAGAAAGACAGGAAAATAGCAAAACTTAGTATTTATAGTTAGTTATTAATTTAAACAAACGGTTGAATTACGTAATAATCTGTCAACATGAAACCGAACAGAATGAAACCGAACACCTATTGTTAGTTCTGTTAAATGTTAGAATAAACACTGTAACTAATACGTAGGTATACTTGCGATCACTGTCAGTTTCTTTGCGGAATATTTCTAACGAGAATGCTGGATACTTTGATGAACTGGATAAAACCGGTTTTAGACAAGTTTGCTTAAATTCACTTTTTCATAACCTTTATTTGCGAAATCACTCACTGCACTTTGTAGAAACCGGCCTCGAACGATGCACACCAGGCTTCGATGTCGAGGACCGCCGTGAGACAAAACAAAAGAGGAAGGTTTACTTTTGTTCTCCACCGTGGAACCGCCGAGATGTCCAATATAAGAAAAGCAAGCATCCACACTTGCTAAGACGCTTGTATACGCGTACGTTCGGAGGTCACCAATTTGGAAGTTGCGTAGCGGGGCTCCTTGTAGTGGTGGTAATAGAAACACTCAGATACTTAACTAGGTTTCGTTTATTGTTTTACAACAACAACCAAGTAAATTGAGATAATAGAAATAAGTAAGTTAACAAACAAAGTGCGTCCGCGCTGAGTTGCGGTTCTAGCTATCTGTCCATTGTCTATTGACAATCTAGCCAACCTAAAGTTATGGTGGCGCCGTTTTAGGTACAGATTTTGACGCCACAAGGACATCTGGCACATTGTCTGCGAATGCCCGCGTTTTGGCGTGGAAAGGTTCGAACTTGAACAAAAGACCGGAGTCAAAGTTTCTCCAGATAGCTCAAGCTGGAAAGCCCTGCTGGGAACAGAAGCCAACCGCGAAAGCACGAAGGGTTTTATAGAAAAAGTGGTACGCGTAGCGTGTTTAAGGAACAAATAGTTCGGAGCCCGGACTATTGTGTAAAACGCTACGCTGAAATCTGACACCACGAAAACCCTTCGGCCACAGGACCCGGGCAGGATCCCACGCCGAAACAACCCCCCAGGTCTCCCTAAACCTTCGTACTCCTACTCGTACCCCCCCTTCAAACCTCCCCCCTTCGCCGTATCCTGTTCACCAATCCCAACCCAACGCACCCCTAATCTTGTGGGATGATGCAATAAGTAAAATCTTCCAAACCCTTACCCCCATCTCTAATAACCTCTGTTTTATCTTTCTTTGTATTACATCTATGTTAACCCAGAGCTAGCTCTAACTTTCCGTGTATAACATACACTTAAGGTTAGAGTTAGATATATTCCTGACGCACGCACCTCCCGAACACCTAACGGGTGTCGGTAGGACGGGGGATGGGGAATCCTGCAGCCTCCTAAACGGGAGAATGACTTTCTCTCCCGGCCCTTCAGCACTGGCTGGGGTAAGGTTCCGCGCGCGATTCACTGGTCCCCCGTCAAATTGACACCGGCCCTCCCATTAAAAAATGTATAGGCTAAGTTGCAACGGAAGAGGTCACAAAAGAGGGCAGCGCAAGGAGACCCGCGCAAAAATAGTATCTCCAGGCAAAAGAGAAAGCCTCAAAAAGGGTAGCCCCACCCATAAAGATGGTATCAACAGCCACACAAGTGGTCCTAAAAGATCTCCGACCCAACCCTTCCATTGTCGGGCAAAAGAAAGGAAGCCCGTAGTCTGTAAGCATGCATGCGTCAGGATTTCCACTCCGCGACTCACATAGCTATAAGTCTCCCCCCCATCCCAACCCCCATTCCTATCCCCCCTAACCCCGCGGATAAGTAAACGGAGGAACGACTTTCTCCTCCGGCCTTTCAGCACTGGCTGGGGTAGTATCCGCGGGAGTCTAAATTCTAGTTGGTAATAGGGGCATTGGTGTTTTTAGCCGGTGCGAGCCCGGCAGTACCTGGGCCCTCCATTCCCAGGTCTCCGGAAGGGATTTTCACCTCTGCCCCTTTTTCTTAAAAAGCAAACAAAAGCAAGGACTTTTGTCTTTGGCCCCTCAGGCGATTACCAAAAAAAAAAAAAAAATGATTTTTATACAAAATGATGATGACCAAATGATGTTTATAATAAATAAACGATATACCAAATGATAATTATAGTAAATAAAAATAGATATTTTGATAATATACCAATCGTTTATTATATAAAATGAGTGATTATATCCTTTAAAATTATATCAAATGTTATTATATTAAATGAAATTATATTAATTATTTTTATACCGATCATTACACACCCCTAGTTCACCAATCCATATCAGTTCATTCATAGAACCTATTATTAGTATTCCCATCCTTCTTAAATAGTCTTTACACTGACCGGTGGTTGTCCGTGGGAGCATACCTACTTCTTTAGTTTGAACTCAGGGACAATCGCCGGTTGGTGTCCCATAACTTTACTAAATTAAACTTGTCTAAAGGGCCTCTGCGTGTTGGCTTCGGCTCCATGTACGCCTTCCAAAGGTCCGGGACTCCCATAGTCCCGTGATTGGTAAAGACATACAAATAATAATAATGTTTATCAGGATCCTCAATTTATAGCAAATACATTTAATGATTATTTTATTAATATTGTCAAGAATAATTGCTGTGTGAATTTAGATTTATCAGGAATTAAGGAGTTGGTTGGAGAGCAAAATGACATATTTAAGGCGAGGGCGTACATTGAATCCTGAACGAAGCGAAGGATTCTACAATTGAATCCCGAGAGTAGCGAGGGATTCTAAAATAGAATCCTGAGTGTAGTGAGGGATCCAAGTGTTAAATAATTTTGCTACCGTGTGACACATACTGCTTTTCACATCACCTATGAGGAAAATAAGAGATCTTAAGCGGCGTTTAAACGGCGCGCAAACACGCGAGCCGAGCCTGGCTCCGCTCGTGGTTCGCCGCGCCACGCGCTGTGTAAACAACTGCGCTCGGCGCGGCTCGGCAAAGTTCGCACGATCCATCACTTGTCGGTTTTTTCGACACAGATCAAAGGCGCGCGCGCCATCTGCGGCTCGGCTTGTGTTAATACGCGCCGTCTAAACAGATGTCACAGAGCGCGCGACGAAGGAAGACCTATTTTGTTTTTTTAGCGAAGTTTTTAATTGGGGATTGGTTTTGTACGAGATGGAGTGGAGCAACGAGAAGATTCAACTCTTCATTGAATTGTACGAAGAGGAACCGGCCATATGGAACCCAAAAGACCCAGGTCACAAAAGCCGCAACAATGTGCACGATGCTTGGACAAAAATAAAAACTAAGTTCTGTGAGGGGACCGGGGAAAGTATATCAGTGGAAGAATTAAAGAAAAAGAAGGAAAATTTAATGGCCACTTACAGAAAATTAAATGCGAAAGTGAAGTCAAGTTCAACAAGCGGGAGTGGTACGGATGACATGTTAAAACCTAATTGGCCATTTTACGAACAAATGGCCAAGTTCCTGCATGGTGTATACAAACCAACAAAAACGAAGAGTTCAGAGGTGAGGAAATATCTTTTTAATCATTATTTAATTTTTTTATGTCCGGTTAAGGGCCGGATAGGCTGGATACCGGATAGTAATGCCTTGATCACTCGTACCGAGTAGAGTGGCGAGACAGTAAATAAATGTAGGTGTGATTGGGGTCTAACCGAATATTCGGTACATCTCTAGTTTTTACTATTAAAACATGAGTAAATATCAAGACCAATTTAATATTCATTTTGCCAGCTTACTGCGCCATTTGTTGTGAAATATTCAGCAAATTTATCTCGTACAGTTTTAGCCGCTAAGGTAAACGCAGCTATCAACGACCCACCGAAAATCTGCAGGTATTACCGCCCCATAAGTGTAATTCGAATTTTTAACGTTTCTGCGACTATTTGAGCCATAGGTAATAGAAAAAATACATGCGTTTGTTCGTTGAGCATCGGATACTCTGAAGTTAGTGTGCGTGGCAGTGCGAAAATGAGATAAAATACATCAGTTTCTGTGCGGCCGGCGTGGACGCAGGTCTTCTCGTACTGGCCCTTGTTCCTGCAGGTAAGTACCCAATTTTTCTGCTTAAGACAATTAATGCATATTATTGATACCTACAAGTATCGTGTAGTACTTTATGTATACATTTACTTATAAATTCTTGAATTTGTTATGCATTTAATTGAAAAAACGTCACTTTATATCATAAAACTTTAATTAAAAATAGGGCGGTGATAGCTTCTTCCATTTTACTAGTTGCAGCCATTACCGACCCATGAGTCGGTAATGGCCGCCACGTAGACTTACGTTTTAATATCTTTTCTGTTGAAATTTGACAATTATCCAAGCATTTGTATAAACCATTTTAATAACAAACAATCAGCCTTTGTATAAATATATTAGCGTCATACAATAATTTGTGTAGTTTTCTTGTTTTTGAGTTGTAAATTTTTTGAAAATGACTACATTTTTCATAACTCGATATACTTTAGAGACAATAATTAATTAACCATAATTTAATAAACTTGGTTTTTGTAGTTGAATGTTGTATTACTTTAATCAATCACGGTCTCTTTTACAGTCAGGAAACCACCGATCATAAATATTATGTACTTTTCTTAAGTCGGTAATACATTTTACTATTATACCCTACATATTCTATTACCGACCCATGTGGGTCGGTAATAATAACAATGAGTAACTATTAGCGACCCTACACAAATTATTAGGCATACTTAAGAGTTTCATGTTAAGTCATATTATTTATATTGGTGTAAATTGTGGTCCACGAATTGATGATATATTTAATTGAGAATCTAGATGCCTAAGCCGATCTGAAACACCCCCGTGTATGTCCAGCAATTTTCATTGGTTTCTTTGTTTTTTGAAACTTTTGGGAAATTTCAACAAGAAACAGATTACTTACTTAAGTAATTCTGCGATAGTATTAAAACAGTTTGGTTTATGACAGTGTTTTTTTCTGAAAGTAGTCTAGTATAGTATTCATCGTAAGAGATTATTTAAAAAAACTGCTATCTAACCGACGTTTAAATAGAATTTAAAGTGTCTAGCTGACTAAGGTAACAAGATTGGACCCCAAGAGGGATTTAGTTATACTTTTAGGTGGAGTAGTGGCAGGATCTAAGACCACTGAATGCTTATTATCAGCCTTCGATTTTCTTTTGTTTTGATTTATTCGCGAAAACGTAAGAAATTGATTCCTAGAACACTTTGGACTATGTCATGTGTCCTTTCTTTATTTCTTTCTTTCTCAAAAGTATAACCAAATCCCTCGTGAGGGCTAATCTTGTTAGCTTAGTCTGCTAGACCCTTTTTAATGCGTTTTTATAAATAAAATTAAGGCTCAACACTACACTTACTTAGATACTTATGTAGGTAGATGACCATATAAAGCATACACTTGTAACGTGTATTGTTTTTTAAATGGTGTAGAATATTTTTTTTAAATTTTATGAAGATTCAAGTATGTTTCGCCATTTACAGTTGTATCATTTTTTGACAGTCGTTAATAGCTGCAAAAAAAACGTTAATAGCTTCACAGCCGTTACTATGGGTCGGTAATAGAAACAATCGACTTACCCACTTTATTAATATTTTTTCACAAGAAAATGGTTTATTTTGAAGCATTTAACGTGGTAAATATAAACCCAATATTCAATATTACCATATAAAAATAATAAAAATACTGTGACGGCTACCAATATTCCTAATAAGTATGATCAATTTCAAAATTGCCTTAGGAGGGTCGTTGATAGCTGCATTTACCTTAATGTTGCTCTTCTAGGTATTCTCCTAATCGGTACTAGTGATGTGATTCCGTTTTGATCACTTCGCCACAAACCAGGTTGAACCTCACCGTTAATTTCGGTATCGAAAGTTCCATGCGGCGTATAATTCTGTTTTGAATTGTTACTCTTCCTCAAAAAGTTATGTAGCAAAACACATGTCATAACTATAACTGACACTTTTTCTGGTGCCAGTAAAATTGGAGACCTAAGTATTCAAAATACAGCAGACATTATTCCAAACACATTTTCGACGATTCTGCGGGCGCGTGATAGACGGTAGTTGAAGTTGACGGAAGTAAACAGAATGCGGAAAATCGAACATCAAATGGAACAAGCGTACGATGTCCTTAAAAAAATAAGTACAGAGCCAGAACCGGTTGAAGACGAATGCACTTTATACACAAAATTATTATGTGCAAAGTTAAAATCCATGGACGTATTGACTCGTGACATCGCCATGCACGAGATTGATAATGTAATGTTTCGCCTAAAACAACAGCAAGCGTTTCCACGATTTCAGAGTCCACCTAATCAACCATATGCAGGACTTCACTTGCCTCAAAATCCATTAGCTCCTAGTTATTATCAAAATATGCAATCGTCAGTGGGTTATCAAACGTCATCTTATCAGCCATCGCCACAGTCCCATTCTCAACACAAAACAAACTTTCAACCATCTCTACAGTCTCGTTCTCAACGGCGACCAATCTTTCAGCCATCTCCACAGTCTCATTCTCAACAATCTGCGTACTTCCAGCCGTCTCCACAGTCACATTCTCAACAATCTGCGTACTTCCAGCCGTCTCCACAGTCACATTCTCAAGTATCTGCATACTTCCAGCCGTCTCCACAGTCACATTCTCAACAATCTGCAGACTTCCAGCCGTCACCGCAGTCACATTCTCAACAATCTGCAGGCTTCCAGCCGTCACCACAGTCACATTCTCAAGAATCTGCAGACTTCCAGCCGTCACCGCAGTCACATTCTCAAGAATCTGCAGACTTCCAGCCATCTCCACACTCAAATTCGCAACAATCTTCTGATATGGAAGAGTATTCTCATTCTCAACCGTTTCCTGGGTTTGAGTCTCTTTCTAAAGAGCAATCAATTGATCAATTGTATGCAGATGCCGTTTCTAAAATATTTGAAAAATCTGAATAAATTATAAACGCTCACCTTGACTTCTTCTCGCAACTCTTGAATCAAAGCCTGGCAAACTTCCATTATGCATGTAGCTATTGTAGATTTTGAAAACTTGAATAGGTAGGCCAAGCTGCTAAATTTATCACCCGTCGCAAGAAACCTGAGAGTTACAGCCAGTCTTTCTTGAATCGGAATACATTTTCTCATGTTAGTGTCTTGTTTTGCGATGAATGGTCCGATTTTGTTGAGCAGATATTCGAAATCAGCTGCGGACATCCGACAAAAAATTTCGAAATATCCAGAGGGTTCTCGAGTTAGGTCATATAGCAGATCTGTAGCATTGTACCTAAAATATTGAAAATAATATTATATTGTACCTAAGATTATTAGAGTAATTGTTAAGATTTAAAGCAGTAATTGTTAAGATTTTTATGTTTTTATGTTTTTATGTTCCTATCTGTCTAATTCTTGAATAAATGATTGAAAAATAATTGTTATGTTCTTTATTCATTTCAAGACTAAAAGGCTAGGTTTGTTTACAATACGTTTATATGTAGGTAACTAGGTATGAGGTATGGAAGTGAGACTTTCTACCGCTATCAGGATCCTGGTCATATATGTAAATATTATAGATTCGGACATCAGATATAATAAATATATACTGACTTTATATAAAAATATAAACTTACGTTTTGCGACTCTTATACAATGACACCATCCACCACCGTCTTTTTCGTCTTTCTTTTGTTTTTAAATATTCACCACCGAGCAAAATAACAGTAGCTGCTGCTGCAGCAAGGCGTTTTCTTTCATCCATATTGAAGAACGAACAAGCGGACAGCTCGGTTGTAGCGATGTTTTAGCGATGTGTAGCCGCCACGGACGGCTCGGCTGGCGTAGGATCGTGCTACCCCGCGTCGTTTAAACGAGCAGGCTTGCGTCCGTATTTAGCCGAGCCGCATCTCCACGGACGGCTCGGCTGGCGTAGGATCGTGCTACCCCGCGTCGTTTAAACGAGCAGGCTTGCGTCCGTATTTAGCCGAGCCGCATCTCCACGGACGGCTCGGCTGGCGTAGGATCGTGCTACCCCGCGTCGTTTAAACGAGCAGGCTTGCGTCCGTATTTAGCCGAGCCGCATCTCCACGGACGGCTCGGCTGGCGTAGGATCGTGCTACCCCGCGTCGTTTAAACGAGCAGGCTTGCGTCCGTATTTAGCCGAGCCGCATCTCCACGGACGGCTCGGCTGGCGTAGGATCGTGCTACCCCGCGTCGTTTAAACGAGCAGGCTTGCGTCCGTATTTAGCCGAGCCGCATCTCCACGGACGGCTCGGCTGGCGTAGGATCGTGCTACCCCGCGTCGTTTAAACGAGCAGGCTTGCGTCCGTATTTAGCCGAGCCGCATCTCCACGGACGGCTCGGCTCGCGTAGGATCGTGCTACCCCGCGTCGTTTAAACGAGCAGGCTTGCGTCCGTATTTAGCCGAGCCGCATCTCCACGGACGGCTCGGCTGGCGTAGGATCGTGCTACCCCGCGTCGTTTAAACGAGCAGGCTTGCGTCCGTATTTAGCCGAGCCGCATCTCCACGGACGGCTCGGCTCGCGTAGGATCGGGCTAGCCCGCGTCGTTTAATCGCGCCTTTAGTGATGAAATACATTTAATTATCCACACATTCTACAAATGCTGAAATTATCAAATTTAACAACAGGAAATTTTCGCACTTAACAACAATTATCAAATTTGGCAACAAAATGTCCTTGAACAGAAAAGTGCCACTTTGATCCCTCCTAGCAGGGAAGAAAAGTCCCCTTTCCGAGTAGGTGATATGAAAAAGCCAATTGTGAAACCGCTCTACAAAAAAGGGGATAGTCAGGTATTAGACAATTACCGTCCTGTAACTTACACATATTTTCTAAAAAAATTGAAAATGTAGTTTATACTAAAATAAGCCAATTCATGGAGAGCAATGATTTACTAAATAATGACCAACATGGGTTTTGTAAAAACTGAAATACCTCTTTAACGATATTTTAACTTGTAAAGACTGTTACTGATTGTTTAACGCTACGCCGCTACCGCTACGCCGCCGGTAAATGCTGGAACAACCTCCCGCCGCCACTCCGAACTCTGCAAACAGCGAACACGTTTAAAGTCAAATGTAAGGCATATTTACTAAGTCAGCAAAAAAAGTAAAGCTTGATCATTACGCAATCAATCTATTCAATTTTCATTTTTCAAGGCTGTAATGTTTACCTTATGGGACTGCTCTAAGTAGAATCGTAAGTAGTTAAATTCAAATTTCGCACTGAGGTACCATTGAAACACTATTTATTTTATTTCACGCACTAAGCTAAATCAACGTTGAATAGAATAAATATAAATTAATTTTGTTTCGTAATTCGTAATCCAGCCACACCCCAAGAGTGAGAGGAGGTAAATGAGGGTAGGTACCGGTTATTCCGCTGCCGACCCGCGCCGTTTGTTAAAGCCTTATGTTGGTAGCACCGATTGGCGCTTTTACCCCTCTCCACTTCCTTGTCTCCTGTGCTCAGTTGCCTTCCTTTTTTTTTATTATTTGTATGAATATTATGAATATTTATATTTTACTCCTCTATTCCATTTTTCTACTATATATTGTATTCTCTTATTAGTTATTATTTAAATCAGTGTATATGTGGGCAACCGCTGTCTCTTCGTTCGTATGTCACGTTGGCGCCACTGAAAATCAGCGTCGCGGTTCAGGCCGTGACATAGTGCTGAGTGGTGTCAATTTCGACGACAGGAATTTCCCACCATGGCAACATTATGCTAAAATTTCTAAATTCCTTTTCCTTATTGTTTAAATTTTTTTTCTGTGTTGCCATTCTTTTTGTCTGTGTTTTATTTGTTTTTTCCCGTGATCGTCGAATAAATATTTTCTATTTCTATTTCTATTCAATTTCTATTTCTATTAAATAAAAAAACGCCTGTCTCAGTTCTTTTCATGGACATGAGCAAGGCCTTTGATTTCGTTTGCCACAACCGATTGTTATAAAAGATTTACAGGTGTGGTATTTGAGGACCTGCTCATGATTGTCATATCAGTCTGGGAGGGAACAATGTGTGGAGATTTCAAAATACTGTCCAGAGCAAAAAAGTGTCCTTAAGTACAAACAAATCTAATTACTTAGAAAACAAGTATGGAGTACCTCAAGGAAGTATTTTGGGACCACTTCTGTTCCTTCTTTACGTTAATGATTTACCTAATGCAGTCTCGCAAAAATGTTTTCTATTTGCTGATGACACTACAATAGTAATAAAATGTAATAATCCTTTAACTTATGAACTAGAAATTAATGAAGCATTAAATCAAACAATACTATGGCTGAAATGTAACAATCTAAATGTTAACTTGCCCAAGACTAAGCTGATGCAGTTTCATACCCAAAAAAGTAAACCTTTGACCAGTGGCGGATTAACACATTTGCCGCCAGTAGGCTATTCAAGTTTCGCCGCCCCTTCTGAACTTTGCATTTCGATACCCTACACGGACAAAAACAAATGGAAAAAAATATTTTAGAATTAAAAGACAATTTTTTTTTTAAAACAGTACCTAAATATAAGTTAGATTATAATATTTTTCATTTATTATTTTTCCTCTCAAAGTCTCTATCTCAATATGAAAGTGAATATAACCTAAAAACACCAATACGATCGTTATAGTTTTTTTTTTATTTATGATACGTTATTAAACATATAGTAGGTACCTAATTTAAATTAAGTTAACGAAACAACATGTTTAACCGAATTCTGAATCGATTACATTTCCTTTATAAGCCGAGTCGATAATCGAAAGCAATGTATGCGATTTTCAGTAGCCATATTACTAAATTTGTCTAATGACATCCTTCACAGGCACAATAATAAATGAACAAAATTAAAAAACTTATTGATTCATTATGGATGATTTATACATTAGGATACTTACCTACAATAAGTTTGTATTGTCCTGTCTTCACTTCACCGGTGTCCGGGGTTGTTACAGTACTTTTTTTTTTTCTTTTCTTTATTTAAAGAGCTTGGTCACTATAGTGACCATGCCGCTCTATTTTTTTAACAGAATGTATCTTATCTTCTACTTAACCCTACTGCAGCCAGTTTATACATTTGTTTGGCGACATCAGACAATGGATGAGACATACAATAATTACAACCCCCTAATAATAAAAATGTCTCGTCCATCATCTGCCTTCTAACGTCCTCGTTCCGGACGCATTCCATCAAAATGTGGTACACGTCTTCTACTACATTGCATTCTGTACAATTGGGCGACGGAACCTTACGCATTAGAAACGCGAACTTGTTTAAAGGAATGTGTCCGGAACGTAACCTCATAGCTAATATTATATCTCGGCGATTCATGTCGCAGTCATTAAACCATGGGCCTCGGGGAGGCTGAGGCTGGATAGTTTTGTACCAAATGCCTTTAGTTTTAGATCTCAGGTCGAAAAATTCTTTCCACATCTCGTAACAATTCAACTTGACAATACCTACGCATTCCGAGAACGGCGGTAGAATGCTGAAGGGGATACCGTCGCTACATGCTTCCTTTGCAAGACTGTCTACTTTGTCATTGCCATCTAGTCCTATGTGAGACGGAATCCACTGCAACACCAGGGTTTTTCCTTGGGATTTAATCACGCCAATGGTTTCCAATATTGAATAGGCTATCGGTGTGCCTCGAACGTTCGAGGTACACCGAGCCACATGCTGTAATGCACTCTTCGAATCCACTAATATGACAAATCTTTCCAGATCCATTGACTGAATTAATGACAATGCTTCTACTATTGCTATAAGCTCTGTTTGCATTATAGATATATTCGCCGATATTTTAAACTTCAAACCCAGTTGAGTTTGGGGATCGAAAATAGCAGCATGTTAAAGTATTTGGGACACAACATATCAAACATGAGATTCTAGCAATAACTGACTTTTATTATTTATAACAGGGTAGACATTAGTTTGATATCTACCTACGTAATCATAATATGACATCTCCCTTCTTAACAAAGTAAATAGCATTTGTAATTGATTGCTTATTAATACTTATGGCTAGTGACAACAATATTTTTATTCGTTCATGCCAGTAACATCATTATGCATATATGATAAGATCCTGCCCTATAATGAAATAGGAGGACTTATGGCTAAGACATAAATATCCAATGAATATTGAATTGTATTGTATTTCAGGATACAGTATAATAATTAATGGTTACATTTCCTATATTTTAATGTAATTAGGAATGTTTGTCTAATTACATTCATTTCACAAGACTCCATATACTTATACATTTCATGCAACAATAATATTAAAAAAAAAAGTTAATTTATCATTACATTGTACATTAAAGTTTAAAAATCAATTGTAATACATTAGTAATTTAACATGCATTAACAAGTTTTTATTCCGTACCTAAAGTGCATCATACTTTCGTTCATATTAGGTACTTATTATTTATTCATCACAAACAATATTGTTACATTTTCTCGAGAAGTTTTATCTCTTATCATAATCTAAATTAATGTGTAACTCCGCTGGTCGAGTCCGGCCGGGACGGCCTTGACGGCAAAATATGTCTTTTAGACAGGATATCACGTGGTCAGACGTGGTCGTTCTTAACTTAACAATTTCTATGAATTTGCTATAATAATCAATCAGTAATAAATAGTTAAGACCTTTAAGTTGAAATAGGTCTACGCCTATCTTTAGCCACGGCCTTTCTGGAATTTCGTGAGGTACCAACTCTTCCTTTTGATTGTTTTTTCTGTGGGACAGACATATGTTACAATTGCCTACTACGTTATCAATGTCATTATTCATACACGGCCAGAATAACAATTCTCTAGCTCGCAGCTTGCATTTTGCCATACCCATGTGTCCGATATGTTTCCTCGACATCACGCTTACTTACGCTTACAAATACTTAAAGTAGCAATGTTAAATAACAAGGGAGATAGTGGGTCTCCTTGACTTAACCCTCGACCAGTACATCTGGATATGTACGTATTACTAGTACCATTAGGTGATTTCAGTACTCTCTTGTTGAGAAAATTCCAAAGATAATAGCAAATTTTGGCACCAACTCCATGACTATCAACCGTTCGCAATAGGCTTAAAATATCTACATTGTTATAAGCGTTTTCGATATCAATAAAACATCCGACGGTGGCGCATTTTTTTGTGAAACCTATTTGTGAGCTTGTGACAATTTGGCTCAAATTATCCAAACACGGCCGCGCTTTTCTAAATCCTGTCGTTTGTTCAGATATCATATGATTCTTCTCGTAATACCATTCCAGCCTTTTATTAATTATAGCATGGAAAATTTTACATAAACATGACATGAGAGATATAGGACGAAGAGAAGATACAGAACTGTGGTCGCGACCAGGCTTAGGAATGGGAACAATTTTAATATCCCGCCACTGATGCGGAATGAATCCACTAGATAAAGCCAGGTTATACAATTTAAGGAGAATCCTCTTACCTTCTGCCGGGAGATATTTGACCGTGGTAAAGGATATATCATCGCAACCTGGGGCGGTATCTTTAGACTTAATGGAGCGTTCCAGTTCTTGTAAGGAGATATCTGCTTCCAGTTGCTGGTTACGGGACATAAAGTTTGGGGGTGGTGGTGATACAAAATCGGGAGCTAAATTATGTAGGAGGCGATCCACACTTCCGCTGTCAACGTGTATTTTTTGCGATCGGCATCCTTTAAGCCATCTCATGCGTGCCCACATTACACTTGGCGAAGAAACTTCGTCCACTGATGAACAAAATCGCTGCCAATTGTCACTTTTGGCATTACGGATTTTTAATTGCGAACGCGAATTTTTTCCTTGAGGTTAACCATATTGTGGGGTGTCGGGTTTTTTCTTAGTGCTGCCAGTGCCAGCCGACGTTCCGCAACCACTCTAGATAGTTCTGCATTCCAATACGGCTTAGGGATAAATCTATTAGATGGATTATGAGGGGAATACAGTCGTTTGCCGCTTCCTCTATTTTTTGTAAGAATAAGTCATAGGCCTCTTGGGGATCTGTTGGTAGTATTTTCAGTTGGGTTAATGTGTTGTCTAGGTCATGTGTATATTTTTCCCAATCCGCTTTTTTAAAATTCCGCCTTTTGCAAAACCTCGGTGGGAAATTGATCTTAATACTTAATTTAATAATAATATGGTCGCTTCCGAGAGATTCATTTGTGACCTTCCATGTTGTGTTCAGTGCAAGTTCCGAGGTAGCCAATGTAATGTCGGGAGAGGAGTTCTGAAGAATACCATTAACCATTTTCACACGTGTTGGGCTGCCGTCGTTTAATGCTATAAAGCTTGATATATATTTAATCCTTTCTGGTCTGTTTTATTTGACCAATTTGAGTGGTGTCCGTTAAAATCCCCCAAAATGATGGTTTTTCTCCCTAATGAAGTAAGTAACTGTTCCCAATCCTCCTGGGTAGTGCGCACATTGGGGGGGCAATATAACACAACAACACTTTCGAGGTACACACAGTTATATACTCTGACAAGAATAACTTCAATGCCCGCGTTACTTAAAATGATTGGAAGTCTTTGACTGGGCATTGACGAATGAATCAACACGGCAACACCTCCATAGCCATCATATCTGTCCCGGCGATATATATTATAGCCTGCTATTTTAATAGTGCTTTCTTCCTCAAGCCACGTTTCACTAATAGCACAAATATGAGCTTTCTCCTGATTCAATAATTGCTCTAGTGAAATTAGCTTAGGTCGTAGGCTCTGTGAGTTCCACTGCAGAATATTTAAATCAGTGAACTGAGCAATTGCTTAAATAACGGCATGATTGGGAAATTTTCTGAAATGTATGAAACAACCCATTCAATAAAAATTTGCATCATAGATTTGAATTTGCCCTGGATTGGGAAATTGCTGGTAAGTATAATTTCTTTCAGTTTCGCTAACAATTCACTCCAAGACCAAAGTTTATGCGTTTTACTTGTTTTTTGCGATTTTGATTCATATTCATTAGCGTCCTCGGAAGCTGAATCTGCATCTGGTTGTGTCCAATCTTCCAGATTATTGCTTTGACGGGCATTATTTTTATGTATCTTGCCAGTTTTCCCACTTTTGGGCGGATTTTGCTTCCTTGGTGGCTCATGAGTGGTCGCTGTAGTTTTTGTTATTGCGGCATAACTTGGTCGTGACTGCGACTCGCGGGGAGGCTCATTTGCATTAGTTATGGCTTGATTTGATGGTGTATCATGATTATGTATTTCTAGGGATTCCTTAACTTTCCCATCACCTTGCAGCAGGGTTGGCGGACGTATGGGCCCAAACAGTAATAAGGTACTTTTATATGTGCAATTAAATTCTGCCATTAGCTCTTGTACTTTTTTTCTTTTAAATAAGTAGGGCATGTTTTTTCTAACGCCATGTGATTCAGTTTGCAGTTCACACACTTGAAAGTTTTTGCTTCACAATTGGAATGTCTGGCTCCGCATTTTGGGCAAATTAATTTGTTAGATGGACATACTTTTGTTACGTGTCCGAATCTCCAACATTTAGCGCATTGAGTGACGGGAAAGATGAACGGTTCTACCTTTATTCTTAAGTTGAGTACATACACATAGGGAGGAAGTTGGCTACCTTTGAAGCGTAGATGAACCGTTTCACATTTTTCCCATCCGGTTTCTTCGTCGAAGTTTCTGCGACTGAGTCGTTCAGCTGAGATCAACTCGACCTGACTACTAATGCTAGCCTTGATTTCGTCATCGGTTAATTCAAGATTTTTTATTAATCCATGGGACACATGTACTTCAAGAGCCTTTTGACATCTCCATCCTAGTTTTACAATCTCTTCAGAATTAATTAATTTTTCAGCATTTATTTCATTATCAAATAAAATTCGCAATTTGTATTCATTTATATATTTAACTGAGATTATGCCTGTAACATTGTTTCTTTGGAACAATTTTGCCAATCCAATTTGCTTGGGAAATTTATCCTTGTTAGATATACAAACTTCTGTCTCTTTAGTTATTGGACTACCTGTCAAGGGGATAGGAGGACTTTTCAGGGACGAGACGATCTTTTCCCTTTTTTTCCCGCTGTCATCCATTCACCCTCAAGGTCATTTCCCTCGTCACGTAATCGCTTCCCGAGTCGTAAAGACTCATCAACACCCATTTCATTTAACTGTGTAATATCTTCAACGTGGTTTGAAATCTCTTCTTCAACCGACATCATAAAGTTTTGTAAGTCCTCAAAGTTATTTACACTATTATTTCGTGTTACATTATTATGTTCACTCATCGAAGTAAACAACAGCCGCGCAACAACAGCGCAGTAGTAGCCCGGGCGTCGGGCTCCGGCCGGCGCGATAACGAACCGGTTTTATTCTCGATGCAATAAACACAACTCAGCGGTATATACACGTCGTACGGTGTTGAAGTGCAACACCGAACTGTTACAGTACTTACAGTTGTTATTTGTTTATAAATAAGATCGATCAAATTTGCAAGAGCAATCAAGTGCTTCTTCTTCTCGTTAATGGCGGCCACACACACACGGGGCTTGTGCCAATATCAGTTGCGTAAGTGATGGTCGGTTGTCAAGTATGTCAGTTGTCAGCGTTTGTCGAAAATTCTGCCTAGAGTCAGCATTCAAATGGGAACAGCAAGGTAAAAAGAGGGGGTTGTAAAGTAGACAAAAGACCTTCGGAAGAGGGGGGGGCGGTAGGGGAAACTGAACTGCTGCTAAAGACCACCACCTGTAAACAAGGAGACAATTACTTAAAAACGGATACTATTGTTAGTTATAAAATCACACAAAATATTAATAAAAGGAGTAAAGGTGTAACGGAGTAAGGATTTAAAGTTAATGGGACGTGGAATAAATTCCGGAAGCAGATTGTTAAGAGAACACGACCTCTTGGAACATTCAAAAAAGATATGGTCTAGATTACCTTCGTCCAGGCCGCATTCACAGATCGAGGAATCCCTAATATGAATTTAACAGACAGGGGTGCATGAATGGCCCAATCTTAACCGACAGATCGTAGATGTTACCCTTTTGTTTGCTTCTCGGTATCCAAAAAACCAAGGTCTTGACGGAATTCTATCCTGAACGTCATAATAGTGCATACCCTTAGTTTGACTAGACTTAACCCAGTGAACGTACCAATCCTCGTCTAAACGAACTTTAGCCAATGAGAGCAAATCATGTGCATAGCACCTGTATAGGGAGAGACAACCATTGAGGGTGGCATTCTTAGCATGTTGATCGGCCATTTCATTTCCTCGAATACCGATGTGACTAGGTATCCAAGCAAGTGAAACCTTAGTATTTTTAACATACAGGCGGTGTAACAGAACTTTAATTTTTAAGATAATAGGAAATTTTGTTTTTGTGCGGAGATGGTTAGATAAAATGGACTGGAGACTACTTTTCGAATCAGTTAAAATCAAACAATTATCAAGGTTGTGAGAATCTATGAAGTTTAATGCTTCATATATTGCTGTGGCCTCCCCTGAGAAAACAGAGGAATAACATGGCAGCTTATAGCTGAGTATAACATTATATTTTGGAATCCACACTGCAGACCCCACACAACCCTGGTTAGATAGTTGAGAAGCATCGGTATATAGAGTAGTACAGTTAGGCCAATGTTTATTATTAGTGCGACATAATTGGGAGTTACCAGAAACAGAGTCCCTATCAATACCTAGGTCAAGAAATATACTCGGACGGTATACGATTGCTTCGTAAGGAAGTTCAAATACCGGGTTCAAGCGGCACTGGTAAATGGGACATGGTAGGCGAGAAGCTTTTAGAGAGCTCCTAACTAAACAGGGACTCTCCTTGTGGGTCCAATAATTACTAACGGGAATTAACTGTGCCAGAAATTGAAGTTTTGGAATAAGAGGGTGTGGGTGTGACGATGATTGCATTACTTTAAATAAAAATCTATCGGATAAATATTGTCTGTAAGGGGAGGGTCCACACATTCAATTTGTAAACCGTTGGAAGGGGAAGACCTCATAGCCCCTATAATGATGCGAAGACTCTTATACTGAATTTTGTCGAGAGATTTTAAAGCTATTTTGTTACAAGGCTCCAAGAGAAAGGACCCGTAATCAAAGTGACTACGGATCAGAGCTTTGTAAATAAGTTTCTGTGTGTAGGGATGTGAACCCCACCAAACGCAAGAAAGCGAGCGAACGATTTTTATGTTTCTTTCGCATTTCTGAATCGTACGGTTAATATGATAAACACCCGATAATTTGGAGTTGAAAATTACCCCCAGGAATTTGACCCTATCAAGAGACGGGATAGGGACTCCGTCACAAGTTACACAAATATCTGGAATGCATCTTTTTCGAGTAAATGTAACGACTGAGCTCTTAGGGATAGAAAGAGATAGCCCATGGTCAGAAAGCCAGATGTTTAAATAATGAAGAGCATTTGATAAAGTGGGCTCAGCATCAGGGATGTCAGTTACTGCAACGTACAAGCACAGATCATCGGCGTACTGGAGCACCCTACAAAAGGAATTTACTGAAAGCTCCATGTCGTATGTATAGAGGCTGTAAAGAAGAGGACTCAGTACTGACCCCTGTGGTAGGCCTTTCCAAACCAGTCTGGTCGGAAGAAGGTCATGATTAACACTAATAAGGATCGATCTAGAAAGAAGAAAGTTAATAGTAAAATTTACTAGCTTCACAGGGATGCTCAGATTATGCATTTTTGCCTGAGCAGAGGAAGTAGTACATTATCATACGCTGACGAGATGTCTAAAAAGACTCCAACCACTGATTCACCTTGGGAATATGCAATACGAATGTCCGTCGAAAAAATGGCTAGGCTATCCATCGTGCTGAAACCCTTTCTGAATCCATACTGGCTTTTAGCTAATAACTCTCTGCTTTCCACTATCCACTCCAATCTATTTCTAATGAGATGCTCAAGAATTTTGCCAAGACATGACGACAATGCAATGGGCCGATAACCACATGGGTCATTGCTTAGCTTACCTGGTTTTAAAATGGGAACAATTATTTGGGTCTTCCAATCTTCCGGTGGCACGCCAGAGTGAAAAATATAGTTAAGAATGGAAAGAAAAAAGACTTTGAATCTGTACTCGCGTTTAAGACAAAGGAGTAGGGTATTCCGTCCACACCAGGAGATGAGTCCTTCAGATGACTAATGGCCATCAAGAATTCCTCCATTGAGAAGGAAGAGTCAAATGAGCTTTCTGCGTAATGAGGGGGAATATCACACAATGGAGAGATTTCATCAAGGGAAGGAACAGATGGAGGGGCTAATCTAAGAGAAAGGTTATCAATCCATTCTGAGGGGTCACTAGATAACACTGTTGCAACTGATGTAAAGGCACCACGAAAACGTTTAATGCCCTTCCAAACAAGTGAAGGGGGGGCCCTAGGAGACAGACTCTCACAGATTTTTTGCCAACCCAGTCTCTTTTTAGTTAATAGGAATTTCGACGCTTCATTGGATACCTTTAGATAATTATCATAATTTTCAATTGCAAAATTAGATTTAAGCAGTGACTCGGCATCCCTGCGCTTCTGGACAGCCCTAATGCATTCTGCATCCCACCAAGGCGGAGGGGCAATTTTTCTGGATGGCTTTTCAGGCGGGATAGATTTATCAGCGGCTGAAAGAAATGCATTTTTTAAAGCTGTATATACAATGGATATATTGTCACTATTGGGGGTAGGGATATGTAAAATTTCCTCTTCTAATGTAGACCTAAATTTAACCCAGTCCGCTCTAGCCATTTGAAATTTAAGGCGGGGAGAAGGAGTAAATGATGGGACGGGATCAGGGAATGTAATTTTAATCGGGAAAAGATCACTGCCAACAGACGAGGGTAGGATACACCAAAAAAGAAAAGAGGATAGGGAGGGGGAGGTTAAAGTAAGATCAACTGCACTCTTTGGATTTTGAGAAGGAGATACATGTCTAGTAGGGGAGCCATCATTAAGGATGCATAAGTCAAAAGAATCAAAAATGTCCAGAAACAGGGAAGAAACAGAGTCACAATAGTGAGAACCCCAAGATGTGTGATGAACGTTAAAATCACCTAGGATAATTAAAGGGCCAGGCAAAAGTGAAATAATGGTAGAAAGCTCTTGTATCATGGCGGCGTGTGGATCAGGGTCCAGGGATGTAGACAGAAAGAAGGGAAATATTATTCACTCTAACAGCGACAACACTAATGAAGTCACTGTGAGGGGGTATAATTATTAAGTTGAGAAAATTTGGTAGTACGCGAAACTAAAATAGCTGCACCACCATACCCGTGACCCTGGGACTCTAAAAGTAGAATCTGGCTTTAGCCATGTCTCCTGGACAGCAAGGAGAAAGGGATGATGTTTATTAATAAGGTAAATTAAATCAGATTTCTTGTTATTAATGCTGCGACAGTTCCACTGCAGAACTGCTTGGGCCATTTTGGGTGGAAACTAGGGAGAAAAGTTCAGTCATTTTTTGATGCATATTGTACGGTAGGCCTGAGTCAGAAAATCGAGAGATGATATTTATCAAATTATTCAAGAGAAGTTCAATTAAATTGTCATTATACGATGATGATTCCTGAGATAAAGCAAACCCATTAGGATGGGAGGAAGGAGGGTCAGCAATAATGTTCTGGTGTGCTTGTCTGTCATACCCAGGACTGCGTGTAGGAGCTGCCCTGCGTGGGGAAGTGGTAGTTTTCGTATATGAATAGGTTGATTGTTGAGATGCAGACACAACAGGCTAGGAACTTTGAGATAGTGCAGACGGAGATTGTGACATGGTTGGTTCTGCAAAAGATTTTCTTACCTGAGGGAATCGTGCTGAAGCTTCAAGGTATGACAGATTCTCCTGTGACATAACCAGTTTTATGTTGCGTTGTCTCTGATGTTCTGGGCAGGCTTGATTCTTTGCGCAATGATTTCCTGAGCAAAACAGGCAACTAGGGATTGGCACATTACAAGATTCACCTTCGTGATTTTGTGAACATTTATAACACCGCGGGTTCGACCTACATTGGGCTTTAATGTGGCCGAATCTGCAGCATTTATTACACTGAATAGTCGGTAACCTGTAGCACTCCACTGGCAAGCTATTATAGAAGCAATACACATGAGAAGGTAAGGATCGACCTGCAAAGGTAACAACTACGGATTGAGTGGGAATCCATTGAGGAGTACTGTTCTCACCCATTGATTTCCTGCTCAATCGACGAGCTTTAATGACTTTACCGAAACCAATTGGAACAGAGATATTAGTTACTAGTTCCTCCATGGACCAGTCCACAGAAATGACACGTAACATACCCATTCTACTAATATGATATGATGGGATTATAGCTGAAAAGTTACCCTTTTCAAGAGCGGGATTATCTATACACTTATTAGCGTCAGCAGGTGAATTAAATTCTACCGAGTAACGATTACGGCCGATACGTTTTACACCGTCTCTGACGACGCCAGGAATATTATTCTTGAAAAGAAAGTGGCCAAAAGAGATCGCACGCAAAGAGACGCCCGAGGCCGGGTCGTTTTCGTTCTTTTGGATATTCACAAGAAAAGGTGCATCATCATTCTCGTCGTACTTACTTTTTATTCCTTGAAAGTCGGGGTGTGTAAATGTGGTCTGGATAGACGCGGATGCTAAGGGCATATTTGTTATTTTAGGTGGAGGAATAGAATTATTTTGAGTTTAAGATTGTGGTCTTTTGCGCGATGCACTTTTATCTGATCTCATCTCTGTATTTAATACCGAAAACTCATTCTGACGTTCGCCATAACCTCCCCCGGGGTCCGGGGTATCCAGCTCCATTTCGCCGGTTAACAATAAACACTTACTTTAAGGCAGATGGAAGAAAGGCACAAACATGCCACTTAATAACCCCGGACACTTGCTGTTAACAGAAACGGAGACAGCAGAAGTCAAGTCAAGTCATTATCAGTCAATCGGTCTACAGTCGAAAAACAATGGCGGAAGATCCCTTATACACAATTCTTCAAAACGCACTCTTGGGACTTGCGATTCGTGTATTAATGTACTTAATCGCACATATATCACTTATAAAGTTCGTAAAGAGTCCAAAAGTCACGAATAATTCCGCTTAGAATTTGAGACGATAACAAATTTGATCTCCTCTCGTGTTCGATGGGCCTGGTCAAAATCCAAAACTACAACTCAATAAAAAGATAACTTACACAACACATTTCGTTCCTTGACAGTTGACACATGGATAATATGACAGATAGATTATTTCACCTTTAATGATAAGTCAGAATATTTTAAAATATTAAAATACAAGCGTTATTAGGAGATTTTATTTTCTTAAACTATCCTTGTTACTTTGTTTATTATTTAACAAATAAGATTTATATTTGCCATCGGCGATTTAGGACAAAAATCTGATTAGGCGGCATGTGTGAAAAGCATACTTTAAATTAATTCGTTCTTTCAATTCCTCTAGGATCGAAATTGCTCCATGGCTCCGAAACGTAGTCAACAATTCGAAGTTGCTTCATGGTAGCATTCACCTTCGACGTTCGATCGATCTGCGTTGCGGGCTCCGTTGCGAGCTTAGAATTTCAGAGTAATGCCCCAGTAGTGGGGGGGGGGAAGGAACCTACGAACATGTCACAAAACCAAAAAATGATTTCTTAGAAGATTTAGAATAAGTTAATACTGCTTTGATACCTAATTAACTTGTTTCTATTTAAGTGATTTTGATTTACTTACTCGTACTTAGTTTTAAAAATACTTTTAGTGATTTTAATTGAAATAGAGTTACTTACTCATTATTTTACTGTTAGATGCGTTACTTCGTGTTGATGTGAATTAAGGAGTAATAAGGTATTCAAGAATAAACAAAATTGATTGATATATTTATTTTTTAACAACATCAAATACATCCTATCGATGTTAAACATTTCATACTACCACATCAATATAATGGGCTCTCAGGGGAGTTCTGTTACTTATGATATGTATTGTAAAGATCCCAGACACCCAATAAACTAATGTTGCCAATCAGTTTTTTTGCTCCCTCTCTCCCCCCCCCTATTTCCAAATATTATTACAAAGTAAATTATATAAGATATTTGGCTTTAATTGATTTGTATATATTGATTGATATATTTATTTTTTAACAACATCAAAGACATCCTATCGATGTTAAACATTTCATACTACCACATCAATAGAATGGGCTCTCAGGGGAGTTCTGTTACTTCTGATCTATATTGTAAAGATCCCAGACACCCAATAATGCCAACCCAGATGTTGCCAATCAGTTTTGTGCTCCCCCTCCCCCCTATTCCCAAATATTATTACTAAGCAAATTACAAAAAAAAAATTGCCTTTAAGTATGGAATTTCATGAAAATTAGTACTTATAGCCAGTACAGGTATAGAAAACCTTTAATTTAATTGATAGGTAACTACTAATATTACAAAAAATTGCTTACACATGCAATGTAGGTAATGTGGGGCGTTAAGGACTACCTATCCCGAGTTCTGTATATAACATAACATACCAGAGAACTGCGGTAAACTCAATAAAATACGTTAACTTATGGAAAATAGTTCACTAAAACACCACTAGATAGCGCTAGTAGTAATTAACTCGCGACTTACTATTAGGATTTCAAAAGCGATATTTAGTATTAATTTAAAAAGCTCTGTAAAATATTTATAATTCTACGGAACCCCACTCCACGCGAGTTAATTCGCACTTGGCCGGTTTCTAGGGGCCTTTTTATTCAGCACACTGAGTTTAGCCAAGTTTAGTTTCCATCCGTAAGCATCAATTTCAAATATTGGTCCATATTCTTGAAAAATCCCTCCGGGGCCAAAGGACCTAACTATTTTTTCTCTATCAGCGCGCTTCTGTTTGCCATTCATTTCTTTCAGGCGGCACAACACCAATCTGCGGTTCTTCACTGGCTCATAGCTGATACAACAGTCCACCGGTTCTTGGTCCTCCAGAGTCCTTGGTATCTGCGTATTAAGGCATCGATAAGTCTCTTTTATACCGATACTTCTGAGCGTTTCCGTCGTAAAAAGTGGCAGACGGAATTGACCCCGTGTTATTTTTATATCTACATGTATGAGCGCACACTTTTCTACAATGAAGTTCTCCTCGAAGTCAGCTGTGCGGTATGGTACGATTTTGAGAATTACTATCAAATATTTTCTCGCGAGCCAGTGTTTCAACTCCAACAGTTTGTATGATGCATCACCGGGTAACAGGTGTAAGATCATCTCAGCCTCGCGGCTGAACTGTTTCGTTGACCCGGAATTCCGCATAAATTCGGCAACAAGATGCAGAGAAGGGCGAAACCAAAATGGACTCTGGAATCCGTTCCGAAAGATGCCTTGCTCAATCCAAATGGAGGAATCAGAGAAGGCATCAGGCCAACCTGCATCAAGGAGATCTAATGACCCCAGCCTGACGTTGATATCAAAAATAGGCCACAGGCTCGGGGGATTTGCATCAACTTCAAATTTCGGCCCCGTTATCCCGTCGAGACGCGATTCTAGCGCCAGCGAGTAATAACGCCTCAAATAATATATAAGTTTGGTTCCGGTCCCATTCGATGAATATTTCTCAGAAATTAATACATTATCACCTTTCCCCCTGTAGAAGATTTTGCGTCGTATTTCAGGCCAATCCATTTTTTTCCCATGTTGCCCTACCGATGTTTGCCAAGGGTCACACAAGGGAGCCTGCGGAGCTGGTTCCACGCGCGGCATCTTGAGACCGGCCAGTTCGCACGCTGCTAAGGCCCCACAGAATAGAACTATATGAATATCGAAAGTATCCTTGCAGCCGCTCAAATAATTACCTAGGAAGCCATCCATTTTTAACAATATGTTCAAATTTTTACGTGTTTCGGGCAAGTAGGGTAAGTGCGGCCTCGGTCTGCCCGTGAACCGGAACATCGAGATCCAATATTCTAAAATCATCTCTGGTGGATCAGCTGGCGGACGAGGCGACTCAGGGCGTTGCAGAGGCTGCGTGATAGTCGGCGGAGGCGTTGGCATGAGCTTGAGGAGCGACTTGCTGGCAGTGGCAGCAGCGAGCTTCTTACCCGATGACGGCGAAGAGCTGGACGAAGCAGGCGTGGGTTTCAAGCGTGAATTTTGTGACCCCATTTTCTCTTCACTTTCAAATAACTATAAAAATAGTTGAACACCAATCAGATTTTAAGATAGAAGAGAAGACCGTATTCACGTATATCACTTTATTAAATAAATAAGTTCACACTTGACGTCTCGGTCACAAATCCTCACGTAGATATACCTGTTACATTTTCTCGTATATCACTTTATTCTGTTTAGCATCCGGATAACAATGTTTTCCTGTTTTTCACTTCACCTTCCACGTGGCTTTTTACAATTGAAGAAACGATATTAACAGTTCGAGCACAAATTATCCGTATTGAAGAGTACGCCCGGACTGCTCAATAACCGGACGAAGTTAATCATTAATATGAGCTGTTGCATAACGCGCATGCGCTATAAACGCTTTTCAAGTACGAGTTCAGTACCCCTACCATGAGTTACAATTATCGTACTCGCTAGCGAATCGAATTCTCTGTCCCTCACAGACCTCGTAGTATTCTTATAGAGTGCGAGGGACAGGGCATTCAAATAGCTGGCGAGAAAGCTAATTGTAGCTCATGTTAAGGGTACCTACAGGACTCGACAAGTTAATCGGCATCTATATATAGAGTACCGTGAAAATCGATGCTCCGTTCTGACACGTACAAAAATCGCGCGTTTCCAGAAGTAGGTTTTGCAATCACGCGATACCCGTTTGTGTGGACGCGTAGTAACTCACCGTCTCTTATGCCTAGTTCACACGTGCGAGTATTTAGTTGTTTATTGTATCATTAATTCTTACATACTTTAGCTTAGCCCTTAAATTGGCAGTGTATCTAATAATGCACATAGCACATAGGTACTAAAATGTTAACTTTTTAAATATTTTCTGTTACTCTTACTTTTTTAAGCTGGGCTTGAATCCACGATTCTTTTATTTTTGCCAATTGTGCGTGCTACTTTCACACGCTGATTAACGAGGCCTCAAGCCTTTTTAACGAAACAACCTTTTAAAACAGTAAATATAAACTCGTTACTGTCCTATAAACGAAATACAATACGTAGCAAATAAAATTGATTCGTTCTGACCTTTTACGACCATTCGGACATCTGAAAAAAATATTACTTAATTAAACAGTCGTTTACTTTTTACGTGTTAATCTTTCCTATCCATCTTAGTCTTAACAAATATTTTAAAGAGAGATTGCAAATGTATTTGTCTATTTCTGTGGCACGCTCTGCATCTAAACGGCCTGATGGATTTTCACATTCTTTAGATTCGTCTAAGTTGTGACAGTTTTATAGGCTATATATTAATCAGAGTAATGAATATTTATTATTTTAACATATATCAACAACATTATCAAAAAATGCAGTCAGTTTTAAAGCTTGCTTTTTATTACATGTTAGTAACTAAGCAACTAAATAGTAAATAGTGTGACCAAGGCTTTGAAATAGTTGCAGGACATGCGCATTTGGAGATAGGCATCCGGGGTGCATCAGGGAGTGGCATGAAATCGATAAATCACGCACACGGATAGCATCTTAATGCACACAACTAAATATGACCTATTGACCCCGTAAGCGTCGAATCGTTTTCAAATCATCGATATATAACTAACTGTGGTATTATAGTATTTTTTAAGTGTCTTACGGGAGGCGAAAACCGCTTGAAATAGTACCTTTTAATACACTATTACAATCACTTTTTATTTTTAGATATCATTTAATTATTGTAATTAATTAGAAAATCCTATCCTAAATTTAAAATAATTATGTCATCCATAAAATGCTGCTAAATTAATAAAGATACCAAATACCAAAACTATTGGGTCGAATAGAAAATTATTGAAATTGGTCTCTTAAAATTACCTAATCTTTCGAATTAGAATGACCCATAGACATTTGCATTCTTAGGAGTAAAATCTTAAGACTGCAATCCTAAGGCCCTAATAATGAACTGATGATAAATCATAACTCTAATGCTCGTCTCCAGATGCGTCAAAAATGAGAGTGTTCTATGGTTTGGCGTGACAGGCCTCACAGTCAAGATGAGTTTATTAACTAAGACCTCAAAGCTTTGTTAACCCTGAGGACTAAGATGGAGCCTCTATGCTAGTAATATCACCGGTTATCTTAGGTATACCGGAACACAACAATGTGAACTGCAATGTACTGTGTTTGGCGGTGTATTATAGTACATTGTGCATCAAGGGTAGTATGAAGGGAATTACTAACGAGAGTGTTAGAAGATTTTAATGACTCGAGTTAGTAATCCCCTTACTGCCTGTGATACACACAATGGTTTTCATCACATTTGCGAGGAAAAACACTTTAACTCTGCAAAATATAAAGAAATAACTTTTGACGAACGGGAACGTAAATGGAAACGATATTTTTTTTGTGACCTCTACCACAGATAATAACTGCGTTTAGTTTCGACTTCGAGCCAGATTTAGCCAATTTGATAAAAATGTATAATTACTAAAATTAATGATAAATGTTGATATAAACTTGAAATAGGTATAAAAATAATGAAGTTTAATGAAGCGTATAAGGTTTTGTGTAATGTAAGTTAGTCTATAGCTAATTTTTAAAGATGAAATTAGAAACCGATTAAATTTTTGGCTGAAAATTAAACCTCCTTAGTCAGAAATGATGTACGAAAGAGTTGCAAATTTTAAAAAGAAAGTCATTACTCCCTAGGGATGACAAACTCGCCATAACTCCCGCGGGAACAATTTAGGCCATTGTCCTTCTGTATACAGGCATGGAATAACACCATTTACGAGCAAGTGTGATGAAAAAGAATTTATAAGCACCATTTAATATACGTCCGGTCGGACCCGCCCATCTGGTCCATAAGTTAAATTTGGGACCTACCTTAGGCTGCGTTTCCACCAGAGATGTGCGAGGATGCGTTGCGAGGGATGTGTTTGTCATAACCGATAGAAACGCTTCATTTACCTATCCTCGCTTAGCTAACTCTGGTGGAAGCGTTTCTATTGGTTAATGACAAACACATCCCTCGCAACGCATCCTCGCACATCTCTGGTGGAAACGCAGCCTTATGTTCTAAGATCCGAATGGGAGACGACTTGCACCGGGCTGTATATTCGATGTATTTTATATCAAAAATACGCTAAATAATAAGTGGCGAATAGGTATAATAAAAATATATAATAAGGTAAATAAATAAAATAAATTTGGTTCAGCAGTAGGAGTACACATCACATTAAGGTTGAGATCTCCTATTAAGTATTTAAATATTTTTGTCAGTAGAACCCGCTGTACCAAATACACTGGATTTAACAAACTTCCTATAGGAAGAACATTTGCGTTACAATTTAAAATTTAAACTAGAAAGACATAGCGAATAGAAAAAGAATAAAAGTAAAAAAATGAAAAAAAAATGAAAAAAAATTCAGTCCAGTACATATATAATTTTTTTTTTGTTTTTTTTTTTTTTTTAATTGCATGCTTGTTTAATATACAAATTACATTCTAATCGAAAGTATGAATGTTATTATACTTGATACCTACAGTCATGCAATATAGTTATTTTCATAATCGTGTTATAATAGAGAGCTTTTTAGTAGAGTAGGTACCGTGTTTAGGCCACGAAGCTTGCTGAGTGGCCTAAGTAAGGTACGAGATTAAAAAGCTTGACTATGACACTATTGTGAACAATACTTTTTGTACGAATTCATTAAAATTAATAATTTAAGTTATTAATACAATCACCAATATTATTAATACAATAATACAATCACATCGACATTTGTATCAAACCACGGCGTCCGTAATTGTTGCAGTACTCTGCTGTTCTGTTGGCTAAAAACTAGCCAATCACAAACCGTAGTTTTTTTATTTTTTTTATGCCCTGGATACAGAAGCAGGTTTAAATAGATTTTTGACAGATGACGCGACGCTGCTACGTTCAGAAACGCCATAGATTGGCAATTTTGTATCGGATCGAGTCTCCTTAAACAAGGACACATATTATTGAAATACGAAGTTCTATTTTCATTTTTTTTTCAGTTGTCTTGAGCGTATCGAAATGGTTATTCCGGTTGTTTCGGAAGTGTCAACGATGAAAAGAGTGACGTTGCAGTATTCTCTATGAAATCTTAATACACAGATTTTAATCGACGAGTACAAAAAATATATTTTGATTTTGCTTTAACGTGCATTGGCGGGATTACATAAAAACCAGAGCTTCTCTTACTTCTCAATTTATTAATAGTATTACTAATTTTTTTTGTTCTCTTACCGGGGTCAAGTAAAGTGAGTTTTTAGAGGTAGTGGTTACTGGTCGATCCTTCGGCATATTATTACCATTTGCTCCACTGGTCGCAACTGCCGCAAAATAGTTATTGAAACTATTTGCTATGATGTCATCGAAAATAGTTTAAATAATGTTTTGCTGTAGTTTCCTTATTGACTAACTCAATTTTATGGACGAGTTTGTTATTCACCTTAATTGTGCGCTCTTTTATTACTTGCCACATAATTCTGTGTTATATTTTTTGAATTTTGTAATCTTTTTACATATTTTGGATCTTTTTTTATATTCTTTTTATATTATTTTTTTCAGTCTTAATACTAGGGACTTGCCTTTGTTTTGTTGTTGGTACAGTAAGTACTAAAAAAAAAGATAAAATAAATTTATTCAGTAAGTAGCCCTTACTACCCCTTAATGATCTGAAAAACGTAATTCCTTAAAAAGATAAAAGATAAAAGTAATTTATTCAGTACGTAGGCCGCACTAGCACTTTTATACGTCAAGAATCTACCAGCGCTTCCCAAGGAGACCCTTGCTGAGAAGAAACGCCGCAAGAAACTCAGCAGTCAGTCATTATTTAAACATATTTCATATTACAATGGTACTACTTAGTTTAGCATTATAGGTATAAAGCTATAATTATTAAATTAAATATAATATCAAATAGAGTCTGGCAAATGAAAGATGAGAATGAAAAAATGGGAACACTATAGTGTCACCCCTTTCAAATCAATCTAAGAAAAAAGGGACGACACTACAGTGTTGCCATTTTTTCATTCTCATCTTTCATTTGCCAGACTCTAACACGCGTAGTTCAGCAGGAAAACATGCCAAAAATCTTACGGTAGAGATAGAGAGTGAAAAAGAAAAAAGAAAAAATAGAATCAACTCGGTACTTTTCTGTATATAAGATGGTGCAAGACAACCACATAAAAGTTTCGATATGTTTTCCTGCATCAACGGTGTCCCCTAGACAAGACAGCAGGATGCAGCTTTTGCATTTTAACAAATTATTATTGACTAAGTTTCGGATTTAGGCCATGCAGTTTTGTCTGTTAGATAGTCCTCGACCCTATAATACGCTTTAGACATTAACAACCTTTTCAAGTATTTTTTAAGTGCTGGAAAGGGTAACTTTAAAACTACGTCAGGTAATTTATTATAGAAATGAATGCATTGACCACCAAATGATTTATATACTTTAAGGACGCGGAATTTTATAAAGCGAGTTTATTTTTATTTCTAGTATTTAAATTATGTCTATTAGAATTTTTGGTGAAATAGTCTAAATTCTTAATAACATAAATAATATTCTCATAAATAAATTGAGACGTTACAGTCAAGATATTAATTTCTTTAAAAAGTTATCTTAAGGAGTCACGAGAGTTTAAGTTGTAAATAGAACGAATGGCCCTTTTTTGTAACACAAACATAGCTTGTATGTCAGCTGCCTGACCCCAAACCAAAATACCGAATGACATGACTCTATGGAAATAACTATAATAGATTAAGCGAGTTGTCTCAACATTGGTTACTTGTCTAATTTTCCTATCGGCGTAAGCTGCCGAACTTAGTTTACCTGGTTAAAACAGCTATATCCATTGCAAATTTTTATATAATGTTATGCCTAAAAATACTGCCTTATCTACCATTTGCAAACACTCGTAATTTAGAAAAATACTAAAATGTACCCGTTTAACTTTAGGCAAAGAGAACCTAACACATTTAGTTTTCTTATCATTTAGTAGCAAATTGTTGCTACTCGTAGTAAACCAATTAAGTACTTTAACTAGTGTGGCGTTTATCCTACTGTAGTCTACGGATTTTCTATCTTCCTTGATGATTAGTGAAGTATCATTAGTAAAAAGATACAATATCACAAAGTTTGTCTACAGTTGGTGGCAAGTCATTTATGTAAACCAAAAATAAAAAAGGACCTAAAATAGAGCCTTGAGGCACACCTATTTTCACTGTAGCTCCAACAGATTGCGTTTTGTTTACAACAACTGTTTGAGTTCTATCACCTAGATAAGAAGACATAAGGCCTAAAGCTTTATTGGACAATCCATAATGTTCTACTTTTAAAATAAGGCTCATATGTTCCACGCAATCAAAAGCTTTAGATTGATCACATATTATTCCTATTGCGTCGCAAGATTTATCCCAACTGTTATATATATATTTAATGAGTACAGGTGCCGCATCAATTGTTGATCGACCTCTGTTAAAGCCAAACTGGTTATTGCTAAGAAGTTTATTTCTGTTAAAGTGACCTAACATATCCTTCAGCATTAGTTTCTCAAAGACTTTACTTAAAACTGGTAGTATGGAAATGGGACGGAAGTTCGTTATATCACTCATCTCGCCTGATTTAAAAAAAGGTATAAATAACTTTACTATATTTCATGAGATCTAGAAATAGTTAGTGTCATCAAAGTTAGCGTACACAACATCTAGGCAAGTGCTGCTAGTGGGAGTAATTCTTGTAAGTCCGCTAACCATTCTAGTAAAGTTGTAATTTTTGGATAGCTCTGTCCAATTTTTGGTTTGATTTGAGCTGCTCAAAAAGTCAACATTTAGGTCGCCGCGTAAAACATTTTTGTTGTTATACTTTCTGACAGTTAATTTTAACAGCTCTTCCAGTTACAAATAAAACTTACTAACTTCTCTTTGACTAATGGGCCAATATATGACTATTGGTAATAAATTTATCTTAATTACATATTCTTTTGACAATTGACTTATATGTTCACATGCTTTACACTCTACGTCATCTTTTGAAAAAATACATACGCCTCCCCCTTCGTGATTTCTTCGGCAGAATACACTTTCAAGTCGCATTCCGGGTTTAATAGGTCGATCTTACAAGGAAAGGTACCCAGCTGTCCGACTCCGATTTTGTTTATTTTGATATATGTTAGAGAGTAGTCCAAAATAACAGACACGTATTTTTTTTTACCTGCCCGGATTCAACCTTTTGGGAGAATTTGAAAAACTTAACTATGCCGTTGGAAAACTGTTAACACCATACATCGAATCAAATAAGTTTTGGTAGGTATCTAGGTATAAACATTTAAACCGTTTTTAACTCAAGAACCAATGAAGTCTACTTAGTCATGATAGTTTTCCTATAATTTCATTATATGTGTTTTCATTGAAAATATTTTTCAGATTTTTAGTATTTTTAGTTTTGGCTCTAGGGGGAGAATACTTGACTCTAGCAAAAAATTGCGCTTTAAAGCTATATTTCATAAACGGATCCCCTAATCGAAAAATTGTTTACAAAAACCCATTGAAAGACCTATCCAACGACACCCCACACTATGGGGTAGACGAGAAAAAATAATTACATCCCCACGTTACGTGTAGGGGAGGTACAATATTTAAAAAAAACAAGATTTTATCTTACTACTTTGTTGGCTTGACTTATTCATATTCATGCCAAATTACAGCTTTCTAGTATAAAGGTTCATCGAACTTACGTCCATTTGCAAAAAGCGCAGTTTTTCAGCAGTTACTCAACAACGGTATGTCCGATCATGTGGAAAATATCTTTAATGAAAGTACCTATAGGTGTACATTAAGCGCTACCTTTTTAATTTTTATATATTTTTTCACTTCAAAGGTAAAGGACAATTTAAATGCTACTTTCGCAGCGACTATTTCCGAGAATATTTACTTAATCAAAATTAAAAATGCTTTGACACCATAAATTGTCTTTAAAAGAACTGTCGAAATTTATGTTTGCTGTAAAAAAAAACATCTATTACATGTATAGAGTGGCCTCCCTAGATTTTGGATATTTATCTACCAATACCACATGCATAACCTTGGTAGTTTTCGAGTTAAATGCCAGCGGCCATCTTGATTACGTAACCGTAATAAAAAAGGGCCTTGTCAATATGCATTCCACTTGCTACGATCCAGACAAACTTCCCTCGCCTCCTCCACACTCATAAGTATCTTCATAAGTACGTTTAAGGTACTTTTGACCTGACCCTTTCTTAATACGTTCGCGTACCGCCCTCTGGCGCCCGTCCGCCCTCAGATATGATATTTCTAATCGAATGCAGCTTGCAGCAACGTTCCACAATCCGGGCACGTTACGGGACAAGTAACAATTTCACAGCTCTAAACTGGTAACACTGCTTAAATGGCTGCTCGTCATTGGTCGACGTTGTGTCAAACTGTTAACCTGTAAATTGTAATTTGTAAATTTATAAAACAGGCAGTAATCTCGCCTTCTTAAACAGTATAAAACAAACTATCCATACCTATATCTGCGTATATCAACTAACTCCTCCTTATCCACGCAATGGACTTTGGTGCGGTTTCACTGTCCCCATTATTTACATATTTTTTCACGAATGTTATGTAAGTATAATTATTTTAGGTATGTATGTATGCTACAGACAACTCATACACACCGAAGCAAAGTGAGGGTGATTCCCTATCGTATAAAACGGAAGAAAAACTACAAATAAATATGTAAATTTCCAAAATATTATCAACCAGTAATTCTAAGTAAATACAATGATTCACGATTTGATCCGCGGAGTAAAAACCATTCTGATAACACCCAGGGGAATATCGGCTTCCGCGCGAAAGCTGCGTAGGAGCAGACTTACCATAGAGTATCTTTACCTAGAGTGGACACAAGCCCAGTAACTGTTGTAACTGCCTACGAGGATAAAGAAATAGTCTCTAGAATGCAAATATCTATGTGTCCCAGACAACATTTACCTTGACGTAGCCTGTGTGCTCGTTTGCCATTTCTACACCATATAAATTCTTATAAGGTGTAGATATCGTCATCGAAATATTTGTAAGAAAATTTGTATCAGCGCTCTGTGTCCGTCTCCGTATTTAGTACTAAAATTCGATAGCAAGTTGACGAAGACATTGGCTTTCGTATCTTCATCGAGTAGTGAAGGTGAAGTATACGTAAAATTGTATATGTAAAAGCAAGTTGGTCTGTTTAGGGGATCTTGTTACAGATATGTTTAGAAAACATTTTTAAATAGTTAAGGCGATTCGAAAACGTTGTGTGTGATTAAAATTCGTGCTCGAACTATATAACTATAGCCCACAGCTGCGTCTTACATGCGTATTTATGCCTAAATGTGTCCCCTCTGGCAAAATTTACTCATTGCACACGTTTTGGTTTATCAAATTACATAATTAAAAAATATATAATAGTCGTTTAAATATCGCTTTATCCAGTCAGTCAGTCAGTCAGGGTTGTCCTGGGTGTGAACTCGCATTTTAATATTTTTTATTCCGTTCGTGTGTTTTTAAAATGAATGTATTACTTTTATTGTTGTTATGTTTAATTCCAATGTCTATGGGAGTTCCAAGAAGATGTGAGTTAACTTTGACATACTAATTAGTTTTTTAGTAGTACCTAGTTCTTAAGTCTTTGTATTTAATAAAAAAATATCCTCCTTTTTTGACAGTTTCTTAATAAATACTGTTAGTATTCCATTTATGTTATGTTAAGCTAGGAGGGCCTCCTGCATCTTATTCGGCAGCTTAGAAAAAAAAACCGCTAGCACTCCATGCATTGTAGCCAAGGAGAAAAACATTTTTTTAATACAGTTTCTCGAAAGTGGTACTTTTTGTAGCTAAATTATCTTGTAAGTTGAATTTTCGCACTATAGCGCTTTTTTAATTTTCTTTTTTTTTTAATTTACTGTGTTTCAAGACATGCATCCAACCAATTTTTTTTTAATTAACTCATTTATCATTGAAACTATAAATATACTTACGTAATATTATTCAAAAGATTGAAATTGCATAACTTCAAGACTAATGTGGATTGTTCATATTTTTACAAGTAGGTACTCTAATTCGAAAACCATTTCGAGGAATAAGGTTTTTAAGCCGTTCTGCGTTATTAAGTTTTTGAAATATTTATCTATTTCAGATATTTCGACAAAAGTATATTTAATTCTAATCTAATTATATTTCATTTCATTTCATTTCATTTCATAACCTTTGTTTGACTTTCCTTTTCGACTTGAAGGGAAAGGGTGAGGCGAAAACCGCTTGAAATAGTATGTTTTAATGCACTATTACAATCACTTTTTATCATTAGATATCATTTAATTGTTGTTATTTACTAGAAAATGCCATTCCAAATTTAAAATAATCATGTCATCCATAAAATGTCTGCTAAATAAATAAAGATAATAAAAAATTAACGAAGTTGGCCTCTTAAAATCACTTATTCTTTTGATTTAGATGGTAGGTATATATACCTACCATTACATACATATTGAATTGGCATAGACCAAAAAAAATAAGTCACGGTTTTTACATTCTAAATCAAAAGGATAAGTGATTTTAAGAGACCAACTTCGTTATTTTTTTATTATCTTTATTTATTTAGCAGACATTTTATGGATAACATGATTATTTTGTAATATTCAAAATTCTTCAAAACAGTCTTCATAAAGATGGCTGAATGAGTACAATCATTGGTTAGGTGAGTATTAAGATGAAGGTGGATTGCCGTCTCGGCGTCAGGTGAATCCACCTTGATACGTGACCGCGGCTTATTATGAATTCATTATAAGGAGAGATCATCGGAGAAATATATTATGGACGTCATTATTCGCAATAATGTCGACATGACTCCAAAGATTTTACATTACATTAATTGATTACTTTTGGTCCTTTGCAATACAGTAATAAATAAACAATACAAATACTTTGTTATTGTGTATATTTATTAAAGCTATTAAACAGTGCGGGTGGTAGGACCTTGGGTCCGTCCGGATCGCTAACACCATCTTATCCATTAACCTACCGCCAAACAGCAGTGTTCGCATTGTTGTGTTCCGGTTTGGGGATAATACAGCCGGTGTAATGACTAGCATAGAGGCATTCCATCTTAGTCCTCAGGGTTGGCAACGCATTTGCAGTCTTAGGCTTGCAGTCTTGTGAATGCGAATGTCTATGGGTCACAGTTTCCACTTACCATCAGGTGGCCTGTGTGCTCGTTTGCCTTCTATATACCAACAAAAAAAAACCGTGGTTAGATTAATACTTTTCACGGCGAAAATAAACTTATGAGGTTAAAAGCTCCTTTCGCAATCCACAGATGTTAATGAAGCTAACTTAAGTAGATTAATATTAATGGCCACTCCCCACGTCTTTGTATTATTTATTCATGAATTAATGTAATTTAATTTATTTAATAAAAATCTTTGGAGTCATTTCCACATTATTGCGAGTAATGAAACGCACATTTATCATATCTGTGGTGCCATTATTGTTTCTTCTTAATCGTGTTAATTCTGCACAATGCAAGTGACCGCCTGGCTGATTGAGTATTATGAACGACCGTTTCCTTTTTGTATAGCAAATAATAAATTGTTCTAGATATTTATTTCTTTGTTGATGTTTAAAGGTAATTTTTAAATTACTATGTGACATTACATGTATTCGCAAAATTGTCTCTTTTATTTACTGTATTGGTTTTTTAAAATCGAAGGTGGACATTATATAATTTGTGGTAGGATTGGTGACCCTATACAAGGTCTTATCTTATCCTTTAATCTGTAGCAGCATTGTTCGCATTGTTGTGTTTCGGTATGATGATAAGACAACCGGGTAAATTACTAGCATGAAGGTATTCCACCAGTTAGGGTTGGCAATCCATTTTTTTTTTTTTTATGACATATAGAAGGCAAACGAGCACACAGGCCACCTGATGGTAAGCGGAAACTGTGACCCATAGACATTCGCATTCACAAGACTACTAGACTTAGACTGCAAATGCGTTGCCAACCCTGAGGACTAAGATGGAATGCTGATGCTGATGGAATGATGGAATTTCCAGTATAATGACTGCAGTCTTAAGATTGTAGTCTTGAGAATGCAAATATCTATGGGTCTCAGATCCCACTTGCCATCAGGTGGCCTGTGTGTTCGATTGTCTCCGCGTTGCTATGTAAAAAATAAACCTCAATTTATAGGATGTTACATATTCAGCTTGGCAGTTGACCTTCGCGTAATCAACCGGAAAATGGCGTATTTAACAAAATAAAATTTATCGCAGCTCATGATGACGTGACAGTAGAAATCTTTTATTTCTGGAGTCGTCACAAGAATTGATGAGGACTATTTGGAATCATAATAATATTAATTTTGTTCATATATGGGATTTATAAGGCCTCCAACAAGATGGAGTGACGACCTCGTCAGGATCGCGGGACCGCGGTGGATGCGAAAAGCACAAGACCGGTCTGAGTGGAAAGCCTTGGGGGAGGCCTATGTCCAGCAGTGGACGTCTTTCGGCTGACATGATGATGATGATGATGATGATGGGATTTATTATATCTATCTAGTTGTTAAAATAGTTCACGACGTCACCCAGAGAGGTCGCTGTTTGCGAGCCTATAAATGGAAGACGTTTTAGTGTCTAGCTATCTTTGAAATTATACACTAACGAAGACGCCTTTCTCTCCATCTCCCATCTCTGCACCGGCTATCCCAAGTTACAACAAAGAATGATGGGCAAATTGGCCCATATAACCAATACCAATCTTATGTTTACCACGTAAAAGCTAGTTACATAAGCTTCAATTTCTAATACGAGGACAAACTACAAAAACCCTGGAGAAGAGAGTTATCAGCCTTCAAATATTCACACACACAACGTTTAATACTAGACTAGCTGTGCCCCGCATGCGGTGCAATGCTATAGCCTGTATATCCGACTCACGCTTGACCGATTTTACTATTTACCAATTACCGCAATAGTGGGATCAAAAAGCCTACATAAGTTATAATTATTTTGACGATTGGGCTGGGTTCCATACATTATTGCTGTATGTTGCACAATGAGGTTTTAAAAATGCAGTAGGTAGCTTCATCATAAACACTGCAAGGGCACTGCAACAACACAAACTTTTAATACTTACATGTCTATCTAGAAAATCACATTTATATTATAATATGTATAACAGACATACAGACCTACAGACATTATGTAGGTACTTTTATATCACATTAAGCGTAGGTGGATTTAAGCTTAGATAGGTAGGTACTCATGCAGGATGCACTACTCACTGCCAAACAATCCTATCGATGATATAATCGTTCACTTTATAATATGCTCGTGAAATTAGTTTTTTTATTTAGAGTCACTAAGCTCAGTTTTTTTTTCCTTTTTTTGTTATAAAATGTGGTTTTGAGCTTTCCTGTGCTCCTGGTAGCTTTTGGCTTATCAATGTTCGTTGTAATAGTATACATTCTTCCTGGCAAATATTATTATTTCAAATACATATAGCGATGGCAGTGTTAGAATAGGTATCTATTTAGTTGAAGAATTCCCTCAATGACACACGTGAACCCAAATTATAAATAGCTCTAATACTTAGCCTTTCTTTGCAAAATAAACACTTTATCTATATCCGCATACAATCCCCACAAAATAAAACATACTGTTAAAGTAATTGAAGATCAACCGTGCCATCGCTTCTAACTGCAAAAGCAGTGGAGCTCAACCTACTTGCTAACGCAGTTATGTGGGAACCCCACTGCAATTCTGAGTCCAATGTAATACCTAGAAAACAGTTGTTTTTACAAATTCTATGATTTCACCATTAAGTTAAATATTCGAGGCTAAGTTTATATTTGATGAATTTGCTAATGACAATTTTATACATAGTTTTTTTTTATTATTTAACACTAAGTTATTGGCTGCAAAGCAGTCAGTTATCATCAATACCCTCTGGTATTGTATGGTTCAATGAGGTCAGTATTCTGCCTATTTACCTTGAACGGTAGAGAAGTGTTATCAGCGAACATGACAATGCGTGATCTTCTGCTTACCATATGTGGTAGATGGCGGATGGTTTTACCCAGTGGAATGAGGACTACCCAGAGTCCGGTTGCCCTGTGTTCTTTATGACGTTTTCCACGACATGAAAAAACAGTAGGTTGTTAACTAAGGGATGAGAGTGATTAATTTCATCACGAGATGTTTAGGCTGCGCGAGCGCCGGCGATTGCATCGATCCTCGTAAGGAACAGGGTGCAATGGGAGGATGTACTGATCAAGGCAATTTAATTGAAATATATTGTTGTAATGTTATAATTGTTGCAATAAGAAACGAAATATTACTTTAAAAATGCGAAAAAAGTATTAATACCTATAGTTTTTTTGTGTTTTAGAATGAAAAAGTGACACGCGATAAATCAGAAAATGTTTTTTTTGGGCCATATTAAAAGCACACTAATCCTATTTTTTTTTCTTGATTTAATTTTACAACTTCGGCGGCGTAATCTAAACGTACATATATGGCGCAATGGCGCAATTATAAATTCGCCTTATTTGACTTCGGAACCCTAAAAAGTCAGAGTTATTTCGTAATGACTATATTAATATTCTAAAAAAATAAAAAATGGCTGAGTGTTTGAACAATTCTTCATTCGAAATCACTTGCCGCCCTAGGGATGCAAATGCCATTTTCAGCACGCTGTATATCGTAAGGAAATTTGGATTTTGTCGAACTAGTTATTTTTACTTTTACCCTTAATTGTTGAAATTGCCCTGTGAATTTTCACTCGTCCCGCGTGTTGTCCACTCGGGCCAAGACAACTCGGAACTCTTGTTTAATGATATACTTTCCGCACTTACATCAAAATGTATTATTACTTTTCAGCAACCCCAGCGGCGTGCCCCCGTTTTCCTCCGCTCTTGCACGGGTCAATGACTGCGCGACACCAGGGCCGCAGGGTCAAATTTGACTGCACCTACCCCTATAAGTTGGTGGGCTTTTCGTACTCCACGTGCGGGGTGCATGGCTGGGACCACCCTGCCCCCGTATGTGTCTGTAAGTATTTGAACTTTGCAGAGCCGCTAGCCGGGCCGATCTGTTCAGAGCCAGGCTCACTTTCTGCTTAAAGGTGAGCGTCCACAGCGGATTTGTTGCTTTGTATATCATCCGATTCTAACGCAGCAGTGGACGCGCGTCTTAACTGCACCTCGAAGTCACAATAGTAGTTTACGTGGCGCTTGCGTAATGCCAATTACGCAGAGTCGCGTACAATACTTTATCTACACAAATATTATAAGTACGCTAAGGCGGGTTCAGAAGCCGAAAGGCAAATGACCAGCATTACCTGTGGTAGTAGGTGACAGCGATGACAGCGGTAAAGTAATGTTTTTTTTTTGCTCCTCGGCGACGTCAACAGCTACTACCGCGGCAATATAGCGTTTCCACAATGAAGTGATTTCGCCAGTGGCAAGTTCATATAAGTATAAATCAATTAGCAATACAATACAATCTAATCTTCTCTAGGAAGATTGGGGGCAATGTTGTACGGTGATATGTAGGACAGGCCAAGTCTTCTATCACTGTGCAACACAAAGGCATAAAAAGCACAAATCACTAACAGAAAAGAACTTTGAACACCTAAATACACAAAAATACAAAACTAAAACAAATTACACATCCGCCATCTTTTAACGTTGCAAATGGCCCCCCGTAATGAAATGAAATGAAATTCAACATCTTCCAAAATTAACAGCTGTCATCGCTGTCACCTACTACCACAGGTAATGCTGGCCATTGCCTACGAGTTATGAATGCACAATAGAGGATTTATGATATGTATGTAGACAAACGTACTTACCGAAAACGCAGGCGGTGCGTTGAGGCGCGTTTTATATTTTCGTCACATTAGTCTCTGATATGCTCAGAATCTTTTACAATTCAAGGGCATAAGACTGATTCTGGTGATATTTAGGGGAAGCCGAGGCCGAATGAATTAGCGTACAGATAAACTACCCACTTTTCACCCTTTATTTGTATGCCCATTTGCGTTTGGCCCCATTTTTTTTATTTCACAGGCGTTTGTTTTTCTTCTCCTTTTTTCTCAATCCCTATTTCTTCATTTTACTAGTCGCGTAGGTAGGTGTAGGTTATGTTAGTTTTGCAGCAGCTAAGCACTAAGAAATCTCTCTCTCTCGCGGAACTTCGTCGACTCTGGGGAAGTGATATTCGAAATATGCCACTGGATAAAGCCTACAATGTAATAAATGCGTGTGGTAAAATTATTAATCGGGAAAAATGCGAATGGAAAATGAAAGAAAAGAAAAACAAACGACTGGGATATATATTAATTGGCGATCGGCGAATGGGAAAATGTTTTTTATATAGTCTAATTGTGTAAATCGTTTTAATAGTAGGTAGAATGCCTGGGTTGAAGATTGGATTTAGTAAACCAACATTTTGTTTGTACAACACTCAAATAAAAAAATGCAAAACGTCGACATATGCAGAACGTACTCATAGTAAAACGACTAGGTAGGCATATCGTCAAAAAATGATGATGGTTGAATAATAAGGAAATCACTTACTGTAATTTGTGAAGGAACTCTGTAAATAAAGAAGGTGAGTATCTGGCAACTTAAAATCATCTAATATAACCAACTCCAATAAGCATAAGCATTCACGACGTTTTGCTACTTAGACGATTAAAACGAAGACCTTCCACCCACTATCCACACACTTTTCATAATGAGTCATGATGCAACTAAGACTATGTACAATTTGGATATAATGCTACTTTGTAATTTTACAACCAAGACATTATGCTTACTAGGACATTGTACAAAAAAGGCGTTTTGTGTTGGTATACCACAATGTTTTGCTTACATAGTTGTTTTGCAATCTAGTCCTTCCGAACCTAACCCGTTTATCTGTACAGTCTTCTGCTAAAGCTGAATCTTCTTTCGTTCCAGTCCACAGCTTGGGCTGTCCTGTGCCTACTATAGCCAACGGGTCGGTGATGCCCACCTTCAACAACGCATGGCTCAACTTCTTTTGTCGGCCTGGCTTCATGCTGGTCGGATCCCCAGCTCTATACTGTGACGGGACAGCTTGGAACGGGACGGCACCGACTTGCGTTGCTGGTAAGTCTACCTTCTCAGCCTATGGCATAAAAAAAACGGGGCCCCGACTGTTACGTACCGCCGCACAGTAGGTATTATTAGGGTAAAGTCACCAGTGGTCAGCCAGAGACCAGTAGCCGACCGTATATGAGTGCGAAGAGTGGGAAATATATCTTTCGTACTCTTCCCACTCATACAAAGTATAGGCAGAGGCCGACTACAGGTCTCTGGCTGACCACTGGTGACTTTACCCTATATTCCAATTTGATTTCGATTTCGAATCAAATCATTACCTGCCCAACGCACATTTGTTTTTTTTTTAGTATTTGTGGTTTTTCTTTAGGATTTGTTCTTCAATCATACCAAATTTGACGAATGTATGTATTACCGTTTTAATTACGACAGTCAAATTGGACCTCGTGACAAACTTAACGTTGGGAAACTATTATCCCTATATCGACATAGGTCGCGGTCAGTTTACCAACACCGCGAATAAGTTTTCGGTAGGTAATTATAAACATTTAAACCGTTTGTAATTCGAGAACCAATTAAGACTACTTGGTCGTGATAGTTTTCCTATTAAATTCATTATATGTGCTTTCATTTAGGATATTTAATTGATTTAGAGTATTTGTAGTTTTAGCTCTGGAGGGGGGGGGGGGGGGGGGGGGGACTTGACTTGAAAGCTTAATATTTCCTAAACGGATCCCTTAATCGACAAATTGTTGGCATTACCAGCAATATTTTTGAATATTTTAAAAATTATTCATCCCCACGTTACGTATAGCAGAGGTCCACAAAAAAAAACAACGTTTTTTTTTAAGGGGCACTTTATCTCTTTTATTTTTTGTATGTGTTAGTAATGCCGGTGTAATAATGCATATTCCGAAAAATACCCTTAAGTACTAAAATAATGCAGCGTAACTGAAATCAGAATTAGAAAAATAAATAAAAAAATAAGTAAACCGAAATCGTAAATGCCATTTGTCTACTTTTTGGTCCTTTTTCCGATACAACTAAAGAGCTCAGTGTTGCCAGCGTTGCTAAAAGTGACCCGCACTGTCTCAAGTACCCACGGTGAATCAAATATCCACGTTTGAAAATATCCTTCGTATTAAGGAGGGTTACCTGTAAACCAAATTACATAGAATACGTTAATTTGAAACAAAAATCGCCTACAATATCGGTCAATTAGTCCTCTGCACGTATTTATTTACAAGAAAAGCAATAACAGATGCGATTTTCATAACGACTTATTATAGTTCATTCGTTAAAATAGTTGGCATGCTTTGACGTGGCGCTACAATTGGTACGAAGAAGCCGCCGGCCGGCGTGGCGGCGCGCGTGAAGCGGTGTCGGCGACTTTAAAGCGTTGTAATTCACACTATTTGAACGAACGAAATATGTACTGAGATTACTTACAAGGAAAGGTACCCAACTGTCCGGCTCCGATTTGGTTTATTTTGATATATGTTAGAGAGTAGTCCAAAATAACAGACACGTATTTTTTTTAGGTGCCCAACCTGATGGGAGATGATTGTGCTCCAAAGAACTGAAAAGTGACTAAAACCTTCTAACTACTATAGAGAATTTAAAAAGAAATGCTAGTTACCTACTGGTTTGATTATGTGTTTAAGAACGTGAAAAAAAAGAGCACGTGTTTTGTTATATCCGCTATACCTCATATATGCCTTTGCTGACTGCCTTAAATGACGAGAGTCTTTGCTATCTTATCTAACAGAAACCATCGAAGTGCAGCTAAGCTGTAACTTCGAGCGCGACTTGTGCGGCTGGCGGCAGGACGAGGCACATGACTTTGACTGGACGAGGCACAGCAATAAGACTCCAAGCTATTTCGCATCAACAGGACCTTCCTACGACCACACCTTTGGAAATTCTGGCGCAGGTATAGGGTCTTTTAAATAGTAGTTTATGTAACTGGCTCATAATTAGAGGCATTAATACATGCCGAAAGGTGAGTTAATAATAAGATAACACGAGTGTTTTAATGCATAATTATGTGTACACACTACTTTATCTAAATGCATATAATAAGTTTTCTACACTAGGTATGTGTATCTGTGGTTGCCTTGTAACTAAAAGTGGTACCTGAATCTTAAAGTTTAGATTAAAGTATTGGTCACTGATACTTTAATGTGAACATTAAGATGCAACCACATCGATAAAAATACTTTTCACACCACATGCTAGAAATTGTCCATACCATGCATATATCATGCAAAACTCAGATAGTCATTATAACCATCGGCTAACCGGCGGGTTATAATGAGATTCAGTACAATATTATAACCCGGTGGGTAATAATGACATTTGAAATCGTATGAATAATTGTTCCATTCAAACCTTTGCTGTATGCGTTTTCTATGGAACTTATTTGAAAATCGAACTGGCCACTACAAGCCATAACAAGGCAAAGCAAAGAAAATAAAAGAAAAGCCTCAGGTGTTGCAAAACGATGCAGAATTATTTAGCAGGAGGTTGAAGTGGAAAGATTATAGTTTGAATAAAAATGTCGCGTGACGAAAGCGAAAGTGATTTAAGAGTTGACGTAGTTTCTAATAAGTAGCCTTGCTTTTTATTGTCTCGCAAAAGCGAGAAAATTAGAGTATTCTTCTTTGGGATAAAGCTGTTTTCGTCTTGGGCGAGCTTGAATACCTCTCTGCACCTAGGACTCCGTTTTAATTCCCTCGCTTCGGTACTCATAACACCCTCGCTGCGCTCGGGAATTAAATCTGGGGTCGCTCGTTTGATCAGGATTCAATATCGCGCCCGTGACATAAAACACTGCTTTATCCCCTCGGTGTATAATCTACTATTAAAGACATGCAATACTTTAAAGTAAACATTAAAATACAACCACAGATAAAGGTTTGTAAATATAGGCCATTTGCTTATCGTTTCTGAACATATTTTAGGTAAGTTATGATATTTATTTATTTATTTATTTTATGGATGTACAGTCAACCAATTTGATTCCTAGGCCACTATGGACTGGACTATGTTATAGTGTCGTTGTCAACTAAAACACAAGAGGCAATATCTTATGATTTGGTTTACAACGTCACTTTGACCAAGTCAGTTGCCTAGGAAACAAAGGGGAAGTTTCAGGGCGATGTAAGTATCGACTATATACAACACAAATAAAACTTCTTGGTTCTAGAACGAGTGATGGTTTAGATCGCTCGCTTAACTCGTACATGCGGAAAATTTAATGTTCCGTATTCTCAATCTAATTTACAACATACCAGTTTTAATTATCAGCGTCTGAGTCCGATACATGCTTCTAACATTTTACCTTTTTCACGTTATCCCTGGTGTCTACATGTACCTACCTTACATAAAGAGCAACACTCGAGCAAGATTATCACCACAGCTCGGCTGCATGGCATATTCAGCAGCGGCCTGACTTCATTTACCAACATACTCGTACAGGGTGCCTCTTTTATTCATCAGATTAATTCGCTGTTGAGATCGCGTTGCAAGCTTGCAACTGGCAGGCAACATTATTTAGTAGACTCAGGAGCAAAAATAACGGGTCAGAGTGCGTTTTTCATACTAAAGAGACTATTTCGAAGCCTTAGTTCCTCGTCAGGGAATGCTTTTAGTGAAATCTGATGATGAATACCCCGAGCATCAATACAGGACTTCCAGAGTGCCTAGGATACCCAACTGAATGAATCTGCGGTTAACGCCGGAATTGTGCATGTTCAGAAAAACATCTAAAATGGCAATAAAATGTAAGGAAATCCAAGTGCTGACCCAAACTCTCCCGCTGTGGTGTTAACTGATTGTGCGATCAGTTAGGTATCTTAAGAACTTTTGACCTCCTCTATTGAACCTCAGAGTATCCACCATTAAACCTCACTCAAAACAACCCCTGGCGAGGAACGAAGGCTTCGAAATAGTCTCGTTTGCATGAAAAACGCACTCAGACCCGGTATTTTTGCTCCTGCGTGTACTCTTAACACGTTTCACTTACTTCATCTACACTATTTCTACAGTCTATAGCACGATATATCTTTTTATATACCTCTAGTATTCATCTCCAGGTTACTACATGTACATAGAGAGCACCTCGAGAAGAAACAACGACTCAGCTCGGCTCATATCACCCATATTCAGCAGCAACCTGACCCAAGACGGCTGTTTCTCTCTCTTCTACCACATGTATGGCCGGTAAGTTGACAATAGTGCTTAGTTAATAACATTTGTAATGGTAAGCAAGTAGTGTGACGATGGGGACACCTTTGAAAATCGAAGTTCCCTCGAAACTCGTCATTTGAGACCAAATTTACTGGTGCGGTGGTAGGACCTTGTGCAGGGACCGTCCGTATTCCATATATCCATTAACCCACAGCCAAGCAGCAGTGTTGGCATTGCTGTGTCCCAGTGTGGAGATAAGACAACCGGTGAAATTACTAGCATAGAGGCATTCCATCTCAGTCCTCAGAGTTGGCAACGCATTTGAAGTCTTAGGATTGCAGTTTCGAGATTTTAGTCTTGAGATTGTAGTCTTGAGATTTCAATTGTCTATGGGTTTCAGATCCACTTACCATCAGGTGGCCTGAAAGAGAGGGAAGAGAAAAATAAAGTAACTTCGAACTTCGGGTATAGGTAAATTCGTGTGTTGCCAACCGGTTTTACGGACGAGAAAAACGAGAAATACTAGAAAGGTTCCCTTCATCATGGGCCAGCGTAAGAGACGCATTTACACCATAGAGAGCGCAACATTTTATTTTATCTCACTCTTACGCATTACTCCGTAGCCATAGCGGTAGTTTGAAGGATTGTGGCAACCAACTGCTTCTTTGTTTTGAAGAAATTAGGTACACCTATACATATACTTTTAGGTATCCCTTTGAAACGCTTAAAATTGTTTGGTCTAAAATATTTTCGCCTAACATCTTTTTCGGCCGAAATTACAGAATTGAATACGCATACATCTATTGTGTAGAATAGTTAAGTTAGGTTAGGTAAATTTTTAATTGAAAAAAATTGTTTCACTTGTAATAATTCCCTTTCGACCAAACGATTTTCGACCAACAATACATGATTATGCAACTTGATATCGATGTATATTTACATCCTAAGACTCAAACCTTTTCCAGCTCTATCGGTGGTTTAAGAGTATACCAAATACCGATCTTGCCAATTGTGCAGTTGAGCGAGGTTGAGAGGCAGGATCACCTCCTGTTCGAGAAGTGGGGCAATCAGGGAAACACTTGGTTTAGAAACGTCTCCAGGCTGAGAAATACAAACAGCAATTTCCAAGTAAGTTTCGGTTTTAATACGGCATGTGCTCGTTTGCTTTCCTAAGCTATAAACAATATAAATATATATGTATATGTGTGTGTAGGCTCGTACGGTATGTACACTATTTTTTTAATAAATAAATAAAACAAGTGAGAGAAATAATAATATGTTTAACACATACATACACATGCATACATACCGTCACGCCTTCATTCAGGAGTGTGGGAGAAGTGAGAGCTACAGAATTACCAACAACTCTAATCACTTGTTGTTAATTCTAAGTATAACCCCGTTTTGCACATACAGCCCAAGATGTTTACCAGTGTATATTAGTGACAGGCTGACCGGTTGCAAGTCCTTCGCCTAACAATACTACAAGCGTTTAATCCCTTAGGCGTCTTTTACGACTTCCACATGAAGGCATGGAGTGGCAGTATTCTAAGCCGGCAACCACACGGAAATATCTTAAACCTAACAACAATAAATAAGATCGTGGCAACATCAGCAAAAAATACTTTACTTATTAATCAGCTAATCAATGAGCACTGAATCTGGCTGATAAAACAAGATAAATACATAAATTTCCCTCTATCATGGCTGCTATCGATAATTTCCTTCAAGAAACTCTCTGTAAATTATTAAATATCCATTTTGACAAAAGGCCTTGGTCTCAAGCGGGTCTCCCAATACGTTTCGGTGGACTGGGTATTCGTTGCTCATCAAGTGTAGCTCTGCCGGCGTTCCTGTCTTCTGCTTATGGTTCGATGTCTCTCGTCAGTGTTATATTAAATCTTCCACAGATACTTGACGTTGAGATAGTGAACCTGGTGGAGGCCAGGGATGCCTGGTGTGAGTCATGCACTGAAGTGGATATGCCAACGCATAAAGCTGTTCAAAGAGCTTGTTATACCCCTCCTCTTATGTCAATTCATGCAGCCCTTTTAGCCAATAGTCCGGACAATTCAGATTGCGCCCGTTTTCTCGTTGTCACTGCTAGTGAGTCGGGTCATTGGCTCCACGCCCTTCCCTCTCGCAAAATTGGTACAGTCCTGGATTCAAGCTGCTGGCGAATATCAATATGCTTGCGGCTTGGAGCCAAGATCTGTGTGCCTCATTCTTGCACCTGAGGCAAGAAGGTGGATGATTTTGGTAGACATGGTCATTCTTGTTCAAGAAGTGCCGCCACGGTGCCATCAATGATTTGATCCGTCGTTCACTTGCCACCGCCTCTGTACCAGCTGTCTTAGAACCAGCTGGTATGATCAGAGACGATGGTAAACGCCCTGACGGAGCTACATTGGTGCCGTGGAAGCTTGGTAGGGCTTTGGTATGGGACGCAACTTGTGTCAAAATTTTTGCCCTACCAAACCTACAAGCAACCCGAAATCAGGCCGGCGCAGCAGCTGATCACTCTGATCAGCTGTTTTTTTTATAATTGTGTGCACAATTATTTTTAATAATTCTAGTTTTAAGTAGATAATACACTAGTTTTTATTTATTATTTTATCTTCATTATATTGGAAAAAAATGTAACTTATATGAAATAAAACATATAAGATAAATACGATCTTATCCGACAAAATACGACATCGTACAGGTACACTACATAATTAAGAAATGATGAAAAGTTCCGAATTTTCATAATTCTAAATGCAATGTTTTGATAGAAGCCTTGTTTTTTTATATCGCTTATATATCAAACCTAATGTAACGTTTATCATTAAATTATTTATATAATGTAAAATAGCTCCAGCATAACATAGCTTTCGGCAAAATTATAACTCGCAAATAATGATTCGGAATTTTAACCCACGTAGTCAATCGCGAGCTTTTGATAGTCATTTGGGTCTTTCCAATGGTTTTGGGTATCTATCAGGTCAAAAGCTAACCACCACTAAACAAGATATCCCGATCCGTATTTCAGATAGTAATTGAGGGCATCCGTGGAGTTAGCTTCACCAGCGACGTTGCCATTGACGACGTGGCTATCCTTCCGGGTAACCAGTGCAACGACGCGTCTCTGACAGCTGTTACACCACCCGATCTTACACGTGAGTGTATATTCTTTTCTAACCTATTTTTGGAACAGGTTTTCAGGTCTTTGCATTTACGAGTATACTTATATTTTCATTGTCCACTTTTATTGATTGCAATTTTATTCATTAAAAGGAACTATTTGCTGTAATAATGGAAACAGCGATTTTGGTAATTTCTGTAAAAATATTTCTGTCGTAGATCAGTGCACAGCTTCAGCGAGGGCTCTTATAGAAAACCGAAATAATTCCTGAAAGTTACCGTACTTTCATTATATACAAACGCCCTTTTTAAAACGATCTGAGATAGATCTGTATATTATCGACTACCTGCTTCCACAAACCTTGGGACATGGCGGACGGAATGTCTGGAGATGGGTCTTCCCCTCCCCATGCGTATTATTTTCAACCTCTACAATTTCTGTTCTATCCTTTCTCTCAATAACTCTAAATATGCTGCTTAAGAACCGTCAAACAATAGCTAAACTTACTTAATTATTTTTATTATTGTAATGCAATGAATGCAATATCTTGTCTTGATAGGAATACTCTTCGAATAAATTGAAACTTCTACAATTATTTATTTAGAAAATATTATAGGTCATATCTCTCATCACGACAAGATAATGCATCACATATATAAATTCGCCAGATGCACACATTTAAAAGATTTTTGTGAAGCCCACTCACTCTTAATGAAAATTTTGATGAGCCGGTGTCCGTTTTACTACCTGCTATTGTTTTCTTTTACTTTTGTATATTTGTGTTTTAGGGTGCGGCTCCACTGAGGTGGAGACGAGCGGAGCAGAGCGGAGCTGTGCCAATACTAACCAATATAAGGCGCGTGCGGTCACGTCGAGCGCGCCTTGCGCACGTTAGCTTAGATTCTATTGGTTAAAGTGTGCCAATGCACAGCTCCGCTCCGCTCAGCTCCACTCGTCTCAGCCTCAGTGGAGCCGCACCCTTATGCTGGTGAATTGTACTTTATTTCTTTTAATACTATCTTCTTCACTTCAATACTAAAGAAATACGAAAAAAATGGGGACGTTGCTAAATCAGCTTTTGAAAGAGGCCTCTTAAACCTCTTAACTAACATAATTTTGGGACTTGTTTTTTACAAACCATCTACGGACTGTAAGTTCAAATTAAATAAACAAATGAATAAGAATGGAGGCCTATGTCCAGCAGTGGAGGGAAGTTTGCTGATGATGATGTTGATAATGCTGATGAAACAAATGAAATTAAAACCATCTGCGTGTTTTAAGTGGAGACGTGCCGCGGTCGGTGCGAAGTGTCCCGCCCGCCCCCGCACCGAGGTTGCAGGTGCACCATCGACTGCGTTAGCGACGAGACCTGCTGCCCCGATTACTTAGAACTGTGCATATTTAACTGTGAGTAGAGCTTTAAATTGCTGGCTGTCTTAGACTATAAATATATGTACATATATACAACATATTTACTAACTTCTCTAAGCTTGCAGTAGACGTTACTTTCAATTTTCACGATCCAACGTTTTTGATGAAATTTGAAATATAGGGATATACGGGGGCGAAAAATCGATCTGTCAAGTGTTCATCTTCGGGAATATTTTTTTTCAACCCGGGCGACGCTCGGTCTTCCGGGTACTATGTACATATGAAATTAAAGTGCTTCATCCCTGAGAGTGGAAATAGCTCCTATTTCGGGTTGCTTTGGCCCATCGGTGGCGCCTGCTGCAAAGCCAACCTAGCGAAAACCTACCGACATCACCGAAACATGCCACGTGAAAAATCAAGTTTGGGAAACAGGATATACACTCCTTTATGTGTGTTCTGCGTATTGAATACAACATTGTTCTTTCTTTTTTGATCCACTATTGCAACCAAAACCAGCGGCTACACGCTACAAAGTTCAATATCTTTGTAAGAAAAAATAATCATTATATATTTTTTGTTTCATGACAGCGCCACCACTAACCACAACGACGACACCAAATCTGGGGACGACGACGACGTATGAAAATTGGACAACGGAATCTGCGTGGACGACCGCGACATGGTCCGACTTTGAGGTCACAAGCGAAGTAGGTGACCATGAGGGTTCAACGATTGCAAGCGAAACAACTGAATGTAAGAAGCTTTTATCCAATTACAATGACAACTAACTACTTAATTAGCATTAACTCTAAATAAGAGTTTTATTTATTTATTCGTATGGCAATTACACAGATTGTTTATGTGATGTCACATCATATGCAGATATCCAGGTTTCTTAGCCATTTGGCGGCGGCGGTGATAAGGAGAATGAAGTCGTCAGGGTGACCAGGGTAGTACCGCAGTGGGCATTCGCGCGTGATATGCTCGATGGACTGGACTCCGCACCGCAGTCGCACGGGACTCGGTCTATCCACATGTGTTTATAGTGGGCGGACTCCGCGGTTCGTCTGTGACCGTGATCCTGTTTAGTATGCACCAATCACGTAGAGGCAAATCAGCACCCTTTATCAGCCTTCCAGGTTAGATGCAGTCGCTCGTTTTCGCACTCAAGGTGGCTCCACTGGCGAGCCCAAGTCTCCGTCGGCTGGAACTTCTTGCTGGCTGGCGAGTTCTTGAGCGCGGCGGCAAGGGTCACGGCGCGTAGCCGTTGTTTTTCAGGCTGCAGGAATCTTGTCGGCACGGTAGGCTTGTATTTTTATTTATTTTACCGTACTCTTTTAGCAAGGCTGTACTCCATCTGATGTCGGGAGACGCGATGTTGCTCAAAATTGGTAGCCATTGTGTGGGAATTCATTTTAGTGTCCCAGATATGCATCTCATTGATTTATTTAGATGCACGTCGACCAAGCTGGTGTGAGCACTCTCCAGCCAAACAGGTGCACAGTAGTAGAACTCATCAGCTGAGTAGACGAGGGAAAGAGCCTTTGTGCGTAGGCAACTCGCGCTTGCACCCCACGATGTGCCAGTTAGTCTCGCAAGCATGTGTTTCATTGTCTGGAGTTTTCTTGAAACCTTGGTGAGATGTTCCTTATTAGGTTAGGGATCGGTCTAAAGTTATCCCTAAGTACTTGGGAAAGAAATTGTGACCAAGGCGCACGGCGTTCCACTGCACATTCAGCTCGCGCTTGCATAAGGCGTTGTGGAGATGAAAACAGCTTACCTCAGTTTTGCTGCGCTTCGTGTTAGTCTCCAGATTCCAGCGACCCAGCCTGTCAAGATCTTCCGAGAGGGAAGTCTCAAGATTACCGAAATCCTTATTTTGGGAGACCGGGGCAGTATCGTCGGCGTAAATAAATTGTCTGGAGCCAGTTAGAAGTAGGTCGTGGATGTACAGGTAAAATAAAGTCGGGGCAAGAACGGAGCCCTGTGGCCATTGTTCAGCATTTTCTGCTTTCTGACATTGCTGCCTAGATGTACTCGAAAGAGGCGTTCCGAAAGCATGTTGGAAATTAGGTGGACCACATCCATATTTGGCACAAGAGAAAGCAGCTTATACATCAGTCCCTGTCTCAACACCGTATCATAGGCCGCCAATAGGTCTGCTAGGGCAACTCCCGAATTCAGCCCCCTTCTGAAACCCGGACTCAACATGGGTAGTGAGAGCACGCACCAGGTCACAACAGCTGCGACCCGGTCTGAAACCAGCCTGTTGTATAGGGACCCTTGCCTCGATAAGTGGTGATATGCGTCGAAGAAAAACCTTCTCAAAAAGTTCATAGCAATTACTAAGTAGTGCAATAGGACGATAACTCGATGCCTCTTCACCCGACTTGCCTGGTTTGAGAACAGCTATTACTTCGGATAGTTTAAAAGCACGTGGCAAGGTCTTGGTTTCGAGTAGGTTTGTGAAAAAAGATCAAGAACTCGTTGTAAATGTTATCATACCCAGAAGCTTTACCCTTGTTTACTTCTTTGAGGGCCTTGTCGATTTCGTCGGGAGTGAAAGGGTCCGCAAGGTATTTTTTGGGCCACATGGCCACAATTTGGTTAGCGATGGCTTTTGGGTGGATGGTGGTCGCTTTGATGCTGCTTGCAGGGCTCTTGCCTGTCAACCTATTTAGGAGCGTTTTGAAACCCATTTTTTCCACTGTGTTATTCCACTTCTCAGTCCGTTTTAAATCCAAAGAATTCAAAAATCCCCACGCCCACGTCGCACTCTCCAGTTCTACGATAATCCTCGTACAGATGATCACTTTCCTTGCTCCATCCCGAGTCATATCGCTTACGGTACCCTCTGGCAATACAGGTTTTGGCAGTCTTCGTTATTAATCCCACAAAGCGGTTGTGGTTTTTAGACTCCGGTGAAATGAACCTGACAGCGGCATCCACATACGCTGCAAATTTGGACCAATCGGCCTTCTGGAAATTCCACCTGGGAAGTGGTACTGACGGCACCAGTGGGATCTTGATACCAACTTCTGTCAGGATGGGTCTGTGCTGGCTATTTGGAAAGTTATCCAGGATTTCGCGATTTGTTGGGAGGGGTTTACCAGCGCCATCTTTCGAGACAAATGTGAGGTCTGGATTGTAGTCTTTCCTCCAACGTGCTGAGTGAAAAGAACCTTTGTATTTGGCGTTAAATACCAGATGTTAATTTTGACCTTCGGCCCACTGCGCTAAGGCAATTCCGTTTGCATCGTTTGCTTTATGCCACCAGTCCGTGTGGTGGCTATTGAAATCTCCAGTGTAAATGCAAGGGTAATTAAAAGCCGGTATTCCATTGGTACGCCACGGAGTAAGTGGAGGTTTGTAGATGTTGCATACTGTGAGATCGTTCACTTTAATAACAATGATGAAGTTGCTTGGTCCACCACCACTCAGCGGAAGAGTCGTCGTGGACAAAGCTCACTCTTTCCATTTTGGTTCTGACGTATATATGTTGCAATACCGTACTGGGGGTGGTTTATTACTTTTACTAGGGTGAAGCCCGGTATGTTGCCTGTGCCACCAATGTCCTGGTCATCCCTGGAATGTGTTTCCTAAACATTTGCAATGTCTACCTTTAGATTATTCAGCAGCTTTTGCAGGTAGTCACACTTAGCTTTGCTAGTGCCTTCAATATTTAGTTGACAGATTCAGACTGATGGCACCACCCAGGGGGCACGTGAAAGGTAGCGGTGGGTAATCTTCCTGCGGACGTGAGCAACCATTCGCCCCCCCCGACATTAAGAGTATTAGGGGTAAAGAAAACAAAACAATTTCAACTAATTGTCAATTACCTAGCCAAAGTAGAATAGAAAAAAAAATATTTAACGACACACACACTTGCCTCTATGTAAGTCAACTCACTAGTAAAATTTATGATTTAAGTGTTATTTTATTTAGTCTTCATTCAAGATAAGTATAAATTTGTTTTCTTTTCTGTTTCAGTAAGGACAATGTACGACGAAACAGACTTATTATCTACCTCTCCTTTGACAATAACCAGCACCAGGAGCGCCCCTCCCGCGCGCCCCGCTCCGCCCTCCGTCAAGACCGCACCTACCCGACAAACTACTAAACCGACCGCCACCATCCCTGCGGCGACTATTACCCCTAGTTATAGCACCATTGGCACAATGACGACGGAACAGGGAACTGTATCAGACGATGACGACACGACGGCACAAACGCCCTCGGGAAGCCAAGCGCCCGGATACGGCAATGAGCATGAAAATCTTATCAAAGAGAATGGTAAGTAGTTTTATAATCCAGTTAAACTTTAATTGATCAATTTAGGGAATTGTAAGGGCATGAGACTGTTTAGAATTAAAAACAAGTGACAATAAAAAATTGTAGTCTTTTCAAAACATAAAGTCACGCCTCACTCAGTACTTACGTATCAACTTATGTACTATCAGCCTAATAGAACCCTGAACCACCACAGTAGGTACTGTGTCACAGTGACGTAATGATTCAAGTCGTGTCATCAAATGTGTCATTAAGTGTATCATTTATGATTTCAGTGTTAAGCTCCTCAGCGATTCTGGTGATGGTGCTCGTCCCGGTCATATGTTTAGTAACAGTGGGACTGGTGGTACTCATGACACTGCGCAACTACAAAACGATTTATTCAAAAGTTCGAAGGCTCCATCCCTTTCATTTCCGCGCAACGTTCACACCTAATTCGGGAGAAAGAGGTAACCCTAGCGAAATTCGCATTTACGAATTTGGAAATAGAAGCCCTGGTGAGGAAGCGTGCACGCTGCGAGAAAATAGCCATAAAGAGCACTAGGTATTAAATTAATTGAGATCTATATCGTGTTTTATTTTAATACAAATACTCCTAATCTCAATTAAAACTCCTCTGGCAATCACAACCTCCTTGCTAATAGCCGAACCATATATTCAAACCACGGACAGATAAGGCTTGCTTACCTCGGTTTAAGTTTTGTATGGGCAAATGTCAAATTTAAAGCCCGAGCCACACCGGATGCCTGCGGGTAGAATTGACGTGCGCGTGCGCTTTCCAATGCGTTGTATAGTATGGATTCTCATACGAAAGGAGGGTGGGCAAATTGGCCTATATGACCAATAACAACAAGCAATATGTCACCGGATAGGTAATTCTAAGTTGTTAAACTATTTCTATGGCAGGTAGTTCGAGCACTTTGTGTGATAAAAGTTATCGCCGTGCAAAGTCAGCGGTGTTTCAAAGTAATTATGCAAACGTCGTCTGCGTAGGCGTCCCGATGTTCCCGATTTTTAAAATATTTCTCACAGTTCTTTGAGGTTTCCCACTACACTAAATCGTTGTAGAATTAAAAAGCATATCCGATGATATAGTGCTTATTGTTATTGGTTGCTAGGCCAGTGTTCATACATTTCTGCCCATCCTCCTTTCACTACACAACGCAGTGGACATCGCACGCGCACGTCATGTCTACTTACGGGCACGCATCCGGTGTGGCTCGGCCTTAAAATTTGACATTTGCCCGTACAAAATGTGTCAAATTTTAATCCGAAGTAGGTAAGCCTATCTGTCCGCCGATTGAATATAGGGTTCGGCCATAAGGGGAGAGGATTGAATGTACTCGGCTTAGGAGAGCAGAATATCAAACATTTATATTGACGAGCCCTAAGGCCCTACTTTGAAAATCGAAGTTCGAAGTTACGTTAGCTCCATCCCTGTCACTCATCATTAACTATGTAACTTCGAACTTCCATTTTCAAATGAGAGTGTACTGTATATTCCGAAAATCGTTATTTCCGAGTGGCGATTAATACCATTCGCATATTTTACCACTTTATTTATTTTCCGTTCCTCCCCACTGCTCAACTGACCTGCTCAACCTAATCAACTGAGCAATGTTTTTTATATCGAAATAAATTTAATTTCAGTTCGACAGAGTCGAAGGAGCTCCGCGTGTGCGGAGCTACTATTTCCGGGTGGTTTTGGCCGTGCCGTGGTGGTCCAGGCCTGCTGCAAATGTAACATAACCTAAACCTACCTCATACCTACTTTCAAAAATAAAGTGGGAAAATATGCGAATGGTTAGAAAGCCGTTCGGGAAAAGTAGCTATTGAGAATAAATAAATATCAATCGCCACTTGGAAAAAACGATTTTCGGAATATACAGTACACACACTTTCAAAGTACGGCCTCACGTGGCACGAAAAGTCACGTGATCTACCAGTGACGGGATTGGTTTAAAAACGAAACAAATAGAAACTCTAGTAAGCGTAAGTAATGCATCTTGACAGGGAACTCAAGCCTCTGTTCTTACATAACTTACGGAGTAATAGCTTACATCTCTTCTACTCGGTAAAAACATATTGCTTTTGACATGTTTTCGGTATTGTCAACAATATAAGAATCTGGTGTACCTACTCCTCATTCCCAGGATTAATACCAGATTACACTCTAGGTATAAAAGATTCCTATATTAGGTAGGTAATAATAACTTAGCCGGTCTGAGTGGAAAGCCTTGGGGGAGGCCTATGTCCAGCAGTGGACGTCTTTCGGCTGACATGATGATGATGATGATGAATAATAACTTTCTGTCCATTTTTTTAGGACACGTAATGGGATTGGGCAGGCCCGTTAGGCCTCCTCGCAAGTCACTATGCTGATCTGCTAAACTAAACAGCACCATATCAATTAAGTTATCTCAAAAAAAAAAAAACCGGGCCGGGCTAGAGTTTTGAAGCTGCTAAGTACTACAACCATAAAAACGACAAGTAATAACAAATTTTCAATTTATATGATTTTACGACGACGACACTTAGACTCTAACGAAAATTAGCGCTTTAAAGCTTAATATCTCATAAACGAATCCTCGAAAAATTCTTCTCAAAAACCCGCAATATTTTTGAAATACCTATCTAACGACACCCCACACTATGGGGTAGACGAGAAAAAAAAAAACTCCACGTTACGTGTAGGGAAGATACACTAAAAAAAATTTTTTTTCACGATTTTATTTTACCATTTTTTGGCTTGAGTAATATGTATATTCATGCCAAATCACAGCGTTCTAGTGCTAAGATTCTCTGAGCTAGGCTACGGACGGATATAACGAAACTATAAGTTCCTAGTTTGACTACGGAACATTAAAAATGGTGTGCGTCAATCGCAACGCAATTATCACATAAAGCAACCGAGCGCTATAGCGTTCAAACTTATAACTCCCATATTTTTGCGGCGTCGGTTAAAAATAAAACGGAATATAGATCGCATATATTTTAATCATGGTCCCGTGTGAGGAATCTAACTTCCGTGTCGCCGGCCCGGCGCGCGCGCAGCCGCGCCAGCGCCGCCTGCCCGCGCGCGCTGCGCGCCGCCACCAGCCCCACCGCCGCCAGGCACACCAACAGGACCAGCAGCGTCACCAGACCAGCTTTGGAGCCTGATGCTGAAATAATAAATAAATCAACAATTTGACGATGATGGAATCAGCTTACGAGATTGGTGTCCGCGGGTAAGTTTGATGTGCCTAGAGTTAACAAATATTACAGAGACAGAACTTTATGCCATATACATATTCTTAACAGTTTACCTGAGGACATCTCGAGCTAAATAAACGTATATTAAAGAGAATTGTGAAGCTAACAATCTAAATACAAAATGCGAAAACGTTTCTCTCCCCTTAAAACCTCGTCTGATTTTTACGATTTTTGAATATGTTGTAGATATCATGAAAACTACGTCTGTACGTTTTCCTTTCCAAGAAAATATTAGAACAAAACAAATTAAAAAAACAGAAAACTGAAACGTACAGACCTAGGTCTTTATATTAACTAAAACATATAAAAAAACCGTGAAACCGTTTTTACGATTTTTTTCGACTCGACTCGACTCGACTTGGTTTAGGGGGTGAGAAACGCTTTCACCCGTTCGCTAAATTTGTATTGTTGTATTTTGACAGCTTCGCGATTTTAGCGCTTCACAATCCTCTGAAGAGAAAACTAAAGATGCATCTATTAGATACACAGCCTTAGAAATCTTAGAATTATATAATTGGTACCCAGTGTGTCGAACTAAACATTGTAGAACACTAATTGTAAGATTCTAGTTAGTTTAAAGTTTTCCTGCAGTCAAACTGTGCTAAAACAGTTTTGCAAGGATTTGGTTGATATGTACGTTTTCTTGTTGGTTCGATAAATACTCGGAGCTTTTAAAGGACATTTATATTACATACTTACATTTTGGTTTTAATTGCGCAGGTTTTGCTTCTAAATCGTCGATTCTCTGGGTCGTCCGTAGAGACGCTACTGTTGTCAAGTTAGTCGTCGTAGTCGATTTTCTAGTGATCGGCGTAGTTGGTTTTCTAGTCATCGGCGTAGTCGGTTTAACAGTAGTAATGAATGTTTCATTAGTTGTCCGAGGCTTGGTGGTGATCGGTGGTCTCGGTGGTCGAGTAGTTCGTGGAGTAGGTGCATTAGTGGCGTTCGTGGCCTTGGTGGGGGGCGGTGTGGGGCGCGGGGTGGGGCGCGGGGTGGGGCGCGTGGGGCGAGCCGTCGTCGGCGTAGTCGAGGGCGGTACTGTGGATTCATCATCGTCGTCGTCTGTTGATGTGGCTAAAAACAATATCATTATTAATAGTAGATTGAAGATCAAGAGATGAAAATGATCATTTGAGACAGGGTAGTAGGTATACAAATGATACTTTAAATAAATTTCTTTTATCTTTTTTATCTTTTTATCTTTCACGCAACTTTAGGTAATGATATACGTATTTCGTTAACGGACTGAAAATGGAATTTATATTCCTAAGGTATTTATTTAAACACTCAGGCGTGTTACTGTTTTCTAGACCATGAAAGAATCTTATACATCCATTACGAAATAACTTGGTCCTCTATTTTAAACTCATTTTGAACTACTTAGTGTCAAAATAATTATAATTTTTGCATGACAACACCCAAAGTATGATAGTGTCGTCTGACCATGCATGACGACGACGTATAATGTGACAGCTTGTTTCATAGATTAAATTGTTGCCATGTTAGAACTAGAAAAAAATGCTTGTGTCACGACTCGGTGGTCAAACTCTATCATACAATACTATAGTTCAGGCACGTTACTTTCCTCTCAATCGAAATCAAATGCAGAGCATTTAACTTGGGTCAAAGTCTCATGTATACACTAACCTCAAACTAAGTAGACGCGAAATATCATAGGTGCATTATATTATGCCTAAATTGAAGAAAAAAGAACTTGACTTTTGACTTTTATAGCGATCCGGACGCTGTACAAGGTCCCACCACCATTGGAATATAAGAAACTAGCTGTTGCCAGCGACTCTGTTCGGGCATTAAAAAAAAGGCTATGTTACTCATGGATAATGTATCATTGTAATTATTAAAGATTTTTTGAAATCGGTTCAGTCGTTTTTGAGTTTATTCGTTACAAAAATACAAATCTTTGCTCTTTATAACATTGGCGTAGATGTGTCACTTACACATGCTGAAGATGCATAGTTCGATGAAGTCAGGGCAGCAGCTACCGTCGCCTGCGCAAGCCAGGGAGCAGCCGCAGCCCGGGTCGGACGAGCTGGGGCCGGACACGTCGCAGCGGCCGCTGCACGACTCGGCTGTAACACACGAATTAGCTGTAATACCCCCTTCCTAAATTATGGTTATAGGCAGCACTTTGTGGGTAATAATTTAGTTTTCAGTTGAAACTAATTGATTTACTTTATTTTTTACCTAGGTACAGTCAAAAGAACTCTATACAGCCATCGTGCCAAAAATAATATAAACATGGATCTTATTATCAGTAGCATACGGGTGTGTAGATATTGTTGACGCCTTAGGAACGTATAACGCAAACAACTTGTTGCTAATTCTATAACCACATTTTGTACAAACAGGCCAAGATCTTTACCAGTGTATATTAGTGACAGGTTGCAAGCCCATCGCCTAACAATACTACAAGCCTTTAATCCCTTAGTCGCCTCTAACGACTTCCACAGGAAGGCATGGAGTGGCACTATTCTAACCTAACCTAATTCCACGTATATTTATGACGTTAACCTGTAGTTAACTGAAATTGCAGAAGTTACGCATGGATATATTAATACGTGGCATTGAGAAACTACATTTCATTTGAATATTATATCAGTTAAAAAAAACCTCTCACATATAAACTCTGGTGGAGTAACAGCCACACTGGTGGCATTCACACACTGATCTCCCTGGAGGATCTGTAGGTCATCAATAGCGATGTCACTGGTGAAGCTGGCGCCGCGGATGCCTTCGATCACAATCTGAAGAAGGACCAGGATATAATGGTAGGACGAGATGAAAAATAACCAATGAGACCACGTGATACATCAACCAACCAATGAATCTAAGCAGAACCACTGATACGTGAAAGCTCGAAAAAACAGCCTTGTTTGATTGTGTGACAAGCCACGTGGTATAGGTTGCTAACATTAATTTAGGTACAGGTCTAGTGCATAATTGCTTTCCTTCGTATTTTCACGGAAACGAAATGCTAGTTCAGACAACCTCAGTACTTTTTGTACTGTGACCGACTGAAATAGCAAGACACGTTCGTACGTTTCCGTGAAAATACGAAGGAAAACAATTATGCTCTACATCTGTATCTATGAGGAAAGTAAACGAGGTCGACGCGGTCAACGTCTCAGAAAAAATATATAATTAATATCTCAAGATAGTGAAGAAAAAGATGGCCACGATGCTCATAAATAATATAGATTTAGGAATAAAATGGCAATCCACAAAATGGCACTTTACCACATCCACACGGCCACATGCCACCGCCACATTATAATAAAGTCGGTATGTTCCGCGATCTGGATCTCAACGTGACTGTTAAACGCTAAAATACGATTAGAAATAAAATCCTCGATACTTTTATTTTTCAAATATGACATATTTTTCGCATATTTCAGTATTTAACGCTGATTTTTTAACTTCTTAGTCCTTAAGCATTTTTAAGGTTCCGTACCCAAAGGGTTAAAACGGGACCCTATTGCTAAGACTCCCTCTAAGGCTCTTATTGTTAAGAGGTCTGTCTGGCTTTCACCAGGCTGTATCTCATGAACCGTGATCTAGACAGTTGAAAATTTAATAATAAAAAAAAAAAAAATATTTTTTTTTTAAGCGGGGCTCCCATTCAACAAAGTGTTTTTTTTGCGCGGGTCCGACTCGCACTTGGCTGGTGTTTTTTAATCAAAGTAAGCAGCATTTTTGTGAATATGACGCTTCCATCAAAGCACTCGCAAACTATCTCCATCTTACGTTCTTCGCGCGGAAGCACATAAAACCATCCCTTTCATTTTGCATATCCCAACTTACTTGGAAACTGCTGTTTGTGTTTCTTAGCGTGGACACGTTCCTAAACCAAGTATCTCCTAGATTCCCCCACTTCTCGAACAGGAGGTGATCCTGCTTCTCAACCTCGCTCAACTGCACGACTTGCTGTGACGTCTCCGGAATTTGGTATACTCTTAAACCACCGATAGACCTGGAAAAAAGCGTAAGGAAAAATAACCAGGTTCTAGAGAATACAAAGCGTTACAGGTTTTGAGGGTCAGGTTTTCTCTGATTTCTTCTACTTGGTAACCTTCCACAAAGCAGTCATTTGGGGGCTCTGGATCAATTTGTCTGTAAGAGCCCCGGACCCTAGTAAAGTGAGCTACCGCGTACCGCGCAGAAAGCGGAAATAACTAACCAGATTATAAAGAGCATCTTTGACAGAAACTGAACGTTTGGTCCACACGGTTGACATTCAAGAATGCTGGAAGCAAAGTCTGGAGCCGTGTTAGGTCCAATATCTACAAGTTGTGTGAAGCAGCTGAGCGGTGAGCGAGGAAAAGATCCACCAATAGGAATACTTTATTTTCCTATTCTCGCTCAGTGCAGCTCTTCTATTGGTGGTTGGTTGGCTCACAGGTCTGCTGTCTCGCTCCGCTCCAGTGGACTAGCAACTTTAAGCAGTATCACCGCACCGATTGTGCTATTGTCAGGTAGTTTGTCCACACACACAGTCATGTTCTATGAACGTTTTCTCTTGAGAGTACATATTATGACTTGTTTTAAGGTATCGCTCCCTAAGTACAGCACGGGATATAAAAACAATGGGATATTCAGCGATTTTGCATACGAATTTGCATAGTCAGCGACGCCCATAAGCCTTTGCTTTCAGGAATCAGGCGAAACGTATATTTGGCCACTAACGTGATAAATAAAGTAAGTACCTATTGTAGGAAGAGAGGACAACAGAGAAGTCTCTCTCCAGGTGGGTATTTAATATGCCTGGGGTCCGAAGTCCATTAGGATGAAGTTAGAAAGTTGGAAGTTGGGCGTGGTGGTTGGTGGTGTATAATATGGGTCAACATGAATATAGGTCAACTGACTGGGGAAGGAAACTTTGGTAGCGCACTGTCAGATTTAGTTGCGCTGTCGGACGCTGTGGCGTTGTCATAGCTGGTAGTTACAAGATGGCACGAGGCCTCTACAGTATCATTGTTAACTTACCTCCCATACATGTGGTAGAAGAGAGAGAAACAGCCGTCTTGGGTCAGGTTGCTGCTAAACATGGGTGATATGAGCCGAGCTGTATCATTGTTACTTCTCGAAGAGCTCTCTATGTACATGTAGTAACCTGGGCATAAGTAATAGATGTATAAAATAAGATATTTTGGGCTGTAGAGTTTAGAAATAACGTTGTTTACTGGTAGTTGCAAGCATGCGAAGCGTTTTCAACAGCGAATTAAATTGTTGAATAAAGGAAGTTTAGTATGAAAGAGCACCCATCTATAGGCACCCTTTATGTTGGTAAGTTCAAATAGACTATACCTGCACTTGTGTTTCCAAAAGTATGATCGTAGGAAGGTCCCGTGAATGCGAAAGAGCTTGGAGTCTTCATGTTGTGCCGCCTCCAGTCGAAATCATGAGTGTCATCTTGCCGCCACCCGCACAGGTTTTCTTCCTCGAAGTTACAGCTTAACTGGGTTTCGCTAGTTTCTGTTGGAGGTAGCAAAGACCATCGTTATATAAGTCAGGAGCACAAATATCCAAGGGGCACAGAGAAAAATTGGTTCAGGGGCGTAGAGATGATGCATAACGCTAATTAGCGAATTGATATATGTATAGAAAGAGAGGACAATAGGGAGATCTCTCTCCAGGCGGGTGATATGCCTGCTGACCGAAGTCAATGGGGATGAAGTTGGAAGTGGTATACATATATGTCAACCGACAGGAGAAGCTTCGTTAGCGCGATGTAGAACACTTTAGTTGCGCTGTATGACGGTGGCGCTGGCGAGATGGTTGATACAAGTTGTCGCTAAATGTCGCTAGGTCGCCACAGATATAAGCAGCGTGCTGTACAAATCGTCAGCATTCATCAATCCTATATTAATATTAGGTACATTATGTCAATTAAATTACGTGGTCAAAATAAACACGACGACGACGGTGCTAGTTTTTTTTTAAATTATCTTTTACAGTATGTGCTTTTTTTCTTACCATACCCATACAAAAGAGCATGGATTTCGCTTTCATTCTCCAGTGGACGAGCTTTGAAAACCAGACTACCGCTGCAGCATCAGGTCTGAAGGAGTTCTGATATAACCAATGGCCACTCCTTAGGGGAATAGTAGTGAATACCAATCCAATCACAATTTTAAATTCCTCAAGGCGATTAGCCTACAAGGTCACAAATAATTACGAATACATACACTGAACACTCGACAAACAATACCCTCCTTCTAGCTAGTTAGTCAGGTAAAATAGATAGCCGCAGTTTAAAGCTCACCACGAACGCAAGTCGGTGCTGTTCCATTCCAAGACACCCCATCGCAGTATAGAGCTGGGGATCCGACCAGTTTATACTGCGGCATGCAGAAGAACATGAGCCAGGCGTCTCTCCGTGTGGGAATCACCACCCCGTGGTCTATCGGTGGCTCGCGACAGTTCGGACTAGGGCCTGGAAGGAAAGAACCAACAATATATGTTATGTATCTGGTAAAGGTTGCTGATGAATCTGCTGGATGCGGGCAATACCAAACCACATCGATGGTTCTGTTTAAAAATCGTCACTACGGAACGAATTAATTGTCAGTAACGACTTTGAGTGCGGCGTTAAGACTTAGATCAAAGAAATACTTACGGACACAAATAGGGATGGCCTCGTCCCAACCGTCCTCTCGACACGTGGAGTACCGATGCCCCACCAGCTCGTAGAAGGGGTCGCAGACGAAGCGAACCATGCGCCCACGCTGCCTCGGCCGTACGCGACCGTGCGCCAGCCTGGGGTAGGGGCAGCGAGTAGAAAACATCGGGTCAGAAGTGCCTGGAACGAGAAACACCCGTTCTTACTTCCTTGCTAATCTATATTCCTTACTTATGCGAGCACATGCCAAACGACCGTTGCCGGTGCGTTGCGTCGTCGCAGCGTTTTGATTTCAACAAAGAGCGACGCAAGTGTTTCAACGCATCGTGTCATGTGGCATGTCGTTCCAATTAATATGTAAAACAACACAGTGGCAACGACGTCGGCGACGGCGTTTAGGAGCAAAATACGCATGAATGTAATAAGAACACTTGTTTCAGCTATTGGACGGTAGGTGACGCTAATTGTAGGGGTGTAACCAATTCGATTGTGAGGTATTAATACTGTCGATAAAGGCATCGATATCGTATTAAGATTGATTTGAAAATAGCGACTTAGCGTAGAACTAGTTTTCTATTCGTTCATACTGCAACATTATACATTAATTATAATAGTAAATTAATAGTTTTCTTTTTGGACGAACTGTGTCCATTTTTCACGTGAGATTTTTTTATTGACCCGCGGAAATCTACAAGAGTTGCCATATCAACCAAAATGGTAAGGCTATACTAATATTGAAGTTATATGACTAATATATTATTAATTATTATTATTATTATTATTTACTTACAAAATCGATCAATAAAACATAACCACTACATCTCCCTATTTAAGTATTAGTTCATCTACTCAACAACAGAGGGTGCGGAAATGGCTTTAATCTTGTACCATTACATAACCTAATGGTCATATAAGGGCCGTATTGTGACAGTATATGGTATTGTAGTGACCTTGAGTGAAACCGGCCTCGAGACTCGTTAATGTAAAATCATAGAAAACTGTCATCTCTGACCAATTGCTTTTCATATGTTACTTTAAAGTAATAATAGCCTTTCCAAACTAGTTACCCTTCTATTGCACTCACCGAGTTCATCAGGGCTTGGTTAATTTTAATATTTAATTGTGTTTACCCATAGCTTCCGGCTTAGTTTAGTACTAAGTATGGTGTACAAAAATATATGGTTCGTCGCACTAGCCCCGTAGACGCGCTGTACGGGGCAAGAGCGTCTACGGGGAAAGTGCGAGCCCTATACACTCAGGAGCAAAAATACCGGGTCAGAGTGCGTTTTTCATACAAACGAGACTATTTCGAAGCCTTCTTTCCTCGCCAGGGGTTGTTTTGAGTGAGGTTTAATGGTGGATTCTGGTTCAATAGAGGAGGTCAAAATTTCTTAAGATACCTAACTGATCGCACAATCAGTTAACACCACAGCGGGAGAGTTTGAGTCAGCACTTGGATTTCCTTACATTTTATTGCCATTTTAGATGTTTTTCTGATCATGCACAATTCTGGCGTTAACCGCAGATTTATTCAGTTGGGTATCCAAGGCACTCTGGAAGTCCTGTATCTATGCTCGGGGTATTCATCATCAGATTTCACTAAAAGCATTTCCTGGCGAGGAACCAAGGCTTCGAAATAGCCTCTTTAGTATGAAAAACGCACTCTGACCCGTTATTTTTGCTCCTCAGTGTATTTTCTAGGAGATATTGTTAGTTTGGTGCACTTGCTTGAGATATTGCGTGAGATTGACCTCTTTTCTTTATTTATTTACATTCACACAGACATGACAAGTCTCTCGACATTTGCACACGTATCGACCAATGTAGTAATAAAAACAAGAATCACAAAAACTGTTAAATGTTTAGGTATGCGAATTACCACAATTTGCGTGGTTTCGCTTGTTTTTGTCTGATTAAATATTTTTTGATTACGATAATACATTTTTCCAGAGTCGCTCGCTTCCTGGGTCGACGGAAGTTGGACAGAGGACAGCCCATCCGGCCGATAAACGTTTTTTTATTTACCTACGCCATCTGACGATTGCATTTATTATTAGGAAAGATGAAGGACCTTGCAAACCGACTTCCTAGTACAAAATTCATTGTTTGATGGGTGCCGTTCATTTATTCACTACGTTGGAAAAGCATAATAAACGTGTAGCATTAAAACAAATTGTATATTTTTTAAGCATACGGTCATAACATAATTTTGTTGATAATTATGTTCTCACTGCTGCTGTAGGATTATAGCCAAGCTTCAAACGATATTAGATTTTTTCCATTGCATCGACTTGAAACGTATGTTATGACAAGTTGGTCACGTGGTTTTTCATAACGAACAGCTTAATGCTACCCAACAGCCTCACGTACGATCGTGTAAAGAATATCGAAACGCCGAATGTCCGAAGCGCTAGTATATTCACTGTATTTTACCGACGACGTGTAAAAGGGCCCCTTATGTGGCCAATTTACTGAATAAATATTTTGAATTTTGAATTTTGAATTTTCCCAATGTAACGATCAGTGTTGTCACATTGTCAAAACCCATACTGAGCTGATGTGAAATGTTTTATGTGCAACACTATATAGTTACACAAGGCCTACCTATCCCTTGCTGTGTTCAGCATTCTAACTTAGAATCCTATTTACCCAGCAACTTATTTTCGCGTGTGATACCCATATACACTAAGATATAGTCATAGTCATAGTCATTTATTCAGAAACAATATACATTGCATTTGAAATATCTTATCATTACATAATCACAAATTAATTTAAATACATTATTAATAAATCATCAAAAAATGCACAATATTTTAACATACATTTTACCACATTTTCAGAAAATAAAAAATAAACTATTTGTGCAATTAGTCGCAAGATTTAATCAAAAAAAATAATATGAATAATATACGAATTAATAAATTAATAATAAAATAATAAACAAAGTAACAAGGATAGTTTAAGAAAATAAAATCTCCTAATAACGCTAAGTACATTAAAATTTAAAAGTTAAAGTTAAAACTAAACTTATTTAAAATAAAATAATAAAACTAAGCTACTCAAATATTAAAAATTAAACATAAACACCACTATAAAAAGAACACCCCCTCTAGCAGGTCCGCTCGCGGCATGGTCCCTAAGACATTAATTACACGAGTCACAGAACTCCTCAACTGAATAAAAACACTTCCCCAGCAAAAAGCCTTAAGCTTATTTTTAAACATATTTATGTTTGAAAGCAACTTCATTTCAACAGGCAACTTATTAAAAAGAACAATATGAGTGTTTATAATTAAAAAGACAATGGCGAAATACAGAAGTTAAAGTCGATTTGTTGTTCCGAGTCCAACATTCCAATATGTACTTCAATTTATGTAACTGCTACCTAACGTTTCACTTTTCGATCGCTCAAAATGTATTTAGACAGTTGACCACGGGGTTTATAGTAGCGCACGAGAATGTCATCCGATATATTTTGAGTGAAACAAAAGAAAAACGTTACTAGCGTTAGCATCTTGGGATGGCCCCTTATCATCACTTCACTTGTGTTATTCTCTTAAAACGACATTCGGACGGTCGGACGAGTGAACGAGTGACCGCGGCGCAGCTTATATAAACCGACGAGTTTAAGTAGTCCCGTCAGAGTGTACAAAACACATTTTAGCGCAAGCGTCCTCAATTAGGCAGCCTTTTTACATTCGAACGTTCGACAGAAGCCCTGCTGCATAATTGAGAATGTACCTACGCGTACTAAGTTGTACGGTTTATGTAAGCTGCGCCACAAAGAGATAAAAGAAGATAGAGTTACCAACTTCCTATCTACAGGGAAGGTAATTGCGTCATTTTCCTATAGATTTTCCTAGTAGTATCAGTGTGTTGGAAATATATCACGTCGCGTTCTACATTTTGATAAATAATAACATTATACCTACTCTTATAAAACCTTGCAATTCTTTAATAAGGTATAAAAGCTCAAACTACACATTTTTCATAAACTACCCAACCATGTTTCGCTGACGGATTTTTAACCGGCTGGTTTTAGTTGATCTGATTCCCATAGACACTTATGTAATCTCAAGACTATAAACTCAAGATTGCAACACTAGGCCCGTATTAATAAACTGATCTCAACCCTAATGCTCGTCTCGAGATGCGTCAAAAATGTCAGTGATCTATGGTTTGGCGTTTACTTTGACGTATCTGGTGACGGGCCTCACAGTCAATATGAGTTTATTAATACGGCCCTAAGACTACAAATGCGTTGCCAACCCTGATGGAGTCTCTGATATGCTAGTCTTATGGCCGGTACCGGTACAGACGGACAGCATTTGAACTGCAACCCAGGCTACAAAATGGCAGTTCGAGCGCAGTTCGAGTGCATAGACGTAAGTACGTTAGGGTGCGGCTCCATTGAGGCGGAGACGAGCGGAGCTATGCCAATATTAACCAATAGAATGTAAGCTAACGTGCGCAAGGCGCGTTCGACGTGACCGCTCGCGTCTTCTATTGATTAATATTGGCACAGCTCCGCTCTGCTCCCCTCGTCTCCGCCTCAGTGAAGCCGCACCCGATGCAGTTACCTCAACTGCAGCAGAACTGCACTCGGACTGCAATTTTGCAGTCCGTCTGTACCGGTCCTTAAGGTCATTCTGGTTTTTACCGCATGGAGAAAATAAACAAGCACGAGGTTGGATCGGATCTGTGACCCATACTAGCTCTTTACCTGCGGGTGTCAACAATAGTTCACAGTAGCCAAGTCATTCCTCAATACGGATGACAACTATAGTTGATTGAGAAGTAGGCAACTTTTGTGGTGCCCGTGTTGAGGAGTGACGTCGCTGCTCAGGCCCCCGGAGGTAAAGGGCTGGACACATGTACAATCTCAAGATCTGTGATCCTTAGAACTCCTAACCCGACGCACTAAGATGTAATGCCTCTAGCATTTTCACCAGTTATCTTATACCTACATCTGAACACATTGTTGGAACCTGGAATTTTAGGGTATCAGGATCTGGAACCAGGTGCAGGGTGAGTTCGTTTGGGGATATGCATATTCATATTGCAGTTGCACAGAGCATTTTAATAAAGTATTATAAAGAGCGACGTGTGAAGAGGATTAAATCAGTTGTTATCTTCATTCTCCAGGGGCAAGAGCCAAGAGCTAAAATAACTTATTTTAGGAACATAACTTCTATTATTAAGGTGGTCTGGGAGTGATCGCTTTGTAGCATAAATGCTGCCTAATGTTTACCAACGTAACATGGTAAACTGTTATTATTCATTTAAAATTATATATATGGTGGCTTAATTCCTATTTGATGAACAGTAGATACCCTAAAGTAAACTTCAAACTGGGTCTCTATTCGACACGGTAAAAACCCATATCGTGTTTGATCTGTTATCGAATTGTCAACGTTTTGATAGCTCTTATTTACTTGACAGTAATAACGACCGACGTCAAAACAATACAAGCTCAATAATAGTACATTACTACAGAGGCCGGGACAAAAGGGGTTGCCGGCCGAAGTTATATAGACGGCCGAGCGAAGCAAGGCCGGACATAGGTCTGAGGCGGGCAACCCCATATTTCCCGCGGAAGTATGTATAGTGCTTTTCTCAAACATAATTCATTAAAATAATTAAAACAAAAATTACAATGTCAAATAGGTACTAGGAGTGCATAAACATTAAAAAGTAACCTACAGTGCTCAGTACGCCCGCCCGCCGGCCCGCTGGTGGCGCGCGCCGGGCTCGCCGCATCGTGCTAACCTTCTAATTACCTCTGCGCTCCTGGTACTTCAAATAAACATGCAAACGCTTTGTTGGATGCACGGCTTAGTAAATTAAAAAAAAAACAGCTATTTAGCCTTTTCATAAACACAGCCACCATGACCAAATTAAAATTAAAAAAAAAATCTTCCCGGCCTAGGCCTTCAATTTCGTATGAAATTCCTTTACAGTTCTCTCGAGTTGTTCCGTCGAAACGTGGCACTTTGAAGCCTAAAATAACTAACATAACGCCGACATTACATAGCATGTTTGAGAAAAGTAGCTTCCCGTACAGTCACCCAATAAAAAGGTTGAGCATACGTAGAACCTTGTCGTTGTGTCAAGTCAAGTAAATAAGAGCTATGAAAACGGTGACAATACGACAACAGATCAAACCTTAGAGAATCTTAGTTTTGACACATTTTCCTGCTCAAGCTACGCTTGAATGTTTTTGTTTTTATTTTTATTTTATGTTAAATTCATTGTTTTATATCATGCTAGGTTAAGCTTTATAATTGTATAATATCATAAGTAGTATTTAAAAAAACGACTGACTGTTGAGTTTCTTGCGGCGTTTCTTCTCAGCAGTGGTCTCTTGCGAAGCGCTTACTGAATAAACATCTTTTTTATCTTTTTATCTTTTAAACACGATAATGGTTTTTACCGTGTTGAATTGAGCCGCTGGTCTATATATATTCCATGGGGTAAAACGATATTGCCTTTAATCTATTAAGTATCGTATTGTCCACGTTACAATAGCTCTTATTTCCTTGACCGTAATGACGACCAAGTTAAAAAAAAAGATAACATTGACAAAGGTGATATGACTTTACCGAGTACAATAGAGGCCCTGAGCTTCAAATGACCAGCGTGATAATGTCAATCACATTCACAACGACAAGGTTCTAAATGTGCTCAACATTTTTATTGGGTGACGTAAGCTACTTTATTGAGCTACTATAGAACCTTGTCGCGGGAAACCAAATATTAATGACAGGATTCTGTACTGACTCAAACATTAAAGTTGTTGACTGTATACCTAAAAAAACCCTTTAAAATATAACAAAACAAATAGTGTATCATGAATGTCACGATTGGAGATATCCAGGAAAGTTAAATTATAGTTTATGTTCAACCTTCTTTGATACATTATTGGAGAGTTTAACGGGCACTTTGGGTTTAAACATCTCCTAAAGATGGGCCTTTATGACAACACAGATTGTAGAATGTGCGGCGAAGAGGCTGAGACAATGAAACACGTATTGTGTGAATGTGATGCCCTCGCCGGAGTAAGAATGAAAATCCTCGGTTGTGGTTACCCAGAACCGAACGATTTCAAAGCACTGCCATTGCCCCCCACTTTCGCTTTTTGAAAGGGGTGGAGACTGCATTGGATGAAGCGCTAAAAGAGGGGTAATTACACAAAAGTTCCCATAGGGTCGAAGTGTATCCGTAAGGACCCCACCAAAAATATAAGATAAGATAAGATGTTCAACCGACTTAAAAAAAGAAGGAGGTTTTTAATCCCGTCTTACGAGTATGTCCTGCTGTTCCATCAGTAGTTAGTTATAACTGAACGAATGGTTAAAAATCGTCACCAATTTTAAATTTGTACCAAATGTGTCGCATTTTTGATCGATTTTTGAATAGGAAGGACAGGGTTCCATAAAGGACTTTCCATGTTGATCCACCATAGAACCTTGTCATAATGACATCGCCAAGTGACGAGATAGAAATTACTTAGGAATTATTCGTTGGTTTTATGCGACAAGGTTCGATAGTAGTTCATCATTTAAATGTGACCGTAGATTCAGAGAGCGTAAGTAAGAGTGGTCCAAATTAAACTTCATCAAGATCAGGCTCTTGCGATCCAGTTGATGGACCTCCTTAATAATTGGGCGTCGGGCGTTGATTTTTAATACCTATTTAATTATTTTTGGAATTGATATGACATTATGTTTGGTTTTGACCGCAAATCAGGCCACCTCTGATAACATTCATATTTTCAAGCAATGTTGGGGAAAAACGATGAAAAAATCAAAATTGCATCAAGAGAGGCATACATTTTGTAGGTACAGTCGAGTTTATAAATTGTGTACACTTTAGTACCTTGTCACTTTAATTGCTGTGGCAATTATAGTTTTGGGGTCAAATTGGGAAAACCGTCAAATATTGCCTAGTTTCATGCACTCTATCTGCTTGCTATTTTGTTCAAGATTTAATAGAAATATCCCCAAAAACACAAGAAAACAAAAATAATTTGCACAATAGCGCTGATAAAAAAAAGCTACCGCTGTCGGTGATAAAAGGAGCATTATAATATTCATATTTTAAAATTAAATACAACACATAAAATTATAAAACTAAATTATATTGAAATACACTTTAAAAAACTCACGTGCTATAGAAGGTGAAGGCATAGGCACTAAACAAAACAACAACATAAACAATATTTTCGACATTTTCCAAAACACTAATAAACTTAAACTATAAATAACTATATATTGAATCCTAACGAGTTCACATTCGGGACTAGACTGACTGACTGACTAAAGCGACATTACAACGACAATTATAAATCATGCAATTTGTTAAACCAAAGAATGAATGACAAAGAGTACGTAATTAAGCTAGAGGAGACACGTAGGCATGAAACATTGGTTTATGACCAGCGGCCCGTTTCTCAAAAAGCATTAGTCTCATTTTGTAGTTTTATTTACCAGTGAAACCACTTATATTATTAGATTAATACGCTTTGAGAAATGGGCCCATGTTATTTACTCTCCGTTCAACAAAACACTCGGCCAAGCTCAAGTAAAACGGGTAGAGTTATACTGCCTGGAACTTGCTGATTTGCCGTTTTATTATAATAGCCAAACCACATTGAAATTTAAATTTGATATGAATTAATTAAGTCGTTATTCAAATCAAATGTTGACAAAAGGTACACCTAATTAGTGTCATAAAAAAGGAAAGCACTGAGAGCTAACTTAAACTTGTGTCAGTTATATTCTATTGAGGCCGCAAAATCCTTTCTTCCAATCCGTTCAACCCATCCTTCGTTGTCCTTTACAACCCCTGTAAGTTGACGCATATTTAAATTAGGTACTTCATTATTCCGACATCTAAGAGTCTCCATTCCTGTAGGCACGCAAAATAGTTACTACCCGAATAGTGTCCACTCTATTATGCTATTCTATGGCCAGGATGCGCTTGCGCTGTTATCGCGCGGAAGCCGATATTCCCCTGAATGCTATCAGTATGGTATTTACGAAGCAGATTAAAAAGAATTTTGATCATTACTAATCGAAAAACCCCCACCCTTACGTAGTGATTCATAGTCAAATTAAGGCAGATAACATTTCGGAATTTATTCATTGTGTTTTTATTTATTCGTTCTCAATTTATAAGTAGGTATATATTATTTCGAGCTGTTTGACACAAAGTGTTTTTTTTAAATCACAGTCAAGTGGTAGTAGGAGCTTGTTGAACTGCGGGTATTATGGTCGTGTTTATAGGTTGTTCATATACACTCAAAAGCAATGAAAACGGGTCACTTTCTATGGAAATTCTATACAAAATGACCCGCTTTGCTCTCTGCTATGCTCTTGACTATATTTTGCAACCAATGTAGATTAAACCCGTGCGAAACCGGGCGGGTTGTAATGAAAAATAATATTGTACAGCTGCGGTTCTCAAACTTTTTTAGCGACACTTATTAACCACTTAGTTTTTAATGCTTTTTGACATTCATAGGTGCATTATATTATGCCTAAATTGAAGAAAGAAATGGTGGAAAGAAGTCGTCTCTGCCTACCCCTCTGGGAAACAGGCGTGATTTTATGTATGTATGTATGTATGTAAATTGAAGAATAAAGAACTTTGACTTTGACTTTGACTTTAACGGATCCCCAAATTAGGCAGAACCTATTTCGTAGTGTAATAAAATAAAATGTTCCTTTGAATTAAACGTTAAGTTTTTTTTTCGACGGAACCCTTGCAAATCTTGCCATGGCAGCGTGAAGGAGTATCAAATTAACATACAAACTTTCGCATCTCTACAAAGTCGCTTCCCGCCTTCTGTGTGTACGCTTAGATCCTTCAAACAACTTGCGCAACGGAGTTTAAAGCGGTTTTCACCATCAGTTAGATAATTTTTAACGGGTTTTTATTTTGTATAATAAATTGCGGTTTATCTACGGGTGTTACATAAAACTCACATAAACCGAAGCGAAGCGAGCGCGGTTCGCTAGTTTATAATATGTATTATTAATTTGGTAAATAAATAAAATAATTGGATACATAAAAAAATATCCAATACTTCAGAGTTCGTTCATCACACAAATATTTGCCCGGATCGAACCCGAGAACACTAGTTTAAAAGGCTACCCTGTGATTTTGTTTGGAGGGCTAAAGGAGTAAAGGCATTTAATTACATTTGGCTTAACGGCAAGTACTCAAAGCATAACCTCAAATTAAAAAAAAACTTCACGTTGGGGGTGGGTGAGCGTTGTTTACATTCTGACATTCTGTTTGTTTTCTTTTTATTCCCCAGATGAACATGCCTTAATAATCTGTGCAGATGAATATTTATTATTTTCTAAATTAAACATCACAATGACCGAAATTTGCAGACTTTGTTTATCATATTCTACGCAAAATATGACTCCTTTAAGTGATTGCGATCCTTCCATGACCATTGTTTTGAATTTTATTCATGTAAGTTTGTTCCGAATAAGTAGGTAAACTATGATCTGATAACCATTAATATTATTATATTTAACGTAATACAAACCACTTACTAAATTATACGACTTTTAAGTACGTAGAGAAAGAAGCGTTATTTATATTTCACTAAAATGATTCAGTACAGTACTATGCAAGTTATTCATTTGTTTTTATAATAATTAAATAATCCGTTTAATCTGAATGCGGTTGAAGCATTCGTTCACTGACCTTATGTAAGTATATGCGCCGTAAGTTATTTAACAAAATTATTTAAATGTGTGTTGTTATTTTTTTAGATTTCATCCAGCAATCTGTTTCCAACTCAAATTTGCTCTAAATGTATCGATAAACTGACTGAGTTCAATGAATTTCGCTTGCTAGTGCACAAAAACGAGGAAATACTTCTGAGTCACTTAAACTTTGACCCGGAGTCCTTAGAAACTTTTTATAATGAAATAAAAGAGATCAAAACAGGAATGGATACACAAGTCACTGAACATGCTAAAGAAATCATAGATAATGTGGTAGAAAATGAGGAAACATCAAAAGAAATAAAAGCAGAAGACAATATAAGCATGGACACACAGTATTCGCCAGAAACTGAACTTTTTTTGGAAATCAAACAAGAAGTAAAGGAAGAACATATACAATCTGAAAATGTTGTACATACAAGTGATTTAAGATTTAAATGCCTCACATGTTTTGAGAAGTTTGAGAAACAGAGTATTCTAGTAAACCATTATAACAACATACATAAGAGTAAAAGGAACAAGGAAACTGCCTATACGCTAGTTACAGATGATGGAAAAATGCTGTTCAAATGTGATAAATGTGATAAAACATATGATAATAAGAGGAATATGATTAGACATAATGAAGTGCATACTGATGAAAGATTTCATTGCAAAATTTGTAGTGAGTTAGTTTTATTATAATTCTGCTACACCATCATTTTACTCCTAAAATGTTCTGTCCGACTTGGTTCAGTAAAATTATATATTTTACCTTGCAAAAGGTCAGGTATGCACCATTTGTGGTTAGTGGTGTGGTGTTATTTATTAATCCATAATAGGCTAGTGGTGCTGTTTGGCACTTTATTTTGTGGTTAGATTTGTCCTATACATCAAAATACAAATTTAATTTAAATCATAAAACAATCCAGCCTATAATGATGGGTTAAAATTCCAAGTATTCCAGCTTAGGGTGCTGCCACAGGCTCTGCCGATCCCATAATACAAACATAGAACATATCCAGAAATAACCAGCATTGAGGCATTCTGCCTTAAATCTCAGGATTAGCTATACATTTTCAGTCTAACAACATCACTTTGTTTTAGTTTAGTTTAGTCCATAGTGGCCTAGGAATCAAATTAGTTGGATGAACTAACACTGCTGTTACATAACTTTCGGTGCTGTTCGATCAAAAGGTCACTTCAACAATGTTGCTTACAGGTAGAACATACAAGACTGTCTCAGAAATCATCAGACATGCCAGAGCCCACGATGGCACCAAATTGGCATGTTCCTTTGGCTGCGGGTTCACTACAGTGTATTCAGGAGCCCTAAAGAACCATGAGAGTCGGCATAAAAAGGACTACAAGGTATACTAATAATATGTATGTATGTATCTGAACACATTGTACAAACCAAAGAGATAATAATTATAAAATAGACAAAAATCGTCAGGATCGCGGGACCGCGGTGGATGCTAAAAGCACAAGACCGGTCTGAGTGGAAAGCCTTGGGGGAGGCCTATGTCCAGCAGTGGACGTCTTTCGGCTGACATGATGATGATGATGAGACAAAAATAGTACAGTCAACTAAAAGAAATGTACCTATCCACTTTTGGGTCTTATTACAATGCAATAAGATCAAAAGTGGATACATCTCTTTGTATTTGACTGTACCATATTATATAGAAAGTACCACATGGTGCAAATCTTTCTTCAAATATGAAATAACTATATGCCAAACCTGTCCTGAAATAAAAATGAACTGACAGATATTTGGTGGTTTTTTGTAATTTGTAGTGTTGAAAAATCAAAAATAAGCAGTATTACTTGAGTTTCCATTTCACTATGGCAAGTCTCATCAGTAAAACTGATATTTCACGGATGCCTTAATCTACGAAAAATTAAGAAGTAGGTCTGCTTTCAGAATAATTGACTATAATTAATAGATTAAGGAAAAAAAGAAATATTTACATATAAATAAAGTATTTAGAAATCATGCCATTAGGCACTGTTTTTTATTTTTTCAGTATAAATGTGAAACCTGCGACAAAAGCTTCCAAGTCAAGACGTGGTATGAACAGCACCAGAACATTCACAAAGGAACCAAACCTTATGTCTGCGATGTTTGTGGCATGGCGTTTCATATGGACAGGTGGGTTAATTTATTTATTTGGCGTTCCATAATGTCATGTTACAAGTTTTTCATACAAGTAATGTATGCAATAACATACACTATAGGCACAGCAATTTTGGGAGAGGAGGGTCCATAATATATCATACTATACTATTTCGTCACGGTTATGACTAAATATTATAATAGCATTTTTCATTGCTTGCATTGACTGAAACTCGGCAGATTTTGACATTTCCTAATACTGCCTCTATCCAGTTTAATTCATTTGTTTTACTTCTCACATCGCATTTTTATATGCAATATAAATTCCTACCTTGACAATTAGTTATATTATAAACTTTAGTTATCTAGAAGTTTTATTTAGATATTTGACATCCCACCGAAGTGCAGTTCATCCTGACGCATCATCGGTGGACCGCTACGTCTGCGTGCAGTGTTCAAAGCCCTGCGGAACTATGAATGCCCTCACCATACATTTGAAGGTACTGTGAACTGTATAAATACTCACCAGCATTAATACAATAATCTGTGGACAATTTCGCACGTTTGGGACTCAATTGGTGTAAAAAAAGATAAGTCGTTTATTCAGTAAGTAGGCCTACTTAGGCTGCAGCTCCACTGAGGCGGAGACGAGCGGAGCGGAACTGTGCCAACATTAACCAATAAAAGGCGCACGTTAGTTTAGATTCTATTGGTTAATATTGGCACAGCTCCGCTCCACTCCGCTCACCTGCGCCTGAGTGGAGCCGCCGCCTAGCGGGCACTTTTACAAGTCAAAACCCTACCAGCGGTTCCCAATAGGAGATCACTACTGAAAAGAAACGCCGCAAGATGGTCCCTGTCATCTATTGACTCATCTATGTAAGACTACTAGCTTTTGCCCACGAGTTCTTCCGCGTAGAATAAGTTATTCGCTCCATTTGATGGTCAACGGAATGGGAGTCGTGACCTTCCAACGGCAACAATGAGTTTTATCAGGATTATAATGGTTCTAAATACCCGAAATACGCCCAGCGAAGCGCGAAGGAGTAACAAACATACTTACACTCCATCTCACACGCACAAACATTTGCTTTTACAACGTTAACTTTATGTTCTAGGAGCACGGAATAACGTCCAATTTGCTTTGCGATCTGTGCGGGAAAACTTTGGCGAGCGCCGAGCAGTTGAAAACGCACCGCTGGATGCACCTGGGCATCAGACCTTTTAAGTGCACGTAAGTTTTTTTATGACAGAGGCAAATGCCATCACCATGGCCACCTGATAGTACCTACGTGGGATCTGAGACCCATAGACGTTTGAACTTTAAGACTGCAATCAAAGATACGTCAAAGTAAACATCAACCCATAGAAAACTGTCTTTTTGGACGCATCTTGAAACAAGCATCACAATCGAGATCAGTTTATTAATACGGCCAGGATGTTAATGTGTTGCCAATCCTGAGGACCAGGTTGGAATACTTCCATGCTACCGGTTGAATTCCCCATTAGGGTCGAGTCGGTAAGAAAAAGTTTTTCATCACACTTGCTCGTAAATGGTGTTATTCCATGCCTGTATACAGAAGGACAATGGCCTAAATTGTTCCCGCGGGAATTATGGCGAGTTTGTCATCCCTAGGGAGTAATGACTATCTTTTTAAAATTTGCAACTCTTTCGTACATAATTTCTGACTAAGGAGGTTTAATTTTCAGCCAAAAATTAAATCGGTTTCTAATTTCATCTTTAAAAATTAGCTATAGACTAACTTACATTACACAAAACCTATATGCTTCATTAAACTTCATTATTTTTATACCTATTTCAAGTTTATATCAACATTTATCATTATTTTAGTAATTATACATTTTTATCAAATTGGCTAAATCTGGCTCGAATCCAGGTCGAAACTAAACGCAGTATCTGTGGTCACAAAAAAAATATCGTTTCCATTTACGTTCCCGTCCGTCAAAAGTTATTTCTTTATATTTTGCAGAGTTAAAGTGTTTTCTCTTTGTTTTTTTCCTCGCAAATGTGATGAAAACCATTGTGTGTATCACAGGCAGTAAGGGGATTACTAACTCGAGTCATTAAAAGCCCTCCGCCTACGGCGTCGGGCTTCTAACACTCTCGTTAGTAATTCCCTTCATACTACCCTTGATGCACAATGTACTATTATGTCGGTGGTCCGTGCAGTGAGAGTGAAAAATGCGTCGTACGGCTCTGGTCGGCTCGATTTTGCGTTGCGATCACTTTCAAATTCAAAAATCGGAAGGTCGGAACGATCGGAAGGTCGTCGTTTTCGCCCTTATTGCATGGACATAAAACTTTTTCTTACCGGCTTAAGCCGATTCCGCGTCGAGAAGTCTGAGGAGGCCCTTATTAGACTATTGAATCGGTGCTGTCTTTATAATTGGTGCTATTTATACTGTTTTTATAAATGCGTCGTTCCAAACATTCGTCTCGTAAAAATAAATAGAACTTTTTATTTCAGGTCTTGCGACAAAAGCTTCTCAAAGAAGTGCAATCTCAAGCTGCATCTGATCACTCACACAGGGGAACGCGCTCACGCGTGCGAGGAGTGCGGCAAACAGTACACACAAAGGAGCGCCTTGCTCCGGCATGCCGCTAGGTATGTGTATGCTTCTTCGGGATTATCATCATTCACTTAAGAGGATGTTGAAGCTAAAAAATCTCATACAAAATTCGATAACGTTTCTCTCCCTTTAAACCAGATTTTTACGATATTTTAATACTTTGTAGATAATATAAAAAACTAGTTCTGTGCATTTTTTTGATTTTTGAAACAAATAAACAATAAAAAACAGAAACGTTATGGCCTGATGTTAAATTTGTATGGATTTTTGTGACCGCTTCAAGATTTCGTGTTATTTATAAATAAGCTTAGTTTTAATGTACAGTAACGAATTTTAATTTGGGACACACCTTAGGTCCAAAGTCAATCTGACATTCTACGACAATAAGGTTGAGTTTTCTATAAGTTACAAATGAGTCGACATTTCCAGTGTTTTTTTTTAATTTTCAAAACTGGAAAATTGTTTTAAATAGCAAAACATTTTGTTTCAGACATCACAGCAGGAGTTTGAAAAGTAGCGTCAAATGTGTAAAAACATTTGCAACCGTCACTCTTACGGAGGCGCACCAGAAACTCTGTTCTTGATATTTTATAATCTGTATTAAACTACGACATATTACATTAAAGTGTTTCAATATAATAAATGTCAACTCGCTCGATAGTACAGTACAGTCACGTCCAATAATATGGAAACACGACTCTACTGCAAGGGAATAAGGGTGTATACATATTTCTGAAACGTTGCTAATGTGTATACATACGTTTATGGACGTAACCGTACAGTATAAGAAGGCAACTGTTTAATTTTTGGAACGCCACAGTCTAGCCGACAACTATAACTCGTGCCGTAACGAAAGCTGGAGGATAAAAAGACACTTTGTTTCGTATGACTTAAGTTGCAATTTGTATGGCAAAGCAAACACGTTGTGACACACTTTGTATTTAACGTCAGGCGTTCAATAGGCTTACGCCATTCAGCGCCAGTTCGATGTCAACGACTAATATTTAAAACATGGTTGTCAGCGCGAAATAAACCTGAGTGTCTATGAGGTAAGGTTGATATTCGCTCTTGAATATGAAAAAAAGTATTTCGGGTTCGGATAGTGCCGATTAGACTCATATGAGCGTGTGAGTGGGAGAGAGAGACTCAAACCTGAAGGTCAATAACCCAAGTTATATCATGTCACGTTCGTATCTTGTAAATTTTGAATGGCATATGTTAGAATTAGAAGTGTTTTTTTTTGCCATCGAGGTGAACCAGCCCACAGGCTACCTGGTGGTAAGTGTGATGTGATCTTTGCGTTCTCAAGAGTACAATCTTAAGACTGTACCTAATCCTAAGACCGAAAATGCGTTGGCTCAGGGCGACTTTGTTTACAGTCTTATTTCGTTACTTTCCTAACTCATCCACAATGCCATGTCGTCAGCATGTAATTCCTAAATTGTCACCTTCCTAACTCGGCCACATTTTTATATCGTTAATTTCCTATCTTGTTCACATTCCTATATTGTCCATAGTGCTGTCGTCCACATTCCTATATCGTCCACAGCGCAAACTAAAGTTAGCCACACAATATTGAAGTAGTTGACCACACAATAGAAAAGTGGACGAGTTAGGAAGGTGACAATATAGAAAAGTAGACAAGTTAGGAAGGTAACAATATAGGAATGCTGACGAATTGGAATAGTGGGCCATATGGAATTGTGGACGGGTTAAGAACGTGACGAATTAGGACTGTGGACGAAATCGCGGACTAAGAAGGAATGTCTCAATGCTAGTAATTTCACCGGTTGTCTTATCCGCACACAAGGCGAAGGCGAGGCGCTCAATGCGAACCCTGCTGCTTGGCGGCAGGTTTAAGGATAAGACGGTGCATAGCGATCCGGGTGCACCTTGTCGGATGAAGGTTACCATAACAAACGGTATTTATTTTATCGACTATTTTTTCCCAACATAAATAAAGCCTGTGTCAATTGACATTGCCAAAGATGAAAACAAATTAGTACTGTTTGACACATAACCTCAAAATATTAATCAATCGTCTTTTTATTTCAAGTAACGCATAATTAGTAGTATACAGTGTGTGGCCCAAAACCGGGGATAATATTAAAAACAGGGGCTCTATAGACCACCGGTAATTACATTATAATGGTCTTACCTAATTAAAGTCAAAATTTAACTTTCAGTTTTTTTCTAACAAACTTAATCGCAAATTCAATGTAATGCAAACACCGCTAAATCTACCGCGTGTTGTCAATGGCACCCTGTACTCAGACATACCGCGTACCAAGTGACCAAGCGACGATATCGCGACGGGAAAATACATTACCTACGATTTTTAACTTTGTAGGCTGTTTTCTCCAAAATTATAGACTTTGTAATGTTAGATTCTTGTGATAGTTAATTGAAATGTTCTAAAGAATCCCCATTTATTTTTTTCGCCTCGGTTTTGGGCCACACACTGTATAAGCTAAACTTAATGTGAAAGTAAAGATCAAGTATATATATTGTTGCTAAGACCTCACTTGATCTTTAAAAGCACGTGATTATTGATTATCGAGTAATAATAGTAAATTGGTTAGATTGGTTGTGTTTACATCTTTGCCAATTGGAATTGGCACAGACTATATAATGGTTTTAATATTGGCCAAGATTGAAAGTTAAAATGGACCTATGTTTGTATAGAGAGGCGACTCGACCATCTTGGCGGCTTTTAATCCAGTATCTAAACTATAATTAGGAGCAGTTTTGAGATTCCATTAGTTTACTGTATTTGATGGATTTTGGTTACAAATATTTAAACAACAACAATAACATAAAATATTTTTTTATTTTAAAAGTCTATATTAAACATTTATTCGAAAATAAATTATTGAGAGTTCTCCACAAATCAACCAGGGGCTTATTCCACTCGGTAAAACAATATTACTTTTGAGTTGTTATCGTATTGTTTTTAAATCGGCCGCCATTACCGTAAATAAGAACTATCGTAACGTTGACAATACGATAACATGTCAAAAGCAATATAGTTTTACTGAGTTGATAGAGCTTTAGAAGCTAAAGTCGACGTCGAACTAGTCTAGTCTAGTCTAGTAGACCATGTTCACTAGATAAAAACATAATCTGTCATCTGTCATAACTCATTATTAATTAAGTCTTCTATGGGTGATTGTTAATGGGATTGGAAACATTTATTCTAACCGACTACCTGAAGAAGGGTTATTATACAAAGCTTTTATTAGCTTCACTTCTTCACGAAGTCTTGTAACTACGTAATTGAATCGTATAAACTAATAATAACCTTGATGTAGTCATCGGATTTACTTGAAATATTTAGAATTCGATGATAATACACTCAGGAGCAAAAAAACCGGGTCAGAGTGCGTTTTTCATGCAAACGAGGCTATTTCGAAGCCTTGGTTCCTCGCCAGGGAATGCTTTTAATGATATCTGATGATGAATACCTCGAGCATCGATACAGGACTTCCAGAGTGCCTAGGATACCCAACTGAATAAATCTGCGGCTAACGCCGGAATTGAGCATGTTCAGAAAAACATCTAAAATGGCAATAAAATGTAAGGAAATCCAAGTGCTGACCCAAACTCTCCCGCTGTGGTGTTAACTGATTGTGCGATCAGTTAGGTATCTTAAGAACTTTTGATCTCCTCTATTGAACCTCGCAGTATCCACCATTAAACCTCACTCAAAACAACCCCAGGCGAGGAACGAAGGCTTCGAAATAGCCTCGTTTGTATGAAAAACGCACTCTGACCCGGTTTTTTTGCTCCTGAGTGTACAATAATAAAATAAGGTACCATCGATGTGGTATATTGCTGAACATGGAAGAACGAACTCCTCAATAGGTAACAGTAGATTCGTTATAGACGTCTGTTATTGCAAGTTTATCATCAGCATCAACACACGCAGTCTGCCTTATAAGCCTTTTGTTCCTTTGACAAAGAACTAAAGTATGCAGCTACTTATATCCACCGTACAACCGGCAACAAAGTGTGTTATGTATCATATTACCAAACCAATCATATACCTATATATAGTGTCCCGTAAATAGTGGTACATACAAATGAAAACTGTCGATAGACGAGACAATAGCATATCTTAATCACTACATAGTTGAAGGAAGTCTCTAGTACAATACTTCAAACTTCAAATTAAAGAAAAACACTTTTTATCTTGTATTGAAAAGAAAAGCGAATAAATAAAAAAAATACTTGAAAATTTAAATATCTCGAGGTTATTAACCAAGGTCGGCGGGGGTGAGCTGTTTTCAGTTTTTGCATAAACTAACGAAATAAATTTATATAGGCTGCGTTTCTGTGCGTCGCGATCAAAACAAATGAATTTTATTAGGTAGAACCTACGGAATGTGATTCATCTATTTTGCACAGCTTCTCGCTTAAGTGGGAAAACAGTTTAAACTCGTATTAAAGGGAACTTCCTTAGACAACATATATATCCACATGTTATTATGAAGGTTAATAAAGTGATAAATCTGTTTAAGGATGCAACATTCTCTCGGGATGAAATACCTATCATTACAACGTCATAATTATATTTATTCTGTTGTGTCAATTAAAATTGTATAAGCGGATAAATAATTAAATTATAGTTTCGTCTTCTTTTAATATTTCTTTATAACTACATGACATTAATGACGTAAAAATAGCTCACCCTCGCCAACCTCGGTAATTAAAATAGGCCAGTCTTATCTATCGACAGCTTTCTTATAGACCACTGTTTATGTGGCACCCTGTATAACCTTGACCAACATCGAAACAGCTTATTGCATTTTGCCCTTTAACATTAAAAATTCACCGTTTCCTCGCCACAAGGCATACATTCTCCAGTGAAACATCTCTCGGAACATAATAGCACAGGCGGGCTTCAAATCCGCGCTCACGCAGCCACAGCACTCTTCCCCAGTCCAACAAAGCTTTCGCTTTCCTCCCAACTGCCTCTCTTTCCTCCTGGTTGGCTGGGTACTTCGGCAGGGGCTCCAGTGCCACTTGGGTCTCCTGGGTCTGATTGGCGTCGGGCTCCGAAGACAGTTCGGCCTGCTGCCGACGCTCGCGGCTACGCCCGTCGCCACAAGTCGCCCATGACACAATGCCCAGAAGTATGTTGAATTCTTCAGCGTCTATTCCTAGTTCCTGTTAAATAAAATATCCATATACATATTTAAAGTAGTTTAGATTAAATATAACCGTCTATAGTGAAGATGAAGACCTTCTGCTTCTTACAATTGAGCACAATGTTCATTAAAAGATTCAGAACAAGTAATACGGGAAGTTTTGTTTTTATAAACTTGGTTAATATGCACAACTCAGAAACTAATAGGTAAGTACAGAAAAACAGACGCCTGAGATAAGTTAATAGTTATTTGCAATACAGAATGAAGTTTTAACGTACAACCAATTCGAACGCCGGTTCAGCAATAGCAAATAAATTTTGTAAGGGCAGCAACTCATAACGCGACCGAAAATTCAGTAAAAAAAGCTCTGTAATTTTGTTAATGTGCGAGTCCACAATGTCATACATTCATCCACGCAGATACACGACAGCATGCTGTTGCGCACTTCCTTCCCCCGGTAACGCCTAGCTGCCTCGTCCCCCTCGTAGCCTGTTACCCTGCAGGATGGTCGCACAGGAACTACCTAGACTTGGGCTTATTGACGGACAGGACAATATTCTTTGAGCACCGTATAGGTGGAATAGAAAAGTATTTTACAAAAATCGGCCCTTAACTGAAAGAGATAGAGAGTAGTATCTGGAAACGAATTATAAGAGAGCGTGCTGTAGTCTGGGTGAGATGATGTTACCTGGAGCTGGCTGGCGGCCACGTAGAGCGCGCGCTCGCAGCGGTGGTGGCAGCACGTGGCCAGCACCACGCCGTGGGTCTTCTCCACCACGCCCGGCGCCGCCACGCAACGCAGGGCGTAGTCTGAGGGACGCACAAGTAATGAGAGATTGTTTTTGACGTGTTTCGACGACAATATCCAAAAATGAAGTCAGGGTTTTAAAGCTTTGGGTCGTCCGCAAGCTTGATTAAGGGCCTAGTTACCCATTATCTATACTAATATTTTAAATGTGAAAGTAACTCTTGTGTGAATGTGATGCCCTCGCCGAGTAAGAATGAAAATACTTGGTTGTGGCTACCCAGAACTGAACGATTTTAAGGCACTACCATTGCACTCTACTATCCTCTTTTTTGGAAGGGGTGGAAGGCTGCATTGGATTAAGCCCTGAAAGAGGGGTAATTACACAACAGATCCCATATAGGCTCGAAGTGTATTCGTAAGGACCCACCAACAAGATAAGATAAGATAAGCTAAGAACTCTTGCCTGTCTCACAGTTACGCTTTCATGTTTTAATCACTGAACCGGTATGCAGATAGATTACACTCCGAGGAAAGACATATCGACGGTTCTGTGACTCAACCTCATATATAGAATATTGTCCAGTATAAACTGACACTCACTAAGTACGCCAGTGCATACTTAGTGCGTGTTAGTTTATACTGGACATTATTCAATATACGAGGTTGAGTCTCAGAACCGTTGATATGGTTTTATTTACCCCCGATAGACGACTTCTACTCAGACGAAGTGGGCAACAGTTGTCTATAAATGGGACGAAGCATCTATGTAATGATTAACACTTACCCGTAGCAACTCCGCACAGATGCTTCGCAATTCCAACGACACCAGCACTTTCAGCAACAGTTGGGGCTGCTTCCAGCGCCAAATGCGCCAAATCAGCACGAAGACGCGACGCCACCTCAGTCCCAACCTCAGCCACATTCCGTTGACCTTCAGTCATTGTGGAGTCAAAGTCTTTACCATCAGATCCGTTAACATCTTCAACAACACCTAAAGAATTTAATTTGCTATTAACCACACTGGATTCGCCGTTTATATTACTGATTTTATTATTTTCGGTATGTTTGTCTCTGTCTCCGGTTACGCTGTGTTCGCTAGCCGCGCGCTGCAGCTGCGAGGGCGGGGCGGAGCGCAGCTTGTTGTCCCGCTTGTGCCGCAGGGGCGCGCGGTCCACGGCCAGCACGCGCCCCGCGCCCGCGCCGCACCACGCGTGACACGCGTAGTAGGACAGCTGACCTGTAAGTTAACAGTGAAACAAACCTATTTATTCGAAGACGTGGTCTGATTCTCGATATGGGCAAATCATAGTGTCTACTTACCCTTTCCCGCTCCTAGCTCAACATAGCATGTGTTGTCTCTTACGAGCCCCTCTCCCTCCACGATCCACAGCAGCGCTGAGGTCTGCCGCAGGTGCCGCCGGGAGCTCTCGGCTCGGTCCGGGGCATCAAACTCAGGGACTACGGTGTGGTGGATTGGTTGTGGTGGTTCCGGCTTTATGTGGTCTTCGAGGTACTCTAAGAATGGCATGAAAATAATGTCACTATTTGATTTTCGAGATCTATATAACAGCCATGTTGAGTGAGTTGAGTCACACCTGGCTGGATAACTTTTAGGGTTTACACTATAATTCCACCAAATTTCATGTGTGTATCTATGACTATGATATAAAATGTTTCTTCTATGAGGACTCCCCTTATTAATTAATACTTTTACTTTTGGACTATGATAGTATTTGTCAAAAAATGTGGTCCTTATAAAATTCAACAGATAGATAAAATGGTTCAGGAATACACCTCTTTACCATTTATATGGTCGGACAGACATGTAGACAACAGAGGTTTAGTAGTAGGGCCCCATTGCGGTACGGAGTCATAAAAACTAAAATATGCGAGTTTTTTAATGCTTACATTATTTTTTATAATATAAATCCCTTACTGGCATAAAGATGGTTGACTTTATCAATAAGCTTGGCAATGTCCTCCCTCGGGATGGTACTGAGAGGCTTCCTTGGGCAGCTTTCTACAGCTTCAGGGGCATTGATGTTTTCCACAATATATGCTGGCTGTTCTGTGCGACGTGCATTGCAAATCGTAAGGTGCTTCTCCAATTTACTGGCATAGCAGGTGCTGGTAGAAGAAAACCAACATGAACAGTTTTTTCATGTTAATTATGCATTCAATCGGAATAGCAACACATATTACACATTTAGCAAAATACTTGCAAAACTATTACTTACTGTTTGGGATCATTTGGACAGGGTACTCTTTTGTCAACCTAAAAAAATTAATAATTAAACATGGATACTTTTTAAATACATAAGTTACGATAGTTTGCCATATGGCACTCGTGTCTCCTTCCTTTATCTCCTTTATTTTTATCTCCTCCCGCCGAAACTAAAACACTGATATTTGCAGAGCAACATACTGCAGAGAACCTAGCGATGGTTTTTTTAAAAGGTCCATTCCACTGGTGAACAGGGCTGATGATGTTAACGAACCTTTCCAGTTCCATCTTTAGGCTGTGGCTCGTGCTCCCCGCAGTACTGGCGCCCCGGCTTCACAGTCATACGGCACAGCCGCTTCTTCCGTTGTACGAAGAACTGGCATTGTGGCGCCTCAACACCAGATTCTGCTGATTTTCCTCCGCTGGACATGACTACCCCGGTTTGTTTACAATTATTTTAAGGTTATGATTATGATAGTGACATTTGACATTTGCGTTTCGCTAGTGAAAATGAAGTTACTACCCGGTTAATAAAAATAAAATAAGTCTCAAAATAAAACAAAATGCAACTCTCTTAAAACCACTTGAATCCCTCTAATTTTTTCTTTGCTTTGCGTAGTCGGGGAAAATGTTTTTATTTTGACAGAATTATGACTGTGGTGTCTGTGGTCCTGTGGTTCATCTGTGGTCCGTGCCTAAGTCAATTAGGCACCTTTATGACTGGTTGCCAACTTGGTGGTTTTCCCCCTAAATTTAGGAGCAATTAATGTTTATTCGGAGTTTTTAGAGACAATATTAACGTATTTTTATGGGTATTAAAATAAAAAAACCAAATTGTTTTAGACTTGCATTCCAAATTCCGTTGCCAAGATATAAGAAAAACCAATAGATACAAGAAGAAAATGGGTACAAGGATTTACGGATTTAAAAAAAATAAAAATGTTTTTCTGTTGAATTATTATTTTCATTGTTTTTTTTTTGGGGTGTAATATAAAAGATAAACGGCGAATATTCGGGCATTTCCGCCTCAGTATAATGTATCAACGGAAATAATCAGAATTACCAGCAACATCTGGGGCAGGCACATTTTATAAAGCTACAAGTAACAATTTTACAGGTCTAAACTGGCAACACTTTGCTTAAATGGCTGGTCGTCATTGGTCGAGCTTGTGTCAAATGGAAACTTGTTACCTATAAATTGTAATTTGTAGCTTTATAAAACAGGCCATTGGTGTATCAAGAAGCAGAAGAGGGGGTTTCGTTTCGTTAAAGAAAAACTCGTTTATTTTACCTGAAATATTATGCAAACATGACAGTTACAGCGGCTTAAACGCCTAAGATTCAACTTTTAATAGGTATTTTGACTTTTTTTTGGGGAAAACTTCTACCTAGAGTTGGCAACTCAAATAATCTGTAATTCGAAGTGACCCATTTGTTTTTCGATGTTTTCGGCAATAATGAATAGGATTATTTCCAAGTTTAATTGCGTAATGTAGTAATTTGATCCGGCTATTGTTCTTTAAAATCAAGTTAAATAAGGCGTTGTCTAAAAATGGATTTAGATCAGTATTGTTTTGGGTGTCTGACCAGAAAGGAGGAAAACAGTATTTACTGTGTTAACTTAGAGAATTCAGCACTTAAGATTGCAATACAGGTATTTCTTAAACATTAAGATATTGAAGGCTTATGACCTTTTGCCGGTGGGCTATAGAATCAAGAACTATATGTGCCAGTGCCATACACGAATAAAATATATAGACAAGCAAGACGTCCACTGCTGGACATAGGCCTCTCCAAAGACCTCCACGATGGTCGGCTGTGTGCTAATAGTACCTATATAGACGGTTTGGTGAATATTGCGGGTATCCTATGAATGCCAGTAGCACAGAATATGTATTTATTACAATTTTATTACGAATATTTTTTTTGGATAATTATGAAGCAAACAATTTTTATCCATCTCATAGTAGGTATGTATGAATGTATGTATGTAACAGCATTGCCAGACGTACATTTTGACGGACCGTCCCAATTAGTTTATCATAATTCAATGTCCAATGTCAAAGGGCTCAGTCCCGATTTTCGGGAGTAACTCGACTTCAACTACCTAACAATAGGGTAAATGTGATATTTTTAATAAAATACATTTTTTATGACTTTTTGCTATCTATTGACATGTAAAAGTTAATTAAAACAAATAACAAGATAAATATTTAAAAACTTCTCATTGTATACTTATTTGGGGTTCCGTTACCATACCAAAATGGTAAAAAACAAATTTGTATGGTGAGACGTTGTTTGTCTGTCTGTATGTCACAGCAGTTTTACTCAGCAACTAGAAATGACAACTTGCTTGCCCGCATCTGTTTTTAGTAAAAAAAAGAGAAATTATTATGATAAATAATTGAAACGGGGTATAGGATGGGGGTTGAAAATGAAATAAAAAAGCTAAAAGCTCAATCCGCACATTTAAAATTCGGTTTTTATACGAAATTCTGAGACCAACTTTTCGAATTATAGCCTAAAATGTAAAAAAAAAACCCCTTTCCCCCTTCAAAAAATCTGAAATATTCCTAACATATAGCTAATTATTTATATTTTTTGGGAAAATTAAAATTGTGTTCGTAATTTAAATTTTTTGAGAAATAACAAAAAGCTTTGAAAATCTGTATTAAAATTTATGCTAGTCAAAGTGCATAGGAAATAAAGTTCATAACAAAATAAGTATTTTCAACTATTTTCCTTTGCCGTCACCAAGCCTCGGTGCGCGAGTCTGACTCGCACTAGAGCGATTTTTAATACTATGTCCCACTCTCGACGAAAGAATCCCGCTTTTTTCACTCAAACAGTTTCAAAATCCCGACTTGGCAAAAAAATCTGGCAACGCTGGTATGTAAACTCTTTATTGCCCATAAACGATTACAAAAATAACGTACAAGAGCGAACCCCTATAGTTTTACGATATCTGCTGTCTCTGTTTTAAATCAGCGACTATAGTTACTACAAAACTGTAACTTGTCATGATTCATTATTATTCATTCCAACAAAAACGCAAAATAATAAATATCGTTTTTTTTTTTTGTATAAGTACATGTAAAACAGAACCCTTCACTGCACATGGCCCAACAGGCCCAAGGCTTTCGGATGCCTTTTTTTTTAATTCCGGGCATCTTAAATATTGATACTTGCTTTTTCCAGGTAGACAAATTGTTCTTATGCTACCTGTGTAAACGGGCATCGCAACAAGCTGAGCTGTTCGTACAAAACGTCCAGAGCAATCAAATGCTATTAGAAAATGTAATTAATGTAAGTAATAATACTTTCAAACCAATAATATTTTGCTTGTTTTGCCTGTTCTTTGACTCCTCAGACTTCTTGAAAAAGATCAGACATGATTAAATATTACTTCTATTGATCTTAGACTTTCCAACAACATACAGTATGTATACGTGTTCTGCTCTGCTAATCCAAATAGCGGGATCACAAATAAACTTGATTTTTATTCAATACCCACAGCTAGCCGAGCCAGAGTCATTATTGCAATCCAGCCGCACCCAAATACGACCTATACATGAGCTAACCTTAATATCGTTATACAGTTTAGAAATAGGATTTAACGATTCAAGTCAAGAAGAGTCTTCTTCTGTCACCGTAAACAGTTGGGTGAAGGTTAAAGAGGAGTTGAAGGAGGAAGACAACGGTTTAGATGACGACTATGTTGATGATGATAATGGTATGTAAAATTATTAATTATAAAATTATTTACAAATACGTACGAATATTTGAAATTATAATGAGCCATCTATTTTTTCGCGTCCAATTTGACCAATTTTCTGGGATAAAAAGTATCCTATACATGCTTCTTCAAGACTCTAAAATATATCTATACCAGATTTAATTGAAATAGTTCAGCGGTTTACCCATGAAACTGTAACAAACAGATAGACGGACAGTTACTTTTATATATTCAGCAGATGTATGTAGAGAGGAAAATTTACATTGTCTTATTTGTTTTCTACATCTGTAATTATACGTACAAATATGTTTTCATAGATTTCCCAGGACTGTTTGTAAAAGACGAAGACTTCCCTTTAAAAGCCTTACTAAAGAAAGAAGTGGAGGTAGAGGTAATTGATCTAAAACGACTAAAAAAAAGCCGGAAAAGAGGGAAACATAAGAAAAACAAAGGAAAACATGCTCAGCACGACGACATTCAAGTCAAGACAGAACCAGAAGGTGTGTTTATATTATCTTCCAAATATTTTTTTAATTCAAATTTATCAGTGTTTTTCAATGAAAAGGTCAAGGTTAATTTTCAAAGTTCTATGTTAGTTTAATAAAGGTTATCATCATCATCATCATCATCATCAAACAAAGATTACAAACATACTTTGAAGAGACGAAAGAAATTAACTTTTTACTTTGAGTTATCTTAAACAATTTGATTTGACCTTGAACTTAACTTTGTGATTTGACTTATACTGCACAATTTGACCTTGAATTTAATGACCGACAATCTTGATTGTTACTTGACCTTGTTGTAATTTGACCTCCAACTTATAACCATTAGTCATCTTTATAGTAACGTGTGACTATCTCTTGTATCCTCTTTATTTTAAGTCGCATGCAACATCGAAACGGTATTCATAACGCGAGAGCAGTGTCTAGAAGAGCGAGCGAGAAAAGCGTTGGATCGGCGATACGTGGAATCCACGCACAAATGCGAGGATTGTCTAAAAGGGTTCAATTTTAAGGAGAGTTATGATAAACACATGGAAAAACACAATGCGGTAAGGGCTATAATTTTACGGATTACTGATTGGCCAAATCAATTAAAAAAAAACGCGACACACAAATTGACCCAGTCCCAAGTAGGGAATTCTATTCCGTAAACGCAGCATTCGGGGTATTCCGCCTTTTTTTGCGGGTTTAGGAATCCGGAAAGTTCGAGGGAATGTTTTTTTTTTAAAAGAAAATGGACTCATACGTTCCGATTTTTTATTAGACCCCCAACACAGCCTTATTATTAAATGATTTAACAACTTTCCCATGGAACTCGTCACTTTACTATAGATTTTGTAAGGAAACTCGGTCCGTCCGTTTGGATGCTAAAATGCTACCGACAGACACACAGATAATCAAATACTCAGACACGGCTACACCTACACACGTTAAACTTACAACACCCCTCTTTTTTATCGGTGTGGTAAAATAATCTACTGTTTGTTGATTTCAGAGCAATGGTGACTATGAGTGCGATGTTTGTAAACAGCGGATGAGTTCGGAGGACAAATTGATCAGTCACAAAAGATATCATGAAGTGTACGTATAACCTTTTTAGCAAAGCGTGTCTAAATGTAATTCTGCCTGTAAAGCGCATTTTCAAACGTGTGCAGATATGTACTATACATATAAAGTAGCATTCTAATGGTGAAATAACTTTTGAAACCGCTCCCGTGAGTTCATTTGTTACAAACATACAAAAATACAAATCTTTCCTTGTTATAATGTCCCGCTGCTGGACAAAGGGTTCTCTATTGTATCGAAAATTTTATTGCCGATTTCACTTCCCAACCAACGTTTGGCCGAATATCATTTTGGCGAATCATCATATGGCAACTTGTTAAAATGATTAGTTTCATTTCCCAACCTCACGATTGCCAACTCAACGTTTTTTTTTTTTTATAGGACATTTATTAAAATGTCATTTTTCATAAATGGTTCACTTGGAATAATATACATTTCGCGGTGTATCGTTAACCTAATGTTTATTTAACAACGTTTTATTTAGCCACCTAGTAACATTAAGAACCTATTATATATCAAAAAAGGCGGTTCTGGCGCTTCGCCGGCCGCTGCCGCCGCACGCTCGCTTCGCTCACTCGGCTCGCGCGCTTTAGCGTCGCGGTTCTCCTCGCTATGCTCGTAGTCGTACCTAACTGGTCTCAGTGGATATGTGACGATTGATAAATAAATGTTTCTAAAAAATGTTTATTTTATTTTTTTATTTCCTTACTCGTTACAGTAAAAAGTTGCCTTATGTAAGAAAAGGAAAGTGATAAACTGACGAAACGTTATTCGTCTAAGAGTTTTTGGCCTAGTGTTACATTTGCCATGTGAAAGATATTCCAAAAGTTTAAAGTCAAAATGATATTCGTCTTCGTAATAATTCGGCCAAATGAGAGGTTGGCATACAAAAAGTTTCCAATAAGTAGGTGTCAAAGTGAACTTTCGGCGAAATATTGGTTGGCAAATGAAATTCGACCAAAAAAAAAGTGATTTTCATTGTTTGTGTCTGTGTCATATCTAGTCCTTTGTCTCACAGCCGTTACCGCTGCTCGGTTTGCGGGCTGACCCGAGTCAGCCGCGTGACTGTGCAGGACCATTACTACGCCTTCCACACAGTGTGCAAGCACAGCTGCCCGCACTGCGCCAAGAGCTTCAAGTGAGTGGCTTTTATTACTGCTCTAAAACAAATGCGGTTTAAAAAATCCATGCATATTCCCTATTGCGATGTTTTGTTTCAGACGGCGGGTGTCATGGCGGAAGCACATATCCAACGTGCACACACACAGGCGCGTGACGTGCGCATACTGCAACAAGTCGTACGCAAACAAGGACGTGCTCAAAGCGCATATGATTGTGTGAGTTTCATTGGGGTACCAATATTTACATAGTTTAAAACAAAGTCGGTTCCCTTTACTTTCTAGAAAATACGCTTGAAGTCCTCAATGTTACCAAAGATGTCCAGTCATTTCTAACGATGTCCAGTCATTTGTAACTCATAGGAAATTCAACCAAATTGTTGTAGAATGTCAGATTGAATTTGGACCCAAATTTAAGTTCTCGACTGTACACTTGGATCACGCAACGAATTTAAAAAAAATGACTTCAAGCTGGGCAAGTCAAAATGCAACTAAAGAGCTAGTTTGGGTAGGAAATTTGAGAAAAAGATGGTGGTGGTGGGCGGTGCTATCAAATTAGTGAGCGAAATTAAATAGTATTTCGAGCAGTATATGGCGCTTTTGATTAGCTGGGTAAAAAAAATAACCATGTTTCCAAGCCCTGTACTTCGGTCTCCAGGTATAACATTTGCCTGTTGAGAGATTGTATTGCCCTCTCTCTCTCTCTCTCTCTCTCTCTCTCTCTCTCTCTCTCTCTCTCTCTCTCTCTTTTTCTCTCTCCCACCCCTCGTCTGTGTCGCCTCACATAATTTTATACCCCTCGTCTGTGTGACTATGACGTCATCGCTGTCACGTGACCGAGTTTAAACGCTCCTAGCTCTCAATTGGTTCCATGTTTCGAACTACTGAATGTTATCTATGGATCATTGAATTTTTAAGATTTTTCTACAAGCAAATTAGAACCCTATCTTCAGAAGATACGGCATAGAATCGCGTAAATAGGCAGAATTAGCAATGATAAGGATCCTAAACAGACACAGCCGACGGTCTAGTCAGGATCCTAAACAAACACTGACGAAGGGCCTGAGGCCATCCAATGCTGAGTGTAGATCTCTTCCAATGTAAGCCATCTCTTTCGATATTGAATTTTCCCCATCCAATCTCTCCCCTCCATCCATTCATCCATTAGCGAGATCGTCAGTACATCTCATTGGATGCCTCCCAACGTTTCTCCGGCCGGAACGAGGTCTTCACTCGAGCACTCTTGTAGGCTGGGTTCACACGGCATTATCCTGCACTTTTTTTATCGTTTACGTTTTATCGGATAAATATTGGCACATATATTGTGCATAGAACCGTTTATACTGCAAAAAAACGTACATTGTTTATACGTTTAAACGTATACTCACCGGACTTGTCAAGGAAATCGAATGAACTTTAACCTGTTCGGTTTGCAGTGGCGAGTAGTATAGCTCTGTTAAATTCACACGGTACGATGTCATACGTTTTTTTATCCAATAGCAACCGAATAAGCGTCTAGTTCTCGAGCGATCGATTCGCTGTCCATGAGAACTGCGTGAAAACTGTGGCTTTACGATCTTACACGAATGAAAATCTACCGTGTGAACACCTGGGGCCTGTTTATCAAAAGCTAGTAACTTGTAATATAAGTGGAAAGCTCTTTTTATTACAAGTTACAAGCGTTTGAGAAACGGGCCCCTGGTTAATTGACGTTTAAAACAGGGATTGTAAAACCGGTTAAATTGAATACCTGTATATAAATTGTCAAACGATTACCGCAAAAAAAAAACCTATATTCGAATTAGAGGTAATGTTGTCATTCCGCTTTTGTCTTTTTCACTATGTATGCACTATTTACAGTATTCTTTACCTCTATTTAATACCGGTATTCGTTGCTCTTGATATAGATAAGGTGTCAAGTAGACATAATGACTGAAGTACCTACAACAAATAGGTGTAACGTAACTCGATAGCATTGTTGGCTAACACTGGTTGAAATGTCTGCTAGTACTGAACAAATGATGGTCAATGACGTCATGATCAAAATGAAAAGGACAAACCGATCATATGACAGAATGGTAATCTTTTCGGTGATTGTCATAATTAAAAATTAGAAAAAATGCTTGTTTGGACACTGACAGGTATTACCGGTAATGGTTTTATTGGTAAAGTATCAAATAGGGGTTATGTTGTCAATTGTCGAAACCGGTATTACATTTGAATACCGGTTTTGATTATACCGCTTATTAGAGCTTTAGTGATATAAATACCGAAATGCAATTATAACCGGTTATACCTTATTTAAAACCGGTAGTAAGAATACCGGTAACGATCCCTGGTTTAAAACCGAATATGTAAAAAAACGTGCAGTAGAATGCCGTGTGAGTCAGTGTCGTGTGTGTGCAGCCAGCACCCGGCGCAGGAGGCGGCGGGCCCGGCGCGGCGCGGCCACGTGTGCGCGGAGTGCGGGAAGGCGTTCCGCGCGCCCTCGCAGCTCAAGATACACAGCACCAAGCACTCGCCCACAAGAGACTACTACTGCGTCGAATGCAACAAGTAAGGGCACGATTACAAAGACGCGGGACGTCGCGCGTAGCGTTGGGCGGCGTGGTCCGCACTAAATTAAAAAACTAGTAATAAATTTGTGTACATTTTTGTTTGCGTTTTTAATGTTATTATACTATATTTTTTGTTTTTCATTTTTTGTGACCTTTCCAAAGCTTTCGATTGCGTAGATCATGCGACTCTCATATTAAAATTAGAACATTATGGTCTGTCAAATAATTCTCTAAATCTTATGTCTTCATATCTTAGTGATAGAACACAAACGGTTGTGGTAAACAAAACACAGTCCATGGGAGCAGCTATTAAACTAGGTGTGCCTCAGGGCTCTATATTAGGTCCTTTCTTATTTTTGGTTTATATTAATGACTTACCACGCACGGTAGATAACCTTTGTGATATTGTGCTATTTGCTGATGATACATCATTAATTTTCAAGGTAGAACGAAAATCCATCGATTACAGTAGGATAAATGCCACGCTAGGTAAAGTACTTAATTGGTTTACTAGTAACAATTTCCTACTCAATGCTAAAAAAACTAAATGTGTTAGGTTCGCTTTGCCTTATGTTAGACCAGTAGAATCCAGTTTATTTCTAAATGATGAGTGTTTGGAAATGGTAGATAAGGCGCTTTTCTTAGGGATAACTATAGATAAAAACTTGCAATGGAGTCCCCATATAGCAGTACTAGCAGGTAAATTAAGTTCGGCAGCTTATGCTGTTAGAAAAATCAGGCAACTTACCAATATTGAGACAGCTCGCTTAGTTTATTATAGTTATTTTCATAGTGTTATGTCGTACGGTATTCTGGTTTGGGGAAAAGCCGCTGACATACAGACTATATTCGTGTTACAAAAAAGAGCCATTCGTTCTATATATAACCTTAACTCCCGTGATTCCTTAAGATTAGTATTTAAAGAAATTAGTATCTTGACAGTAGCGTCACAATTTATTTATGAGAATATTATTTATGTCATTAAAATCAAGACTCTTTTGTTAAGAATTGTGATATACATAATTTGAATACAAGAAATCAAAATAAAATTGCTATTAAAAAAATTCGTGTCCGTAAGGTTTATAAATCATTTGTAGGTCAATGCATTCTTTTCTATAATAAATTACCTGACTCAGTTTTAAAGTTACCATTTCCAATACTTAAAAGTTACTTGAAAAAGTCGTTGATGTCTAAAGCTCACTATAGGGTCGAGGACTATCTAACAGATAAAAATGCTTGGCCTAAACTTAACTAAACACCTAAATAACTGAATAATAAAATAGGCATAAAAAATATGTAAACATTGTATATTGTCTAGGGGACACGGTTTCTGTAGCAGAATGTATCGAAACTTTGTATGTGGTGGTTGTCTTGCACTGTCATAGGAAAGTATATATATATATATATATTATTACTACTACTTATTACTCCCTATGAAAATTCTTCGTTTTGACACATTTTCCTGCTCAAGCTACGCTTAAATACTTTTTATTTTTTGTTTTATGTTAAATTCATTGTTTTATATAATGCTAGGTTAAGCTTTATAACTATATAATATCATAAGTAGTATTTTTAAAAAAACGACTGACTATTGAGTTTCTTGCGGCGTTTCTTCTCAGCAGTGGTCTCTAGCGAAGCGCTGGTAGATTTTTGACGTGTAAACGTGCCCGTGCGGCCTACTTACTGAATAAACATCTTATATCTTTTTTTTATCTTTTATAATGTTTAATTTAGGGAACTATAGTTCTAGTTAGTACAATCTATTTATAATTAAATATATTTGTATGACTGTTCGTTCCAAAATAAATAAATAATTTCAAACAAATGACAAAAAAATATTACGGACAATGCGAACTGAAAAATAACAAATTACATAGTGTTGTCCATAATTTGACAAACCTCCAAACTGGAGCTTCAAATGTAGAGTATATATCAGTTTACGCTGAAAGAAAGGGAAAGCTATATAAAGGTTAAAACTCTTGTCTTTTACGCTCGCCGTGAAATGAACTGCATAGCTATGTCATAATTACCCGCCTGATCGTATAGATAATACTGTCATCCCATAAGTCAATAAACAGTATCTCACATTAAATTGTCAAGGTAGATTCAATCCTCTCTCGATAGTTATAAAGTTGTGATATTGCTACAGGAGTTTTATTTAAGACGCTGCGAATTGGCTTAGCAGGGAAGAATAATTAAGCAGTAATAGACAACAATCGGGGTCTCTGCCTTTTGGCCGAATGTGTTGTTTTCATCATTTTAATTATTTCAGGATTCAGTTCAATTCAATGGGGAAAAAAACGGGTTGGGAAACGATACATTCGGCCAAACATATTTCGGTCAAGAGGCAGGATAACCAATAATCGTTATCAATTAACACAACTTTTGGTTTTTCAGGAGTTTCAAGTCGGCGTCGATTCTGAAGCATCATTTGAAGACAGCGTCAACGCACGTCAGCTATACAGAACTACCGTAAGATATTTATTTAACTCTAGTAATGGTTATTTAACATACAAATACGAGAATATCTAAACATGAAGGTGGCTTATTAAAGCGCAATTCACACAGGGCAGAGGTCGGGCCGTTACATTGAGCGCTCTGTGAGAAGGCCTAATGCGTGTATTACGAGCAATGTAACGGCAGTACGCCCGCTCCCACGCACGACCCATTCTCTGTGTGAATTGCGCTTAAGAGGATTTTGAAACTAAAAAAATCCATACAAAATGCTATAACGTAAAATGCTCAAAACTAGTCCATTTTTTTTTATGTTGTTAATATAAGTTTTCAAAACACCAAAAAATTCTACACGGCTCTATGTGTCTAACAATAAGGTTCATGTATACATGACGAGATGGGTGTATAGATATTTAATGCTTTCGACTCTGCCTACCCGAAAAACATCAGTCTTTACGCTGCCGTGCCGGGAAAAAAGTTGAATTGTTTCCATGCAAATTACTCTGTTTGTCCTTTCCAGTCTACCTTGCGAACACTGCGACAAACGGTTCGCCATCCGTCGCGACTTAGACAGACATACAAACAGGGTGCATTTGAACATCAAGCCGTTCCAGTGTGACCAGTGTGACAAGGTATATAAGCTTATGGTATTAGAGTAAGTTAAATACATATAACTAGTTAATAGATTGTATAGAAGAAGGGAACATGCCACATAGAAGAATAGAAAATAATAATAATAATTGTTATTATAAAAAATAATTGTTTTGTAGTATTGTTATTAGTAGTGTTATTTGACTCAAACCTAAACTATAGGTTCTATAAGTCATATTATACGCAAAGCGCTGGTGCACCGCAAGGCCTCTACAAGGGTTCCGTCTTTTAATCCAAAAGGTAATTTGAGTCTCAGTAAAAAAAAAATTGTCACTAAAACAGTTTGAAAACCAATGCTATCTATAGTTTATGTAGGAGGACTGTTCGGAGTGGCGGGCGGTTAACTGTAGGTTTGTCCGTTTCTCCAGGCGTACGTGAACGGCTGGTCCCTGAACGAGCACAAGCGGTTGGTCCACGAGGGGTTCAAACGACCCCTCAAGTACCCCTGCCCTATGTGTGACAAAGTGTTTGATGTAAGTATCATGTCACACTCCTCACTGCCCAAAGCGTCTGGCAACTCCTGGATGATGGATTGTGATGAGCTATAAACAAAGGGCTACCACAAAAGATCGGCAGTGGTCGAAGCGGCACACAAGGACCATGTCAACCCATTAAATAAGTATCATTACAAGACTGAGATTCCACTACTTTCGACGTGTTTCCGTATTGTCAACGTGTTGAATGCTCTAAATTACTTGACAGTAATGGCGGCTGTGCTAAAACAATATCATAACACGTCAAGGCATTATAGGGAGGCCATTTGCAACGTCAAAAGATGGCGGATGTGTAATTTTTATTTTTATTTTTGCGTATTTAGGTGTTCAAAGTTCTTTTCTGTGAGTGATTTGTACTTTTAATGCCTTTGTGTTGCACGTTGATAGAGGACTTGGACTTATTTCGTGTATCTGGCATCTTACTTCTCGTTTCAAGTGGACTCGCAGTGGTACAGAGGTTAAAACTATCTTGACCTCTGTCCTACATATCACCGTACAACGTTGCCCCCAATCTTCCTAGAGATGATTGGATTGTGTTTTATTGCTATATTGATTTATATTTATATATACTTGACACTGGCGAAATCACTTCATTGTGGAAACGCCATATCACCGCGGTAGTAGATGTTCAAGTCGACGCGGGGCAACGAAAAAAAAAACCATTATAGTTTTACCAAGTTGCATAGATGTCTAGATGTAATCCAGACTAATATTATAAAGAGGAAAGAATTGTTTGTTAGTTTGAATGGAATTGGCTCCGAAACTACTGGCCTGATTTGAAAATTTCTTTCACCATTAGAATCCGACATTATAACTGATGAACATAGGCTATGTTTTATTTTTCTGCGCAGACGAAGTCGCGGGGAACAGCTAGTTCATTATGATTAGGGGTCGGATATTTGACAGCTTGTAGGGAGAGAGCACATAGAGATTATAGGACTATTAAATCCCTCCGAAACAAGGTCAAGTTGTCTTAATCAATTTTTTGTTTAACTCGACCAAGGACCACTTGACCTTCGTTGATTCGGGTGGTTGCTCCGACCGGTCGGGAGGGAAGAGAGGGGTAAAATCTAAATAAAACAACACTTGTAAAACGAATATATGGAATATTCCTTTAAATTTCAAAAATGTTGTACGGTCTAAAGAAGTGCGTTACAATTAAAGGAAGAAGGGTTTCTTTATAAGTTTCTTATCTAAACCTTTGATCGTCGTTTATCTGAATCGCCTTTTCTCATCTTCCCTCTGTTCGCAGCGCAACCAAGTCCTGAAAGGGCACATCCGCACCCACACAGGTGAGCGGCCTTACCAGTGTGCGCGCTGTCCGGCGCAGTTCAGTCAGGCCAGCATCCTGGGCACTCATGTGCGCCTGGTACATCTGCGGCTCACCCGCGATGGCCGACCCAAGCCGGTGCCCGCCAAATGAATACATCTAGAAGATTCCAAAGGACTAAATAGTTTCTAGATAAGGAATGTCGTGAAATTGATAAAACTCGAGATCTGTCTTTCGGTTCTAAGATTAAATTCCGTTGTTGTTGAGTACCCTGAGGGTTCATGTGCCCCTAGTACATCAGCGGCTCACCCGCGATGGCGATGGCGATGGCGAATAAATCTAGAAGATTCCATAGTACTGCCATTACATTTATACGAATAAAATCAAGACACATTAAATAAACGTTATTGCGTACAGAAAACAGCCGTAAACCATCGTGATAATGTGTGCTCTGTTATGTTACATGAAACAATTGAAAAATAATGAAGTTTTTGGAAAAGTAGTCTATTGCCATGAATAAATAAGTGTTAATTTGTTAAAATAGTTGTTTTATTACTTGACCCATATTTTGAATTCCATGAACATATGTCATATGAAAAGAAACTTAAAAGTTTGGTCCTTTGAACCGGAATAAAAACTGGTTCTATGTTGCGAACCCTAACGTAATTTATTTCTAAATACGTCATCAGATGGATATCACACCAATATTAGAAATGCGAAAGTTGGTATGAGTGTTTTTTTTTACTCACTAAAACGGTTGAATTAATTTGTATGACATTTGGAATTTGTTATACCCTGAATTATTAGCACAAGTGAATACAGTGGAAGGAAAGAAATACCAAATAGTGATACCGCAATGGCATTAATTTCATCCCCACAGGGTCCTACCGGTACCTGTCAAAAGTCTTATACCAATAATAGCGCTGCGATCTACTTGTTTTTTTATTATTTTTTTATTTGTAGGTGCTAAAATGCCTGTATGTTTTTTTTATTTTTCCCCGTTTTATCTTATATGCTTAGATCAGAATAAATTAAAGGACATAATTAGTACTTACCACAATAATAGAGAGAGTTATTGGTCGTATTTCCAAGTAAGTCTGACTATGAAGTTATCAGAAGACAATCTGCTGGTTTCGCAATGTTTTCAGGCATTGTTCCCTTTATGGTTGCATTCTGCTGGAGGTGATATTGACGACGTGAAAGTCGGTGTCCCTAAGGTCTCCGGATAATAAATAATAAGGAACAAGCATGTATTTTTTATAGAGATCACCAAAAGTGAAATTAAACTTAAAATCGGCCAAGAAATACGGATGATACAAGCATTTTAAACTCCTAATTAGACAGCGATTAGACAGAGATCTGATATGCACTGTGTCGTCATGCAACAGGTCGCCCATATAAACTCCATGTTAAATTCTGCTTTGCTAGAAAGAGATAGTAACAAATCTGTCGCCCTAGATCTTGGTTATTTTCGTCAACTGTTTGTTACATGAATCAGCTTATATTGATGCTGTGAATAATATAATATAATAATATATGTCGCAAATACCAAATGGGTGAATTGCAAAAATTTGAAGAAAGTTAACGGTATCTCAATTAACCTTAACTCGGGTAAGATTACAAAAAAATGTGTTATAGCATTTTTTTCTTTTTAGGAGTCTGTTTGCGGGTGGTAGGACCTTGTTCAGGGTCCGTCCGGATCGCTACCTCCATCTTATCCATTAAACTACCGTCAAACTGCAGTGTTCGCATTGTTGTGTTCCGGTTTGGGGATAAGACAGACGGTGTAATGACTAGCATAGAGGCATTTCATCTTAGTCCTCAGAGTTTGCGACACATTTTCAGTCTTAGGCTTGCAGTCTTGTGAATGTGAATGTCTATGGGTCACAGTTTCCACTTACCATCAGGTGGCCTGTGTGCTCGATTGCTTTCTCGAGGCCATAAAAAATAACTACCATTATGGTAAAAAGGGAACCCTTATGGTCAGACTTCGGTGTCTGTATGTATGTTGTCACAGCAGTTTTTCTCTGAAACTATAGAAGCTATCAAATTGAAATTTGGCAATAATTACCGTTCCCCCTTATCTCCGAAGTATATGGGCAAAAAAAAATGAAAAATTCCTGACTAATTACAGTTAGGTATATTAAATGCAAAAAAAATCTACACTATAATTTAGGCTACTTAAAATGACAATAAAGTTGCAAGATGACTATTTTTTCGAATTTGATTCTACTTCCTTTGTCTTAAAATCGAAACTTTCTTAGTGCCTTCAGTTACGCCATCTCTTAGCAAATATCCAATAACTACCTTCGAGATAGATGGTGCTATTTTCAACTTTCAAAACCAACGCAAAATTTTAATAGGTTGATCGTTTGTGTTACAAGTAGAGCGAAAAGTGACGGAGTTGGAACATCGGTTTCGGAATAACCAAAGTAGCGTTTTATGATTTTTTAATCCAGGGTGAAGTCGCAGGTAAAGATATTTACTAATAACCCTCCTTTGGGCTTTGACGTAGTTGGGTAAAAAATAGGTGAACATGTTAAGAATCTACGTTAGATTTGCTTTTTCCAACCATATTATCTTAAATGCGAAAACCTCGGTGCGCGTTCCCGGCTCGCTGGGAAAATGCTTATACTACCTGAGGCCCTGGGCTCTAAAATTAGCTGGTCGTACCTGGCTTCGCTCAAGTGATTTAGTATTTAAAAGTATGGAACCTGTCCCCTCCCCCCAACAGTCACGGGATGCATGTCCATATGTTCAATAGGAGCTAAAAAAAGACAAAATACCTATTTTAGTAGCAAAATCAATGGGGATTTTGTAATGAAAAAAAACCTTTCAAGACAATGTTCATTTTAAACAAATTCCATACGATACGATTATGATTTACCAAGAAAACATTTCCATACATATGGTGATCGTCGCCATAGTAGAAATGTTTATTATGTTGCCAAGACCTATAAAGTGAGTGATCTCTGTTAGTGGGTGGGGACATTTTTCTGTTCAAATCGGTCGAAACCATTCAGCTTTTGCTAGACTAACGCACGGCAATTGATTTTTACATAGATATATACAGATAGTGCATGCTCGTACACCAAAACATTTAAACCTTTTGTACCTATTTCGCTTAACGATAAAATATATCAAGTTTCTCCTTATAAACGATAAGAGCAATAAAATTTCATAGCCAGTTAGCGTGTTTAAGAGATGGGGACTCCTTTGAATGCTCTAAGGGTAAATGTGGCCATTCCCGACATTGCTCCCCCCCGTCCCCCCGTTGTCACTGGGCGAGCTGGTGACTTTGGTGATACAGAGACGAATCTTAGTCCAACCCAGTAAATGTGGCCTCAGCGTAATTCTACCTTAGTATGTATCGCAAAGAAGAGTAGGTAGCCCGAAAAAAAGATGGGATTCATCCGATGAAGGGTCGATGTCCAACAAAATATAAATAATAACCAGTACCTACTATCAAGTACTTAGTTAATAAGCAAATTATTAACAATTAACTACTAATAATATTTGAAATGTACAATACAAAACAAAATACTTTATTGTACACCAAACTAAAACAATACAGGTAAACAACACCCGGTCTTATCGCTGATTAGCAATCTCTTCCAGACAACCATAGTAGGGACATGGTGTCAAATTAAAGTATTTCTCACAGTAGGTGGTGCAGAATGAACGTGAGCAATTAGAAACTATGATAGTAATTAAACGTGAATACTAAAAAACTAGAAAAAATAAATATACGCTTACCGAACAAATAAATAAATAATATGAATTATGTTAAAAAAAGATAAAAGATGTTTATTCAGTAAGTGAAAACGTCGAAAATCTACCAGCGGTTCAGAAGAAACCACTGCTGAGAAGAAACGCCGCAAGAAACTCAACAGTCAGAAGTTTTTTAAATACCGCTCATGATATTATATAATTATAAAGCTTAACCTACTCGTAGCATTGGTTAAAAGAATGAACCTAACATAAAATAAGAAATAAATATAATTATAATATAAAATGTCTCAAAACTCAAAATTTTCATAGGGACTATAATAAGAAGTAGTACCTAATTAAAAAAATATAAAAATGGATAAGGTAAATAGGCTTTTTATCTAAGTAATATTTTAATGTAGGTACGACATAAAGACATGTTGCCCACGACTTCAACAGTATAGAAGTCGTTTATCGTTACTTGAGGTCAGATGAATTTTCAGTTACAAAGTACCTACACGCTCTTTATCCTGGTCTGGGAGTTAGTAGAGCGGTTTATCATTTAAAAAGTAGGTAACAGACAGACGGACAGAGTTTTACACATATAAAATATTAGTAAAACGTTTTGATTTTAACGCTTCTTTTACCCCACAAGCAAAACGTTTAAAATAACCTAGCGTTACCAAATCTATCGGCGATGAATATTGGCAGCGAGCATTTGTAATAAATGACGTTACTAGGGCGTGTTCACACCTCTGCGCGAAGTCGCTCGTCTCTGTAGTTGCCCGTAGGAAGCGTTCACATGCCGCTTCCGACGTGTAATAGCTTCCCGCTAGGTGTGAACAGCGGGCGCACGCGCTCGCACGGTCTGCCGCCACGGGATATGTCTCAAGATATTGAAATAAATATTGGAGGACAATCCCATACAGTTTGACCTACATACATACCTTCACGCCTGTCTCCCAATGGGGTACGCAGAGCCTGGGACGCCAGGTGCACAGGTCTAAACATACAACTTTCACTTCCTCTCCATTCATTAAACTCTTCATGCACGTACGTCGGTTGTATGTACGTCGGTCGGTATCAGTTGTTTCGGAGATCAGGGGGTATGGTCAATGTTCGTATTCTTTCATTAATAAAATCGAAACCATTTATTTAACAATAATAACAAAAGTATATTTGGGATCGTCATAACGAGTCTTTTTATTTGATATAAAACACAGTAAGGTTTGCAAAACTTTTACTATTTAATTTCTCAAACAATACCGAGGTGAGAGTAGGATACAGACAACTCTATTTTTTTTTTTTTTTTCTTTGCCCCGCGGCGACTTGAACAGCTACTACCGCGGGAATATGGCGTTTCCACAATGAAGTGATTTCACTTAAACACCTAAATACACAAAAATAAAAACTAAAACAAATTACACATCCGCCATCTTTTGACGTTGCAAATGGCCTCAGACAACTTTATTAACCTTGGTAAAGTGACATTGCCTTTGGGCTTTGACATATTATCGTTTTGTTTTTAATTCGGCTGCCATTACTGTCAAGAAAATAAGAGTACAATAGTAGAGGCCTAGATTAGAAATTGTTTTTTCATCACACTTTCACGTAAACAGTATTTAAACATACAGGTCAACTGGGCCGTAAGCCCCATATAAAACCCTCGACCTTTTTTTTTTCATGAAAACCTAGGTCGGTAAGTAATTTTTTTTTAATTTATAGCGCAGCACACCGTTCATGCAAGTTCAAGCAAGGAGTTTACACGAAATTGAAAAATTGTTTTAAAACGTTATCTAAACAGTAATTTCATTGCAATCTCGCTACATGTTATAAATTTTAATAAATAAGTTTTTTCTGCCCTATAATTTCATTTATTTACTCACAAATGTGATGAAAAACATTGTACGTTTCACGGGCGGTACGGGAATTACGAACCTAAATACACAATGTACTATTTCATCACACTTGCACGTAAACAGTATCTATATATACAGGTTAACTTGGCCGTAATGCCCCATATAAAACCCTCGAGCTTTCTTTTTGTCATGAAACCCAATTTGGGTGTATTTATTCATTTATTTATAGCACAGCACACAGGTCATGCAAATTTAAGCAAGGAGTTTACACGCAATTGAAAAATGGTCTACATGTTTTTTTTTTATGGCATATTGACGGCTGACGAGCACACAGGCCACCTGATGGTAAGTGGAAACTGTGACCCATAGACATTCGCATTCACAAGACTGCAAGCCTAAGACTGCAAATGCGCTGCCAACCCTGAGGACTAAGATGGAATGCCTTTATGCTAGTCATTACACCGGCTGTCTTATCCCCAAACCGGAACACAACAATGCGAACACTGCTGTTTGGCGGTAGGTTAATGAATAAGATGGTGGTAGCTATCCGGACGGACCCCGCACAAGGTCCTACCACCCGCAAAATACTCAACGAATGTTCTTAATTATCGATTTTAATAGTTTTTTGTATCAAAACGACGTTTTGTTTTTTCCCTCCGTCATGGCTGTATACCTACGTAAGTATTTGCCCTTCACGTTTCTGAACGAAACATTTGTATAATCTGTGGTGTAGCCAAAAAGCCCGCCATCCGCTTTAAAAAAGTTCACGTATTTCGTAATAATAGTTGTGCTGACTTGTGTATTAAAGCTATATAATTCATATTTTTTTTCTGCTAGAGCCTCGATCGTAATTCCTTACTTACCGCCCTTAATATACAATTTACTATTGGATAAACTATAATTAGGAATAATATAAATTAGGGTTTCTTATTTAGATTGCTACGATATAAAGTGCAACAGCTCTATAAAGCTGTTAGGGTAAAGTCACCAGTGATCGACCTTATATGAGTGTGAAGAGTGGGAAATATATCTTTCGTACTCTTCCCACTCATACGAAGTATAGGCAGAGGCCGACTACCAGGTCTCTGGCTGACCACAAGTGACTTTAACTTATTACTTTTACCTTGTGAAAATCACGTTGAGATCAATAATTAAGGCGATCAGTGACGCCAAAACGTCTAGAAGCAGATATAGCCACATTTTACTCGTTTCGATATCCTAACACTGGTGTCTATATATATTTACGAAATATGTACAAAGCCCTCTTTGCACAAGAAAAGAATAAATAATAAATGTCAAATTAACCTCAAGAAGAGCAATAAGTTATTAAGCTCTTTTACCAATTTAAAAATTTAGCACTGGGACTGGGACACACAACATGGATGTGAAAATTTACAATAAATAACTCTTACAATCAAAACTATAACAAAAGAATCTTGATTTCAAAATGTTTTTTATAATTTGGAACAGTTTTCTGCGTTACAAGAGTGAATAAATCTGTTAGCCTTTTACTATTAAGTTTAATCTATTATATTATAATGTAAAAATGTGATTTTCTAAGTAGACATGTAAGTGTATTATTATGTATTGTGCCCTTGCAGGGTTTATGTTGAAGCTACCTACTGTATTCTTAAGACCTCATTGTACAACATAAAGCAATAAATGAATATGAATATGAATAATAGATAGATAAATATCGGAGGAAGATCTCAAACAAACTGACCTAGTCTCAAACTAAGTTCTAAGCTAGTAAGTACATACTATGATTAATAGACAACGATTTACATTCTTATATCGAGAAATATACCATTACTTAAATACATAAAAACAATCAGGATTCACGAACAAAAAACTCAAGCTCATCAGACGAATATTTGCGCTTATCGGAATTGGATTCCGTGACCACTAGCAGTAGGCAGAGTCTCTACCAACTAGCTTAACGTGTCGTCAACATAGAGTTGTAATATATCTCGGGATAAATCCCCCGACCCTATATCATGTGCGAGCGCAGGAACCACGCCATCCGGCCGGACGCGCGCGCTCCCGTGGGAGAGCGTCCCCCCTGCGCGCTACCAGCACACTAGCACAGGTTTCTTTAACCTGTTTGATGCCACATGCTCCAATTTACACGAAAAATAGACGCATAATTGGGTTCTCGGCCTTGTTCTCAGCTCTCGGCGTCTTGGGGGCCTTCAATAAACGAGCCTACTCTTTTCTCAAAGGTAAGGAGCGCCTGCGATTCCTCTGGTTACCGTTCAGACAACCTACTCAGATTATATTGAAAGAGGACATGACCATTGAACCGTATAAAGCACGTAATTAAGTCCATTTTCCTAATCTGTGTTCGTTACTTTTGGTAACTTCTGATGCTAAGTTGCCAGCGGCGGTGTGGTTGTAACGGTACGTGCGGCGTCTTGAATGTAATTAAGTATTTGCCGTTGTGTGTGCTCAGGTAGATTAGAGCACTGTGGATGACCTGAACAATTTGATCACTTAGGCTATATTAATGAGCATTCTGGATGTTTCCAACTATTTGGTGATGAAGACCGCTATGTGCTATATGCCGCTAACTGTACTATAGGGTTGAGGACAATCTAACAAAGAAAAATACTTAACCTGTACCCGAAACTTAGTCATTAATAATTTATGCAAATGCAAAAGTTTTATCAGGTCTAGGGGACACGGTTGATGTAGAAAAACATATCGAAACTTTTGTCTGGTTGTCTTGCACCGTCTTATATAACTACACATAAGTAGTATACAAGTAGGTGTTTTTTTTGTCTTCCTTTTTTCTCCCTCTATCTCACTCGTAATCTGTTTGAAATGTTTTCCTGCTGAACTGCGTACGATATTTGATATTATTTACTATTAATAGCTTTAATACAGGGTTACAGGTTAAGTCGACCTTTAAGCGGGGCTAATAGAGCTCATTTTGAGGGTGTACCCTTGTTTTGTCGACAACCTTTTCATCGAATATTATTTCATCGACAACGATCCATCGAAACTTTAGTACTAGTAATATTGTTTGGCGTTATCTTATTTCAACTACTATTTATTTAAATTTATCTTACTACGTGGAAATACTAATCAACGAATATTACTTAATCGCAGATTTGTTTCAAAATATCTTAATTGGTACAACTACAAAACATTGCAATTCATTTCTTCGACGTATTACTTTAATACAATTTTATATGTCCAATTGCACATTTATACATTTTTCAAATTATGTAGTGTGACATACAAATATGTATAATAAAACTGAGATTTATTGGTGTATCAAAGTAGGTTAGGTTAAGTTAGGACTGCGACCCCCAAGAAAACGAACTGTTGACAGAAGTGGGTTAGGTTAGGTTAGAACTGCGACCCCCAAGAACACAAAAACATGACACATTACTATTATTACAATAACTCTTATTATTATTATCATAATATTATAATAAATTAGGAACATAGCTATAATATAATCGCGCAGAGTGAGTGATTGCGTTTAGTTTTGATAGCAAAATATTACCAATTCAAATAATTTTATGCGGAGTAAATATTATTACAAGTAAAAAAAACCAAATTAAAAAGACCCGATATGATTAGTCATGACATGAATTTTATTGAAATATGTCAACTACTAATTAAAAGACCTCGGTTCAAATTACCTAGTATCGAGTCCACGACGCAATGACTTGTCGATGAAATGAAAATACATGAAACGTTGTCTTTGAAATAATATTCGATTAAAAGTCTGTCGGCAATTCAATGGTAAACCCATTTTGAGCCAATTAGGTCATTGAGACAGTAAGGTAAACAACAACCTACGTTTGTTTATGCACTGCAAAAGCTACTAAAGTTTTTCTTTTCTATCGCGCAAAATGAAAGGAGAATGGCATCCCATAGATTTCGAATTAGAAAAGAAAAACGTTCCTCTGTAGCTATAGGTACCTATATGCTCACGGATTTTTGCCAGGAAAAATAATCTAATAATCGTCTCAGACGAGTATGTACTTTGGTATGCTAAGTCAGTTCTTCTGATGAAATGTATTAAGTAAAAAATTACCATTATTATTACTCTTAGGCGATGGGCTTGCAACCTGTCACTGATGAACTTATTGTTAGTCTAATTGTGCAAAACGTGGTTACAGAATTATCAATTATTTTTCAGAGTTGTTGGTAATTCTGTAGCTCTGCCTACCCCACTCTGGGAATGAAGGCGTGAGTTTAAAGAAGAGTTTATGTGTAAAAAACATTAAAACATCTACAATCTCAACATTGGTAATACTTAGTTTCTTTCGTTATATCTGTATTAATAAATGAATACCCTTAATAATAATAATAAATGGCCGCAGTGGCGAGCTGTTGGTGAGTGGCGACACCACGAACCAGACTGCTCCCGAGGGTAGGTCCTGTTCCTCACCTCACGCTTGCCTTCAGCGGCCAGCTGCAGTGTATAATGACGAGGAACAGACCCTCACCTCTGTCTAGCCTTTATTGGCTGGTCAGAGTGGAGTCGCAAGAGCTATATGCTCGAAGGGCGGATGTGTTGCATAATTGGTGAGTGGGCACCTTATGCTCGTTTAAAGCCCAGAAGCACCTCTCCACCCTTAGCCCCTCTGGAACTGTTGCCTCCCTGCTGCTATGTATATGCGGCTATTTCGGGAGGCCCAAACTTCCATTGAGTTGGCGAGTCACCGCCAATATTTCAACCAAAGTACCGTACCGTATAATAACCGAAAGTAAATACTAGTCCGAAATAAAAACTATACCTTGACCGTAAGAACGCTTAGGATTACGGATTAGACGACACGGTTAGGATTTTTCCAAATTATGTCGGGTGGTTTTATTTATTTTCTAATTTATAATTTATACAAAATACTACAATGAAAAAATATGTGTAAGTGGAAGTGGCATCAAGGATATTAATGTTATTTTTAAGCAAACCTCGCTCTCTAGAGGCTGACCCAGTTTTGGGGACTGACATAATTAACGTAACTTTCTGACATTAATTATAAACTTGGCTGCGATGTTGGCAGCGATGTTGCGATTTCAAGGTTCGTTAGGAAATCGGTATGAATCACTGAGCCTATTGTTTACAAGCTCAATTTCTTAACAAATACAATTTTATTTATTTAACATAAACTGTTATATTTATTTATGAGCCACAAAGCAATTTAAATGTTTAGAAGTTTGACATAAAACGTAAATTAGCCGTGTTATACATTTTCCGACGTAACACGACTAATGACACGTGGAAATGTACAACCCGGCAAACTTACGTATGATATCAATCGGCTAAGCATTCATACTCAACGATGGTACATTTAGGAAAGTACTAAACTCAGGAGCGAAAATAACGGGTCAGAGTGCGTTCTTCATACTAAAGAGGCTATTTCGAAGCCTTATGGTTCCTCGCCAGGGAATGCTTTTAGTGAATCTGATTCTGAATACCCCGAGCTTCAATACAGGACTTTCAGAGTGCCTAGGATACCCAACTGAATGAATCTGCGGTTAACGCCGGAATAGTGCATGTTCAGAAAAACATCTAAAATGGCAATAAATTGTAAGGAAATCCAAGTGCTGACCCAAACTCTCCCGCTGTGGTGTTAACTAATTGTGCGAGCAGTTAGGTATCTTAAGAACTTTTGACCTCCTCTATTGAACCTCGCAGTATCCACCATTAAAACTCACTCAAAACAACCCCTGGCGAGGAACCAAGGCTTCGAAATAGTCTCGTTTGTATGAAAAACGCACTCTGACCCGGTATTTTTGCTCCTAGGCCAAGTACTTGTAAAGATGGAAAGACATACTATATATTTTTATTCAGACATCTAACAAAAGGGCAAAACCACTAACTTAACTAAAGACACAACAAATATGTCTGACTGACCTAAGCCTAGATGACGTGAAATGGTCCTAGCTCAGCATGTTGCTGGTTGTAAAACCAACGCTAGTCCTCCACTAGAACCAGATACATAGGTTAGACTTTATTACAACCAAAAAAAAAACCGCTTCGACGGACCCTTTTTGCCAAATGAAAATGAGTAAATAATACTTTATCAAAAGATTTGTGAAACATCACAAAACCACTTCTCATAAAAACATCTACAACATCCCAATAAGGCTCCTTAATTCACGACTTTTAACAGTAAAACGCTATAAAGCCCAACGTCTAGCTTTCCCTCCGTTCCCGACGCCTTCCGGAGCCACGGGCAAGAGGAGCTCTACGGTGCAACAGGAACTGGGTCACTGGATCGATTCAGGTCGAACTTGAACGCATCTTCCCGGGAGCTACAGGGGTGGCTGTTCTATGAAGCATGTCGACGAACAGTCGTGTAGATGGAGACGTAACGCCGTGTAGTGCTTATGGGCATGAGGGTCACGTGTTGCGGTCTTGCGGTTGGATTCGCTGTTTGATACTTAACATAATAGCTGTGCTGAAAAATCTATCGACTAAGACTAACTGTAGGACAACCACGCGTTGATTGCTTAGATTTAAGCAAGTTTAACAAGCTTGTTTATTTGCAATAAAGTACTTTATTATTTAAAAACCATCGGCTTTAACCTTGTAAAGATTACTTTAGCTAAGAAAAAGTTTGTAATCAAATAATTGTTTCTGAAATAAACAGATTAAAAAAAAACCTAAGTCGTATTTAATCTTTTTTTTATTATAAGATGAAGTAAATAGGTTTATTTTAATATTATCCGTTATTATTGTGTAAACAAATATGTTGACTTGGTGTAATTATAGCAAATAGATTTATGACAAGTAATCCTTACCTAGAATTAAACAGTTTTTTTGGTGTTCAAAGGAGTATTAGTAGTTTATTGTATTGCATTGTCAGGGGAGCTTTAACTTAATCAATATTTTCGGTTTTTTTATGGCTGGAGGGCCTGGAGGTTTTAAAATGGCGTAAACTGGCAATTTTTTTGAGTTTTAAGAGGTTTCTAGCTCTTATAAAATTAATTAATGACGAAAACTAGAAAAAATCGAGACATGAACTTATTGATGGTAAACAATATTTACCAACTCTTAAAGGTATCATGCAGACAGATAACAGGGGCATTTGTATGGACTAAATGCGGCCCGCATACTCAACCTCTTTAATGTTCAGAAGCTGTCTTAAGAAAATGTTTTGAAGCTGCCAATCTCCTGGCAATCAAAAGGCATTTGAGCCGGCGACAAAATGCTGACAAACCTCTTCGTTTCGAGGATGACGTCGTGGTCTTCTCATAATCAGCTAATGAACTGGAAATTAAGCTACAAGAACTCAGCATCACTGATTTCTTCAGTTCGTTAGCGTTCCTATAGTGTCCATTTTGAATACCTATTTTAAATAGCGCTAAAAGACTTCTACTTCATTAGTTTGTGACGGAGTCGCGCGGAAAAACTAATTATATATAATTAAAATAAAAGATATCTATCTATATTTCTTTGGATGGCAAAATATTCATAAACAAAAATCGAAAATACATGTGTTTATGTGTGATGTAATTGAACTTTAACATTTAATTTAACAAGCATTGATTTAACGCACCTAGGCTTAATTCATAAACGAACAATAAACCGAATTTACTTAGTTAAAACCTGCCTTGTCTCTTTATGTCAAATTCAAAAGCCACAATGAAGGATCAGAACGAACCATATGTGAAGCATACTTTAGTTATTGTGCGTTTATGAATTAGAGGGCTAATATAACCAATGTGATAAGTGGTTACTATTTCCTGAAAAGAAAAGAAAAATAACGAAAATAGCATTTCAGGAAACGATAGGTACAATCGGCAAAATTGAACCCTGTCCCACCATAGAACTGTATCACAATGACATTATAAAACAATTAGTTTAGTTTAGTTTAGTTTATTTATTTATCAATGTAATGTTACAATATAGATTGCATTGCATGTCAAAAAATACGAAATTACATTGATATCGTCAACAAAACATTAATACAAAATGATAAAATAATATTAAAATAATACAATAATATAATAACACTCAAATAATCAAAAACAACAATAATAAACAAGTAATAAATGGTCAGTTTCCGATCTCAATATTTTATTTGTTTGACATTTTCTACGATTTGAATTAGAACGTCATTGTAACACAGTTGTCAGCCATTTTGTCGATTGTACACTCACCCAATACAAATGTTGAGCATACTTAGAACCTTGTCATTGTGACTGCCATTGTCATTGTCATACTTGTCATTTGATGTTCAGTTTGAAGTTTATTATGACAGTGCACTAAAGTGCTTAACTTTTTCGTTGGGGTACTACATACGATGAAAAGCATTTCGCTCAACTTATTTCATTTAAGTCCCCGAGCTCAACTTTGTGTAGTATTCGTACGTATAGTGTTTGTAATCTACATAAAGGCCTCGAAGCGTGGCTTTGCATTCAACAAATTGCACTTGCCAAAAACATTACCGTAACCCAAGTCGTTTGAACTCTCCTCTACCCACAATTTAAACCTTATCACTACTCCCTAAGGTCCAAAAATATAACTATAATATCCGAAACTTTACGACAATGAGTGGTCCTCGTTACAATCTTACCGAAATTTTACAAAGATTTTACTCGTTTGATACAAGGTTTAGTTTCGTTTATGCTAAGCTGTCGGTTGTGCCGTTTTTGGAGTTGATAAGTGTTACTACATACTCTGTTTTTGCAATCAGAAGTTGTTATCCAGAACGGACAAATCTTTGAAAACATATTCAATATTTTTAATTGAGAAGAAATGTTGACTGTGTTGTCATTAAGAGTCTACCTACTTTTATTTTTAAGGCAACTACTCAATCTACATAAATATTGGTGTCTTTTCACTGTTTGAAACTTGTCTGGTTTTGACACGTAGGTACCGCCATGCGATCTTTGCCAGTAATGGGCTGTACTTACCTCGTAAGAAAATAAACAACAATGGTGCAAAAGTTACACTTCTGCAAATAGCAATGCTCTGTACTCTATGGTAGGTATAGGGCGGCGCACAGCGCATGCGCGCAGGATCCCGAGCAACCCTTGAATCCTTTGTCCACAACCACCCTGTCTCTCCCTGCGCGGCTACGCTACAACGCCGCAGACTTCAACAAGCCTAGTTAGACTACAACGCCGTGGCGCGGGAAAAATGTAAGTGTCTTAGAACTTGAACAACTATTCTTTTTTTGCATTCTTTTTTTAAATTATAAAATGAATTTAGTTTTTGATTAAACAAGAGCGCATGTAAATAGATCATATTTAATTAAGGACCTTAGGGGCATTTGCAGCAAAGAAATATATTTGATTTTAGTCTACAGTTCAGGCTAGTGGTATCGGACTGTCAGTCTAAATAAACGGAACTGTCAGTCTGTCAGTTTTTATTGTGCAAGTGGGTCGAAGTGTTTTCGTACGTAGGTAGTAAGTACAGTCGACTAGAAGAGATGTATCCACTTTTGGAACTTATTATATACAATGCAAAAAGGTGTTAAAGTGGATACATCTCTTTGGAGTCGATTGTACATTATTTAGATGCAATTTTAACTTACTTTCATCTGTGGTACTTTGCTACGGCGGCCCTCTCTTTTTATTTAGTTTTAATTTAATTGTATTATTAGGTTAGTATACAGTTTTTTTATTATTATTTTTTATTTGCCTTGTTTTTAGTTTTTACTTTGTATTATTATTTATTGTTGTCTATTTATTAAGAATTCTTTAGGCTGCTAAGCCTGTATTAACTTCCCATTTACGTTATTTTTCTAATTCTTAACATAAACCGTTTCTCGTTGAATATATTTCAATACAAATCCAATTATAAAATAGGGCGGCCTAACGATCCACTCTCGCTTCGCTTCGGTTTATGTGAGTTTTCTGCAGCGCACGTAGGCACAAATATTAAAACAGATTTAATATACGTACGAAACAACCTTATATGAAAAATTATCTAACTGATGGTAAAAGCTTTTTGGTTTAGGAGATAGGGGATGTATATATACAGGCAGACAGACAGACGCGGAAAGCAACTTTATTTCATCCTTTGTAAAGAAGATAAAGATAAACATGTACCCTCCTATTAATAAACGCACACTAGCTAGTCTGCTAGAAATATGCTTCATGTCTTTCTGTCATTGTGACATTTCCAATTGACAGAAAGGGGCAACATATACTTTAACTAAAATAGGTTGATAATGCGTTTATGAATAGCGGGGTTAACGAATCCATCAACTTTATCTTACCTAAATTTCTACTTTTGTTTGAACTTATAAGGTAAATAAATAACTAATAAGGTAAAAAAATAGTTTATGCCCGCGACTTCATTCGTACAAAACTGTTCAGCGCTCTACATGCTCGCATCTATAAATGGAATATTTATTGTTTTCAATAATAAAAGTAACTCTCCTCTGCGTACAATTAGCTTTTTCCAAAGTGTTGGTTTAATCCTTCGTGTGTAGGACGGAGTCGCACGCTTGTACCCGTCGTCTGTCGCAAAATGGCGCGTCAAACTTCAAATTCAAATTTAGAACAATTTTTGTACCTTTTAAACGTTTCATTCGACGAATGATGAATGTCTATGGTTTATTAGTTCATTGGGCTTGGATTTTAGTTCATTGGGCTTGGAGACTATTAGACTTATATTTAACTTGAAAATCGAATAAAATCATGTGACCTTGCGCTGGTCAGTACTTAAGCAGACAACGGGGGGTGCACTGATCAGTGTTTAGACAAACCAAGGGTTAATCCACCCCATTTATTCGTATTTCTGTCACATAGTTTCCCATCCACCAACTGAACTTCCGTATATGGGTCGAGGTTATACGTAGGATCTTTTCATCCCGGGAAATAAGGCTCCCAAGGGAAAAACAATAAGCAGTAACTTTATGTGTAGCAGGAAAAAGCTACTAAGAGCGCGTTTCCTCCAGGCCGCAAGGGGCAAGTGTCGTGACCACAGAACAGAAAAAAATAGTAGAAGTGTTAAGTGGGCGTGCGTGCGAATAATATTTCTAAAATCTAGAAACATGCCTTATTGTGCTATTTTGGAATGTAAAAACAATAGCCACACCAAAAAAAATCCATGTTGTTTTGAGCATTGGCGACAAAAGGTCTTAACTTTTTCTAACAGATGGTCGTAACGAAACAAGTATATGAGTAAACCAGCCTAACCGCGGCTAGCTTAGTTGGTAGTTAAATAACTAAGTAATTGGTAGTATAAGCTCGTCTACTGTTCGGTCTATAGCTTAGTTTATTTATTCACCAGTAATATGACAATATGAATTGCACTGCATGTCAAAAAATACGAAGATACATTGAGATCGTCAATATAAATAATGGTTCACTAATGTTTCACCGAACAACGTTTGGTCGCATGTATCGTTTGCAACCGTTTCATTTGGCAAACCACGTTTATTTCGGTAACTGTAAATATTTCAGGATTTTTATAAAAACTAACCTAACCTAACCTATCTTCGCGAAGGTACGGAAATAAATCCTGAAATATTTAAAGTTACAGAAATAAAAGTGGGTTGCCAAATGAAAAAGATGCGAAACGATACGTTCGACCAAACGTATTTCAGTCAAATGAACGGACCCCATAAACTATAATAATCAAAGAATAAAAATAACACTAAAACAAACACACTATAACACTAAAAGAACAACCACAAAATGTTTAGCCATTCGTCGAGGGAATTTTGCCCGCATTTGTGATTAAATGCCGCAGGGGCCATTTTTATAAGTCAGAGAAAAGATTTTCTGAAGAGTAATCAAGACATCGCAAAGTAATGACGAGACGCTCTGTATACTAATCCAGCCAGAGGGCACTGCGAAGATGCATTACCCTAACTAGCGTTTATATACGTTTCGTTTTTAACCAATTGCGTCATTGGTAGGTCACGTGACTTTTCGTGTCACGTCATCTACCAGAAGGCCCTGCCAAGATGCATTACCCTAACTAGCGTTTATATACGTTACGTTTTTAACCAATCGCGTCACTGGTAGATCACGTGACTTTTCGTGTCACGTCATCTACCAGAAGGCCCTGCCAAGATGCGTTACGCTAACTAGCGTTTACATACGTTACGTTTTTAACCAATCGCGTCACTGGTAGATCACGTGACTTTTCGTGTCACGTCATCTACCAGAGGGCCCTGCCAAGATGCATTACGCTAACTAGCGTTTACATACGTTACGTTTTTAAACAATCGCGTCACTGGTAGATCACGTGACTGTTCGTGTCACGTCATCTACCAGAGGGCCCTGCCAAGATGCATTACGCTAACTAGCGTTTATATACGTTACGTTTTTAACCAATCGCGTCACTGGTAGATCACGTGACTTTTCGTATCACGTCATCTACCAGAGGGCCCTGCCAAGATGCATTACGCTAACTAGCGTTTATATACGTTACGTTTTTAACCAATCGCGTCACTGGTAGATCACGTGACTTTTCGTGTCACGTCATCTACCAGAGGGCACTGCCGAGGTGCATTACGCTAACTAGCGTTTATATACGTTACGTTTTTAACCAATCGCGTCTCTGGTAGATCACGTGACTTTTCGTATCACGTCATCTACCAGTGACGCGATTGGTTTAGAAACGAAACGAATACGCTAGTTAGCGTAGTGCACATTGGCAGACCCCTCAGGTTATATTCTTGTTTCTAGTTGTGGGTAATTCTGTAGCTCTGCCTAACCCACTCTGGGAATGAAGGCGTGAGTTTATGTATGTGTGTATATTCTTCTGTTCTTTCTTGTATTGTAATTGATATAATACTTAACATAATCACACTGACTTTGTTATTGGCATGTTGTGAACAGTAAATTCTATCTTGTACCTATTACTTAGCTAATAACAATAGGAGGCACCACCATTTCTGTTGCCACTCCAAAAGACTTTTATAGGGAGGGTGGTGGTAAGCTAAGTAAAACCAAATAAATCCATACTTTCTATGCCGCCTCAGCATTTCTTGTTTTTAATTCAACAACTGTAACGTTTCGAACTGAAAAAACTCGAGACCAAGTGGCATCTTGTGTCAAAAATTCGTGTAGTTAATCATAATTATGAAAAAATTGTTACCTACCCACTTCTCGTATTTTCCAGAACACAAAAATAAATAAAAAACTGGCCAAGTGCGAGTCGGACTCGCGCACGAAGGGTTCCGAGCCAATATCTATACAACATTAGCAAAAAACCCCAAAAAAATATTTTATTTTAATTTAATTATTAAGTTTTAAAATGAATACACAACTAAATATTCTGTGAATATTTCAAGTTCAAACGGCAAAAAATCACGTTTGTTTTATGGGAGTAATAATTCATTTATTCTTTTTTTAGAATTTGTTGTTATAGCAGCTACAGAAATACATGTTCTGTGAAAATTTCAACTATCTAGCTATCACGCTTCATGAGATACAGCCTGGCGACGGACAGACGGACAACGGAGTCTTACTAATAGCTTAGGGTCCCGTTTTTACCCTTTGGGTACGGACCCCTAAAAATATTGTATTCATATGAAACGAACTCCTTATGGAGTCCTTGGTCTTCAACGCAAGGCTAAATAAATCACAAAAGACACCACCGAATATTTCTTCGGAATATTTTTCCTTCGGAAATCTATTCTTCGTTGACGTAGACGCTACTTGACACGGAATTGACAACCGACATTTTTGGAGTAGGGTCAGATCAGACAGTAAGTTGATTAAAAGAATAATAAACACCAAATATAATGTATTTGTAAACTAGAGTTAGGTATTAAAGTAGGTATATATTTTTTTAAGTCAGCAACTCAGCACCAATTGACTCTAAATTGAAAATTTAATGTTACATGTGGTTTTTTGAGTTGCTTTTTGTGCTTGTTAACATATTACAGTTTGTAGTAACGGTTTCGGAACCCTACATTGAGCGTGGTCCTATACGCTCCTGTCCCTTTTTTTGTATTTTTTGGTTTAAATACAGTTCCGTAGCCATCGCGTTTATTTGTCTGTCTGCATGTTCATAAGGCAAAGTCATTCAAGGCGAAAGCTTTTAGGCCGATGATGATAACCGATCGATTTATCTACTATTGATCAATTGGTATGGCAACACCGTTATCGTGTTTTCAAAACAGTCCCACCCACCCCTCTGCCTAATTTTACATACATTAACGCAACCTCGCAATATCAATTTGAGCGACCCGAGCCTTCGTAGATGATAACGATACGATAGCAAATGAAGCTCATCTCAAAACATCTCTGTATTGTGTTTGTAACTAACTTCTCTAACTCTAAACTATCTTATATCAAAGTAACAACCAAGTTTAGTTGTTCAGCATCATCATCATTATTATTATTATCAGCTGATATAAGTCCTTTTTTTTTATTGACATGCTTTCCGTGTACCACTACACATGAGACGTCTGGTGGTTATGTGGGACTCTCCCCCCACCTCCTACCCCTAGCGAGAAGGTCATATCCACTAAAACCACCTCGACGTTCCCTCTGTGGCCTTTGGTAGTTTGTGGCCGCAATGGGGTCCTATAGGAGTGTACCAAAACTGCAGCCACGGCCTCACGGTCAGATGCTTGGACCAGGGTATTCGTCGATAAATCGGAGGGAGGGGCCGTGAATGTGTGGCGGGGTGGTGACGGCCCCACTAGGAAGGGAAAAGGCTGGCCAGCTGCCGCCTCCTCCTACCCCTTCTTTTACGCCTGATGGCGTCCGCGGACTCGTCTTCCTCTCGAACCCGCTCTGCTGCCATTTTTTATGAGATGACCTCCTCACAAAAGGTGGCAACGGCATCCCACGATCTATCACTGCCCAGCATAGCTTATACCACGCTGGGCGCTGCTGAACAAAGACCTCTCCCAATGCACGCCACTGTTCCCAATATTCAGCTTCTCTCATCCAACCTATACCGGCCGATCTACGTATTATATATTACAGGTTCAGCTGTTTATAATTGTATTTGTATCCATTTAATCCGCTCACTGCCACCAAATACAAATTGAATGTAGTTTGAGTATTCCAGGGGTGTCATTGGCAGTCACTGGCGTTCACTGTAATAATCCATTGAAGAATGGGAGTTCAAGAGATTTGTTGAGAGTATTAGTTTCATCTCTTTGACTAATTGAAAGTTGTTTTATAAGTTGGGTATTTAGGACGAAATGGTTGAATGGGTTCTATTGAAATCCTTAATAACTTGTCCTAATGCATATTTGTACGAATTCTCGTTTAACTTAAAGCCATTTCTGTTTGAATTTAAAACCTTTTTAGTGTTGTCTAACAACCCTAACCTGACGTAACCGCCAATATTTTTAGAAGTCAAAAAGTGGCCTGGCTTAGCTGAAAAGGAGTTAAGTACCATCGATGCGTTTGGACAAACAAACCGCAAGTTTAGAAACTTAACATAGACCTCATTCTTCCCAATTTCGCAGGATAAAACTGTCCTATATCCTGAAACAGGACATGGGTGTCAGTGTGTATAAATATAAACCGAATATAAAGTGATGTACGCACTCGCGTCACATGTTAGTAGTGATACGAGAGGATGTATTTAATGTCTAGCCGCAAAAGGGTAACTGTCCATTACTGAAACGCTAGCTATGAAAATGTCGCTTTAAAGATGCATTAGATGTATAAATAGTTGGTCATTGTAATATTGAGCAAGAAGCGTGGGTATTTAAGTTGACATGACTATGTTGATGATTTAGTAAAATATTAGTAAACATGACAAGTAAAATGTTAGACTTATTTTGGAACTCTGTCATAATGACAGCGCCGAGTCACGAGAAACAAATTGTATATAAAATGTATCATTGTCTTGGTGCTATAGGATTGTAAAGTAGGCTAGCAATTAAATTTGTTGACTGAACAAGTAGCAGAAATTTTGGTTGGTAATACAAGTGGTAGGTAAATAAACAGTTTTTGGGTAACCTTTTATACCCAATCTATTGGGTAAATTGGATATTTTGGTAAAAAAAAAGCAAATATCATCTGAAAACCATTAATTTTGGGAATTTAGCTCCCTCTTTCTAGAAATAACGATGAGCAAAGAAGCTGATTCTACCACGCTACTTATTTCCTTCTTTGAAGGTGACTCGCTGCTATAATGCTGCTGAAATAGAACCAAAAGCCACTCAAATATTAATCATACGATACCAGTACCGTAATAGCGGCGTCCGGGCGTCAGCTCTCATCGACGCCTCTCTTCCGGAGGGGGCCAATCAAACCACCGATGCTCATAAATTCTTTCTATCTCTGACAGTTGCCCTGTTCACATGTATCCCGTACCGTAGTTAGAGATGGTAGCGGTTCTATCCACATTCGCAGTCAAGCATGTGGCCGCGCTACACGCAACCGCCATTTTGCCTCAACTGACAGTTCGGGAGCGTTTTTCGACATTTTAAAACTCGAACGTGTTTGTGTTTGACAATGCTTCTGAGGAAGTGTAGTGTTTGTAGCTGACGAGTGTGTGAAATTTGCAGTAAGTGTGGTTTATTGTTTTTTGTGTTTGTAAGGTGTGTTATATTAAGCTTTTGTGTATTTTTTCATGATATGGCAAACCCTGTGCTACCCAAGTGATAGAAAAGAAGTAAATTGATGAAAAACCGTTAAACGTGGAATATATTTTTCTCTTGTGATAAAGAACTGACTTTTGAATTTGCGGTTCAAATAGTAACTTCAACATCAATCGGATAGCGCACTTTTGGTGACTACATATGTTTTTAAATTATCTATTGATTAATAAAATACGAGACATCAATCAAAAGTTATTCTTTTTTGGGATAAAAGATTTCCGTCCACATCTCGATATGTCTACAGTCTAGGTAGCCAATACGACCAAATTACTTTGTGACTACACCTCGTTTGACTACATCGCTTTGTGCCTAGATCGCTATACGACTACGTCTCAAAAATTCTGAGTCGCTAAATGACCACATTGTTTTTGTGTCTGTCTTAGCAATGTCGACCGAGCCCCGCGTGGCGGAGCTCCTTCTCTATGAAAATTTGCCCTTCGGGAATTTGAAGAAGTCATTTTGCAACTTGGACTTTTTGACATGTAGTCGCAAAGCGATCTGGTTGTATTTGCTACGTAGTCCTAATGAGATGAAGACCTAAAGGATCTATACATATTTTTTCACGTAGTATAGATTGACTACAGGGGCTCTATTCTACTCATCAAAACCATATTGTTGTAAATTTGAGATTAATTAAAACGGTACATCCATAAAAACCAAAATTAAATTATTGTTGGAGTTGACGTCGTGCCTTTCATTATCTTATCTTATCTTACACATACAATTCGACCGTTTAGGATCTTTTGTGCAATTAGGTACCCTCTTAAACACTCAGCTGTTTAAATGTGCAGGTTTCCTCACAATGTTTTTCCTTCACCGTAAGAGCATTGGGTAATGCACCTGCAAGTTAGAAAAACTCATTGGGACATGGTGACCGCAGGGTTCGAACTCGGTACCTTACGATCACGAGTCGACGCCATAAGCCACTAGGCCACCGACGCTCTTCGTACCTTTCATTAAAAATGATACCTACTTAAATAACGAACGTTTTTTTTGCCTGAACTCAGAATAACTACTCTTTTGCATACGCCGTATTGTTTGCAAAACGTTCTAAATTGCAGCACAATAGATTAATTGGATAATAGCACTTAGTAATGGAGTAGATCGATCTAAATCGTAGTCGTTATTCAATTAATGGCTAACTAAGGGCCACTGTATCAATTCTGTTGCATAAAAACGCACTTTGCAGTGATTCATTTCAAGATAAGCAATGTTAAAGGCGTAATAAACATTTGAATTTACTCCCATGGACACTATAAAAAAATTCAAACGGTTCATGAGATACAGAACGTTGACAGACAGACGGACGAACAGACAGCAGAAGCTTAGTATTAACCCACCGCCAAGCAGTGTTCGCATTGCTGTGTTCCGGTGTCGGGATAAGACAACCGGTGAAATTACTAGCATAGAGGCATTCCATCTCAGTCCTCAGGGTTGGCAACGCATTTGAGGTCTTAGGATTGCAGTTTTGAGATTGTAATCTTGAGTTTTCAAATGTCTACGGGTCTCAGATCCCACTTACCATCAGGTGGCCTGAGTGCTCGCATGCCTTCTCATTGTCATAACAAAAGTATTAGGGTCCCATTGCGAGCTTTTAGGCACAGAAGCCTAAAATACGACATAACTACTTCAGAATTTACTCTTTCCAGAATTTAAGTAGCTGAAGTTTCGTTAGGTCTGCCCTTTCCTTGCAGTCACTTATGAACTGAAAAGTGAAAAGAGGGCTTTCGAGGTTTTTTGTTTATTTCTTCGATGTAATCCATCAGAAATTAAATATGTCCACTCAATGCACAATAAGTGCAATTTTGCAAGTCAATTTTGAACCAGTTCTCATAAAGGAAATGGGCTGAAATTATCACATTACAGCGTGTCAGTTGTAACGAGTGATATATCACGTGACTTACGTCAATTCTATACATTTTTGTAAGTGACAGGTGATCACCAAACGCTAGCTTTCGTATTCGATGGCAACTTGTCAAGGTGAGTATATAGGTTGTGAATTAAAATATTGTGACATACTTACGGTCGAAGGGGACGACTAAAACCTATAGGTACGTATTAATATGTGCAAAAAAACACACACACTGATTGATGTTGCTGAAAATTAGACTAAATATTTTTTTTCAAACTAAAATGTTTCCTTAATTATTTCAAACTAAAGTTGATATCTATCAAGTAGCATAGTCGGGCGATTTTTTAGATTTAAAATCAGAAAAATATTTACAACATAATAACTATAGACATTTTGCTTACAAAATATAGACAAAATTAAATAAATGAAAAAAAAATGGTATATATGGCAGAAGGTTTAAATTTAGAGCTCAGCATGTATATATGTTATGAGACAGAGTACTTACTATCAATGTGTTTTATAATTATTAGCTCATCACTTTTATAACTACAACATACTTATACTTTTAATTCAGAATATAAATAACCTATAAGAACCTAATGTCCTCAAATAACAATAAAAAATAATCATATTCGCATGACACATCCTGTAGCTTTTTGTTACCCCTTCCTACCCGTATTAAAATGCCTTTAGAATCTATTCGTCATTTACGCACCCGCCCAATATCGAAGAGTTTTCTATCTAATGATTCCCAAATCAGCTATAAATCCTCTCACATCGAGTATCCTATTATGTCGAGATTCGTATCGGGACGTAAACCTACCCGTAAATTTACGTCAGGGCTCAGGTGGTGGGTTTTGGAGACGATTTATATGTGACGAGACACCCTGTATACAAATAATATGTACACAGGGTGGAGAGATGTAATTTCAACCTTAGAATCACCGCTAATGTAGTGTCATAAAATAGTAATACTTTAAGAAATAAGTAAAAATGTATCGGCATATATACTGCGAATAGTTTGTCGACAGATTTTATAAAACTCACGTTTACATATAAATTGTATAAATGCGTCTTAATAAACTTTTATAACATTTTAAGATACAATAAAAAAATACAGTAAAGATGGCCACAGAAAGATAATAACGTTTTTGAAGCAAATTAATCTTGCTAAGAGTTGAATAGGAACGGAATTAAAACTAGCGCTAGCTTACCAGTTAGCATCGTTTCACAACAAGTTATGGGTTGTGTGAATAAATGTATTTTCTTTCTTTCTAAAGCTTGTTTCAAGTGTTTAATAGAAACCTTATAGTATTTGTCATTGTCACCAACATCTAAAGCTCCGACGTCGAGTAACGCGGCTGTGACCGCAAAGCTTGACTTCACTTGGGTAAGCCGTAAAATTAAAACTAATGTTCTACGCAACTTAACTGGCGACTCTACGGCGATTATACAGTGACTAGAAATATGTATCTCGCAGAAATGTACATGTTTCTCGTTGAAGTTTAGTTGTAATTCTAAACACATAGCGGTCGAAGCAACTGCGATGGGCAATAATGTCCCTACTCCCCAATAGAAATGAAACATGTTTCAGTTTATAGATCTTGGCGACATGATAGGTATATATTTACTTCGACAACGGTCGCTCTACGTATACTATTCTTGGAAAATAATAATAGTATTTTATCTATCCAAATAAACCCTTCATGATGCGTTCAAGAATCGCACATTATGACCACCATGAAAATAAACTGTTTTGTTAGAACAAATTTCTTATCTGTAGAAATGTGTAAAAAATATTTCATTCAAATTTCGAACATGTCTGAAAAACAAAGAAATTTGATTTGACCTCTATTCTAATATCAGTCGAGATGACGTTTAGTCCGAAATGAATTGTCAAATTACTTACAAATTTCACAAATGTAATTAAGATATCGAACTACTACTACTGGGACCTGTGCATCCCTGTGACATTTAAATTGTGTAGCTTAAGTTTAGTATTGTAATAAGTGATTTATTTGGAAAAAACGGCTTACTGTTGAGTTTCTTGCGGCGCTTCTTCTCAACAGTGGTCTCTTTGGAAGCGCTGGTAGACTCAGACTTGTAAAAGTGCCTACAGGGCCTACTTACAGAATAAATGATTTGAATTTGAATTTGAATTTGAACGATATGAAAGTTGGAGCCGACTCTAGTTGTCACTGTACGTAATTAGGCATTAAAACACTTGTGTTATGTTATTATGAAACTCGCCTTCTCTCGGCTCGTTACATAAACCCGCACTCACGTTTAATGCCCTTCAATATGTACAGTCACCAAAATAAAGGCATTCTAGATAGCTTTGCTTACTCAAAACTTTTTTTTTTCTTTAAAACATCCCATCGTACTAATAGATATTTTGTCTTTTTTTGGGTCCTAATGAACATATTGAAATGCATCCCGAGACTGTTGAAAAGTGGGGATGGGGTCCATACAAAATCCCTTATCACCTTTTCTGTATAAGTACTTGTATAAAATTAAAATTATGTTTACGTTAATTCCAACGCAAACAGTGAGTTTTGTGGCGTGCGGACACAGGAGTTTTTGTGGCAAGAACGTCAATTAACTAGGGGCTTCCTTCCGATATTAAATGTATCGATAACTGTTTCAAATACTTACCTATTTCAAAGTGACATTTCATAGTAGATAGGTATTAAGTTCATCGGATAAACATCGATGTTATATAATGATAGGTATTATTTAATTTAAGTAATTCAAAGGCATCATTTTTTAAAGATTTTAAAATTGAAATAAACATCACCCAAAAACTTAATACTGCATAAAAGTTATGCAAGTTGCATGTTCATATTATACGTTATCTCATAGTCATAACTGTCATAAGAATCTACAATTTATCGATAAATTAATATCGTTCGGAAGTCCCTAGGACTATTTTGTTCGTGCCACAAAAACTCCTATGTCTGGTGACGTAGTTCACATTTGCTGGGCTCCTAGGTGAAAAGGCGCATCTACTATATGGGTTGTATTGCACATGCGCCCTTTCTCCGTAAGAGGTCAGTAGATGAACAACTACCCGGGTATTTACACAATAGTAGATATTTACTTCGAGTTTTTTCCAATTTATCCGATAGATTAGGAATAATAATGTACAGCGAAGGTTAAATGTTTGTCTTTTCTATTTACCACCATGGCCACCATGGTTAATTTTAAGATGTAAAATAAATAGGTACCTAATTTGTCTTGTCTTGTTTTGTATTTACCTAAAAAATTATTTATCCAGGTACAAATCTGGCTACTACGCCGCCCACCTCTAGTCACATTCCATCTCTCTTCTAATTATTAGTTAAAGTCTGACCAGAAAAATAAAAAGGCTTGCCATATTACGGAAATTAAATACTGTAATTTCTATTGCAATGCATGGAACACAGACAGTGAAATTATTATAAAATTATTAGGCGAACCCATTAGAGCTTTTACCTTTTTCTGGCCAGGCTTTACAAACTTCCATTTAACTTGCATTGTTCGTATGATCGTTCGTCGACTGATCAGATGATTGAGTCGGAAGGTGGCGACAGGATCTTCGATATACTTAGTGTGATCTTAATAAGTAGATAATGACTTTGCACAAAATAGTACAGTCGGCAGAAAAAGCTTGTTCAGAAAAGGATTTTTTTGACATAAACATATTAAACCAATTAACTAACTTTAGGTTTTTAGGGTTCCGTAGCCAAATGGCAAAAAACGGAACCCTTATAGATTCGTCATATCTGTCCGTCCGTCTGTCCATCCGTATGTCACAGCCACTTTATTCCGTAACTATAAGAGCGTATACTATGGAAACTTTGGAAGTAGATGTATTCGGTGAACCGCATTAAGATTTTCATACAAAAATAGAAAAAAAACAATAAATTTTCGGGGTTCCCCATACTTAGAACTGAAACTCAATTATTTTTTTCATCAAACCCATACGTGTGGGGTATCTATGGATAGGTCTTCAAAAATGATATTGAGGTTTTTATTATAATTTTTTTCTAAACTGAATAGTTTGCGCGAGAGACGCTTCCAAAGTGGAAAAATGTGTGTCCCCCCCCGTAACTTCTAAAATAAGGGAATGATAAATGTAAAAATAATATATGATGTACATTACTATGCAAACTTCCACCGAAAATTGGTTTGAACGAGATCTAATAATTAGTTTTTTTTTAATACGTTATAAATCGTAAACCGCATTTTACCTTTCATTCAATCAACTCCAATATAATAAAGAATAAAGAAAAACATTTATTTAGATGTATAGTGGTACGGAACCCTACGTGCGCGAGGCCGACCCGCACTTGGCCGCTTTTTAAATTAGGTAATATTACACTGAATTTATGCTTAACCCTGCGCTCATGGAACTTTTCTTTGTTACAGAAATTAACAACGCTCTTCCCGAACTGTTGCGAACATAGCCAACATGTTAATACAGTTTCCCCAGGCCTAGGACACGATTGGTACTAGTAATTTCTATTGGAAGAGAACGGAAGAGAAGAGAAGATGGACACGAAGGTCGAAGCACGAGATGACATTGAGCTCAGCGCGCAGGGGTCAAGCACCAAACCCAGGTTTTATTTTGCACTATCTTCTACAAATTGACCTAATCCCAAAGTAAATTAGACTTACTACTGTGGGTACTATCAGACCACTATAAACAAATTTATTATAAGTTAGGTAATAGACGCATTTGTTGCTATTATGATGGTAAAATAAATAGGCCTACTGCCCATTGTCTCGGCATTGCGGGTGGTAGGACCTTGTGCAGGGTCCGTCCGGATCGCTACCACCATCTTATCCATTAACCTACCGCCAAACAGCAGTGTTCGCATTGTTGTGTTCCGGTTTGGGGATAATACAGCCGGTGTAATGACTAGCATAGAGGCCATCCAACTTAGTCCTCAGGGTTGGCAACGCATTTGCAGTCATAGGCTTGCATTCTTGTGAATGTCTATGGGTCACAGTTTCCACTTACCATCAGGGGCCTGTGTGCTCGTTTGCCTTCTCTTTGCCATAAAAAAAATATCTAAGATTTCTCAGTCAAATCGATTTAAATCGATAGATTTTTGAGTCTATATGGATTTTAAATGGTTTTTTAATAGGCGCACAACTTAATAAATAGAGGTAAGCATGAAGCGCGGGGGTGAGATTCGATAAAACTCGCCTAGTCGGCATTGCCCTCTCTCCGAAACTCACGCATACCCTGGCTTTCAATTCAGTTGTACGCCTTTAATATTCATCATCATCATCAGCCTATACTAGTCCACAACTCACAGGCCTCTTCCATTGTACGCCACCGAGTACACAGAGGAATAATTACTTGTATCAAAGTAAATAAACGTTTATTCCACTGCATTCCTTAGTTTCTTATTTAGAGCCAACACTAATCTCACACCTTGTTCTAGTGACGTCGCTATAAAATCCGATCTCCCTGAAAGAGGCTCCTGGGCCTCCAAACTCGACTTCATCCTCTCCGTAGTCGGCCTGGCCATCGGTTTGGGCAACGTCTGGCGATTCCCCTACCTCTGCTACAAGAATGGAGGTGGTGCCTTCCTCATCCCCTACTTCCTTACTCTCATCCTCGCGGGGATCCCTATGTTCTTCATGGAGCTGGCCATGGGGCAGATGCTGACTATCGGTGGCTTGGGGGTGTTCAAGATTGCACCCATTTTTAAAGGTAACTTTGAGATCTGTGTTGAGATTGTCTAGTTAAGATGCATACCGTTAAGTTAGCGATTTTCCAAAATCGACCAAATGTGGACGTTAGCTGATGACAGGACGCTTTTGACCTCCACCTCCATTGGAGCAGACCTTTTCAAGATTCTGAACTCCTAATTATACAGTGATTAAACACTCATCCGTCAACTTCATAAATTTCAAGTCAATAGAAAATAGAAACGTTAGCACTGTCTGTTTTATATTGATTCGTTATTTCTACAAAAAAGTTAAGTAAGTCAAATAACTCATAAATCCGTAAGTTTTGTCTAAATTACAGAAGAGTTAAATAAGATCATACTAACATAGCTACGTATTAGTTAACGATAAAATTTGTTAATAACTATTTGATTGATTGACAAAAAAATTAAACGTCATATTTGCATGCAATAGTGAATGTTTTTTGTTCGGAAAATATTTCAACCGAGGCAAAACAATCCATTTATTTAGGGAGTTGCCACTGGCAACCATCACAATGGAATAAAAGCAAAACGGGTTGCAATTACCAGAAGATCGCTTATTCATTTCCTCATTCTCGGAATTGAAACTTTATCCGAATGAATTAGGGTATGTTTTATTATGATTCAATTAAATAAGATACGGTATTCAAATTGAAAGGGACCTTCTTTTGTTATCGAATGTTTTCAGAATTGCTATTAATTCGACGAAACCGCTGAAAGGGTTTTCTCGTCTGAATTGAGATAAATTGTCGGCATTTTAAATGTTTTTGGGAATGTTGAAGTTTTAGGTGAGAAGGGTTCGAGATAATCAGGTTTTGTAACTGGCGGGAAAATATATCTACCCTTTGTTGTATACACGTAAGCTTTGCACTTTCATTCCTATTGTTTAGAGATTTTTGCATATACGTTTGACGCTATGGCTTGAGTCTCGCTGCGATAGGGTCGTATTTAGCTAATCCTAATACTAATGTCCAGTGTAAGACACGTAAATAAGTGACAGAGAACCTTCTTGTTTGTCACCTTTTATAACGGGCAGCTTACTCATTATCTTGATCTTTTAAACTTATCAGTTAATTAAATCTTTAGAATTATTAACAAATTTTATTTGGTCTACCAAGGATACATTTGGGTCATATTTGTATGACACCCGAATAAATAAGGTTGAAGAGTTTGCCCGGCGTACCCTTTTTATTTATCGTGACGTTAAGAGAGAATCAAAATACGGAAAAAAATTGTAGATTTGTGTTGTTAATGTATTATATTCGTTAATACACACTTCCTCATTTAGTACCTTGAGGTAAAGTGGTGCTTCTACTTCGATTTGTCTGCAGGCATCGGATATGCGGCGGCAGTGATGTCCTGCTGGATGAACGTGTACTACATCGTCATCCTCGCCTGGGCCATCTTCTACTTCTTCATGTCCATGCGATCAGGTATGGCGTACTATATTTCTATTTCCGTCTATATTTTAGTCTATTCCGAGTTATCGTATGCAGAGTAGGCCAGGCCTCTTTAAATCTACGTGTTTAATCAATTTTTTAATCTATTTAAGTTTTGCTTCGATGGGTTTACTAATTTTTTTTAATGTTACATAGTTGACTGTTAGTTTCCTCTAAATAACGATAAAGCGATTGAGATTATGTCCTTTTTGGTGTTTTCTGAATAACTATACCCGTAAATTTGATTTCGTGTAATCTACAAAACATACACTAGAACTTGGAATTCACATGTTTGCTACAGTATTTCGTTAGAAGAAAAATGTAACAACACGTGATAAAGCACATAATTAATTATAAGCTCCTGTGTCAGACTGCAGAAGCCTGGACAACCAAGAGGAGTTAAAAATAATATGCTTTATTTAATATTGGATATTCAACAAGCTCTACATTATTTGGATTATTCCTTTAATATTCCTCGCTGCAGAGGTCCCCTGGCGCGACTGTGACAGACTGCAGAAGCCTGGACAACCAAGAGGAGTTAAAAATAATATGCTTTATTTAATATTGGATATTCAACAAGCTCTACATTATTTGAATTATCCCTTTAATATTCCTCGCTGCAGAGGTCCCCTGGCGCGACTGTGACAACTATTGGAACACGGCCACCTGCGTGAACCCCTACGACCGTAAGAACCTCAACTGCTGGACCTCCTTCAACGAAACCACGTTCTGCGTGCTCAACGGAAAAAACGTTACCAAGGTGGCGCTGTCCGACCCCGTGAAGGAGTTTTGGGAGTGAGTATACAAAACAAATTTCTTCTTCATCATCAACTTATTCACCACTCTTTTTATCCATTAATTTGCATGCCATTGTCTCCAGTTTTGGACATTCTTCACCAAGTTTTTGCCCAGCAACTTGTTTGTTACATTGTTTCCTATGTTACATAATGTGGTTACTGACTTGAATTGAAAATTTAACATTTGCCGATTTTAAGGGAACAAGTATAAATAAAAATAAAAACATATGGGATATTGGCCAATTTTTTGTAAGATTATCACGAGGATGCAGTATTAAGCACAACGCAGTAGCTGCGACATCGTTTTCTTTAACTTCTGCAACTGCAATCTTTACGAATATTTCTAATTATATTGCTCCTTATTTGAAAGTAAAAAAGGCATACCAGGAGATTATAGAGTGAAAGAAATTTACTTGTGTAGACAAGAAAACTAGAAAAGAATAGAATAGAAAGCATTTACTTTGCTAAATATTCAAATACATATTGTTACATTGTGTGAGTGTGTGTCGTCGTGTGTGTACTATGTGTCGTACCACCACGCATTTGCACCTCCACTCTAATTAAACAACAGCAAAAAATATACTAATGTATTCAGTACCTACACACTAACTGCTTAAATTTAATTATTTCTGTTTCTTGAAGTTCAATAGAAGATTAACTCAACCTGTATTTATATTATTAAGCATGAAATTAATCACTTCATGCTTCCTGCTCAAATCCATTATTTTGCGTTCATCGCAGTTCATTGGTTCCCTCCTGATATTAACTCCGCTTCACTGAACACGTCGTCAGGAACACTCCAACAATGAATAAAGATCAGCTCCCCTAGGGAACAGTAGACACGTGGAAAATCACATATCTTCTTGAATTACGGCACATTTCATTAGGCTTAATTATTTCACCAGATATCCGCTTCGGAGAAGACATTAGTGAATGTTTTTCAATTTTCATGCAGAGCCTTGTTTTGGGAAAACGTTTATTGTGTATCAGAAATTTCTTTTCAATCGGTATTGTTTACAATTTCATTTGTTATTTACGTTGAATTGAAATATAATGACTTTTATTATGAAATGTGGTTCGAACGGTATATATGTATTACTTTTGTTTTCCATTTTTTTTGGTTGCATTTTCTGTTACGTAAGGTGATAATAAAACTATCGCAGTAATTACTGCTAATACTTTAGTTGTCATAAAACGGGTTCTTACCCGTGGAGTTATGTTATATCATAATGAGTGCCATATCGTAGACATATGAGGAACACATTTTATGACTGAAATAACAAATAACTGAAATATCATTTATTTTAAATGTAGAACACTCGCATACAGTGTGTAAATCCAATACGAGCAAATATTTTAACGACGGTTAATATGCATCCTAATTAACATAAAAACATGTGTATCGTTAACCTAAGTTGTAATTTTTTTTTTCATACTAATTAATTCGCCACGCAATGTATTACAAATAACTCAATTAACCTGCAATTAACTGCGACTTAAATCTTCGTTTCAACTGACAAGGTTTCAAGTGGTTTGGGAAAACTCGGTTAGACTCGGGTCGCAGTCGTAGTTATGTGTATTTAAAACTTATTTAGAATGAAAAGCAGTGGAAATGCTTTTTATTTTGTTGTTAATTTAATAAAAAACACCTAGTTCATGCACATACTGATTCCTTCACACTTACAGAAATTAAAAAAAATTATCTTCGTTTAATCCTTAGTTGATCCACGATGTTCCAAACTCAGCGATGTAAATCAGGGGAAACCATTGTAAAATCACAAGACAATGTAGATACCTGTTCTCCATAATAATGCAAAATTATAACGTTTTTCTTAATAAAAATCTATCAACAAACAACCAAGGCACACAGCATTGATTGATACTTTAGGTTATGTGACTGACGGCCACTCGTAATGACATAAGGTCAACATTGGCTATACTCACCTGCCCTGCCAAAAGAGTTTTCTATCTTATTGGCACTATGAAAAATATTTTCGTTTCAAGCAGAATTTTTACTAGCTTTTGCCCGCGAGTCTGTCCACGTAGAAATTGTTTATCGCTTATATCGGGATAAAAACTGTCCTATGTGTCATGAGTCATAATAAGTCGATCCGTGGGTGTCGAATTCCTACAAAACCGTTAAACCGTTTTTGCGTGATTGAAACACAAACATCCACGGTACTTTGCCCGAGTTAACTTTGTAACTTCTTTCATTTCTTTTAATCTAATCTTTATTCTACAGAATAATTGTACCGAAGGAAGTTAGACACCTACTTAATTCAAAGTTTTGCATACTACAATAATAACATTTAAGTACTTAATCCCACTAATCCCACTAATAAATGTAAAAAATTCTCATTCTTTGCCCGTGGTTCTACTGCGTAGTCCTACTGACCAATGATTTCTATTTCAATATCAAATTGACAGGGTTGACGGATCTCCGCTGGCGCGGAGCTCCTATTTCTGGGCGTTTTAGCCCTTCAGGCCAGCTGCAAAACTAACATAGCTTAAACCTAGGTACCTCATATTTATGATACTATTTTCGATCAGTAACGATGATTTAATAAATCGTGACACTGCTGTATTGTGTTATTAGCTATACACAAGCGTAGTTCTTTACCAGTGCAAAGGTTACGACCAGCGACTGTATCGCGGGTTTTGCAACTGTATGGTGATTTCATCGCTGAAAAAGATGCTATGGGTGATCTTCCTAAGGGACATTAAGACCTTTAATGAGTAAATGGCGAACTGGACAATAACGCGAATATCAAATTTAATTTTATTTACAAACATAGGTACTGGTACTCTAAAAAAGATACTGTTGAAATTTTCACTGCCGCCGGTGTACATGCCTGAGATAGCTGTTCTCCACGTGTCGACCGTGTACTTCAATACAGGCTTCACAGCGTCGTTTAATGGAGTCTATGACATGGCTGAGATCGGTCGTTTGTCTCAGTTTTTCAAAAACTTCGGTTATTTTGTTTTTGAGCTGTTCCACCGACGTCCTAGGTTCCGAGTACACCTCGTTCTTAACTGCCCCCCAAAGAAAAAAATCGAGTGGCGTTAAATCGGGAGAACGAGCCGCCCAGCGACGTGGGCCAAACCTCCCGAGCCACCTGTCCTCAAACATTGAATTGAGGACATTTCGCACGCGAATTGCCGAGTGAGCCGGAGCACCATCCAGCTGCAGCCATGTCTGCCGGCGTTCTTCTTCGGGCAGCGTATTAACGTAGTCTGCTAAAGGCCCATTCAGAAGCTGTATAAACTTGTCTGTGTTTAGGTTACCGTCGATAAAAATAGGCCCGATAATACGATTGCCATGAATCGCAGCCCAAACGTTTACAGCCCAACGATACTGGTGCCCAGTTTCTTTTAAATTGTGAGGATTTACCCGTGACCAGTAATGACTGTTACGCTGGTTCCAGACCCCATTCCGTGTGAATGTACTCTCATCAGTCCAGATTATCTTGGCCAAAAAATCGCCGCCTTCTCGATGTTGGCTGAGCAACCACTGACAAAGTGCAATTCGTGGCGGCAAGTCCCTGGAGAGCAAAGCGTGAGCCTTTAAAAATTTGTAAGGATGTTGCTTGTCGCGCTTGAGGATATTGTGCACCACCGTTTGACTCACATTAAAGCGTCGCCCAGCATTCCTGGTACTATCCTCTGGGTTAGACGAAAAATGGAGCAGTATTCGATCTTCTGTTTGAACGGGAACCTCTCGATTCACTGCTGCACCATCAGTTCTTCCGGTCACAGGCAAATCCTCTCGAACTCGCTGTAATGCGTTCACAATCACTCGAGCGCTACTCGGAACTCTGCGATTCGGGAACCGCTCTCTGTACAAACTTAACGCTCTGTTTCCATTTTGTTGAGCTTCACCATATGCTAAAATCATATCACTCAATTCCTGAGCACTAAAATTAGATGGTCGCGGCATTTTAGATTTATGTAACTGTTTTCCAGCATATTTTATGTCATAGTTGGATGCTGTTACGCAAAAATGCGTTATCCCACAATTATTTAGCAATAAAATGTCAAGTATGTACGTTAGTATCTCTTAGTAGTCTGTGATGTCAACCCACAACAAGAGTTCTAAGGGTTGACACTTTATTGCTAAATACTTGTGGATTGACACATTATTGCGTAACAGCATCCAGTTATCCTTTTTTACTACATGATGGGTTTTCTGTATGCAGTAGTGCAATTCCTCATATCTAAACTGTTTTCATAATAAAGAAGTATGTAGGTAGGTACAATACAACTTCTTCGTCTATGGTCATCTGAATTGATTATGAAATTGTCATTACCACAGGTCATGACTCTTTTGACAGTTACAGTTCTTTGTTGATAAATACCACATTAAATCCGCTAAATTAATACATAATCTGTAAATGCAATATTATCCATTAATAAAACCAAGCCCACAAAAAAGATCATGTCAATAATGTGTGAATAATGTATGTGTGTGATAGATGACACACTGGATACCTAGTAAAGATAAGTAAGTAGTATGTACGACAATTTACGTGCATGGGTGCATTAAATTATGATCGTTTCACGTTAAAATCAATAATAATACAAAATAAAACGTTTTTGTTTAGAGAACAATTCTAATTTTTCACGTTAAATGCCATAATTACGCTAGTTTGGCTGCCGATATACGAAAGGTCTGAAAAAGTTATGCATTATACATTGCTGCTCGATGGGACCTTTAAAAATTAATTGCGCTCTATGTATTAGAGTTATTAACGAAATTCCACATTTACATGACTTGTAGAGCTATAACCTACGTCTAGTTTAAATGTTTGCTCGTATTCCATTTACACACTGTATAAGCAATCGTCTCACTTCATGGTAGGACGGTGACGTCGATCGATTCACCATCATATAACTTATTTATTATGATGATTATCTGATGAAGGGAGTTTGGTCCATAAGCAATTTAACTACATAAGACCACATATAAAATAGTAAAATATGAATAGAATAGAATATAACAGAAATATTTATTTGCCGCTCAAACGACATAAATACAAAAGTCAAACGTCGTGGCGTTGAAACGGGGTCTCTTAGTACAGGTGTAGTGCATAATTGCTTTCCCTCGTATTTTCACGGAAACGTACGAAGGTGTCATGCTATTTCAGTCAACCGCAGTACTTTTTGTACTGTGACCGATTGAAATAGCAAGACGCGTTCGTACGTTTCCGTGAAAATACGAAGGAAAACAATTAAGCACTACATCTGTATTGTGATTTAGTTAGAGCCATGGCACTGGTTTTTAGAGGGACTTAAAATTAACTGAAAACCATGGGCAGAAACTAAGGAAGGTCTAGCAGTGAACCACAATAATAGGCTAATTTTAAAACTACTGTATTAAACTGGGTTCACAACATTTTTTGCGCCTCCTCGTATAGTAAATAATATTTTCATGCCCCCTTTGTTTTTTTCCTGACAAAAAACAAACCTTCATTGATTTTAACATCATCGACCGATGACGTAGCGTTGTGGTACACATAATTTATCACAATCAATGTGTTATTATTATTATGATTTATGTTACATTTATACATTCAATGGATTTTTTTTTCACGAATTAAAAGCATTCCGCAACCTTGTATTGTTATCTTTCTACGCTCCCTTAGCCCTTTCGGACAGCATCAAGTCTTTTATTTATTTATTTATTTATTTATTTTTATTTATTTTAAAAAGTTTTGTAAGTAGGCCCTGTAGGCACTTTTACAAGTCTGGGCCGAGTTCACCAACCAATTTAATAGGCGGTTAAGTCTTAATCACCCGTTAGTCAATACATTTGACAACCGTTAAACTGCTAACCGCCCGTTTAATTGTTGGTGAACACTGCACTGTGAGTCTACCAGCGTTTCCAAAGAGACCACTGTTGAGAAGAAGCGCCGCAAGAAACTCAACAGTAAGCCGTTTTTCCCAAATAAATCACTTATTACAATACTTACTAAACTTAAGCTACACAATTTAAATGTCACCGGGATGTACAGGTCCCAGTAGTAATAATAATTAATTATATCAAAATGTCGGATTAAAATAAATAATACAATTTCGGAGATGTAAACAGTCTCCAAATGTCAAATTAAAATTAAGAATTAAATATAATTTAAAAAAAACTCAAAACAAGGGAGATGTAAAAAGTCTCCACGGTCAATTTTGGAGATGTAAAGAGTCTCCAGATGTCAAATTAAAATTAAATAAGTACAATAATTAAAAAAAAAACACAAAAAATAAAATAAGGGAGATGTAGAAAGTCTCCACGGTCAATTTTGGAGATGTAAAGAGTCTCCAGATGTCATATTAAAATAATAGGTAATCATACAGGGAGATTTATATAGTCTCCACGGTCAAAAATGATACTGTATCTTATTGAATCTTTCTACTAAATAAATAATATGACTCGTATTGATTTGTTTTTAAGGTAAAAATTATTTGTTTTATGCTTATTGTTATCACGGAAAAAAGGTTTATTTTCAATCACAATGACCCGCACGCTATCCGTATCATTGTGTTTCCTAAAACATTGAGGTTAGGAAGGCGCGAACCACTGGTTGTGAAACCAAGTCTAACATTTCGTCTTCTTCTTCAGACGTCGCGCGCTCCAGATCTCCAGTGGCATTGAGCACATCGGCAACATCCGCTGGGAGCTGGCCGGGACCCTGCTGCTCGTGTGGATCCTCTGCTACTTCTGCATCTGGAAGGGCGTGCGCTGGACCGGCAAAGTGGTCTACTTCACTGCGCTGTTCCCTTACTTCTTGCTCACCATTCTATTGATCAGAGGTAAGTTTTACGATCCAACCTTAAAAGTCCGTTTTTTTTTTAAATATTGATATGTCCGAATTTGTATTTTTCCGAAAGCTATTTCATGCTGTATTTATTTAGGTATTATATAGGTCAGTTTTGATTTATAAGTGACATCCAAACAGATAAAGTTTCAAAGCAATGCATTCGGAATTATGAAAATTCAGAATTTTGATCAATTTGGAATGATGTAGTGCAACCAAGTTTTACATTTCGATGCCGGTTTTCTCTCCAATTCAGAGGCTCGTTGTTCCTGGTTATTCCTTTACTCTTGACTTTAATCAAATTTGAATGCTACCTCAGTGGATTACTTAAGATAATAAATCTACTGGTTTGACTGCTGGTAAAGACAAAATATGGGATTAAATACTTGGGTTTCATAGCATAAGATATGACACAGAACTGGATAGTCTGAAAGTCCTGGAAGCTAGAAGTCACTATGTTTCTTGTGAGTGCTCCCATTATTATCTTCACGCAAAAGGAAATAGGCCGAGGCTCTTGCTTCCTTTGTAAGATGCACGCACGTCTGTTGCTGGACTTTGACTTACTAAAAGCCAAGCTGTAATTGACTTACTAATTCAAATTATAAGATGGTATTTGATTATGATTGCTTGCTGAACGAGAAAAGGTCGACTATTCCACTAAACTAAAATTCAGTGGATTTGTAACCGAGAGAGCATGCAAGTTTTTCGCCGGCAACTATGCGCGGTTTTAGAATAAATTGCTACCTATATTACTTTTAGTAAAGGGCTTTTCAATCAATAAATCCATTGTTGTCTTTCCCAGGTATAACCCTGCCAGGAGCGATGGAGGGCATCAAGTTCTACGTGATGCCCAACATGTCGAAGCTGCTCGAGTCGGAGGTGTGGATCGACGCGGTGACGCAGATCTTCTTCTCGTACGGCCTGGGGCTGGGCACGCTGGTGGCGCTGGGCAGCTATAACAAGTTCACCAACAACGTTTACAAGTTGGTTTCCTACTGATTTCACATGACTTGTTATTTCTGTAGTGGTAGGCAGAGACCGCTTCTTTCTACTTGCTAGGAGCCAGACAAACTTCTCTCGCTTTCTCCACACTCATAAGGATCTTCATACACGTGCGTCTTTTTAGGGTACGCCTGACCTCGCCAATGGGATCCCTTTCAATTGCTGACACATATTTCATATGTTTTACTGGAACAAAACAACTAACACACTTTGGCATTTATTATATTAGAAGATTTATACAAGGCATATTGTAGTGAAATGTCCCTCGTCCTAAAGTTGCGTAGTTTTCGGATGTGATCATCGTAATGATAGTTAAAATTATGTCATTAGTAGGCAGTGTGAATCAATGAAAAGAGGAATCACGTAAGCAGTACCTACAGAGTTTATTGCACAGAACAATCTACTATTTGTTTTTGCAAACAAAGCTGTTCTTGTTTGCATGTATTGCTGCTGTTGGTATTTGCACTTTTCTTAGCCAACTAAATCTGGATAAAACTGGTTCTTATGTACATTTGTGTTTAGAGTCACCACTAGTTTGCTGTTTTAGTATGTCATGGAAAGGAAAGGGACTGTTTGCTAACTTATCTTGTTATGATACTTATGATCCCAATAGCTTTGTGACCATATAAAACTATCTCTCCTATTCGCAGAATAAGGTTTCCATAGCGGGCTGAAAATGCCATTTCCATCCCTAAGGCTGAAAGTGATTAAAACTAAAGAATTGACTGTTTTCACGACCATGGAGAAATTTTATACAGTCATTACGAAATACCTAGGTTCATTGAACTCTTTTTGAAATTGTGTCAAAACACTCATAATTATTACAATACAATTACCGTAAAACTACGCATCTATGGTCCTAGCCTGCAATCCAAGTTTCCAAATTACATTATTCTAAAATATGATACCTTACTGCTATTATTGCTGGGAATATGTACCTACTGTTTGGCCTAAATACGATTGCTCTAAACTCTAGCTGTAGCTAAAGCTATTATATTTTTAGAATAATGTGATAAGTAAAATTGGACCATTGTTATAGGCCAGGACCATAGTTGGGTAGTTTTACGGTACCTAAAGACAAAGTTGGTGAAAATAACATACAATAATTATGTTTACTTATTTTTTTTCTGTCGAAATGATAAGTGCAGTGTTCAACTCGGGTTAAAATATCAATTGTACGCTCGAACTACACAGGGCCCGGCCAATGTGCATGACGCTAACTAGCGTTTCTATTCGTTTCGTTTTTAAACCAATCGAGTCACTGGTAGATGACGTGACACGAAAAGCCACGTGATCTACCAGTGACGCGATTGGTTTAAAAACGACGAATAGGAACGCTAGTTAGCGTAATACATCTTGGCAGGGCGCTCAGGCACACTCGCTAGATATAAATATCCCTTGGTTAATATATAAAATTTAAAACTCCAAAGTGAAATGTTGCCACTCTTTTAACGCATTGCTTGCCTTCCAGAGACGCACTGATAGTGTGCACGGTGAACTCGAGCACGTCCATGTTCGCTGGGTTCGTGATATTCTCCGTGGTCGGCTTCATGGCGCATGAGCAGCAACGGCCCGTGGCTGAAGTGGCAGCTTCAGGTAAGCTCGTCAGAGAAAGTATAATGTATTTTAAGTTTCGATAAGATCTAAATTTTATAATTGTGTTAAGTTAGCTGACGAGTGTGTGGACCTGGTGTCCGTTCTTGGGAGCCGTTGTGGCAATGAAAACAAATACGTGTCATTCAAAAATACAATCCTCAACATGTACGTTTCGATGTTTGAGAATAAAATTAGTTTCATTTATGTTTTAAACATCATTTAGATTGCTTGTCTTAATTGGATGTATCTTTTCAGTTTTTTTTGTAAAATATGACTTTATATAAATAATAAATACTATGGTAGTATGTGTAATTATCATCCTTGCCTAATATTGGTATTTATTTATAAGTTATTTATGTGACTGGAGCATAATAAGAGGCATTAATACACGAGTGTGGTTTTATGAAACGAGCCGAAATTATGACATGGATGTAGATAAAATAAATTAGTAATTATAATTATTAACATAGTATCACAACATTTCAGGACCTGGTCTGGCCTTTTTGGCTTATCCATCAGCAGTGCTCCAACTGCCGGGCGCTCCGCTCTGGTCCTGCCTGTTCTTCTTCATGCTGCTCCTCATCGGCTTGGACAGCCAGTTCTGCACCATGGAAGGCTTCATAACGGCCGTCATCGACGAGTGGCCTAAACTCCTCAGGAGAAGGAAGGAGATATTCATTGCGATTACTTGTGGTATATCGTATTTGGTCGGACTGTCTTGTATTTCTGAGGTAAGTTGTTGAGAAATGAAAATGAAAATATTCATTGGTAACTTGCAATTTTATCCTTAGTCCTGAATCCTGAGCTAGGGAGACGTGTGTAATACACAAATTTAAAGTAACACTTTTAATAAAATAGTAGACTTTACAGAGCCTTATGTTGCTATTGCTATCACATATTTTAATAAATAAATGGGTATGTTTTATGTTCACTTTGGAATTTCTAATAGGTTCTCTTTCTGGTGGTAGTCGTGACGCATGAGCCAGTCGCTGATACTAAGCTTGCTAGGTGGCTTTGACACGCGATCCAATTAATGGTTTACATCTCAAGATGATAATGGTTATATTACGACTAACGAGCTGATAAAGATAAAAATCAAAATGTCCAATATCTCTCGTGTCGAAAATTGTTAAGGTTCTTGAGATATTAGCGCAAATGAGAACTATGTGGACGAAATTGAATGTAAAGTACTATTCGTAATAGAACGTCAGCTAGTTGTTAGTAATGCAACACGGAGAGGAGATAGAGGAGTATATTGTTATGACTGTTAATTTCTTTTACAATTTATGACCTAATATTTAATTCCTTTTGTCACAAGTTTTTTTTCTGTATGAATTTGTATCTAAACTTAAAATGATAAAAACTCTCCAGGGCGGTATGTACGTCTTCCAAATCCTGGACTCCTACGCTGTTTCTGGCTTCTGCCTGTTGTTCCTCATCTTCTTCGAGTGCGTCTCCATCTCCTGGGCCTTCGGCGTCAACCGTTTCTACGACGGCATCAAGGAGATGATTGGATACTACCCAACTATCTGGTGGAAGTTCTGCTGGGTTGGATTCACGCCTGCTATTTGCATTGTGAGTTAATTAAATGTTTGTGTTTTTGTGATTATTGAAGTAATTATTTCACTTAATTTTTATTTATTTATTATGAGCTTACTACTACCGTTGCTAGAATATTAACTTAGAATTCATTATGAATAATTCCCTTCAAAATTACGAGTAACATTTTTATCAACTTTATATATAAGTATTTTTTGTCACTTGGGCGTACCTTAAAACTGCAAATAAAGTTACAAATTCACTACTTAAAACAAACAATTCTGAAACCAACTTGTGGTGCTGAATGAAAAAGTTCATTTCTATAAAAACAAATTCAAAACGTTAGTTACTCGCTGGGTCCTGAGCTAGGATACCCTGTGTTACAGGACCCAAATTATAATAAATATAAGCCACAGTTTTTAATCTAGGTTATACAGAATTCTTAATCTAAATGAAACGAAATATTTCTTTGTGAGTTTTATATATGTGATATTCTCTATGTATTTTAAAACTATTTGCTTTTATAATTATCTATATCATTGAACCCAAGCCTGCTTAATTTGTGACAAGGACAATTTATGATATCATTCCCTAAATTTGATTTATTTGAAAATATTGATGACCACTTAAAAACTTTGACTTTTCTTCATTCAGAGCGTGTTCATCTTCAACTTGGTGCAGTGGACCCCTATTAAGTACATGAACTACGAGTATCCCTGGTGGGCACACACCTTTGGCTGGTTCACCGCGCTGTCCAGCATGTTGTGCATCCCTGGGTACATGGTGTACTTGTGGAGAGTTACGCCCGGGACCACTTCCGAGGTAAACTTACAAACTGAAACACAATCTCATAAAATGTATTCTAAAAACACACTACGATACAATACAGAAATGGTGAAAAAAAAACACAAGACGCTATACGCATACGCTAAATCAACGTTATACTTGTTAAATCGCGTGACTCATTGTGTTAGTTGATCAAGGTAGACTGCTGATACTAACCATATTCATAAACGCACAATAAACCTATTATATTATTATATTATTACTATATTATTTTATTTTCTTTGCCCCGCGGCGACTTGAACAGCTACTACCGCGGGAATATGGCGTTTCCACAATGAAGTGATTTCGCCAGTGACAAGTATATATGAGTATAAATCAATATAGTAATGAAACACAATCCAATCTTCTCTAGGAAGATTGGTGGCAACGTTGTACGGTGATATGTAGGACAGAGGCCAAGATAGTTTTAACCTCTGTACCACTGCGAGTCCACTTGAAACGAGAAGTAAGATGCCAGGATACACGAAATAAATCCAAGTCTTCTATCACGTTGCAACACAAAGGCATTAAAAGTACAAATCACTAACAAAAAAGAACTTTGAACACCTAAATACACAAAAATAAAAACTAAAACAAATTACACATCCGCAATCTTTTGACGTTGCAAATGGCCTCCCCTATTATAGTTGAAGAATTATTTTTCTTTTTCCGTCAAATTCAAATGTCACAATGACATATAAGGACCAATGATATTATAAGAACACATTAGCTAATACGCATTGATGAATAAAGGGTGTAGGTAAGCTTTTCTTATTGGTGTGATCAATGAATTTTTTATCTGTGGCCTGTCTTGATTGGTAAGCATTAGACATTGAATTTTCTACCTAAACAACAAAGTAATCGTTCCTCGCTTTGTAGGGTGAATTAAATCTTATATTTTTTGTTGTCCAAAATGAATACTTACACAATTTATGTACTTTTATGTCCTTCCACTATTAATACCAGCGTTTATGTCATGAATACTTAATCGCAAAATAGTGAGACCTCAACGTTACTAACTCATTTCTTTTACCGCATCGGTATTCATTGTCTGCTTTACATTTATTAAACAACTTCTAAAATTGTCAGCATTTTAACAGACCTTCACCATTAATCATACATGTTAGTTCAGAGATATTAATGTTATCTGAAATAGTTGTGTTGAAATCACTTTGTATTTATTTATAGAAATTCCACAAAATCGTGCGCATTCCGGAGGACGTCCCGTCCCTCCGTACGAAGATGCAAGCCGAGGAGATTCAGAAGCATGGCAAGGCTTAAAAACTAGTCTTATGACCACGATCTCAAGGGGACGTTTCGGCATTTCAACCTAGTATAGTTGGCAGTAAGATTTAAATTAAAGTGACTTAATCTGGGTCGGTTAACTGTGATTCGTAACGCTAGATGGCGGTGTAGTTAGCCTCCCGTTTTAGGCAACGTGATTGTGATTTGTCATAATTTCGTTTGACATAATTTTAATCTGACTTTTAACTATGCGAAAACGGTCAAGAGAATCGAGTATATTCTAAATCTACGCACAATTTTTCGAACACCTTATTCGGTGTGCAGAGATTTTACAAAAATAATTGTTAAATAGACCGCATTCCAAATGTGTTTAAATACATGAAAGTTTTAGATTATTACTTGAATTTTAAGTTAATTTTAATTTTTGACTTGGGTGCGTTGCGATGCGTTCATGTACGTTAGGTTTTTACGCTATATTTCTATATTTAGGGGTTGTGTCTAATTTAAAATTAAGTATCTCGCATGGAAATATGTTATGGGACGGTGTTCCAAACTCTGTTACTATTGTTGTCTTCCATAAATCTTAATGGTATTTAAACTTGTATTCAATTGTATTTATAATTATTATTCAATATCGCTAAGAAAACTATTCGAAATGTATTTTACCAGAGATATATCAGTGCCAAAGATTGAACTATGTACTAGTCTAGCACTTTGTATGGAATCTGTGACTGTAATGACGCCAATTTATATGCCTGTATTGTGTGTGTGTCAAGCTATTTAATCATGTTGTCCTTAAAGGAGTTGAATATAGTTGAAATTGGTGTTTTGTGAGTAGTTTAAATGTTTAAATTGTATTTAATATTATAAACGCAACAGGACGCGTAATTTTTAATCCGTATGTGTGTGTATTAGAAAATATATTGTAACATTATATGTCATTGGCACAAGCGTGCCACTATTAATTGATATTGTTCGAATCTTAAAACTTTATTTACTCATATACACGATTGAGAGACAAAATTTATAAGCCACTTATTTATAACTTGGTTACGTATAATCTTGAGAAATATAACATTTTTTGTAGGGTTAGATAAATTTGTAAATTATATCTTTTTTTCTGCTATATACTCAATTTGGTTATTCAGCTTTAATAATGTTATTTCCGTATTTTTAGTTGGATAAATAATAACTGTTTGTTTTTAATGAAAATAATGAGTTTTAAATAGTAGACATTGAAAAATAAATGCCATGTTCCCTTTTACGCTGTTCAAAATAATTTTGACCTAATTCTTTTTTATTTAAAGATTTACAACTATATTTTATGTTTAAAAGACCAAAATATCAAGATATATTTCAGATGACATCTACTGTAGGTTTTTTAAAAACAAGAACAATAACTATACTATATACCTATAACTTAACTCAAAAGTAAACGTGTACAGGGCACTAACAAATGGATCAATTTCTGCCAAAAATAGGACAACGAAAAACGATCTATTTAAAATCGTTGTGCGACCTATTAGAAAATATTAATTAAATTCAAACCAAAAGAACTTAAATTGTGTTCAAATTAGTAAACTTACAATGTAATTAAACAGTCCTTTTCTCTAATTATAATCGTCAATTTCTTAAATAATAAAAAAAACATAGTGAACATTCGTAGTTGTTTATTAGAAATTATATGAAATATAAATGTATTTTATGGTAGGTTAAAATGTATTTAATCCTATGCTAGGTTTATAAAAAACCATTTAAATAGGTGGAAAGTGTCAATTTAGTGCAGTTTATGAGATTATACAATTACTGATTAAAAATGGTATTCTACAAAACAAAACAAATATTTCACATTATATCAAAACTTAGGGGTACCTTATATGGAAGTTCGAAATCGCACATTATGAAATTGTTATAAAAACTTAACTTAAAGTATTGACAATAGATATTTTAAAACTAGCGTTTTTTCAGCTTAGCTACCAGTGTTGTTTAAGATAAATGTGCTTCCATGTATTTAAAATACTATTTATATAAATATACATAATTTTTAAGATTTAAATTTAAATTTAGTTGCATACTGTCATGTACTTTATTTTAATCTAAGTCAGCGACCCATAAAATATACGAAATTATTTATGACATTATGTCAAATGAAATTATGTTAGCCAGTTTATATAAAATGTTATTTTGAATTCCAAAAGTTTATTTCCTAGCAGTTTTTGTTATTTTGTCATAAATACTTTCACATATCAGATCGTTGTGTTGTCAGTTACGCATTCAGTTAAAGTTCATTTTAAGTGTTGCCATATGATGAATAGTGTTGAACGTAATATTTATTTCATTAAATAGTTAATAAATCACGTTTCTTTTTTAATATTGAACTATATTCCTGACGTTGTCAAAGGCGTAAAGAAAAAACAAACAGGCATAGTGCGAGTTAAACACGCACATGATGGGTTCCGTTCAGAGTAATTTATCAGATTAAAATACCTAAATTTAGCAACTAATAACAATTAAAACGTTTCGGTTAAAAAACACACTATTACTACACAAAACAATAATGGGAGGAGACTGCACAAGACAGGGCTACGTGGAAGGAAGGGAGGGAGGTCTTTGCCCAACAGTGGACTATTAGATATAATCTTTCTTAGTTTACTTAAAAATTCAAAATGACAATCAATGAGATTTTGGTGAGCATACTAGCGAATGTGCCAAGCCTGTCAGCACCATAATCTGATGGTAGATCACGTCGACCGCTTATGTCGTCATACATTTCGAGTTTATAGGAAACAGTAACGTTAATAGCGTTTTTATCTTGGCTTGGTCTACTGATGACTTAAAATGTTCGCTGTCAATCTGTCAACACATATTGTTACGATCCCTTGCGCATGTATTAGTGAGAGATTTTGTAGGCATAACCGAGACGCGTTTCTATTAGTTTTGACATAGCGGTCGACGTCTACGTCCATTTTATACGTTCATTTTATCGATTTTCGATAATCACTAACTTTTACAGCGATGTGCGACCTGACTTGATATAAGTGAACGCATCTTCTATTCTTCTGTTATAATTTGTAAGCGTCGTATCGGGTCATCGGGTCAACCATTAGATAGAATATCGGTCCACAAATTTGCTAAGTTACTAAGATTACCCTAATGAAATTAAATATATCAATATCAGGGGACATTGCTATACCATTTGACCTAGACCTAAACTAAGCTCTAGGATTGTACAGTCAGGAGAAAAAATATGTATCGCAAGAATCCTCTCATAAATATGTTAGGAAGTTTTTATTACACTGGAAAATGTATTTGGAAAAAAAAAACGAGATGTTTACGTACTCTCATATTTTTAAACTTGACTGTACTGTGGGTACGAGAGAACGATATACATACTTAACCTCTAACTGACATGGTATACGTCTCACAGACGTCATGACGATTATTTTGAACTTTGTTGCCATGACATAAGTGTTACTTTGAAAATGCTCTGCAACCACCTCGGCAATTAAAGGTTAAATAGGTACATAAATATATAATTAAATACATATAAAATATCCAAGACTCAAAGAACTACTCGGACTCATCACATCTCGGACTCAGCTTCGTAGGAAGGTTCACTAATGACTAGGCCAACGCGTTTTGAAAAACGCGTCTTGTTCTGTTCCGGTTTGGGGATAAGACAGCCGGTGTAATGACTAGCATAGAGGCATTCCATCTTAGTCCTCAAGGTTGGTAACGCATTTGCAGTCTTAGGCTTGGAGACTTGTGAATGCGAATGTCTATGAGGGACAGTTTCCATTTAACATCAGATGGCCTGTGCACTCGTTTGCCTTTTCTTTGCAATAAAAAACAAAAAAAAAAAAATGATCGGAACTGGAGTTTTTATAACTTTTCGATTATTCTGAAAAATTTTGCTGTTTAATTCGTAATTTTACACAGTTCTGTGTCACTATGCCAGAAGGTTTGATTTATTCATTAATAGATATGAGACCTTTTAGCGGCGATGCGCGAACGCACCTTTTTAGTAAAGTGATGTAACAACACCTTGACAAGTTGGTTGCAAAATATTAAACGTGCACCAAGTTAACTGGTAAGTTGGCGAAGATTAAAACTATAGTAAACTCATGTTGATTTGTTTGAAACAAATGACAACGGTGACTTTTTAAACGGTAAAATTAAATTTGTATAATATCGGTTATAATAGGAAGGTCCGATCGGTAACGTATGGTTTAGGAACCTAATGTCCGACCTTCGGATACCTAACATGGACGCTTTTTATTTATCTTTAACATAAAAAAATTTTTACACGTGTAGGTGATATATGGATTTATGGATTTCATTGAGAAAAAGTATGAAATGTGTTGGGGGGTGTACTGCCTTTTGGCCGAATTACCTTTGGTCGAATGTATCGTTTCCCAACAGTTCCATTTGCCAACCCACTTTTGTTTCTGTAACTGTCAATATTTCAGGATTTATTTCTGTACCTTCGTGTAGACCCTATAAGTTAGGTTAGGTTAGGTTAGTTTTTGTAAACATCCTCAAATATTTACAGTTACAGAAATAAAAGTGGGTTGGCACATGAAACTGTTGGGAAACGTTACATTCGACCAAACGTATTTCGGCCAAAAGGCAGAGAACCCTCTTGGGGTTTTAACTCGAGGGAATAACGATATTTGAAATCCCCCGTAACTCGGGTCGGCCGAGAAGCTATTAATATTATAAATGCGTAGGTTTTTTTTATGACCATGGGAAGGCACGCGAGCACTCAGGCCACCTGATGGTAAGTAGGCTCTGAGACCCTTCGACATTTGAAATCTCAAGACTACAATCTCAAAACTGCAATCCTAAGACTTCAAATGCGTTGCCAACCCTGAGGACTGAGATGGAATGCCTCTATGCTAGTGATTTCACGGGTTGTCTTATCCCCACGCCGGAACTCAGCAATACGAACATGCTGGTGATGGTGGTAAGTTTCCGAGGGAATAACGATGATCAGAATACCCTGCAACATGGGACGGCCGAATAACTAATTCGACGCGGACGAAGTCGCGGGCGGAAGATAGTTTTCATTATAATCTTCAGAATCGCTTCCAAGAAATCAAGTCGTAGACAAGATTTGATTTCTCGGTAACGTATTACAAATAAACTAATAAGATTGGAATTTATTAGGATAGAAACGAACTAACTATAAATAAATATAAATCATGAACAAAAAAATACCGGCAAGAACATGTCGGATGCTGAGTGTAGGGTTCCGAAACCGCTAAGTACTACAAACATAAAAACAACAAGGAATAACTAATGTGCTATTTTAAGTCATTTAGAGCCGTTTAACGAGTAGATAATTTTAGTAAGTATATACACTTTAATCGCCTGTATGTCAAAAACCAATGATGACTACTTAGTCGTGATAGTTTTGCTTTTAAATTCGTTATAAGCGCTTTCATGGAAGATTTTTTTCAGATTTTTTTATATTTGTAGTTTTGGTTGTAGGAGGGGGGGGGGGGGGGGTTTGCGCTTTAAAGCTTAATATTTCATAAACGGGTCCCTTAATCGAGAAATTGTTGTAACAAACCCGCAATATTTTTGAAAGACCTATCCAACACCGGAAAAATACATCCCCACGTTACATGAAGGGAGGGGGGTGCACTAAAACATTTTATGTCTCAATATTTTATTTTACTACTTTGTTGGCGTGACTAATATGTATATTCATGCCAAATTGCAGCTTTATAGTACTAAGAATCTCTGAGCTAGGCTGCGGACGGACGGACGACGAAAATATAAGGGTTCTTAGTTTGACTACGGAACCCTAAAAACGATAGGTATACTAAACTGCAGCAGGCCTAAAATTATGGTCATGTTTTCGATGTGGGTAAGTGTATAAAACATCTGTCACGTTCTGATCAGCACGTAAGAGCGAGAGGTGACGGGAGCTTTACTCACCGCGATAAAGGCGACCATAATTGACTTTGTGAATAAATATCATCATCATCATCATCATCATCATGTCAGCCGAAAGACGTCCACTGCTGGACATAGGCCTCCCCCAAGGCTTTCCACTCAGACCGGTCTTGTGCTTTTCTCATCCACCGCGGTCCGCGATCCTGACGAGGTCGTCACTCCATCTTGTTGGAAGCCTACCTACAGCTCGTCTTCCGGTCCGCGGACGCCACTCCAGAACCTTCTGACCCCAATAAATATACGACATTGTTTTTGGTCGGAAAAGTGCGGATTTATCTTGCTTTCTCCGTAGTGGTGGTAGGACCTTGTGCAAGGTCTCGTCTGGATCGCCTTTAACGGGCCTCCAAGCAGCATTCGCATTGTTGTGTTCCGGTGTGGGCATAAGGCAACCGCTGAAATTACTAGCATAGAGGCATTCTATCCTAGTCTTTAGGGTCAGCAATGCATTTGCGGTCTTAGGATTGCAGTCTTAAGGTTGATTGTAGTCTTGAGAATGCAAATGCCTAAGGGTCACAGAACCCACTTACCAGTAGGTGGCTTGTATGTTTGTTTGCCATGCCATAAATGGTTCAGTACCCATCGATATGTTAAAAGAGAAAGGAAGACGAATACAAATTTATTCGACAAAATACGATATCACAGATTACTACTCGCGGTGGATGCGAAAAGCACAAGACCGGTCTGAGTGGAAAGCTTTGGGGGAGGCCTATGTCCAGCAGTGGACGTCTTTCGGCTGACATGATGATGATGATGATGAGATTACTACAATACTACAATATACTCGCAGTTAAACTATTTTATAATATATTTTGTATAAGTATTATAATTATGTAAATATGGAGTCTCTATCGTTTGTCCGAATTTCAATGGCCATAATTGTATCAATTACCATGATATTTATTTGCCATAAATTTTATCTATTCAGAATTGTTTTAAAACAAACCTAACCAAGCGAATTGGGCTCTATACGATGGCTTGTAAAAATACCCTGAAAGGTGTATGGTTTCAGAAAAAAAATCTTTATGACAAATGAACATTATGGCAAGTGATACAATTATGGCAAATGAAATTCGGACAAACCAAGTGATCCAGTTAAAAATGCGATCTTTGCTTTGTATTCTTCCTACTTCTGTGCACCACTTTTGTTAATTAGGCATTAAATCCACCATTTGTGTTTTATGCGCAAAGATTAAATAAATAAGAAGACTGGCATTTGCACGTTCAACTTGAACCAAGCCCTCTCTAGCTGGAAGCAGTAAATCAAATGGTGCAAATGTTTAGATAACAGAGATTACGCTTCCAAGAATAGATTTGCATTGACACCGCGCGACCTTAGGACCGCCATCCACATAAAGCTTCGTTTAACAAGTCACACATTTAATTTCGAAATGAATTTCTTTTGATTGCCTCAACAATGACTTCTGAAACCTGAAGTACCTAAGTATACACGTATGTATGTAAACAATTTGAAGCACAAGAAAATCAATTACATGTAAGTTCGTTCGATAAACATGTACTTATGCCTTTAGAGGATCTCTTCCAGTAAAAGGAGTACGAGAATAAGCAAGATAAGTACAAAACGTAAATAAAGCAATATACGAGTAAGTACGTAACTAAATTAAAAAAAAAACTGGTGTCAATTTTACACAAATTGACCTAGTTCTCATCTAATTGTGTAGCTTAAGTTTATTATTGTAATAAGTGATTTATTTAGAAAAAAAGCTTACTGTTGAGTTTCTTGCGGCGCTTCTTCTCAACAGTGGTCTCTTTGGAAGTGCTGGTAGACTCAGACTTGTAAAAGTACCTACTTACAAAACTTTTTAAAATAAAAAAATAAATAAAATAAGCTCTAGGCTTACAGTATGGGTAACTAGTACGATAAACAGACTCATATAAATAAACACACGAAATACAAAAAAAAATCCATCACTCAGGAATAAAAACCTACTTGCTCTCATCACACAAATATTCGCCCAAACCGGGAATCGAACCCATGACCGCTAGCTTTGTAGGCGGGGTCACTACCAACTAGGCTAAACATGTCTTGAAATTGGGTTAAGATACAACTATATTCTGGATTAGTATAGGTATTAGTATAGAGTACTATACAGAGTAGTAGTATTTTTCTATGAACAACCGATTCGTTCTTCACTTTCCTACGAAGACAGGATGATTATTAATAGCTAGAGCGTGAACTCACCGTTCTAACACAGCTGTTTAGGAAGAAAATAACTTTATTATTGGAGACTAAAAGTTCAATCAAAAGATAATCCATGGATTGAATAATCTCCAAAAGGGATGCCTCTATAAGCCGGGCTTAAAATAAGTTTGTAAACAAAACCTAAGCCCTTTACCAGCACAGGACAAGTCGCAGTGTCCTGAGGCGACCATTAGTCAGGCTGCAATCGGGAACGGCAGAACATCAGAGAACAGACGTGACACTTCATAATCAGCTGAAATAAATATGGCCCCGTTGTTTCTTATTCTTATGTCCATCGATTTTTCTTAATCTCGTATCCCTAAAGATGTGAGAGTAATCAAAATTCAACAAGGCGACATCAAGAGCTATAATTATGTATTGTAAATAAAAGTCGACGAAATATGATTTAAAAAAAAAACATCTTCAATGATTAATGAGGATTTATAACGATTTAAATTCGGTTAGCAACAGTTAACTTTTTTCAAAGCTTGATTTTTGTTATTCTAGTTGAAGCTCGTTCCCAATAATTATATTCAGGACGCAGATTTGGTTTCTTCGTGTTAAGACGCTTGTCACAGACAAAACGTGCATTTAACACTTTAAATGACAATTATTAAATCTCTGGCCTTTAAAAGTGATGCCTGCAAAACCACCATTTTGATTTATTGTACATATTAACTTTTTCATCACACTTGCTCGTATATGGTGTTATTCCATGCCTGTATACAGAAGGACAATGGCCTAAATTGTTCCCGCGGGAATAATGGCGAGTTTGTCATTACTCCCTAGGGAGTAATGACTTTCTTTTTAAAATTTGCAACTCTTTCGTACATCATTTCTGACTAAGGAGGTTTAATTTTCAGCCAAAAATTAAATCGGTTTCTAATTTCATCTTTAAAAATTAGCTATAGACTAACTTACATTACACAAAACCTATACGCTTCATTAAACTTCATTATTTTTATACCTATTTCAAGTTTATATCAACATTTATCATTAATTTTAGTAATTATACATTTTTATCAAATTGGCTAAATCTGGCTCGAATCCAGGTCGAAACTAAACGCAGTTATTATCTGTGGTAGAGGTCACAAAAAAAATATCGTTTCCATTTACGTTCCCGTTCGTCAAAAGTTATTTCTTTATATTTTGCAGAGTTAAAGTGTTTTCTCTTTGTTGTTTTCCTCGCAAATGTGATGAAAACCATTGTGTGTATCACAGGCAGTAAGGGGATTACTAACTCGAGTCATTAAAAGCCCTCCGCCTCCGGCGTCGGGCTTCTAACACTCTCGTTAGTAATTCCCTTCATACTACCCTTGATGCACAATGTACTATTATACTCTCAAATCTTCGAAATCATTATGGAATCACCAAGAATTAATTGAAGAGCCCTATAAGACGGCTGAAAAGTGAATAATGAGTTTTACTGATACCAAACCTAACAATCACAACGTATGAAATCATTTACAGTATATTGACGTAATTGTTGAATTCCCTGTAATTGTCTTGAAACTAAACAAACAAAATATTATGTAGAGTTTAGAATTTACGATGCTTCAATAGTGGATGATATTATCCTACTACATAGCTGTGACATCACTAGGCCCGTTGCATCATATACCACGCAATTAGCCACGGAGCTAGAATTACATCACCGCTTACATCACTGAGGGTGACTTCTGAGGCTTCTCCTGATCAGATAAGGGGACAGAGCTGTATTACTGCTATAGCTGCTCCCTTTCTCTCAACCTAAACTGAACTTGCTTTAGTATCACTGAGGGTGACTTCTGAGGCTTCTCCTGATCAGATAAGGGGACAGAGCTGTATTACTGCTATAGCTGCTCCCTTTCTCTCAACCTAAACTGAACTTGCTTTAGTATCACTGAGGGTGACTTCAGAGGCTTCTCCTGATCAGATAAGGGGACAGAGCTGTATTACTGCTATAGCTGCTCCCTTTCTCTCAACCTAAACTGAACTTGCTTTAGTATCTCATGGTAACCCCCCTTTATAGGCTTGGTTGCGTGCGAATGAATACGAATTACGCGTTAGAAAATGATGCACAGAGACGGCACATTGGAACTACGTAAACGCTGTTTGGTTAGGAAGAGCGCCTTCTGTCCTTTTATTCGGTATTCTGTGATATTAACATGTCACATTAAGAAAGAAAGATAATAATTTTTTTTTTTCGGCTGTAAGATTACAAATACAATTAAATATAAAACAACTATGAACTTAAACTATTACTAAAACAAAACAGAAATGCACTATACTATACTAAGGCCGAAAAGCTCATAGCTTTGCAGAACCTCAGGACTGGTTTTCAGCTGAAGCCTGATAATGAAGGTAGATGACAATAATATATGGAAAAGATAGGACTCAAACAAAAACAAGCAAGCAATTAGTTACTTACGTATAGTGTCTTTAAAGACGCGCCCCGCCAGTTAATTTAACGTTTCTCTATTGTGTAAATGTATCGAAAATTAAGGAACGGGGCGAGTATTCGTGGACCCTGATGCCCGAAACAACTATTGTAATGCGACGCGGACGCGACGCAAAGTGTCGACACCCGATGTGCACCGTGTCCATTACTAACACGTTGGATGTTCATAGAGTATGTCAGCCATCTACACTGGGACCATTACAGTTATAAATAATCAACTTACTTTTTAAGTGCTTATAATAATTATATATATCTATCTGGCCAGTCTAGCAAATAAAAATATCTGTCTAGTCATTCTAGTAAATATAAATATGTCTATCTAGCCACTCTAGTAAATATGAATGTATCTATCTAGGCGCTCTCGTAAATATAAATTACTCTATCTAGCCACTCTAGTAAATATAAATATATCTATCAAGCCCCACTAGTATATATAGATCTGTCTAGCCGCTCTAGTAAATATGAATGTATCTATCTAGGCGCTCTAGTAAATATAAATTAATCTGTCTAGCCACTATAGTAAATATAAATATATCTATCAAGCACAAGCCACACTAGTAAATATATCTATCTAGCCATTCTAGTAAATATGAATGTATCTATTTAGGCACTCTAGTAAATATAAATTAATCTATCTAGTCACTCTAGTAAATATAAATATATCTATCAAGTGACACTAGTAAATATATCTATCTAGGCACTCTAGTAGATATGAATGTATCTATCTAGGCACTCTGTTAAATATAAATTAATCTATCTAACCACTCTAGTAAATATAAATATATCTATCAAGCCACACTAGTAAATATATCTATCTAGGCACTCTAGTAGATATGAATGTATCTATCTAGGCACTCTGTTAAATATAAATTGATCTATCTAGCCACTCTAGTTAATATAAATATATCTATCTGGGCACTCTAGTAAATATAAATAAGTATATCTACATAACCACTACGGTAAATATTAATATATCTACCAAGAAACACTAGTAAATATTCTAATAATAATATTCTAGTCACTAGTCACTCTAGTAAATATTAATATGTCTATCTAGCTAGTCTATCAAAACTAACAGTAGGTATATAATTAATTGAAGAGGTCACGTGCCAAAGACACAACGATTAAGAAACAATAGGTGAATACAAATAAAAACCAGCATTACGCATACCTATACGACTGTTTATATTATTATAGGTATAATAATAAAAAAACATACTTTACTGGCTCGTCTGTTTACATAATCTTTGATAAGACAGAGATGTTGCAGGCAGTGTGAGCGCGACCAAAATAGACTCAGTCGAGCACGCGCCGCGGACACTCCTGCGCAGGATCCATGTGTCGTTCCTAATTTAAAAAATCTAAACCGGCGTTCTTTTGTTTATTAGATATGAATTCATAGAACTTCCTCGATCGTTATAAGTGCATAGTGACAATGAAGGGTGTACTTGTGTGCGTTTTGGTGCATATGTGTAGAGTGGTTTATGGTGAGTGTCCATTCGTTTCAGCATAAGTGCATTTAGTGCAGTTTTAGCGGTAAATATGGCAAAGGGTAGTGATGAAAAATAAAAGGTCCTAGTTTTAATATAATTAACAGCTAATAAGTGCTAACGAGCGCAAGTCTTCAAGATATAAGATGAATATAATTAATGGATTTTTTTAAATATTTTATTTGCAGTTATTAATGTGAACAATGTACAATTTCCGTTTAATTTTAAAGTAATTTATTGTACCTATTGCGTTTTAAATGATTATAATAATTATTTATTAATTATTGAGGACTGTTAAAGCTGTTCCTGTGGAACAAAAAGAAATACAATTGCCATTTTACACAATATAAAAACATTACCGGACAGCATAATAAAAAATATACAGGTAATCAACAGGCTGTCTTATCGCCAGTTAGCGATCTCTTACAGACAACCTTATTACAGTGCAGGCGTGATAGCTATAGCCAGCCAAAAGCTATTTAACTAGAAGCTGTGAATTCTGTACATTGTCCGCGTTTTTGTATATGGAACTCAAGAACTATCCTGTTTACTGAGATAATACCTAGTGCCCCTCGTAGGTTTCGGGACTATAATTCCTATTAACTGTATTAATTACTTCAAACGGGTTAGGCAAAATACTTACGCATTAATAATATGAGTAATATTATAAATTGAATAAGTATGTAATTGCAGTTACGATATTCTGATTCTTGATTATGACGTATGTGCATCTTGCCAGATGGTTAAGTGGCTGTGATATTCCGTTTTGGGTATCGTACTGCTGTTTGGAATCTTCCCAGATAGTGAAAATTTCAAATGAGAAATCCTCGTTAAATTTTAACAACATTCATATTGTTTTACAACCTTCCCAAAGCCAGTTTTTTGAGATGATGATGATTTTCATTCTGAGAATGTACTGCAACTTGCACATTGCTAGTTCAGGGTCACTGTTTTGTGATATCCACTGCAAATACTTTAAAAAAAGACACGTGATTGTAAAATACTTTAAATACATTCATGTTACTAAATTTCGTCAGCAAATATACAAAGAATTCTCAAATTATGGACAATTCTGGGGTTAAAAAGGATGCTTAAACTTTCGGAATAAAAAAAAAGGACTAAGTAGTATTGAATTTAACTCTAACACCACTACTGTCAAGTAAATAGGAGCTACAATAACGTCGACAGTACTATAAAATGTCAAAAACAAAAAGGCTTTACCGAGCAGAATGGAGTAACTGCACTTACGACGAACAAGAATTAATTTTTACTAACATAGGTATGAACCCTGTAATAAAATTAGTGTTCTGTCTCGTAAATAAAACTAAAAACCGGGCAAGGGCATGTGGGACCATGCTCAGTGTAGGGTACCGAAGCCGTTACTACAAATAAAATTAGACCTCGCGACAAACTTAGCTATGCCGTTGTAAACTGATATCCCCATACATAGACATAGGTCGCGGTCAGTTTACCAACACCGCGATATTTTTCTGATACTATTACAAAAAGTAGCGCTTTATAGCTTAATAATTGATAAACGGATTCCTTAATGGAAAAAATGTTGCGTATAACCCGCGGTAGACGAGAAAAAAAAACATCACGTTACGTGTAGGGGAGGTACATAAAAAACACTATTTTGTTTTACAACTTTGTTGGCGACTTATACGAACATTCATGCCAAGTTACAGCTTTCTAGTACTAAGGGTATCTGAGTTAGGCTGCGGACGGACGGACGGTCATGGCGAAACTATAAGGGTTCCTAGTTTGACTACGAAACCCTAAAACATGAGACTAATCACGAATATTAACAACATACTTTTATAGAAACTTGCCTCAGTAGTGCCCTGATAAACCCAAAGGTGGGTAATAGAATTCAATTACATGTCAGCCGAAAGACGTCCACTGCTGGACGTAGGCCTTCCCCAAGGCTTTCCACTCAGACCGGTCTTGTGCTTTTCGCATCCACCACGGTCCCGCGATCCTGACGAGGTCGTCACTCCATCTTGTTGGAGGCCTACCTACAGCTCGTCTAGAATAATAATAATAATAGAATTCAATTATATATGTATAATTGTTAATCTAGTCTCACTTATATTGAATGAGGTTACTCCTTTTTGAGCAACAAATGTAATTTATACCAGTGGTGGAAACTTCTTTAGCCTATGTAGGTATATTTTATGATGTATTGTTTAGTGCTGTTGGTTTTCCTTTAATAAATAAAGAAATAAATAAAATAACGATAACTAAAGCATGACACGTTAGCCTAGTTGGTAGTGAATCTGCCTGCGAAGCTTGTGGTCCCGGGTTCAATCCCGCTAAAAGCAGATTTTGTGATGAGCGCTCGAGTATTTGTTCTGGAGTAAGATGTTTTCTACGTATTCAGGTACGTATAACTCTATATACCCGTAAGTACAATATAGTTATCGTTGTCCAGTACCCATAGTACAAGCTTTGAGGTTAGTTCGGGACCAGGGCAGTTTGTGTGACATTGTCTCCTAATATTTATTATTTATTTATTTAACAGATGTTTAGTGGGGGTTGCCGTTGTTTACTCTATCAACACAGTAGCCACAGCTATTATCGGTATAATTACCGACTACTTCACTGATATCTGCTAGTGTTATAGGTCACTGCACGTTTACTGAACAGCAACTGGTGCTGCGCAGACACATCTTAGTGGACAGACTTAATTAAACCTAGCTTCAGCCCGCCAGTTTGTTCGTTGCCCATCCTAAACGGACGAAGTTTTTTGAAATGTGTTAATTTAGGGTACAAGCATCCCCATTCTAAATATTATCTAAATCCGTCCAGCCGATTTACAATCTGACAAATTTATAATCTGGACATGGACAAAGTTTAAACAATATTTTACAAATCTGTTTTGTTTTTTTTTTTACTATTTCACTTTATTGCGAGCTGCTTTGCGACAGATCCTTAGAACTTTGTCCATGGCTGACGTTAACACAGATGTCGCCTTTTATTTTATTCTTATTAAATCTTTCGAATCTATCTCTGTACATTTATTGGCCGATAATTATTCGAAAGGATTCGCCGTTTCAGATTTGCCCAAAAAATCTTCGATTGGGCGAAGTTCTGGGGCGTTAGGTGGATCTTCTAATTTGGGGACATAAGGGATTTTTAGCTCGTCCATTTTGCTTAACTTTTCTTTGAGTTACGACTGGAAGACAAGTGTGGCCAAACACCACATGAGCTCCTCTATGTTCCGATTTTATAAAATCTCGCTCAATTGGCAAACAACGCTCCATGTATCGGTCGGAATTAACGGGTAACCCAGACAGACATACCGCGAGGGCTGATCGCAACGTGCAGTAAAACTTTTTTTTGAATCTTCGTAAGTTTCACATAATTCACGTTTGTTTCAGTTGGGCCGTAGGTGTTTTTGAAATAATAATTCCCTTGCCATTCATTTCCGTCTAATGTGCAGTATGAACCGTCGTTTATTACGCACAAGACGTCGTTTTTAGCGTGGAATGAATTTTTGACCAAATTGCGAAGCCTGATCTTTCAAGTCAATTTTTGATTTTTAGGCACAGTCGCCTTGTTTTTTTTGTCGTTTGTGTTTTAATATCCATATTTAAGATAGTTTTAAATGAATTTGCCATCGCATTTGAATTTTCTTTCGAGCTCATTTTCTTTCAATGTCTCATCTCAGTAGACGCTTAAACTGGATTGTCTTCCAGGACTTGGCTTTCTTGTATTCGTTTTTCTGAGTGAATAGGACGCTAAAATACTATAAACTGGGCTTTGACTCTAAACCTTTTGTGTAAAATGCTCCACGACCTTCACATTCGACCAGAGGTTATGCGTATCAAAAAAAATACAAACAGTTTTACAAGCCGTTTTTAAATTTTTCTCGATTTGCCAAAATTATTGTTATAAAAGTCCTACGTCCGTGTTATATGTCGTAATTATTTAAAGATGAGTTGTTAAACAAAATACAACTCACTTTTGTACTTCTTGAGGGATTTGATATTTTAAACAGATCTTCAAACTTTGTCCAGATTCATTCCGCATGCGTTATTAGTGTGATACCTATGTATTTATAGTGTGATGAATGTGAGCAGACCACAATGTATACTTTTATTTATTTACATATTTACAATTTTTAAAGTTAGGGCCTTTGATCAATCTTAATCAACACAGCCGCGTTTGAAAAAATATAGAAATAGATATCATACAGAAAAAAAGGAAAGAAAGGGGGAATTACTACTGGTTCAAAAATCTATAAACTAATTTTGCGGCATCTGTCGCGGTTCTGTCGAAATGGACTGAAACAGATATGTTCAATATATTCAAATTGAGTTAAACAAGTAATCCTTCCTTCTTGGTTTGAGTCCGGAGACACCCACTAACAAGTGACGTACACAATGTGTAATTAATGCCATACTTGTCATCTCTATTATAGCGTCGTATAAATTCACTTGGTCTCAAACTGTAAATTATTAAATAATAATGTATAAAAAACCGACCTCGTCAAGATCGCGGGACCGCGGTGGATGCGAAAAGCATAAGACCGGTCTGAGTGGAAAGCCTTGGGGGAGGCCTATGTCCAGCAGTGGACGTCATTCGGCTGACATGATGATGTATAAAAAAAAATAGTGGCCCTAGGCGTATAGCATCTTTAATTACGAGAACGTTATCGATATCGTCAGTTTGCTGGTGGTAGGACCTTGTGCGGGGTCCGTCCGGATCGCTACCACCATCTTATCCATTACCCTACCGCCAAACAGCAGTGTTCGCATTGTTGTGATCCGGTTTGGGGATAAGACAGCCGGTGGAATGACTAGCATAGAGGCATTCCTTCACAGTCTTGTGAATGAGAATGTCTATGGGTCACAGTTTCCACTTACCATCAGGTGACCTGTGTGCTCGTTTGACTTCTCTATGCCATAAAAAAAAAATCGCACTGTTTACGACAGCGTTAAGCAGCATGTATAGGACCGCTTCGTTCTATAATTGTTGTTTCTCATTATAAGCCTAAACTAGGAATCATAAAAAAAGAAGTTGAAATGTGCAAATATTTAATTCGTTTTAAGCCTTATTGCACTCGTACTTAAGCATTTTCCTTATAAGACTTTTTCTGTATAAATTGTCGGTTAGGACGTTTCATTACATATCAAATTCAATGATAAGTCGTTGAGACAAAAACACTAGTAATTTCATTAGTTAACTTTAATTAATGTAGTCTCTAAATCTATAAAAACTAGGTTAAATTATTGGTTTCCGATCAATAAAGGGGATAAACAACTCCGGTGCATACGCTTGGCGACCGAGTGTCTGCCGGGCGAGGCTCAGTGCCAAAATGCATATACTGCATCCGCTCTGATAAGCTAGGCTAGCTTAGCTAAAGTTGGATGGGTCGAGTATTGTGACTAGCATTCTACCTTGGAGAAACTTCTCAAATTGCGAAACTTTCCTACGAGATTTTCTCGGGAATCTCCAAGTTTATTCTTAGATTTTATGTTCAAAGCATGTAGAAATTCCTAGATGCAACCCCTAGTGTTCGCACACACTAAGTTTAGTTTAGTTTAGTTTACAGATGTAGTGCATAATTGTTTTCCTTCGTATTTTCACGGAAACCTACGAACGCGTCTTGCTATTTCAGTCGGTCACAGTACAAAAAGTACTGAGGTTGACTGATTTAGCATGACACCTTCGTACGTTTCCGTGAAAATACGAAGGAAAGCAATTATGCATTACACCTGTAGTTTATTTATTTGTCAATGTAATATTACAATATTAGTTGCATTGCTGGGCAACATAGCAATTCAAAACAGCTCCGTTATATTTATATTATTTTAATTTATTTAGTATAGATTTTAAGTGACGTATTTACGAAAATATTAACATTGACACACATCGAACAAAAGTGCAACCACAAATAGAAGAAATATGGCACCAGCGAAGGCAAAAACAACAACAAGTGCGGCGGCGGTGGTCAGGTTGGTGGAGGTTATTTCAAATTTGACTGCACAGTTACCTGAGATGAGAGGCGAAATTAAATCCTGCCGTGATGTGATCTGCGAGCAACAAAGGATGCTTACTCACCAAGATGCCTGTGTTCAAAAAATCCTGAGTATCATATCCGGCCAAATTGTTCACCCATCACATAACGTCTCGCACTGGTCACTTAACGAGTCTGGCCCGGCGGGCATTGTCTTTGTAAGTAGTGAACAACACCAACCAACTAATACCACCAACACGGATACCGCCGCGCCGTCAGGGCCTGTGACATCTGCATGCCCCATGCCAGTGCCGGTGGGCCCCGTGAACGTAGCCCCTACGCCCCGGCCGCGGCGAGTTCGTTCACAGCGTACTGCTCCCAGCACAAATGCCCCCCAACATAGTCAGGCTGTTGATGAGAAATCGTCTGCTGCCATCTCTTCGCCATTCACCAGTGTCAAACCACAACTGTTAGCGCCTCCAACAAACGGACCATCGCCGAGCACCAATGCCCGTCCGAGCACATCCTGCCGCTCAGGTCTTCGCGCAGCTGCCCCTCGCGTTGTCAGCCTCCACATCTTCAACTTGAGTGCTGACACCACTGCCGAGGACGTCACCAACCACGTGCAGATACAGCTGGGTATCCCGGCGCCCGTGTGCGAACAGCTTGCCGTCACGCGGGGCAATTACTCCTCGTTCCGGCTGGATGTGCCGGCAGACAAACAGAAGGCGGTGCGAAATGTTCAAAATTGGCCAGACGGAGTCTCAGTACGCTTATTTAACGTTGTTAAGCCAAAAAACTCCACAGCGCAACGAGACACAGCACGGCGCAAAGAAAAACCAAGTTTGTCTTAATACACCAAAATGTTCGATCGATTTGTGGCAAGACGTCGTTACTATGTTTGTTAACACACACTGAGAAACCAGATGTAATAGGTTTTAGCGAGACTTGGAGCCGAAAAGATGAGATTGAGCGAGTGAGGTTAAGTGGGTATGCGCTTGCAAACTCGTACTGCCGCACGCGCATCGCTCATGGCGGTGTGGCGCTATACGTACGCGAGGGTATAAAATATAGACAGCGTAATGACCTACTTAGCCTCGCCGTTCAATTTCACTTCGAATTTACGGCGATAGAAGTAACTAGTTTAAAGTTTATTATTATTGTCTTATATTGAAATGGTGATTTTGACATTTATTTACACAATTTAGAATTATTGTTAGGTAAGCTTACTGACGAAAATAAAAGGTTTATTCTAGTCGGTGACCAAAATGTGGATTACCTATCCGAAAATGGCTTGAGACGGCAGGTTGACGATATTTTGTTTAGCTATCAGTGCACTAACACCGTCAGTTTTCCTACTCGCGTGACTCCCGACTGTTCGTCATCCATTGATTGTGGAATAGCAAATCATGCTCGCGATTGTCTTACTGTGTCGCCAGTGGACACTGCTGTTAGTGACCACAACGCACAGCGGTATGAGTTTGTAGTTGATTGTGAGTTTGAAAGTGCTATGGGCAGTCAATTTATAGAACGTCGTATTTATAATAATGAATCCACTTATTTATTTTATTTAGACATTTATAACTGTAATTTTAATTTTATATATAATAACACCTATGACATTAATACTAAATTTAATAAATTGTTTAATATTTTAATTTACTATATTTATATTCATTTTCCAGTTAATACAATAAAATTGAAAAAAAAGTCTGTTGTACCATGGCTGACTGATGAGCTATTAGAGTACACTCGCAAACATAGGGATTTACACGAAATTAGACGACAATACCCAAACAACCCCATTATCTCGGAATGTATTGACAAATACTGCAGTTTAATTAAGTCTACAACGCTGCAAGCTCGCCAAAACTACATCCAAAACAAGCTTAGAAGTAGCTCAAACCCGGCTAAGGAAATATGGAACGTAGTAAATGACGAAGTAGGCACTAAAACTAGGTCACATAACATATGTCTCAGGGACCCCACAGCCAAAGTTGACTTACCGGATATCGAGGTTCCAGATAAATTTAACACCCACTTCATAAACATTGCGTCTAAATATACCATTGCCAGTGATCAGTCTAGGTGCAGACACTACCTCCGCAACCACCTGCGCGACTTGGATGTGCCCACGTTCAGCTTGCCGACAGTATCGCGCGACGCCTTGGACAAGGTGTTGCGATCCTCATTAAAAACGCGTACCGTAGTTGATACATATGATATATCGTTAAATATTATTTTATGTATATGGCCTATTATATCAAATATATTATTAATTTTAATTAACATGATGTTTGCAACTGGTGTTTACCCTGACGTGCTGAAGAGTACCAGAGTGTGTCCTGTTTTCAAGGGAAAGGGCGACAAGTGTGACGTCAATAATTATAGGCCCATAACAATAGTGCCAACTATTTCAAAATTAGTCGAGTCCATTCTTTCGTCACATATCATGACCCACCTTGAAGACAATGATTTACTTACAGACCGCCAGTTCGCATATAGGCAGAAGATGTCGTGTACCACGGCGGCACACAAAATTTTCGACTGTATTGTTTCTGGTCTGGACGACAAGTACAAAGTGGCTGGTGTTTTTTGCGACTTGTCCAAGGCTTTTGATGTAATTAATCACAAACTGCTTCTGGATAAGTTGCAACACTATGGTATCCAGGATACCAGCCACCAACTACTCTCGTCGTTTTTGTCCGATCGGAAACAGGTAGTGAAGTTGTCTGCAAATGGCAAAAGACTGGCATCTGGGACTGGTGGCGTGCATTTGGGGATTCCTCAAGGGTCGGCGTTAGGAAATACCTTATTTTTAATTTTTATTAACGACCTTCCAACCACAATCACAGCTGGGCTCTCGGTTCTGTTTGCGGATGACACAACCGTCGTGGTAAGTGCGCGCACGTATGAGCAGCTAGACAAAAAAATACATGACGCTTGCGAGCAGCTTCAGGGGTGGTTCACGACAAATGGATTGCTCTTGAATGTCGCGAAATCAAACGTTATGTTATTTTCGGGCCGCAGTCTGGCTGTTCCTCCGAGCGTGCCTAACAATCCGATGCCGATATGCGACAAGTGTAGGTTCCTTGGTTTCACTCTGGACTCAAACCTTAACTGGAAGTGTCATGTCGATGAATTGTGTGGTAAACTGAGTAGTGCAGTCTTTGCGTTGCGAAAGCTGAAGGTCCTTATCTCTGATGACGCACTGAAGCAAGTATATTTTGCACATTTTCACTCCCTTATGTCGTACGGTACTCTTATATGGGGAAACTCCACGGATGCCAACAGAGTTATGCTAATGCAGAAACGTGCTGTACGTACATTAGTTGGAGTGAAACCTAAACACTCCTGCAGGGATCTCTTTGTGACGCACCGCATCATGACGCACTACTCACTTTACATTCATGAAATTGTAATGTTTGTGAGAAAAAACATTAACATGTTCGCCCGCGTGCACGCAGTCGGCAAGCAGCTCCGCCACTCGGGGCGTTTGAAGACAGTTCCCCGTCGCATGGCACTTGCAGGGAAGAACCCGCGCGTAATTGGTCCCACCTTTTACGAACGTCTACCCTCCGAAATAAGAAACGAACCATCCGACGATGCGTTTGGACACCGGCTGAAAAACCTTTTATTGGAAAATCCATTATACTCAGTTAAAGAGTTTATGGACCTTAATTTATAATTTGCTTTGATTTAATATGTATTGTTGTTTTTTATTATTTCTGATGTTTTTGACCTATTATGTTATTTATTTTTAAGTATTGCTAATTTGTTTACATGCTATTTTTACAACGATCCTTAACGGTGATAACTCTAGTTTTGTATTGTTATTTTTATTTTTATTTTGACCTCTTATTTATATTTTTGATTATATTAGATTTGTGTATATTTTCGACGATTCCAATGAAATTTCTTGTACTTTTGACATACTAACATGCAATGTATATTGTGACTTACTTTGGAAAATAAATATCATTCATTCATTCATTCATTCATTGCATGTCAAAAAATACGAAATTACATTGAGATCGTCAAAACATACTTAAATATTAATAATCAAAGAATAGAATACAATAATAATTCATAAATTAAAACAATAAAAGTTAAACATCTAATAATGGTCATTCGTCCGATGTCAAAATATGTACAATGACTAATAAATGTCAACAAAATAATAAATTTACATTTCCATTTTCATATATTCATCCACGGAGTATAACGGATTATTCAATAAAAGGTTTCTCAGCTGATGTTTAAATGCTTCGTCGGATGCTAATATAGTCCGATACAAACTCCATGGTTAATACCAATTACTTGGTCCTGCATAAGAGCGTCGGTGGCCTAGTGGCTTAAGGGTTGGACTCGTGATCGTAAGGTACCGAGTTCGAACCCCCGCGCTCACCATGTGCCAATGAGTTTTTCTAATTGAAGTACCTACATTATCCGATCCTCTTACGGTGAAGGAAAATTATATCCTGCGTCGCGCACTCTAGCTTCACACCAAGTCGTCACTGGTTCACGCCTTGCATTTGGTGAACACGCTTGTCGAGTCTGCGCCTGATTGTGATATATTATTTGCCAGTGGATGGAAGGTTGTGTGTATCGAATGTTTGAAGTTATGCGAGTCATGCATTTCTTCGGTGTCACGGACTTTAATTGATATACCACTAAAGAACCTTGTCGTATATAACCCACGATTAATCCCCATGTAATCTCTATCTCGTCACTTGACGCTGTCATTGTGACAGGGTTCCATAGAGGCATAATAAAAAGTCCGTGAGTGTACTACGGGTACTAGAAAACGACTACAGACTTTTGTCGCTAAGACATCTTTGACAGATTAGTACAGCAGTTCTAACATGAAGTTAAAGTGACAAAGCACTAATGTTTGAGTGATTAAGTAAAATAAATACAATCAGGAGCAAAAATACCGGGTCAGAGTGCGTTTTTCATACAAACGAGACTATTTCGAAGCCTTGGTTCCTCGCCAGGGGTTGTTTTGAGTGAGTTTTAATGATGGATACTGCGAGGTTCAATAGAGGAGGTCAAAAGTTTTTAAGATACCTAACTGATCGCACAACCAGTTAACACCACAGCGGGAGAGCACTTGGATTTCCTTACATTTTATTGCCATTTTAGATGTTTTCCTGAACATGCACAATTCCGGCGTTAGCCGCAGATTCATTCAGTTGGGTATCCTAGGCAATTTGGAAGTCCTGTATCGATGCTCGACGTATTCATCATCAGATTTCACTAAAAGCATTCCCTGGCGAGGAACCAAGGCTTCGAAATAGCCTCTTTAGTATGAAAAACGCACTCTGACCCGTTATTTTTGCTCCTGAGTGTAGGTAGAAAAACCCTTGTCGCGTCGAAACGCCGCAAATGTGGACCACCATGTGTGTAACATATTTTTTAATACAATACTTAAGTTCTCAAGGTCCTTTCATGGTGTAAAAAACCGGTCAAGTGCGAGTGGGACTCGCGCAATAAGGGTTCCGTACTGCTGCAGCGTGGGTCTTATTAAAATCCGATTTCTAATCGGATGAGCGCTAGCCCAGTTGACACTTGACCAAGTTTAGTATTTGTTGTTTTTCTTCAGGGTGTGCGCCATAATTATACCAAACGCCGTTTGATTATTATGTTTAAGAACAATTATTATGTTTATGTTTTGCGGGTGGTAGGACCTTGTGCGGGGTCCGTCCGGATCGCTACCACCATCTTATCCATTAACCTACCGCCAAACAGCAGTGTTCGCATTGTTGTGTTCCGGTTTGGGGATAAGACAGCCGGTGTAATGACTAGCATAGAGGCATTCCATCTTAGTCCTAAGGGTTGGCAGCGCATTTGCAGTCTTAGGCTTGCAGTCTTGTGAATGCGAATGTCTATGGGTCACAGTTTCCACTTACCATCAGGTGGCCTGTGTGCTCGTCAGCCTATGCCAGAAAAAAAAAAAAAAAAAGAACATGAAAAGTTAGAGGGTTTAGTCAGTTTTCAGTACTTTAATAATAATAATATAATATAATACTACTTTGGAAGTCAATTTCTCACAACAGGTTGAGTTTGGGCAACTAAAAAAAAAGTGTCTGTTGTTTTAAACTACTCCAACTACATACATCGAATTCAACAAAATCGGAGTTGGACCTTTCCTTGTAAGTGAAAAAAAACAATTTTAGCGTGAATAAGAAATATTGCACAGTCACTACAGATGATTATTTGACATGAATTACAGTTTTATTATGTCACAGAAAAAATAAATGCTAAGTTTGGGGGCCTGAAATTTTGCCTATTTATTACTAATAAAGAGCCACACCATCTATAAAAATTACAAGCACTAACTCGATGGGGGCAGAATCACTTAGCTTATACCGGACGAGCTTTGGCGCTTGTAAGTTCGACCATTTTTAAGATACAAAAAAAATACGTTAAAAAAACAACGTTTCATGTCTAGACCCCCTTTAATATTACACTTATATTTTATTTTATTTGTTAGTAAATCCGCCATAGTAAAATTAATTCTGAAAAAAAAAACAACCCTCTATTACGGTTCAAAAGAAACAGCTCATTGAAGTTAAGACGGACGGACGGGTAGCGTACCGTAGGCATGATATAGGGTCCCGTTGGGTTACTTTTGTGTACGGAACCCTACAGATAGTCACGGGTTTATACGTATTCGCCTCACAGATGCGGCACATCTGGAAGTCATTTGCACTGAATTCACACGGTTGGCTCCCAGATTGGCAGGCCATTATTACTGTATTCATTTTTTTAAATTAGGTTAGTAACTCAAGGACTATCTTGTAGCACATTAAATGTTTAGACATTGTAGTATATAATGTAACAATACCCTCAGGAGCAAAAATAACGGGTCAGAGTGCGGTTTTCATACAAACGAGACTAATTCGTAGCGTTGGTTCCGCGCCTCGTTGGGTGAGGTTTAGTGTTAGATAGTCCAAGGTTCAATAGAGGAGGTCAAAAGTTCTTAAGATACCTAACTGATCGCACAATCAGTTTACACCACAGCGGGAGAGTTTGGGTCTAGATTTGGATTTCCTTACATTTTATTGCCATTTTAGATGTTTTTCTGAACAGGCACTATTCCGGCGTTAACCCCAGATTCATTCAGTTGAGTATCCTAGGCACTGTGGAAGTCCTGTATCGATGCACGGGGTATTCAGCATCAGATTTCACTAAAAGCATTCCCTGGCGAGGAACCAAGGCTTCGAAATAGCCTCTTTAGTATGAAAAACGCACTCTGACCCGGTATTTTTGCTCCTAAGTGTTCGAAGTTAAAGTAAAATTTAACCTGAAATAATAGCGATACATACTTATATATCAACGGTTCCGTGACTCAACCTCGTGTATATATAATATAGAATGTTGTCCAGTATAAACTGACACGCACTAAGTATGCACTCGCGTACTCGAAAGCCCGTGCGAACGTTACAGTTTTAATATTACTTTACTTTACTAATTGGTTCAACGATCGAACCTTTTAATGAGCATCTTCTCTGAGAGCATTCGTGTTTAATGTGCATTTGACACGAACATCGAGTGGTGTGTAAGCTTTAACGCTCGGCTCAACGTTCACACTTCTCGAATATTCATGCGCGCAGTGGGGACACTCCATTACACGAATTGACCTAGACCAAAACAAGGCTATTTCGCTGAACGTTTCGGAATAGGCCATAGGAATAGCCGTATTTAAAATCTACGCGGACGAAGTCACGGGTAGAAGTTAGTTTTATATAAATTTGTAAGTACAGTGACGCATTCTAAGTTATACCAAAGAAGCGGCCTAACTGCACAGGAATAATATAAGCATTACGAATTTAATGAGGTTAGCGATAGAGTACAAAATGCTTTGCCTGTTACATTGCAGTGAACCTTTTTTGGTATTACGCCAGCGTTTTAATCTTCTATCACAATATCTTGTTTAATGTAACGGATAGTGGGTGCAATATCTAAGAATATCTGCTCCAGATTGTTACTGACCCACTTCGCTGACATTGATGCATGTTGTTGATCATTGCACCCACCGCGAGTGGGCATACGGTAAACTTAACCTCTTGACCGGGCTGACTGATGCCTATAAGTACATAAATATGTATATTGTAGCAGTTTTTGTGATGCATTTTATCCTGCACAAATATAGGAAATGCGAAGTATTGTTTGATCTTTTTTCTTCACTTTGATGTCAATTTTTATTATAAACGTGCCGGCACTTTTAGAGCCGATCGGCATTTGTATAAATGATGGCAATAGACCTGGCGGAATGTCCTTCAGTCCGGGGTCCCGTGGAATATGGGACGAGTACTATAAAAGGGATGCAACCTGCGTAGACACGCTAGCCCCATCACATCTCCACGGGACCTCTAATAGGGCTGGTGCGGCAGCTGAAGCAGCCGAAAGCATAAAGGTAGGCAAATATAGTGGTCTCGGCCCAGAATATTCGGCGTCGAGACCTTTGGTCCGTGGGGTCCTAGCGTTCAAAGCCTCTTAAAAGAAATTTCGAAGAGGCTCATTGACGTCACAGGAGATCGAAGAGCTGGCAGTTTCCTCGCTTAACTATCCAGCGAGGAAATGTTGCCAGCATCTTCGGGAAAATGCCGCAGGGCCCTTTTTTATTCAGTGTGTGACATCCATACGAACATATATTTTAAGGGCAGTAAGATAAGACCCTAATTAACGTAAATTGGTACATTAAGTTAACAAAAGAAAACATTTTTTTTTTCATACAAATTAATTCGGCACGCAATGTATTCAAATAACCATGTCGTCTACGTAAGCACTTTCTGTTCATTGATTTATTGACGACGTTATTGTCAACTCAATATTGAGTTGTACATTGCTGCTCGATGGACCTTTTAAAAATGAATTACACTAAATTGATTGGAGCTATTAACTCAACTCCTTCTGTAAAAGGTTCACAACACTTAAAGCTATCGTTACTTAAAATTTATGTTCTTATGGATGTCACACACTGTATAGATTTTGAGTTTTAAAATAGAATAAGATTTAAAAATATAATTTCAGTTTTGTAATTATCATCCCATGTAATAGTCGTTAAAATAATATACAAATAATTTAATTTGAATAAAAACCGCTAATCTGTTGCCATCCCTTAAACAGCCAAATCGATTTTCATAAAGCTTAGTTAAGAATTATTTTTAGGGTTTACCCTAAACCCCTATTACTATTACTAAGACTCCACTGTCCGTTCGTCTGTGTCACCAGGCTGTATCTCATGAAGCGTGATATGTAGACAGTTGAAATTTTCACAGATGATGTATTTCTGTGGCCACTATAACAACAAATACAGAATAAAACAAACATTTAAGTGGGCCTCTTATACAACAAACGTGATTTGTTTTACCGTTTTTTGCTCGATATTAATAACGGCAACTGGTATAGTGTCTAATGTTGTATACATAATGGTACGGAACCCTTCGTGCGCGAGTCCGACTCGCAATTGGCCGGTTTATTCTTTTAAAACCGAGTCCAGTCGGTGCTTCCGTTTAAGAGCTACGGTGCCAACACATTATAGGTACTTATAACCCCCTTCTTTTTGCGTAGGGGTTGATAAGAAATATGTAACTTATGGTTCTCTATCAAATAATGGTTATCCTCATTCTAATTTATAACATAAGTACATGACTGTAGTGATTTCACCAATAGAAGTAAATAATAAAAAAACAAGAAAAAACAGGACATTTTTCAATAACTTACTTTTCCTCCCTGATGGTTTCCAAGTCAAGCACAATACTTAAAACGCCCAATTAGGTTAAATCGAGTTAAAATATGCCATTTGCCGCGTAGAAAATGTGTCATAACATGAACTGTCAAATATTACCGTGGTTTGAATATTAAGAAATAACGTCAAGGGAGATTGCCAACCGGGACAGTTTGGGATCGACCTGGAAACATCCCGCAGTGAAGCAAGTGACCCGAACTATAATGCTCGGCCATTAAAACAATAAACGACGACATGTTCCAGCTGTTACAGAAAAAATAGAGCAAATACTCTTAAAACTTTTCAACTGTTTTTAGAGGAATCGAACAGGGCTACACGTATCATTTCTTTTTATTTAAAATAAATTATGATATTTAAACCGTGTTCAGACTTAAAAGTCTTATATGGTAAACAACTTTCTAGCCACAAAATAAAACTCATTTGGCTAAAACAGCTCTTTTATCGTAAAAAAAGTAAACTGAGGAATGCATTTTGAGGTTAGTAAGTTTTTTACAAGTCTGAACTTAGCTACAAGCTGTTACCACAAGCACAGGGCCCATCATGATCATTGTGGATATGTTCAGCAGTGGACTGGTTTCGGCCAAAGCAGGTCCACATGCGTATCGTATCGAGTAAGCATATCCTAAGTATGGACGCTCAATTTAGGCATACCATATCACTAGCATCGTTGCGTGAAAAAATGCGTCCATACTCCCTCCGTATCCCTTTTGATGATCAGGAAAAAACTGACCCGAGGAGGATCGAATTGTATCACGTATCAAATAAACTGTGTATCAGGATGCAGTATAAAAAAACGTCCAAACTTACCGATCTTGATGCGCGTATCTGGTCGCCAGCGTCTGGGGTATTTAATATTCGCAAAAGGGATCGCGAGCGATCAGATACGACTCGTAGCATGATTGCGATCTTTTTGCGTCCATACGAACGATCACGATACGCGACAAAGATACGATACGGCTGAATGATACAAATGTGACCCGGCTTAACATGACGACGATGGTGATGATGATGTTATAATGTTTCAGGATCCTACGCCGAGGACATGGTGAAAGCGACACAACTCTGCTGCAACCAGGGTACAGCGTATGGCAGGCAGCATTCCCTCGAAGACTGTTCCTCATCATCACCTCCTTCAGTGCCGGCGCAGTTCGGGTCGCTCTGCATCCTCGCGATGGACGACTGCTGCAAGCAATATTTCCAGTATGTACGCTAAAGGACATTTTGAGCTCTAATGTGCCTTGTCAGAATAATCTTTGAATTGAAGTTAAAATGACAACTACGATTTATGCCCGTTTTCAATATTAAAAACACGAATAGATTTGGTTACTTGGTACTCCGGTGCACACACGCTTGGTACTCTGCTTGGTATAATTTTGTTGTAAAGATTTTATTCTACAAAATTGTTTTAATTTTAAATTGTCCTGTAGAATAATACTTCATTTTTTTCTAACATCGAATATTTGTTTTACATTTTGCTTCATACAAAATGTGTCAAATTTTAATCAAAAGTAACAAAATCTACCCGTGTTTCGAGTATTGAGAACAGACATGACATGACATGAATACTCTCTTTTTTAATTTTTTATTAAGTTATTATATACTGGACTGAAATTTTTCAGCCTATCTATTCGCCATATTAAATTCGATATAAAATACTTTTTATCGAATAAACAGCCCGGTGAAGGTCGTCTCGTATTCGCATCCTCTACAAATATTACCCGCTTTCCTGAGATAAAAACACAGAGGCCCTAAGGCCCTTTTCTTTCTAAGGAATACTTTGAATGTCCTTACAGTATATTAAACTCTTTGAAAAATCTGAATTGCCCGTCTTCCAAGAGAGTTATTTTCTGAAAAGAGTATAGTTTATTAATTTCTGTCTGTAGTAGGGTATCGTCGTTATTTCTTACCGAGCCATCTTCATATTTCTCCGTTGACTTTATTACTCCCTGAATGCAATGTGAATAGCAATTGAAATTTGAATAAAATATGATACCTACCGCCTGTTTCACAATCGCCAAGCAAAGCATATTTGACAGATAAATTTAACCCTTTCTCTTTCTTACACTTGACAATAAACAAGGAGAGATCCAACTTTAAATGTCAGATAAAGTACTTGTCGATTGTGCAACAGGCCCTTAACGTCATTATTTTTTCCTCAAATGTGTCCGTATCGGTTATGTGCGTGATTGTAGTTTTTATTTGCAGTAGATATTGTAATATTTTTAATCCTTACATGTACCTATCGCAAGACCTATGTCTCCAAGATCGTCGATCTCATTTTGTACAGTCGAGTTCATAAACATGTATGTACACTATAGTACCTTGTCACTTTAAATAGACAGGGCACTAAAGTGTATACAATTTGATGAGTCCTTGATTTTTCTAAAACGTTTAACTCAGCCTTAACTTATTTACAAGGATTTGTGAACATTACAATTCTCACTTTAAAGTGCATCTTCTTGGTAGTTTACTAGTTTCTCATACAAATGGTTATTCAATTGTTTATTCTCAAAGATAAATGTATATTTACTACAGTTTAACTGATCGATAACCTCTCGTCTCCAGGAAACTCCCGCGCATAACAATTCACGCTCTTATCTTTGTTATTAACAAAAAATAATTCGCAGAAATTGATCGACTCTCTTATTTGGGTTAATTATGTAATTATTTTAATCAGACACTGGGATCGTAGTGGGGGTAAGTAAGGGTGTAAGTCGACTTAACTCGCACTAAAAAGGGTTTATACATAAACGGAGTACACTAGACAAACCCTTTGTCACTTCACCTTCAGGACAGTTTATACTCTTTCTAACCAGCTGGCTAACGCACTCGCATTCACAATCGGCTTCAAAGTGGAATGAATGAATGAATGATATTTATTTTCCAAAGTAAGTCACAATATACATTGCATGTTAGTATGTCAAAAGTACAAGAAATTTCATTGGAATCGTCAAAAAATATACACAAATCTAATATAATCAAAAATATAAATAAGAAGTCAAAATAAAAATAAAAATAACAATACAAAACTAGAGTTATCACTTATCACCGTTAAGGATCGTCGTAAAAATAGCATGTAAACAAATTAGCAATACTTAAAAATAAATAACATAATAGGTCAAAAACATCAGAAATAATAAAAAAAACAAAAAAAACTTAAAAAAAAACAACAATACATATTAAATCAAAACAAATTATAAATTAAGGAACAATTGTTTTCATTTTGGATGCAGACAAGCGTTCGATTTTCAAAATGAAAGCGATTGCGATTCCGAATGCATTAGGCAATAGCCCCTCTGGACCCTAGTTTGTCTAGGGAAAAAAATTTCATTGACAATCAAGGCGTCGAGATGACAATATTCGTTCCTAATATTCAAAACGCGATAGATTTGGGCATTTAGTAATAAAATAAACAAAAAAGGTTTACTATCTATTGCGACATACATACATACATATTGTTATTTTTAATTTTAGTTCATCGTTTGTTTTAAATGTACCGTAATGTCTGTATCGCCTTTCCTGTTTTCACCGAGCGGTCCCAACGGAAGACCAGACCGCTAGGGTTCACTGCCAGCACATGCTGAGTTGGGACCGTTTTCGCTACGCTATTACTAGATGTCTGGTATTTTCCTTTGTTTTATTATGTTTTTTTATGTCTTGTTATTATTGTGAATCAATAAATTACTTTCTTTCTTTCTAATATTGACCGTAGATTAATTACGTGGATTTTAATAACCCTTTTTTGTTTTTAGGAAGAAGAAAGATTGCGATACCGGAGTCGACGTAGCCACTAGCACGCTGCAATGCGAAGACACCCTAAACACAGCACAGGTAAAAGATAGTCATAGACCATAGTCATATAAAAAATATTGAAGAGCAATCTCATAGAAATTCGCCTAGTCCCAAACTAAGCTCTAGACTACTTATATAGAGATATATATTGCTTAAATACATAGAAATATCCAAGACTCAGGAATAAATACGCTCAACACACAAATATTTGGCTTTACCGAGATTTGAACCTTACGTATAGTCTTATCATATATTGCATGTGTTTACAAATGGTCTTCAAATATTTCATGTCGAACATAAACCCTGTTAGGGCACTGCGTTTATTCATATTATATTTAAATACCTAGTTTATAGCTTTTAAATTATATTACTCAGATATTTATTAAATTTTCTGTAAGGTAGGTTTTTTACAATAAATATTTAAATATAAAAGTAAAATAACAATACTAATACAAAAAATAAACATTATAAAAAGCCTAACCTACGAGTGCCGCCGGCAGCGGGGCAGGGCTCAAGCTACCGGTGGTTAGGGCTGCAGAGAGAGGAACCTCACAATGCGTGCCGTGTCGAGGATTACTGCCTTCTGTATCTGGCCCTTGATCCAGCCATCTAGCGAGTCTCTTGAGGTATTGGTCGAGACTCTTCGCTATAAGACCGTTTGCCGAAACAACTATCGGGACAATGATCGTCGAGTCAACATCCTACATGGCGGTTACCTCGTGAGCCAAGTCAAGGTACTTGCTGAGCTTGTCCTTCTCAGCCTTAACGAGGTTCTCGTCTCATTATTAGGTAATAATAGATATTTTTACAACTTTTTTGGCGTAATTTAAACGTATAGCTATGCCAAATTACAGCTTTGTAGTACCAAAAGTCTTTGAGCTAGACCGCGGACAGACTGACAGACTGACCTGGCGAAACTATAAGGATTCCTTGTTGACTGCGCAAGTCTAAAAACTTAGTAGAAAATCAAACAATAAAGGCCCTTGAATAAATACTGGATACTGGATATTACGTCTGAGGAGGGTCATTTCTCTGATAAGAGGCCACGTCAGAAAGAGGAGGTTAAAGACCTAGGGCCTTTAGCCAAACACGATACGCAAATACTAGTACTTATGTTCTGTGCCGATTGTTATAGGCAAAGTTGTAAACACAACCAAAATAACCATTTACCTACCATTATTACTCGATAATCACGACGTGCTTTTAAAGATCAAGTGAGGTCTGAGCAATGAGTTATACTACACTTGATCTTTACTTTAAAATAGTTTAAAATTAAATAAGTATTAATTATACGTTATTTTAAATAAAAACACGCTTGATGAATATGTGAGGTTATGTGTCAAACAGTACTAATTTGTTTACATCTTTGCTACTTACAATTGACACAGACAATACCAATTTTAAGCTTTGTATTTCGACGATACGGTTAGTTTCGGTGGTCAGCCTAAGAACCTAGCGATCCCCGGTTCGGTTTTCGGTAAGGGCCAATAGTTGTGGGACAACTACGATTTTTTTATTCATAAGCAAGGAAGAGAAGTACAGATGTACTTTTTAGTGATGGTAGGACCTTGGGTAAGCTTCCGGGTCGCTACCACCATCTTATCCTTTAACCTATCGCCAACAGCATTCGCACGTTGTGATCCGGTGTGGAGATAGGACAACAGAATAAATCACTAGAATAGAGGCATTCCATCTTACTCCTTAGGGTTGGCAACGCATTTGAAGTCTTAGGCCCGTATTAATAATCTGATCTCAACTCTAATGCTCGTCTCGAGATGTGTCAAAAATTATAGTGTTCTATGGTTTGACGTTTAGTTTGACGTGTCTTGTGACGGACCTCACAGTCAAGATGAGTTTATTAATACGGCCCTTAGGATGGCAGTTTTAAGATTATAATTTTAAGGATGCAAATGTCAATGGGTCACAGATACTATTGTGGCTGCGTGTTTGTGGGTGTTCTACACGTGGAAAAAAACTTCCCATTAAAATAATCCATCCTATTCTCGGTGGCAACATGTTTTTATTGTGTAAATTTATCTTTCACTGGTGTGTAAAGAAGTACAATAAGAGAGATAACAGACAGACAGATCAAATTCTTATTACGCAAAGTCACATTCTTGACAAGGGATTTTTGTTACAAGGGCATCTATTGTTACGTATTTCGTGGCAGAGTTAATTTAAACCTACAAATGTATGTATAGTTAAGGAAATTGTTTGCTTAACAGTTTGATTTAATAAGTAAATTAGCAATGTTATACATTTTCCGACGTGACACGACTGATAGAATAGAATAACTTTATTTCAGACAACGAGGCCCATATTTACAAATACCTTACATACATAACAATATATTATAATTTAAAAATTATATCTTCAGTATTTTAATATTTCAAAATTTACAAAATTAAAATTAACACAAACAAAATGACAATAATAATAAAAAATAGAAATGAAAAAATTAACAAAACAAAAACTTAAAATAAAACAAAAACTAAAATAAATCAATCAAAAAGCCCGCCCCGTGCCATTCCCGGCGCAAAGGTACCCATCACGCTCGCCGCGTTGCCACGCTGAATCGCGATGGACAGACGTTGCACCAGGAACGACCCGGACCGGGGGTCATGACCCCTCTCCGCCAGACGGCGCCCAATCTCCTTCACAAATTGTTTGGCCTCCGATCCCCAACAACCTGTCGTTTCTACCGCGAGCGGGACAAATAAATAATTCTTAAGTTCGGAATATTTGTCCCGCTTCCTAAGAGCCGCCGTCTCGGCAGCCGCTCCAGCCGTGCACGTGGTGCGACCGAGGTGCGAAGCCGCGAAAGTGCTGACGCACGTAGCGTCCCAGAGTAGGCATCTCCCTCTATGCCAGGGCACTAGGGTCAAACCATCAGGTCTTTTACCGTCCGTGCGACTAAGGCCCGAAGGCTCCAGTACACACGGAACATTAGCCGAGACTAGCGCTCTCCGGACAATATCGTTCAGAGCGTGGTGACGCGGGAAACGGCCGGCACATCGACCACAACTCAAGGCATGATGACCATTGCTCTCCACCATGGTGCCGCATATGCATAAATGACGTTCACAAACATCGCAACCCAGGCGGAGAGCCACGGCCACCCGCATCGAATCATCGTCGAGAAGAGTGCCCAAGTGCGGAGAGGGCAGCGCCCGTAACCATGCACCGGCTTCTGGTCTCGATACCGCCAACAGCCTAGCCCTGTCCACACCCACCGCCCGCCCCACCAGACCCTCAAACACCCTCTTAATTCCCACGTCATCCAACACGCGCTGTCGGTCCGGTCTCTCAGGCAACTGCACTCCCGGGTTGAGAGCCAACCAGGCCGCCACAGCATCAGAAGCGTGGGGGATAATTGCCCTGTCACCATTGTTAGAGAGAATGTCAGTAACAAGGCCCACGACCCCCCCCGCCGACGCCAAGAAGGCCGGCAATCCCACGTCCCGCGCGCACCGTAAACCCAGGCCCCCACTCCGAATTGGTAAAGAAGCCAGACTCCATTGATCCGAGCTAAGCGAGACATTCAGCAAACACTCAACGGTCTCCCTCAGCCCGAGGTCAAACGAGTCGACTTGATCGGGGTACAGCCACGTCGGAACGGTGCGCATAAAATACGTTATTTTGGGGACCGCAAAACATATCCGCAGTAAAACCAAAGCAACCTGAGCCGGAAGGCTTTTAAGCCTGTCCCTAGCAGCCAGGAGAAGCTGCCTTCTCATCTCAAAAGCCTCAGGAATAGCGGCTGGAAAAATAGGAGACCCTAATAGGTTAAAGGAAAGGGAAGACAACTCTCTGAGACCAGGGAGCAGATTACAGAAAGAAAATATATATAAACCCGACTACTACTACACTTTCGCGGCGTCACCCAGCCGGCGGCCATGAAATCGCCGAAATATACCCCATGGCCAGAATTCCTCCTTTAAAAAGGTCGATAGATCAAGTTCAAGTTCAAGTTCAATTCTTTGTCAAATGGCTACTGTCCAGTGGGACAATTCTGCCAGTGTCAAGGTTGGAAGTTACACGGGATCGGTGAAAATGCTTTTCCAGAAACAGATGCTGATTCATCAGTTGGGGAATCTAAGGTCGACAGATCTTTGGTCGGTACTCTCACTAATGGACATGGACTTATGCCATGGGAAGTGTATAATGCGGCAATGACGTATTATGTCAAACTGCTAATCAACAAAATTCCTTGACAGTGCGAGTTTATATCAGAGGCCATTTGCAACGTCAAAAGATGGCGGATGTGTAAATTGTTTTAGTTTTTATTTTTGTGTATTTAGGTGTTCAAAGTTCTTTTTTGTTAGTGATTTGTACTTTTAATGCCTTTGTGTTTCGTGTATCCTGGCATCTTACTTCTTATTTCAAGTGGACTCGCAGTGGTACAGAGGTTAAAACTATCTTGGCCTCTGTCCTACATATCACCGTACAATGTTGCCACCAATCTTCTGCCGTGTCATGACAAAACACTGTAACTCAAGTTACAGTGTTTTGTGCTAACATCAATAATTGAGCTTTTCGGGTCCATATTTATATATGCCTGCTAACAGACCACTCATTTTGTACCAAAATCTATGAAAACCCTCAAAGCGTATTACACTGTAACTGTTAAAGCATAGAGTCTTGTTTTGACTAATCACTGTATGTCCAAATACAGTGTTTTGCCAAAACAGCACTGACGGTTTTTGACGACCTTTACCTTAAGATACAGTGTTTTGTCGTAACAATCCCGCAATTCACCCTTGAAGTGAGTGAGTGTTTTGGTTGTCACGTGAGGCGATTGTTTGTAAACATTACTTAGTAGATCACAGGGAATTCATCGCTAGTTCACGCGTTTTTAACTTGTCCGTGATAAAATTATTAGAAAATGAGTAAAGAACGGAATAAATTGATTTTAAATCTTACGAAAGGTGGAAAGAAAGAGTGTCGCTTAAATGTGTCAGTGAATTTTTCCAAAGTGAACAGTGATTTAGTTACCAAAGCCAGTGTACCTTCTCCAACCACCTGTGCTCATAATAGTTTTGTATCGGATTTTCCTAGCACAAACAGCTCGACTGATGAAGCAGGTATGGATGTCAATCACACAAATGTTAAACAACGTTTATCTTCGTCTGATCGCCCCGTAGGTACTTTCTTAATCTAAGGTTAAACTTCAAAGTAGTATCGAATCTTGGCATAAACATAATTCTTGTTTGGTCAAGTCTGGTCTAAGAAGAATTTGATGATATTACCAATAACTAAAATTTAAAGTAAAGTTTTTTCGTACTTATTTAAGTATATGACAAAACACTGTAACATGATAGTTACATTGTTTTGTCGTAAACTTAAGTACAAAAACGGTACTTTGTTGTGACAAAACACTGTAATATGATAGTTACAGTGTTTTGTCACGACGATTAGATTAGTTATTAGACAAATTATGTCACAACAAAACACGTTTTGGTTTTTAAATAAATGAAAGAATTTAAAAATTACTTTTTTTGAGATTTGTATACTATAACAGTAACATTATCGATATTTTGCCAAAATTTCATCAACATCGGATAAATTTTCACAGTTTTACGGCCAAATAAAGAAATTTCTGAAAAATTGCATTTTTTATTTTACAGTGTTTTGTCATGACACGACAGTCTTCCTAGAGAAGATTGGATTGTGTTTTATTACTATATTGATTTATACTTATATATACTTGACACTGGCGAAATCACTTCATAGTGGAAACGCCATATTCCCGCGGTAGTAGCTGTTCAAGTCGCCGCGGGGCAAAGAAAAAAAAAAGCCAACCAACTCCTGTTCAATTTTTGAAATGTTTAAAAATAGAGGCAAAAAGTTTAAAGTTAGATTATTTTAGGTTTCATAGTAACGATTATTTGTTTTTGGATCGGTGAGGAATGTTCAAAAGCACCCGAAACCGACCTACGTGCATGAGGAGATTGATGAATGTTGAGGAAGCGAAGGTTATAATTTTGGACCAGTGCACCTGGCGTTCCATAGTCTCTGCCTACCCCTTTGGGAGACAGGCGTGAAGGTATGTATGTTTGAAGAAAGGTGATGAAAAAGGGTTCCCTTCATCTGGCATAACTTTTTTTGGCATAATTCATCATTTCGCACAATCATCATTTGGCATAAAGTCTTTTTTTCTGAAACCGTGTACTTTTCAGGATTATTTAAAATACCATTGCATAGAACTCAATAGGTTAGGTTAGGTTTATTTTATGTCAATCCTGAAAAGTACACGGTTTCAGAAAAAAAGACTATGCCAAATGATAATTGTGCGAAATGATGAATTATGCCAAAAAAAATTGTGCAATACATTAGTAACCCGATGAAAAACCAAGAAGATTCCATCAAAAATGAAAATATATAGCATGCACCAGATTGTACTTATATTGCACAGGTATCATCAAACTTACCAGCCCAAACTTATTGGCTCTACGCGTACGTCAAGTACAGCAGCAATCATTGCCACGATCCGACTCCGGCATTATAATGTATTAAACTTCTATAAGAACATTCCAATAATGAGAACTGACTTACAACTCAGTCGCAAGATTAAATAAATAATAAGGCATTTTTACATTAGTAGTTTTTGGGCAAAAATTTGGATCATGTTACCAGTTTCACTTCAGACAGCCGCTTGTTTTTGCAAACTATTTTTTGCCAAGTTTTTTTTTATACTTCAAGATGTTCTTGGAATACAATATTATGTCTCAAAAGAACTATGTTATAATTAACAGAGTCGTCAGTATTGCTAATCGGGTAAAGTTTATTGTACACAACTTTTTCCACTACTCACCTCGTTGACCGTCCCACGAGAACAGTGAGGTTTTCCGCGATGAAAGGTAGGTTATAAGTTAATAAAAGGTATTAGCTATCTCCGTTTCAAAGGGTGATGGGTATTTTGTATGGACCCCGTCCCCATCCTCCAGCAGTCACGGGATGTATGTCAATATGCTCATTAAGTACCAAAAAAAACCTTAGTTGCAAAATCGATAGGTATTTTTGATGAAATTAAAATTTGGAGCATGAAGATCTTGGTTTCTAAGAAAACCCCACACAGTTTTATTTCTGGTCGAAAATGTTTGCCTATTATCCATTAATTCTAATCACTCCAGCCGTTTTATTGCGAGGAGGAGTAACTAGACCTACGCACATACACAACTCATACCATTGGGGGGAAAACGGACGAGCTGTAGGTAGGCCTCCAACAAGATGGAGTGACGACCTCGTCAGGATCGCGGGACCGCGGTGGATGCGAAAAGCACAAGACCGGTCTGAGTGCAAAGCCTTGGGGGAGGCCTATGTCCAGCAGTGGACGTCTTTCGGCTGACATGATGATGATGATGATGACATATACAAACGTCCGCATTAAATATATTTGTGTGATGTGATTTTGTTCCTGTATTTTGTCATTCGATAAGCATTTCATGCATTTCTGTATACGATATTTTCCGAAAAATTACAACTTCCTTTGTCCTTATCACAAGAAAGTAGGTGCCTAGAACACATGGACAAACGCTTCTTTCGAGTATCGGTTAAATAAACACCGTAACTAGGTAATTAGGGATCCTTATCACTGTTGCGTGATAAATAATCCTCTGTCTAAGCAAAAAGTTACAACTCTTATTACAAACACATTCCTGTATAACTCATAAGTGCGATAAAATAAAGTTGAAAATAAAAGCGTGGAGTTATGCGAGTTAAGTCGTTTTTGCATTAAAACGTGCGGATTCTGCTGATGTACCTAATGTAGATTGAAATAATAAGGAGATTAAGAAATATTATGCGGAAATTATGTCCTACTCAATATAAACATTATTGTAAGCTTAATTAAAACCACAATGGGAAGTGGCAGACGTATTATTATTAAAGAAATCCAGAGTGTCTTTAACTGTAGGTGTCTCAGATAATAAAATACTTAACTGTAAGAAGTGGGATGTACTCGTAATTGAAGTTAGTTTTTATATGGTATTGAAGGACCTAAGTTCTCCAATGAACTCTATATTTCTAATTCAAGAGTAGGGTCAAGTGGGGGACAGTGTAACTAAAAAGTAAGTAAGTAATATTTATTATTAGAAAAAGAAACCACTAATTAATTCTCTTCTTAATATTTACTATAAAATCAGCAGTCTCTAATCATATTAGACTTGAAATAATAATTATCAAAACTTTGCTTAGGAATTACTATTTTTGGTTTTGTGAAATTAACAAAAAAAAATAACAGCCATAGTTATTTTTTCACAAAAAACACACTCACGAGCATTTTTCCGTTTACCCGGCAACATGAAGTCTGATGACAGCTGTTTAAGATGGTGGCGTATGGAACTAATAAAACATGTCAGACAGACCAGAGACAAGTGAGAGAAGGATAAATAAATAAAATAAATAATAAATATCAGGGGCCAATGTCACACCAATTGACATCTATTAGCTCTAAGCTTGTACTATGGGTTCTAGACAATGATATTAATACTAACATAGATAAATATATCTTAAAAACATGGGGCGACCTAGCGACATCTAACGGCAACTTGTAACAACCGACTCGCCAGCGCCACCAGCGGTGTAGCGTCAGACAGCGGAACTAAAGTGTTCTACATCGCGCTAACGAAGTTTCTACAATCAGTTAATATATATACAACTTCCAACTTCATTCCAATAGACTTCGGTCCCCAGGCATAACACCCGCCTGGAGAGGAGATCTCTCTATAATATTGTTCTCATATCTCTCTCTCATAAGAAACATCCTAGATTCTGGAACAAATATTCGCGCTCATCACACTAATATCTGCCCTTACCGAGATTTGAACCCAGGACCTCCAGCTTCGTAGGCAGGGTCACTACCAACTAGACCTGCGCGTCATCACCCTATTATGTATCTATGTATTCCTTATGTTACACTCTGCACCCATTACGATGTTCCCCGCATGACCCTACGGTGAACCACTTAGGGCCTATTCATTTATAAAAGGCTCTGTTTTTGAGTCTTGTGTCAGAAAAACGACGCAAACAGGCTAGCAGGTCACCAGGGGCCCTAGCCAAGATGCGGACGCCACTAAAAAAAAAACTATCGCTCAAAATGTATGGGATAAAATTTTCGTGCATCATCTAAAACCATCCACTCGTAGTTAGCTGTTTCTAGCGTCCTTACGGCACGACGCGCACTTTTTACACGACTGCCCAAAAAAAGGAGTGTAATGTTTTCAGGGTTCAGTTATGATAAACCACGTGGTCAACTGCCTCGGATGCGTCGTCTCATATTAAAAATCTTGCTACAGAAAACTGTATTTTCTGGATTCTTATGTTACTTATTTTATTTGTGGGGTCCTTACGGATACACTTCGATCCTATGGGATCTTTTGTGTTATTACCCCACTTTTAGCGCTTAATCCAATGCAACCTCCAACCCTTCCAAAAAGCGGAAAGTGGAGTGCAATGGCAGTAGTGCTTCATTGTTTCCACCTCTTCGGCGCACATTCTACAATCTGTGTTTTCATAAAGGTCCATCTTTGTTAGGAGATGTTTAACCCCAAAGCGCCCAGTAAACACTCCAATAATATACCGGAGTTGTCTTCTGCTGAGTTTCCAAAGTTTTTTAGTCCAGCTCTGGTCAACTCTTTCTATGAAGAGCTTTGCATGCCCTAAACATGCCGTGGTCTTCCACTCTTTCTGGTGGTTTTCTGGGGCATTATTGTTCAGGGCTGCTTTTATGGTGCCCGGTGAGGGTGCCAAAAATAGTTTAAAATAAAAACGAAAATAATCATGTCATCGATAAAATGTCTGCAAAATAAATAAAGATATATTAAAACAAAATTATTGGGTCAGATACAAAACTAATGAAATTGGTCTCTTAAAATACCTATTCTGTCGAATTACAGTGTAAAACAGTGAGTTATTTTGTCTGTCTATCCCAATTATTATCAACAAGTTTTTTAGAGTTGTTTGTATTTCTGTAGCTCTGCCTACCCAACTCGGGAATGAAGGCGTGAGTTTATGTATGTATGTGTTTGACTTTTTTAAATCTCTTTTTAGACGTGCTGTAACGAATGCAAGAAGGGGACGCAAATGGCGGTAGAGGGCAATTTCGCATGTGAAGAGGGGCCAGAAGGGAGCTCTGCTGAGGAGCTACTGGCCGGCGACGCGTTCAAACGTTGTTGTTTGGTAATTATTAAAAACGTTTTAAAGTAACAAAACGCAAGCTTTAAAAAACCCGACTATTGCTAACCAACAAGGTTACCGACATAGCCCTAAGAATAGCTAAACTGAAGTGGCAGTGGGCGGGGCACATTGCTCGCAGGACTGATGGCCGATGGGGTCAGAAGGTTCTGGAGTGGCGTCCGCGGACCGGAAGACGAGCTGTAGGTAGGCCTCCAACAAGATGGAGCGACGACCTCGTCAGGATCGCGGGACCGCGGTGGATGCGAAAAGCACAAGACCGGTCTGAGTGGAAAGCCTTGGGGGAGGCCTATGTCCAGCAGTGGACGTATTTCGGCTGACATGATGATGATGATGATAGTCGTTTTAAATACTAAATGTAAAATGACGAAAGAAACCTAAAGATGATTTTTAAATAACCATTCAAATAATACCCCGCTTGTCATAGGATGTCGACTTTAAATACCTGTATCTATCTGTTAACACAGCCTAAAACAGGAAAAAAACCGGCCAAGTGCGAGTCGGACTCGCGCACGAAAGTTTACATTATCAACATTAGATTATTGAGTGTTTCAAGTGTCTACCTGTTGCCGTTATCATTATCGAGCAAAAAACTACAAAAAACGCACGTTTGCTGTATGGGAGCCCACCTTAAATATTTAATTTGTTCTGTTTTTAGTATTTATTGTTATAACGGCAACAGAAATACATCTTTTGTAAACATTTTAACAGTCTACCTATCACGGTTCATGAGGTACTGGTGACAGACAGACTTAAAGACGGACAGACAGATGGACAGCTGAATCTTAGAAATAGGGTCCCGTTTTTACCATTTGGGTACGGAACCCGTTTGGTAATAGTGATAGTGCCATTGACAACAGTCTATCACTATATTCTTCGAATATCTGATATTGAATTGTTCGATCTGTGGAACATTATGGCAACATGTTAAATTGCTATTACTAATAAAGGCATGGCCATTTCTACCCGACTGACGAAGCAGGAGGGTAATGCGTTTATCAGCCTATACATATATGTGTTTGTTTGTTCCTTTGTGGCTCTCTAGAAACTATACGCGTGGACCGATTTTTATGATTTTTATAGGTAACAAAGAATTTGTCAAAATTCAATATGGCGGCAACCGAACCCCATATTGTAAAGAATAAAAAATAAAGTCGACGAACAATAACAAGTGGGGTGTCATTGAATAAGTAGGAATTTAAATCATATTTTTACGTTTAATAATAAAGATAATAATGAAGAGACATTTATTCGCAACAATACAAAATCACACTACATAGATACAAAAAGAACAAGAAAGAAAAAATGTTCCGAAACGAACCCAACTTAATCATTTTAAATTTCAAATGATCATTAGCAACAGTTGGGTTTTAAAGCTGGCTTTTTGTTAGACTGTTACAGAATTTCCCTACCCAATAATTTAGAAAAAGTTCAAAAACTCATACTTTTTCTAAGAAATCTGATGCTGATGCTTCATGACAGATGTGAAACTAAAGTTATTGATTTCGCAGAGATCTTTCGATCATAATGGAAAGAGGCACGTGCTACCTGCGACGCCAGTGACGACACCAGTATCCAGGAATATTTCGGGTCAGTTCCTTCTAATAAGTTGCCCAGATATTTCCTTGCATCGATCACGGATTTTACCTAAACCACTATAGAACCTTTTCGCATGAGATCAACGATTAATTCCCATGTAATTTCTAACTCTTCACTTGACGCTGTGATTGTGACCAGGTAGGTTCTATCGTGGACCAACATTTAGTCATTCATCAAGTCCTTGATGGTACCTTTACCTTTTTGTATTTACCTTAGTTGACTGGACAAACCAATAAACCATTTTAAGAGGCCTCATATGCTACCACACCCACACAATCCTCGAAAGGGATGGTATTATGTGTTTCCGAGCGAAGAACGCGAGACGGAGATAGTTTGCGAGCGCCTTGATGGCAGCGTCAAATTCAAATAATTTTGCTTTAAAACCGTTAGAAGTTATGAATGCTCAACTATTCAATCAAAAACATCGTTAAGAATCTTAGGGTTTAGAAGTTTTAACCAAAACTATGCGAAAAAGGTGTAATGTTTGAAGAATAGTACTATAGAAGTATTTGTTTGTAATTGTATCTTTGTGTTTAACAGTATCAAGAAAAAAATATCAAGTTTAATATATCCAAAGACCAGACACATTGGCGTTATAGGTATTGAGACCTAGATCGCGGAACACCACCGACTTTATCATATGTGGCTAAGGTTTGCAATCCGGGTACCATAATGCAGCAGTAAAAGGTGGTGTTCTAAAGACCTAGATGATTTTCCAGATCGGTCTTCACTATGCGAAGAGTATGCCCCAAACGAGCTGTGTGCACACCACTGCATACCCGTGCCAGGCTCATACAAGTGCCAATGCAATCCTGGGTACATGCTGATGCCTGATGGAAAGAACTGCAAAAAGGTAGTTTATCTTATTTATCATTACTCCTTGAGGATTTCCACATTTAAATAGCGGGATTTTAATGCCATTTCCATTTTGAAAAAATAATTATTTATAAAAACCAGTTTTTTTTTTGTTATGGAAGGACGCATGCGTGGGTTACATGTTTTTATAGATACTAGAGCATACCTTAGCTATAAATAGTATGCAAACTCTAAAATTGTTACCATTGTTAATTTTTAATCTAATATTATCTAAACATATCAAGCACTAGTGGTGTGTAATTATTATTTTTATCCTTATTATTATTTATTCAACCATGCAATCGGTATTTGTCTTAGTAATTCATTCAACTGATTGAAGACCTTTACAGCCATCGTCCCCTCTAAACCACAGGTGGAGAGGAACAGGTGCAAGCCTCGCAACCCTTGTCACCACATTTGCAATGACAACGGGGGGGCCGAGATCACGTGTTCCTGCAGGCGAGGATACGAGCTGATGGCCAACGGGAAGACCTGTCAAGGTAAACGTGGTCTTTTTGATGTTCCGTACATGAAGGGAGTACAACTGTCCCTACTAACGTGCCTACGCTGTCCTTCCTAACTTTTTAGAGCTGTATCTTCACGGTTTTTTTTCGAAAACACTAGCGACTTCGTCCGCGTAGAATTTGTAATTTTGCCATACCACGATAACAGCGATTTATTTCGGGGTTTAAGGTAGCCAGGATTTAACATCCAGTGCATAAGAAAATTCTATTTCAAATTGTGTTCAACCCAAGCCGTTCATTCGCTTTAGCGGAGAAGTAACTATAGCCAAAGGTATTCTTTATTTATGAGCAGTAATACCAATTTCAACGTTTCTAAATACAATAATGACGAAACTCTCATATAAAACTCTAAACCATCCTTTTATCTCTTGGAGGTAGCTTTTCCAAAATCGCTAAAAGCTATATATTTTATTTGTAAAAGTAGCCTATACTCGTATACCAAGTTTCAAGTTTCTAACTTTAAAATTGACGAAAATCAGAATTTTGTATGAGTTTCAGATTAGTGTATAATAGCTTCTGAACGCGTCTTCGTCCGCTTGGATTTCGATTATAGGTAATCCCTGGGGCACTTTTATTTTTCCAGGATGAACAGTAGCCTATGTGTTATATCCAGGGTATAAGCTATTTGCATTCCAAATTGTATCCAAATCCGTTAAGCCGTTGCATCGTGAAGGAGTAACAAACATACACACAAAGTTTCGAATTTATAATATTAGTAGAATTACGGAAAACAATTCTGCGGGTGGTAGGACCTTGTGTAGGGTCCGTCCGGATCGCTACCACCATCTTGTTCATTAACCTACCGCCAAACTGCAGTGTTCGCATTGTTGACCTCAGGGTAGGCAACGCATTTGCAGTCTTAGGCTTGCACTCTTGTGAATGCGAATGTCTATGCGTCACAGTTTCCACTTACCATCGGGTGGCCTGTGCGCTCGTTTGCCTTCGCTGTGCCATAAAAAAAATGATAAAAAAAGTTGTTTCTAGTGTGGGGACCCTCGCGTTTTTATTCAACGTATTACTTTTGTCCTATCGTAAAATTGGTAAATCATACAAGCATCCAATTTGGTATAATTATAGTATCTACAAACCCTGCAGAAAAACAGTAAATATTAAAAATTGTGTGTGAGTTTGGCTCGCACTGATTTGATTCTCTGAACCACTTTATTTGTATTTTGGTCAGCGTAACATTTTCTACCCGACTGCGGCAAAGCCCAAAGCAGGGTTATGTGTTTGGGTTGTATATATGTCCGACTCAATGTCTGCTTGTAACTGCTTAAGGGATAAACATATTTTAATAAATTATAATTGGTTAGATTCCTCTTCCACCATGGTAGTGTCACAGGCTATATTTTTAAAATTATTTAAATGTGAAATTGGCGAAATAAAAAACAAAATACATGATAAGAGCCATTACTTTGACGACATTATACAAACGGCAATTGTTTTTATTAAAGCTTTCTTTTCGTTAGTCTTGTTGTTCCCACTGATTGGATTAGTAACAAACCAATAAGGTGGTGTGGTGGAGAAACTATGTAATAGGACAAAGACTGAACGACAAAATCAAGGTGGTATGTATTTAAATTGAAAAGTCATGCAATTATTTAGGGCTATTTAATGGTAACCGATTATTTTTCGAATTTCACTTCATTGATTGTATCATTCATCGAATTTAATTTCATCGAACGCTATGTACTGCTAAAACCTCGGTGTTTTGATATTTTGAACACAATGACTCATGCGGCGACAAATGCTTTTCGATGAAAGTAAAATTCTGCGTAATGTAATGGTATGTTCCTTGAAAGGTATTTCGATGAAATAATAGGTACCCGTACTAAATAGTAATTATTTCCAGATATCGACGAGTGCTTGTTAGACCCGCCCGTGTGCCTCTCCGGGACAAAGTGCTACAACGTGCACGGCTCGTTCAAGTGTATCCCTGTGAGGACCCATTTAGCCGAGAGAGGATCATGCCCTACCGGTTTCATGAGGAATCCTCTCAACCATGCTTGTGATGGTAAGTCAGGGGATGGTTCTCTGCCTTCTGGCAGAAATATGTATCGTTTCCTTACCGCTTTTGTTTCTGCAAATGTAAATATTGCATTATTTTTATTAAATTGAACCTTTCCTAAACTAGAGGGTTACACGATAGTGTTGAAATGAATCCTAATGATTAATGATAAACGATACACAACAATTTTCAACCAAAAGGCAGGATATCCTATGAGATAGATACTGTCTACAGATTGGGTTTTTCAAACACGCTGATATACATAATTGAAAAGACCAGCTGCGCTTTTCCCGGCTGTCCGTCATTATGCTCAGTGGCACCCAATAAGGTGGATTGTAATGTAAGATAGTTTTGCTGCCAGATGGTCGAGTCAAGCGCTTATGTCAGTTCCATACACTTTTGACAGACTTCGAAAATAGTTTCCGATCTAATTTTAAGCATCTTGTCTAAGGCCTCAGTTCCGCTTCAACTATTGAATGATCCAAACATGAAAACGAGTCTAGAAACCCTTTTACATGCATACATACATGCCTTCACGCCTGTCTCGCAATGGGGTAGGCAGAGAATATGGAACGCAAGGTTTAAACATACTACTTTCGCCTCCACTACATTCATCGACCACTTCATGCACTTACGTCAGTTTCGGGTGCTTTTCATTTGGCCCTTATTGAGTAGGTACATCTTGAATCTGATCACTAAATGTGTGTCTAGGGCGTCCCCTACCGACATCTCCACTCATCCTCGCTCGCCTACTCTTTCGTAACTGTTTTATCATCCATCCTTTCTAAATGAGAAAACCATCTTAGTCACTACATCTTCTTTGAATTCAATTCGTTCTTGGATCTCGCTATTTCTAACTTGATCTGATCCATCATCCCAACTCGACAACTACTTCTCAGAGCTCTCATGTCATCAGCATTAAACCATTTTGCAGATATCAACGAGTGCCTCCGCCCAAATCCGCCATGCCCTTACGAGTGCGAGAACACAATAGGGGGGTACAAGTGTGGTATAGCCCCCGGAACCTCCACTAGTTTGGACAGTAGGGTTACACCAGCTGAAGATAGATGCCCTGCTGGCTTCAAAGCTGGCGGTGACGAAGAGTGCGAAGGTAAGTCGCTGATGAAGTCTTTATTGGACGTTATAACTTGCCTAAAGCCTCTATAGAAACATTTCCACTAGGGTTATCAGTGGTAAAATTTTCAATCCAAGTTTTATTTGTCCGAATTGTCATGACTTAGAAATCCGGTATTTTAAACCGTTTAACTTTTCGAATAGTATTAAAACAAACCTTTTGTTTATTATTTATTGCAGTATTGTAGTAATTTTGCCAATGTCAAGTAAATGAAAGGACCTATTCAGTTAATAACATGAATCAAAAGAAAAATCTATTTAATAGAAACCTATAGGTAGGTATATTGGTATACTATATTGGTGTATTTAGATTCTACAAGTATATTAACTTTAAAAACAAGCTATAAAAAGCAGACGTCGACGATTTTTGTTATTGTCGTCTTTACAATATAAATAATTATGCTTTATTGAACAAAACATAAAAATTAAACAAGAATAGATAGAATAGATTTTTAGCGTAAAATATTAATGAGGAATTTAAATATAATTTTTTTTTTGGTCCTTTAGCTTTGGAGGGGGGGTGCGGTATTTTTTTGTAAATTTTTGGCTATTTATCTAAAAGTACGTCATGGAAAATTATAAAAACATTGTTTTAAAATTAGCAGATTTAGCGGTTTCATTATGACACATCTTTTGCTCTCATAATTATCATTTTAAACACCATTGCCACAATTTTTTTTTTTTTTTATAAATGCATTTGTGGGCAGGCACGTTAATATCTTTTGTATATAATTCCATAGCAAAAACCCTACAATATGTGCATAGTATTGTTCATCTTCCAGATGAAACGAAATTGTCAAAATGGCTTAGAATTTAAAAATAAACTTCATAAATTATTGTTTGAACATTGCTTTTATAGTGTGAAAGAGTTTCAAGAATCGGAAAATATGTACCATCGATAAATAATGTATATATATTATTGTTACAAAAGTAAAGCTCTCCTAACATATTTGCTTGTCGATTGTTTTTCGGCCGAATGATCGACACCAAACTACCATAATGCCTTATGACTACAGTACCCCAACGTAAATGTTGAGAACTTTAGTGCACTGTCGTAATAAAGTTCCAACTGAAAATCAAATCACAAGTATGACAATAACAATGGCTGTCACAATGACAAGGTTCCAAGTATGCCCAACATTTTAATTGGATGGCTGTACATTATTCATAAGTATTCAAGCAGAAACAAATAAATATATTTTCTATTATATTCTATTCAATAAATATTATAAATGGAAAATTGTATTTGTTTGTTTGTTTGTTCCGTGTTTAGTGGTTAAACGATTCAACCCATCCACGTGAAATTTAGTGAGAGATCGCTTAAAGTCCAGAAACGGACAAGGATGAAGAACGATAAACAGACATAGGAATCCAGTGCAAAATTTTATGACAGGTAGGGAGTTCCTGTATCGAAGCATAATCGATATTAGGGGAAATGAAGTTTATAACCAGTGATCGTTATGGCAAATAAAATAAGTACAAATGAATTTAAGGAAAATGGCAGGTTACCATTTTCAAGGTTTATTGCAGATTCGATTTGCCTTTTTGAACATTGCCATTGCAGACATAGACGAGTGCCTGACCCACGTCGACGATTGCAATCATCTGTCGCAGTTCTGCATCAACACACGCGGCTCTTTCTACTGCCAATACCGCACGTCGAGGTACTGCCCGCCAGGGTTCAAGATAAACCCAGCCACCTCCAAGTGTGAAGGTATGTTTTACACGAGGGAATATTCATGACCTTTTTTCACATCTCAATAAAAGCCGAACAGAAGGAATTTACCTAGTCGGTCCTTAAGTTCTGTCACAAAGGTTTAGTCAAATAAAACTATCTTCAGTTTATTTTTTAATTTTAAAACATATGAAAATTAAAAGCTTAATTAATGTACATTTTTAAGAACTAATAATCATTCCACATAGTTTCCGCAATTTCCGAAACGATCTTCTAACAATCACGGATGGCACCGATTAAAATACGCGCGAGTTTTGTGAAAATAACACTTTTTGAAAACGCTTTGAAGGTTAGTTTTTGTTAATTAAGACACTTTTTTGTTTAATATTGTGAAGCCTCTCATCTGTGGGTATTTTTAGAGATCAACATTATTTTCCTAACGACACTCAAAAACCAGCTTATGAAGCTCGAAGTTTGGTCTGTTTTTGTATTGCTGCAAATTGATTTGAAATCGCATGGTTTATTTAATGAGTCATAAAGATTGACCTGTGTATAAGCGGATCTTTAGTTGTTTGGAAATACATTTGTATCAGAATTTAAAGGTAAAACTCTGATCAATATGTCACGCAAATTTCGACTCAATACGAGAACTCTTACAAAAGTTGTAGCCATTATCAGTATCGTGGTCGTGCGTGTTTTGACCCATGATTTCTTGACCCGAATGGAATGCTTAAATTCAAAATAAGGTTTTGACTGATGTACTACTAGTTTATGAAACTCTTTTATTTATTTTTTAAATTGAAATAAATCTCAGTGACAGAACTTAGGTACTGACTAGGTATATGAGCGACCTGTTGCATGGTCACATTGCATGTTCACAGTGCATATCTGATCTCTGTCTAATCGCTGTCTAATTAGGAGTTTAAAATGCCTTATCATCCGTAGTTCTTGGCCGATTTTAATTTTGATTTTGGTGATCTCTTTGACGCTATTTTTATATTTTGTTGAAATCTGCGATTTAATAAATCCATGCATATTGCAATATGGACAATTTTTCAAAGAAATTCTATAAATTAAGGTTTTATGGCATCAACATTTATTTGTAAGAAACCGGTCGAGTCGGACTCGCGAAACCGAGGGTTCCGTACCGCCTTACAGTTGGTATTATATTCCGATTTGAATTCCATCTCGAATCGAATCAGCGCCCATCTCACACTTGACCTTTTTTAGTATTTGCTGTTTTTTTAGGGTTTATACTATAATCATACTAAATTTGACGATCTTATGTTTCACTGTTTTTAAGATACAATAAAAAAGTTTCTTATAAGGTAATGTGGGATAAGTACGTCTACGGGGCAAGTGCGTCACATCAATAATATCTCCTAAAAAATATATGTTTTGTCGCACTTGCCGCATAGCTAGATGCATTTACCTCAAAGTAGGGCTAGAGCGTCAACGGGGTAACTGCGACAAATCATATATTTTTTAGGATATATTATCGATTTGTCGCACTTGCCGCATAGACGCATTTACCTCAAAGTAGGGCTAGAGCGTCAACGGGGTAACTGCGACAAATCATATATTTTTTAGGATATATTATTGATTTGTCGCACTTGCCGCATAGACGCATTTACCTCAAAGTGGGGCAAGAGCGTCAACGGGGTAACTGCGACAAATCATATATTTTTTAGGATATATTATTGATTTGACGCACTTGCCCCGTAGATGCACTTACACGGGTTACCCCACCTTACCTTTACTTTTTTTTATATTTGTTAGTAAATCGGCAGTTTTACACATTGTCTGAAAATATAACCGCAGACTATTGTCCTAAACAGTGTTTTTGACATATTTAAGTATGTAACGTAACAATAACAGATATCAACGAATGCGAAGAGGAACCGGAGACCTGCGGAAATTTGGAGTGCGTCAATCTTTTGGGCCTGTACGACTGTCGAGCACCTCCTGTGTAAGTTTGTCAATTAATCTGTCACTTGCCGTATTAATACATACATACATAATTACATACATTAAATAACGCCTAGCGTAGGCAGAGGGGTAGGCAAAGACCACTTCTTTCCACCAGCTACGATCCTGATAAATATCTTTTGCCTTCTTCCACAGTCATAACTCGAGTCATACGTGCTCGTCGGTTTCGCGTACTTAAGATACGGCCCTTTTCCAGTAATTCCAGTATTTCTCCAATTTCATTCGAAAATGTACGCCTATGGCTGCCCCTTCCGACCCTTCCGTTGACTTTCACTCTGTATATCTCTATCGTTAATCTTCTTTCATCCAACCCACCGTATTAATAAACTGATCTCAACTCGAATGCACATCTCAAGATGCGTCAAAAATAACAGTCGGCATTTCAGCCGAGACGAGTTTATTAACACGGCCATTAGTCTTGAATCAAGTTTTGAGACCGATAGCGTCATGCATTTGAGACTACATCTAGATTTCACTTTTTCCGATCCTAAACTGGCATTCATAAACTTAAATGTGTGCATACTTATATAGTGATAAGAGTGAATTTATGTAAAGCATCTTTATTGAAGACGAATCTGTGTTTTTTTAGAAACAATTGTCCAGATGGTATGCGGTTGAAAAAAGATTCAACGAACTGTGAAGGTAAGTTAAATAAACTATCTACCAACTATGCAAGACAAGTGTAAAGAAAAGTACTGCCGAAACTAAAGTACCTTACTAATTAAAAAGACGAAGAGCCATGCCATTAAAATGGACCCAGAACCAACAGAGGTGAGTGATATGTCATTAAATATGTAGTATAATAAGTCATCGATATTTAGGATCCTATCACGTTACGGGTTAATCTAACGATATTAAACAAAATGCTGGCCCACAGTGGACCAAACTAACAAGAAAGGGTAAATTAAAAGAAACTTGGAGAGGCAACAAAGAAAAATACAAGGCACTAAAATATAATACTGCAGAAAAAGAAGAAGAGAAGGAGAACTCTGTAGGACTTTGAATATCCATAATATAATAAATAACTTCTACTAGCGACTACGTCTGCGTAGAATCCGTAATTTTGGTCATCCATTGGGAACCGTACATTTTTCCAGGATAAAAAGTCTATGAGCTATTCCAGATTATAATCTATCTCTGTACTAAATTTTACCCAAATCCGTTAAGCCGTTCTGGCGTGGTTGCGTAATAAACATACAAACTTTTGCATTTATAATATTAGTAAGAAGATAAACATTAAAATGTTCAAAAACTCCCGATGTAATGATGACCCTTTCTTTCGCAGCTGATATCTCTTAAAATATTGAACCAATTTTCATTCAATCTAGCTAAAAACCAGCGCTAGTACACTGCTTTAAAAAGAAAGGAATATCCAAATCGGTTCACCCCTTTAAGAGCTACAGTCCCACTGATACTCACACACTTATATCATTCAAACTGATATCACCACTTTATTTGCCTCGGTAGTTAAAAACAAGAAGTAAAATCTGATTTTCCATATAGATATCGACGAGTGCCTCGAAGGTACTCATCTCTGCGACCAGCACCAGAACTGTTTGAACACAAACGGCAGTCATGAGTGCCGCTGCAAGCATGGATACGAACTTGACAGCACCACTGGCGCCTGCGTCGGTAAGCATACCATTTATACCCACCATAAAGCCCGATTTACATTGGCCAAGGACAGTGGCAAGTACAGGGGCAAGGAAAGTGGAGTGGAAAAATAGAAAACCATCCTATTCGGATCCACTGACAAGGCAACTTGACTCGTAACTGTCCGAACGGTTTACACTACTGTACTGTATACTATCACTTGTCCTTCGCTTTATAACACTGGTTTACCCTTGATTCACACACAGGTTTTACTTCGCCGAATTTTCATCTCATCTGCATTTAATAATAATAATAATAATAAACTCTTTATTTCAGACATAACAGTCCATAGTAGGTGTTAGTATACATAAATGATCTTAACAATAGTGTTAGTAGGAACAATATGCATAAAATAGATTAAATTAAAATTACTAAATGACCTGAAATTGCATCATACCATCCCCCAATGAGCCCTATTTGATGGCAAATTGAGCAATACTTTTAATTTGCCCCACCCAGTGTGCAAGTATTGGGCAGTCAAACCTGCCGGCAATCACCTTTAGTATGCTGTTGTGACTGGCCCTTACTCGGCCAAGAAGCGAAACAATCTTCTTGCGGATGATCGCTTGAAAACTATCCGTGCGGGATTCGGCAAACATACCTGAAGCGCTACAACGGCTAGGCAGCCCCAACAACATCCTAAAGGCATTGTTGTATTGAATGCGGAGGGCGTTGTACGCGCGTTTCGTATACCGAACCCACAGGCTGCTCGAGTAAAAAGACTGAGTATACGCTTTAAATAGCGTTACCTTAACTTGGTGTGAGCATCGAGCAAACCTGCGAGCCAGCATATTACTCCTCACCGCCAACGCCCTACGCTCCCTTTCTATATCAGGGTCATCATTGAGATCATTGGTAATGATATGGCCCAGATACTTCACTCTTTGCACTACATTTAGAACACTGTCATTCTGTCATTTACACGTGCAGTCAGGCTAGACAAGTCACTTTTTTTTTTTTTTTTTGGCATTGGGTTGGCAAACGAGCACACAGGCCACCTGATGGTAAGTGGAAACTGTGACCCATAGACATTCGCATTCACAAGATAAAAAAAAGATAAAGATAAAAGAAATTTATTTAGTAAGTAGGCCGCTCGGGCACTTTTACACGTCAAGATACTACCAGCGCTTCCCAAGAGGAGACCACTGCTGAGAAGAAACGCCGCAAGAAACTCAGCAGTCAGTCATTTTTTAAACTTATTTCATATTGCATATTACAATGGTATGTACAACTTAATCTAGCATTATATAAAGCTACAAGTATTAAATTAAATATAATATCAAATAACAGTAGTTCAGCAGGAAAACATGCCAAAAATCTTACGGGAGAGAAAGATAGAAAAGAATAAAATAAAATAACTACAACTACCTACTTATATATGTGTACCTATATGAGATGGTGCAAGATGACCACATAAAAGTTTCGATATGTTTTCCTGCATCAACGGTGTCCCCCAGACAAGAAAAAGCAGGATAAAGCCTTTGCATTTGAACAAATGACTATTGACTAAGTTTCGGGTGTATGCCATGCATTTTTGTCTGTTAGATAGTCCTCGACCCTATAATACGCTTTAGACATTAACGACCTTTTCAAATATTTTTTAAGTGCTGGAAAGGGTAACTTTAAAACTACTTCAGGTAATTTATTATAGAAATGAATGCATTGACCAACAAATGATTTATATACTTTACGGACACGGAATTTTCGAATAGCTATTTTATTTTTATTTCTAGTATTTAAATTATGTATATCTGAGTTTTTGGTGAACGAATCTAAATTCTTAATAACATAAATAATATTCTCGTAAATAAATTGAGACGCTACAGTTAAGATATTAGTTTCTTTAAAAAGTTCTCTTAATGAGTCACGGGAATTTAAATTATAAATAGAACGAATGGCCCTTTTTTGTAACACAAATATAGTTTGTATGTCAGCTGCCTTACCCCAAACCAGAATACCATAAGACATAACACTATGAAAATAACTATAATAAACTAAGCGAGCTGTCTCAACATTAGTTAGTTGTCTAATTTTCCTAACGGCGTAAGCTGCCGAACTTAGTTTACCTGCCAGTGCAGCTATGTGGGGACTCCATTGCAAATTTTTATCTATTGTTATGCCTAGGAAAACCGCCCTATCTACCATTAGCAAACACTCGTTATTTAGAAAAATACTAGAATCTACCGGTTTAACATTAGGCAAAGCGAACCTAACACATTTAGTTTTCTTGGCATTTAGTAGCAAGTTGTTACTAATAAACCAATTATGTACTTTAACTAGAGTGGCGTTTATCCTACTGTAGTCTACGGTTTTTCTATCTACCTTGAAAATTAGTGAAGTATCATCAGCAAAAAGTACAATATCGCAAAGTTCATCTACTATTGGTGGTAAGTCATTTATGTAAACCAAAAATAAAAAAGGACCTAAAATAGAGCCTTGAGGCACACCTATTTTCACTGTAGCTCCAACAGATTGCGTTTTGTTTACAACAACTGTTTGAGTTCTATCACTTAGATAAGAAGACATAAGGCTTAAAGCTTTATTGGACAATCCATAATGTTCTAATTTTAAAATAAGGGTCATATGTTCCACGCAATCAAAAGCTTTAGAAAGATCACAAAATATTCCTATTGCGTCGCAAGATGTTTCCCAACTGTTATATATATATTTAATGAGTACCGATGCCGCATCAATTGTTGATCGACCTCTTGTAAAGCCAAACTGGTTATTGCTAAGTAGTTTATTTCTGTTAAAGTGACCTAACATATCCTTCAGCATTAGTTTCTCAAAGACTTTACTTAAAACTGGTAGTATGGAAATGGGACGGAAGTTCGTTATATCACTCATCTCGCCTGATTTAAAAAGAGGTATGACTTTACTATATTTCATGAGATCTGGAAAGATCCCCTCTGATATGCAATTATTGTAAATTAATGCTAGATGGGGTGCAATTACATCTATGATATGAAAGAGCACTTTAACTGATGTGCCCCACAAATCTTCAGTCTTTTTTAAACTAAGCGATTTAAATATCTTTACTATTGAATCTGAATTTACAGGGCTGAATTCAAAGTTTATATTACATTTACTGACATTAGTGCAAAGTAATGATTGAGCTTCAACCGCGGATGATTTAAGACATTTCGTAGTATTAATTGCCATGTTGGAAAAATAATCTTCGAATGCTAATGCAACATCTTTATTTGACGTGATTGGATGGCTACCTGTGTTCAGGGTGACTTGATTATCACGAGTTTTTCATTTTCCCGTTTCTCTATTTATAATATTCCATACAGTTTTTACCTTGTTCTCAGATGATTTGAGTTTAAGACTAAGAAAAAATGCCTTAGCAGTTAAACAAACTTGCTTAAAGGTCCTTGAATATTTCTTAACATAATTTAGGAAATCAGCATTGTTATTGTCCTCCCTCTCTCTATATAGGTCATAAAGCCTATTTCTACTTTTATGAATGCCTGCAGTAGCCCATTCACTAAATCTGGTTTTCGACCTAGTAATAGTTTTAATTTTAAAATTGTTGTTAAATTGATGTAGAATTACGCCAAACAAGTCTTTATAAATACTATTACATTCATTCTGTGAAAAAGGTAACACTGAAAGATTACTCTGAACTTTATTTTTGAATAATTTCAAACGATTACTAGTTATAGGTCGGTAAGTTATTGTGTGAGGTTTTTGATAAAAATCCGAGATGAAAGATGCCTTCTGACCACTATGGTCAGAATTAAAACAATTAAATATCTCTTTATCAAAACAATCGCAGTTACAAAAAATATTATCTAAGCAAGTTGCACTACTAACACCTATCCGAGTGGGTTCAAAGAACAGATTACCTAAATTAAAAGATTTAAATAAACTTAGTAACCTAGTGGTATTATTTGACTTTTCAAGTAAGTTAATATTAAAATCTCCACAAACTATAACATGCTTCTGGCTATTACATGCTAATTTTAACACATGTTCCATAGTGGATTCAAATGTGCAAAAATCAGCCAATGGTGGTCTGTAAACACATATTATTATATAACTTTCTATTTCTGCGCATGAAATTTCTACAATCCTTTCTATCGATTGCTTTACAATATCCTTTCTTTCTTAGGATTTAAGAGTACTTTTAATAATTATAAAAGAGCCGCCATGAATGGCACTTTTCCTGGCAAAATAACTTACTAATTTAAAATTTAAAAAATCAAAAATTAATTGATCTTGTCTGAGCCAATGTTCAGTAATGCACATTATTTGTACATTTTCATTATCTAAGAACAACCCTATTTCTAGTTCTTTGCTGGAAAAACCTTGAATATTTTGGTGAATTAAATTTATACTCAAGGGTGTTTCCGCTGTCCTATAATTTAGTTTAAATCAAGAGGCAAAGCATTATTGCCAATTTTGGCTTGTTGGGGCTGTAAACTATTATATCTATTTGGTTCTACATTAAAAGCTAATAGATCAACCAAGGTCAAAATATGTTTCTTGGGCAAATGAATTTTTCCTGATGTTAGATCAAGGCGCTTTATAAATTTGTTTAAATCAAAGAAATGATATTTTTTATTAAAGCATATAGCATTATATATTATTGAATTAAAGTGAGCTATTCTATTATTATGAATAAATGAGATACTTTGTGAGTATGGTAGCGCACACAATATAATTTTAACTATTCCTCTATCTTCAATAGTGTTTAGTGTTGACATTAATTTATCTACACCAGACTTATCCACACCAAGACTATTTCCTACCAAAATTATTAAAGTGGTGGTACTGTCAAAGCTTCCTTTTAAAAGTAAATCACTTAATTGTATAATAGTTGCATTATGGTAACAGTAATTTGTAACATTTTGTTTTAATTTGTTATTTAACAATAAACCTAGTCCAGATCCAAGCTGGTCAGAGTAAACAATAGTTTTATACGTACTTATAATTTGTCTAGGGGGCGCCTTAGAAGTATCAAGGGTCATCTCCGGCTGAATCACAGCAGTTGGTGAAGTACCTAATCTATCACAGTTACCATAACCACTGTTTATTAAAGAGTTAAAACGCTCCTCATTCAATCTACATTCTTCAACCAATTGAGTGAAAGCCAGGATATGCTCCTTGACTTCCTTCTGAGCAGTTACATACTTTAAAGAAGTAACTTCAAGCTGGTCCTTTAGCTTATTTATCTCAGCATCGAGTTTTTGGATATTTAAATCATATGTTATCCTATCGGAATCTAACTTTTCATTGCAATGCCGCACCCTAAAAGACTTGAAGACTGCAAGCCTAAGACTGCAAATGCGTTGCCAACCCTGAGGACTAAGATGGAATGCCTCTATGCTAGTCATTACGCCGGCTGTCTTATCCCCAAACCGGAACACAACAATGCGAACACTGCTGTTTGGCGGTAGGTTAAAAACTTACTTAACGCTAACTTAAACGATTTTCGAAAATCGACGACCGTCTGACAGCTTACGTCAATCCTATAGATTTTTGATATCGTCAACGAATATCGAATGCATCTTGTCTAGGGCGTCAGGAGTTTTTGCTGGTCACGGGTCTAACCTAACCTAACCTAAATAACCCATGCTTAAGATAACTTAATAACAATAATTTTTTCATCAGAAATAAGCTTTCGATGAAATGATACGCTACCTTAGGCCACAGCCGAGAAATTGAGGATTAAAAGAAACTTTGTTTCGTATGAATTAAATTGTAATTTGCATAGCATAGTAAACATGTTTGACGTGTAAGTGACACGCTTTGTGTTTGACGTAAGGCTTTCAAAAGGTCAAAAGGCTTCATAAAGTGACAGCTGTATTAATTCATATTTTTTTAGATATAAACGAGTGCGCAACAGACCGCCACAACTGCCAGCCGCGGACCCAGCGCTGTGACAACACCGTGGGGTCTTTCTTGTGCGTCAGAATGGCATCATGCGGCACAGGATATACCTTGCAGCATACCACGGGACTGTGCGAAGGTAAATTATTAAATTATAGCACTGATCAAGATTAACGACTAAACAATATCGTAGAAAATATCCGGTAGTCTATTAATTCTTCATCATTATCATCTGTCGACGCCATGCCATAACTCAAGGTCGGTCCATCTTGAAAAGTCTTGGTTACGTTGACGATTAACTTCCGCTGTGTTGATGATCGTGGCTTGGGTCTGTCATTGATACATTAGATATGGATGATATTCAACCTTATATTGTTAAAAAGTATAGGTCTTTATATTATTAAAAATTATTGACCTAAATTCAAAATTGTAGAAACCTTAGAATATTTCCTAATTTTAGAATCCTACATAAAATGTCAGTGAATATTTTTATTCAATGATGCGTTGCATGAGGAATGAGGATAGATAGGATTTGAAGATAGTTTGTATTACATTTATTGAGGCTAAGGCCATCATGAGTTTAAATTCAAATTTACATCTCTTGTCATTTTAAGTTTATCTGTTTTGTTCAAGAATAGGTAGTTTAAGACCAGTTGAGGCAAGTTCTATGATCATAAAGTTTAAAAATCCCGTTTCCTTCCAGACATAGATGAATGTGCTCTTGGGTTAGATGATTGCCCTCACAGTGGAACCCAAGTCAGGTGCGTCAACATCCCCGGATCTTTCAGGTGTGAAATCATTCGCCCTACCTCCACGACGCCCGAGTATGAATACTACTATGACGAGTAAGTATATTTACGATTTAGTTAAAATACCAATCTTTCAAAATCTACCATACGTGCTATCTTAAGCGAACTAAATAAGAAACATATAGTTTTCTAGGTAAAGATTAACGTAAAACAATTATTTCAGAGAAGAAGATAATGTAACACAATCAGAACCGGACCCATCGGCTTTAAAACCAGGCCCACCAACAACTACGACACTAAGACCTGAACCCAAACCTTTAACAACTCCCAGGACTCTTCTCACTCAAGCCACTACACCCCCAGCAAGACCAGAAGATAGACGCCCTGAAGATAATAATATCTACTTTAACCATGCAGACTCAGATACTCCACGAGAAGAATCACGCAACGACCCAACACCATCGACTTACTACGAGACCAATCAAGAACCAGAAAGACAAAAACAATCAGGGGCACCGGATCAACCAATAGAATCAGAAAGACCAAGGGAGCCTGAGGAGAGATATATAAGACCTGTATCCAGAGAACCGGAGCAGCCAAACATACCTCCGAGACAACCAGAACCGCCCGTCATCATACCGCAAACACCACAAACACCTTTAAACAGACCGCTTGAACCTCCACAAACAGAAGTACCACAGAGTCCCGAGATCATTCAACCTGAAATCTCAAGTCCTAGATTAGTTAATCTCGGTCAAAATATCACTACAACTGCGACTGTAAACGCTGAAAGAAAAAGGGATGGGTCAGTGGTTGTTGATACAAGAATTGTTCCGGAAAATAGGTGGACCAGGATCAATGACAGGCCAGTTGAATGTCAACAAGGATTCGAGATGGACTCTTACGGTGCTTGCTTTGGTAAGTATCTAAAAATAGACTAGACAAATTCCTATTCTTACCTTCAACTCGTGTTTCAATATTTTAAAATCATATTGAATCACTTGCAATAGTATATTTGCTAAAATTATCATGTATTATGGAACGACTAACCTTTTTTTAACTCATCAACTCATATTTCCTTTGAAAATACCGAAAAATCTCTGGCGTGCCTGAGGAGAACCTGATAGAACAACCGAAACCTTTATTATCCTTTCAGATATTGATGAATGCGCTATCGGTCGTCACTCCTGCTCCCAGACAGAAACCTGCCGCAACACCATGGGTGCCTACATTTGTGACTGTAGAGTCGGTTATCGACGGGAGCTGGCGACGGGCGAGTGTGCCCTCATCAGAACTACTGCCCCGATTACTCCTCCCTCGATTACTCCTGCCACGATTACTCCTACCCCGATTACTTCTCCTCCGATTACTTCTCCCCCGACTACTCCTCCCCCGACTACGCCTCCTTCGACTACGCCTCCTCCAACTACTCCTCGCCCGACTACCAGGGTCACGGCTGAGACCACGACTGAGTATGACCCGTGTAAGTGATAAAGATATTTAACTCTCCACGTAAGCAAATCTGAAGTTAACGTGATTTTATCCATTAAAGACGTTCAAAATTCACATAAGGATAACCAGTTAATCCTGGAAATTTTGATTGTGAAAATCACTGATTTTGCTTTTTTCCTCTACCAAGCGTCTTTTAAGTCTCGATTAACGAAATAATAATGTTCGTTTAAAAACTAGCACTGTTTTGCAGATCGCATACTCTGGGGTGTAAAGAGCAGCCGTCACAGCACCAGGCGGCCTTTCCGCGCCCGCAACTTGTGTGACGCAGGGTACCACTTTAACTCCACCGCCAGCAAGTGCGAAGGTAACTCCTCCATTATCCATTGGTAGATTTGATATGCCGACTCAGTAAAAAATACGATAGAGAAGCTAACAGAAAACACTTCTAATAAAGTATGTTAATTCCTCAATCGGTTTATGTGGATTATCCTCATTTTGCTACCTAATGTCTTTTTCTTATTTGATATTTCGTAATTTGTTGACGATTATTGGACGATGGGCAAAAATGTCCCCACCCGCTTACAGAAAAAACATGTCTCAGTTAATAGCGCGGCGGCGCTGAGTTTTGAGGTTTTAAAAATATTGAAGTAGATTGTTTTTGCCACATAGTTTCGGGAACGTTTGCCAATCTAATGCATAACTTCGGACGGACTTCGTGACCCGCGTCGCCGTAATAAATGATACAGATAGCGCTAAACCTAAGCCAATGCGCTAGCAAGATGCAGGCTCGACACTACTTAAAACCATCGAGGAATTATCTTCAAAGAACGACGATATGTAAACGGAATTACTTTCTTTGCGCGCGGAAACTTCTGAATTGAAACTTAAGAATAACCAACTGCATGAAAACATAAAGGACCTTAACTTCAGATTGGCACAATCGGAACAACAAGCACGAGCAAATAATGTCAAAATCCAATGTTTGCCTGAGCATGGAAATGAGAACTTGGTTTCTACAATTATTCAACTTGGTAACATAGTGTCTGGTCCGATCGAGGAAAAGGACATTTTATCTTGTTCTTGAGTGGCTAAAAATATTCGCAGCTCTACGAGACCCCGCTCCGTCATCGTCAAGCTGCCGTCTCCTCGGGTTCGCGACAGCTTGCTAGCTGCCTGCATGACTTTTAATAAAGCTAGTCCATCTGACAAGCTTAACTCATCCCATGTTGGTATTGCTACTGTAGAGAAACAACAAAAGCCCATTGAACACCTGTCACTGAGGACCAGGGCACTCCAGGCACAAGCTCGAGCTTTGAAGAGGGAGCAGGGTTTCAAGCATTTGTGGACCCGCAATGGAAGAATTTTAATGAGGAACGATGATGCATCGACCCCCATTTGGATCAAAGATTTTGCGTTTTTAGCCACACTTAGAGAGTAATCGCAAGAACCTGTTACTGTTGTTTCTCTTTATTACTGTTTTATTTGAAGAGTTTTAGTAAACATATATATACCTTTTGTTACCAATTTAGTTATTAAGTTAAAATGACTCAACTTAGCATTTACTATCAAAAACCTAGAAGTATAAGGGACTAGAAGTATTACGAATTGTACTTATCATCTTTAAATATTAGTTACGACATTATTGTAATTACTGGAACTTGGCTGAATGAAAGTGTTTTAAATGCTGAAATACTTAATGGCAATTATGTAATCTAACGAAGAGATAGACATAGCTCTGATAGTTCCGAGTCTGAGCGTGGAGGGGTGTTATTAGCAGTTTCTAAAAAAAAATATTCATCGAGACAATCTGCATACGAAAGCATACACGAAAATCTTTGGGCACAAGTTGCTACCCGCTCTAACAAACCTTCACACGTGTTAAATATTTGCGCAACTTATCTGTCCCCTTCAGTTTCCTCTGAGCGTCTTATGGACAACTTGGATTGCATCAGCAATGCTATTACCTCAATAGGTAATGGCACGAATATTGTTATTGGCGACTTCAATGTCGGTAGTATTTGTTGGAGTCCTGATCCCAATGACTGAATCATCAGCTACCGTCATGAATTCTTGCTCAACGTCTGCATGATCTTAGACGATTTAATATTTTTAAGAATATTTATGATCGTCTTCCAGATATCGTTCTCTGTTCTCATTATTCCGTCTTGACCGAGCTAGCTGATTCTCTGTTTAAGGTTGACCCATACCATCCCCTTTTGAGCACCACGATTAATTTTTCCGTTATTAATTATTTACAGAATGTCAATGTTAACAGACGAAACTTTCATGTAGCAGATTACTCAGTAATCAACAAAGAGCTAGAGTCAGTTGATTAGGAATCGAACCTGAAAAACTCAAATACCGTTGACAAAATGGTTACTGCATTTTACTCTATATTGGAGGATATCATAGCAAATCACGTTCATCGTATCAAATTAAAAAGGTCAATATCCTGTCTGGTACACAAGAGAATTAATTATACTAATTAAATATAAAGATAAATTGCGGCTCAGGTTTAATAAGTTCAAATACCCTATTGATGAATTCGAGTTAAGGGCTGCTGCTGCATGTCATCATCAAATCGACATTTGCTATGCCAGGTACATGAAGTCTGTTAAGGAATCTATCTCAAATAATAACTAAATGGCAGAATAAAGGTACAATTCAAGTTTTCGCCGCCTAACTCTATATGTAATGCATTTGCCGAACACTTCTCTGTCTACGTGACGAATAACTTAGGACATGTCAGTCATTCCCTTAACTCTTTCACCTCCGAACACCACTGGACTAATAAAGTCCAAATTCAAATTCAAATTCAAATGGTTCATTGCATGTCACCATCCATCACCATGCATCACCAGACGTTAAGTAACTTCAAACTAGACCAAATTACGATTAAAACAGCTTTTAAAAAACTAGATGAGAACAAGGGGGCTGGACTTGACTGCATACCGGCTGTATTTGTTCATAACTGTGCATCAAGTTTAGCTCCACCTGCTAGTATTATTTACAATTATTCTCTTAACAGCGGAGTTTTCCCTTCGCTATGGAAACTTGCTAATGTGATACCAATCTGTAAAGGTGGTAATGCCAGTAACATCCAAAACTACAGGCCTATTTCACTCTTGTCAATTTTCGTGAAAGTGTTTGAATCTTTAATAAACACCATCCTGACCAATCGTCTCAAACCACTGCTAATCCCTCAGCAACATGGTTTTCGGAGAATTAAATCAACTGTGTCCAATTTGGTCCTACACGTGTCCGAACCAACGGAAGCCTTAGACAAAGGTCATCAAATTGACGCTTTATATACAGATATTGGCAAGGCATTCGTTAGAGTTGATCATGGTATACTAGTTCATAAATCAAGTGCCTTTGGTGTTCATGGCAAACTTCTCGATTGGTTTTTAAGCTACCTTTCTGCCAGGTTTCAAAAGGTACTTGTTTGCGGCAATAAGTAAAAAAATAAGTACTCCTTCAGGGGTACTCCAAGGTTCCCACTTGGGCCCCACATTAATTTTAGTGTTTATTAATGACACGGCTGAAGTGATCCTCAACTCGAGTTTCTCGTTTTTTGCTGATGACTTGAAAAGGTTTCTAGTATCCGGGATCTTGGTATTTGACAGCCGGCTATCTTTCACGGACCATATTAACAACATTATTAAAAAAGCATAAGTATAAGCTTCTGGGCTTTATCTGGCGTAATCAGCTTGAATATAACCGCTAATATCTAGAGTCCGAATATAAGTGCCACGTGGACAGAAAAGAGAGGATTCAAAGGCGCTATTTGCATCTGCTTTCGGTACACCAACGTAAAATTTCTTCGTTACCCTCATATCCAATTAATTATTTTAATATCACACCCCTAGAAAATCGTCGATGGATCTCTGACCAGATATTGCTTCACAAAATTTGTAATAGAACTAAGTATAGATTCACAGATTGTAGAATGTGCGGCGAAGAGGCTGAGACAATGAAACACCTATTGTGTGAATGTGATGCCCTCGCCGGAGTAAGAATGAAAATCCTCGGTTGTGGATACCCAGAACCGAACGATTTCAAGGCACTGCCATTGCACTCCACTATCCGCTTTTTGGAAGGGGTGGAGGCTGCATTGGATTACGTGCTAAAAGAGGGGTAATTACACAAAAGATCCCACAGGGTCGAAGTGTATCCGTAAGGACCCCACCATAAGATAAGATAAGATAAGTATAGATTGCCCTTTGGTTCTTGAAAAAATTGGGTTCACTGTACCAAGGCTTAACTCCCGCTTTTCAAACTACAGACTTTTTGAAACCATCCAGAACAAATCTTGATCTCACAGTGTTCTGAATAGAATATGCAGAGAGCACAATAAACTTTTCAAACAAACAAATATTGACTTGATGTCTATCTCTCAAATTAAGTTTAAATGATTATAACATATTTATAAGAAGTAGTTGGACGCTTGTAAGTTTTAATCGTTATTGAGTGTTATATCTCATTAATTGTATCGTGTTACTTGTGATTTTAGTTTATTTATTGTTTGCCTTAAACTGAGACTTATCAAAAAACTATTTTTAGATAGATTATTTCATATTCTTAAGAAGTAGGTTAATAGTTCAATATCCTTGCGGTTTAAATTACTTAGAATGTAAGCCATTTATTGTTTTTTAACTGTTTTTATGTTTTCATTTTTGTCATATTTTGGTTAACAAAATTTTATATTATGCACGGTTACTTGCGACTTTATAATTCCTTTTTTAGCCTAGTACTGAGACTGTTAAGTGTGTTAGATAGTGGGTTATTGAGCCGCATCGGCACAAAAGCGAGTATTTTTGCCTATAATTGGGTAAACACGCTGCCACTCTTCCCTACTTATATAATTTTAGATTTAAGTTATTGGTGTTATATCTGTTGGCGAACCTAATAAATAAATAAAAAATGAAGATGATTTATTTCATCTCCGCACTCCGAAAACTTAAGATCCTGACAGCTTCGGGTCTAGATTTAGCTAATAGTTCGAATCTAATTCAAATAAATGACCACCTATCTATAGTTTTAATAAATACCTCTTGAAAGAAGCAACACGCAGAGCAGGTCAAAACAGTATAAGTTTTGCTGGGTTCGGAACTGCACTGTCGTGTCTTTATTGCGTCTAGTGTGCACAATAAAGTACTGTAATTTTATTTTGAACGTTCCAAATTGAATTTTAAAAAAATTGCCACAATACTTTGAAGCTGAAATGCAACGACAAAAGATGTGCTACAGAACGCAATATAAGCTTTGCCTACTCATTGTATCCACAAACAAAAAATAAGCGGCTTTAGAGTTTTTGTAACTTATGATGACCTCAAAATATGCCAGCGCCGCCGCACTATTAGATCTTGGCAATATGGCAACGTATGGGGTTTTCTTGGAAAAATCTACGAGTATCGTAAAGATTTTGTTTAAAGATAAATACATTCTTGGCGAAAAGTTTTTTATACATATAACGCATAGTTTTTTTTTGGATTCTAATGAACACTATTGACATGCAAGCCATGACTGTCTTGGCAGCCAAGAAAATCACAACTGGATCTATGTTGTATGAGAATCAGAGTTTTTATCTCTGAACGTTAAGAGGATCGTGAGGCTGAAAATTTCCATACAAAATGCAATAACGTTTGTCTCCCCTCAAATCTAGTACTATTTCTACGACTTTTGAATTAGTTGTAGATATTATGAAAACCAGGTCTGTAGGTTTTCCTTTCCAAGAAAATATTTCGTGGAATGAAACAAATAAAAAAAACAGATATGTCAAAACCTAGTTTTTCATAACAACTACAACGTCTCAAGAAATAGGGGGTAGACGTAGGGGGTGAGAAACGTTATCGCCTGGAGATAAAGTTTTGACAGCTGCGCAATTCAAGCGTCACTTCACAATCCTCTGAGTCAATCCAATGGTCCTCAGATGTGAACGAATGTCTCAATGGGCAAGCTAACTGCGCAGACGTGGAGCAGTGCATAAACACGAATGGGGGGTACCGCTGCGAGTGTCCCCCCCACTGGGTGTTGGATGTAGCTCGACACCGCTGTGTACCTGAGCGGAATAGTCAGGTGATACCACCAGGCTATGGCAATGAACCAGGTAAGCATAAAAACTGGAAAAGTGGTTTTCCCGTAGGTCTCTTATTTGGTTTTGAGAACTGTTCTGCCGTCCTAACTCAGCCAATAAGCAGTTTCGCAAATTCAATATACAAAGCAGATTCAGTTCTGTTACATTAGTAAGAGGGTTAGTATTGCTGCAGTAGTATTATCTTGTTATTGCCTATTAGCTCTGGACGATAGTGTTACTGTGAAGATGTAGGCCACAGTTAAATCATGTCTGCAGTACAAGTCAAGATTGTCGGAAGCAGTTTGCTGGACTCCTTTTCTACAAATATTTATCTAACTTGCTTCGTTCGTATATCTGATAATTCAGTTCAAATCTCGAAAGTGAATTTTCCACCACTTCTAGTCCTCGTGATGGTCTGAAATTTGGAACATAAGTAAGTTCGAATGCAATGCATGACTGTGGTATCTAGGAGCTACTAGTCTAATGATGAAATTGGAAGATGATAACGGGATTTTCACTGTGATTAACGTCAACCCACTAAATTGAGATTCAGTAGTTTGGTTTCTATAAAAAGAAGTACAGTCCTCGACAAAAAGTAGTCTTATTTTTTTATTTACAACAAAAACTTGCTTATAGAGAGGGCTCACGAGCACACACGCCATCTGATGGTAATTTAACAGCAAATATCCGTTAAATATTTCTATGCCATTCAAAACACTTTACTCTTGAATCACAATCTTTCTAGAATACCCGCAAGTTGTCCCGGGAACTTCACGCAGTGACTTGCCCCACAAGTTTATGGAACCCATTCTGACGGGGCAGGGCAGAGACCAGACGATGTCCTGCACATGGGGATACAGGCTCGGGAGGGACAATATTTGCGAAGGTAGTATAAACAGCGTGAAAATCAAAATACGAAAAATGATTGAAAATAGTACATCGTCGGCTTAGTGCAAGAAGTCATTAAAGGCATAAAGTTACTAAGTACAGGTACAAACACAGGCGGATTCGCCACGACTTACTCTTTCTAACGCACTGACCCATTTCTTTTTACGTTAAGTAATTTCGATGTTACAGCAACGACATTAAGTCATTAATTTCAATTTTTGCTTTATTGATTTGACGGAAATGGTTTATGACCATTAGTTACTTTAATCAAAACATCTTTTTTTATTTTTACACATTTTATTACGTTTGAATATTCACTAATGTTACTTATTAACTTTAAAAAATAAAATAATATGAATATCGCTCTGAAAGTATTTGAGCTAGAATTCATTATATGCATATAGTTACTTTTACCAAACAGTAAAACGAAAAAAAATGTTATTATAACGCTTTAATGATTTTTAACAAAATAAGCATTGGATGCATATTACTACTTTTACTTAAGTATAAAATACCTAAAGTACATTATACAGTTAAAAAAAATAGGAAACAGCATTAATGGCAGCCAGAATGATTTTTTAAAGTAATCAATGATAGTTATCGATTTTAGTTGTGTCCAAAGATACGTAATTCAAGTGATTAAATTATGGTTAATGACTTTTGACAAATAAGTTGTTTCAATTTGAACACCTTTAGTGAAATTATTCTTGCTCTGATAAGTTCATATTTCAACTCTTTTATGCCTACCTACGAGTACGTCTTGCTCTCGCGGTAACCCGCCACTCGTTCGGTCATCGCGATCGAAGTCATACCGTTGCAGCTGCGACCAGGGATGGACGTTATGCGAGAAGGTAGTGACTTCTTACAAAATGAAGCGAAATAATATTAACATTAAGGCAGGACGAGGATCTTTGATGCTAGAAAAGATTCTAAATAAAGCGAATGAAGAGCGTTTGTACCTATTGTCATTAAATTATAATAAGATACGTTCAATTTGCTTATGCTGTTAAGTTATAATGTAGGTAAGTAAGTACTTAGTTAAAGTATTTCATTTGCAAATGACTGATTTTACACGATGGGCGAGATTTTGTATAGGTACCTAGGTTTTGTTTTGACAATCACCTGAGGCGAATAGTGTTTATTTATATCTCATAATAAAGATCACAAACGCGGATTTAATTACTTAAAAAATATGTCCTCTAAATGTCGTCCCCCTACCGTGCACATTCATCAAAACGGAGCGTCGCGTTTTGTACCACTCGCAGCATATTCTGCGTAATGTTGTTGATTTCGATAGCAATATTTTTTTGGAAATCACCTATATTTAGACCGTGGGTTGTTATTAAAAGCTCTGGTTTTGAGATACCCCCATCGAAACAAATCCATAGGGGTCAAATCGGGCAATCTCAGCGGCCACGGATTTCTCCAAAGCGGTTTATCAATTTTCGAGGGAAATGTTCGCGAAGCACGTTCATCGACACTGTGGCCATGTGTGGTGTAGCACCATCCTGCTGAAGCCAGGCGTGTGATGAATAGGACGGATGTACAAGCAATTTAGGCAAAAATTAATCAGCTATCATTTTCCTATAGTTTTCACTACCTATTTACATTTTACTGCTAGGCATTTTCAAAAAAATAACCCCCAATAATTCTATTCAAGGATGAGGTAGACCAAACAGTAATTGTTAGACAATGCAAAGGTCTTTGGTCTTTGGTGGTTGGATTAGACGATCGCGGGCCCCAGTAGTGACAATTTTGCTTTACTAAGTACATGCTTTTTGACATGAGTACTCATGTGAAAATGGGCCTTGTTACTACAAAAAATGCAATTTATGGTACGAAATCTGTGCAACATTGTGTCACAAAAAACTTTGTGTTTGGTTAAATCACTTTCATTAATTTCTTGAACCAGTTGAATCCTATAGAGATGAAACTTCAATTATTTTTTCAATATTTCATGCACTGAGAACTTTAGGAGTCTTAAAGAGAGCTGCTCTCTTCCGCACTGAAAGTCGTGGATTTTCCTGTAAACTCCGTTGCGCACTCAATATGTATTGTGTTCCGGCGTCCGTGTGTGCTGGGGCCTGATCTCGGTATATTATGTGCCGAAGAAGTTTCTCGGAACCTTTGCACCCATGACCGAATAAATTTTACACTCGGCCCGTCTCTTAACGAAATTATATAGCGTGCAAACGCTTCAACTGCATAAGAATGACGGCGTTCTGACCATTGAAACAAGATGAAAATAAAATTCGCAATATTGAACCGTGTAATCCCGCCAAATGTCAAAACCCATTTTTTTAAATTATAAAAATGACTTTTTGAAGGTATAAAAAATCTGCCAACGGCCACCCTGTATAAAATGTATTTTACTTTTGATCTTAATTGGTGACAATCAGAATGCTGATTTGAAACTACAGACTTTGTCGGATATTAAAAATGGCTTAGAGTCACCTAGACACATTCAAGCACAGAAAGATACGCCGCCAGTCCTTCTTACGAATATTAAGGAAGTAGAACAGTTTACGGTTTGCTAAAAATGTGCAATGAAAAAATAATACCCGCGGAACTTCACCACTGGTACCGGAACTTGCCAGCCAAAGAGTGTCGTGATTATGTCCCTGAAGAAATGTCTTCTGAGTTAGAAGACATTTCTTCAGGGTAAAAAAGATGGACGTCAAGTGTATTTTTTTACTCTTTTTCGTACCTACTGTATTAGTTCAATCAAAAGCTGACGTCTTTATTTAAATTTTTAGAAGTTTTCACGTTTTACCTATACCTACTAATAGTGCTTGCTGTTGTCTGGAATTATTATAATATTAAGTTCGTCTATCAACAATGAATATTTCATTATTATTTTAGTTTGAAGTTAAAAATAACGTCATTACGAGAATTTTGTGTTATTTTTGTGGTCTTGCAGACTTTATAATCTGTGAAGTAGAATTAAATAAATCTGTTTATTCGTTGTTGATTAATAAGTAATATTTATAATACTTCTAAGTTAATAATTACGACTGATTAAACCAATTTTGTTATAGAAAACTATGTTTCCCGATTTATTTGTAATGAAAATAAAAAATAACTAATTGTAAGTTCCCTTAACAGCGAGAAAGACCAAAAGTCACTAACTACATATTTAGGCTTTTAAAAAAGTTATTTAACTTTATTGTACAAAGTTTTTAATTGGATTTAATAGTAAATACAATTAGCTAACCATTGATGTTTAATTTTTAAATCTAGAACCGAACCTATTACAATTATGGTCATTTGACTGTGTCAAAACTTTGAGCCCGTTTTTCTCCGACTTGACTTTTTGTTAGTTAATGACTTCTTGCACTAAGCCGACGACATAATCTCAGCATTTTGGTTACTAATAAAGAGAATAAAGTTGAAAATTTGCCTTATCGCATGAAAAACTCTCATGCACGGGGATCTTCTTGAATCATCGACACTCATCGAAAGCTGACTTCAACGGTGACCATTAAAAAATTATAACGTCTGCACGTTTAAATGCCTGTGGATGAAATTAAAATTGGACGAAGTACAGCATTCTATGAGTATTGGTGATTCAACGGTAAGCCCTGATGAACGGTTTTTAAAGTTCTTAATTTTCTACAGATGTCAACGAATGCTTGACGGGTGAAGCGAGGTGCGGCCCGGGGCAGCTCTGCACCAACTTTCCCAGCGGATACACCTGCAGTTGCCCGCAAGGACATCGGCTAGTTGGGGACCATCAATGTGAGGATGTAGATGAATGCAAACTGGCTGGAAACCAGGTTAGTTATACTGTTAAGGTTAGTTAAACTGGTAGTAGCACTAGTTTAATTAGATGGCGTGGCTGCTGAGCATGATAAGTGTGACAATATTTAGTAAATAAATAGTAGTCGTCATAGCTCTTCATACGCTTGTTCACTAGAATATGGTAGTAAAGTTATCTAAGCGCTGTTTCTGCGCAATTTGTTCATTTATTGGTACAAAAACCACCGCAACAATTAAGAAAAAGAGTAGGTTTTATGTTTATTATTGTGTACATCACTGGCCAATTACGAATTTACGTATCTATAAATTGTAACTGTTAAATAAAAAAGAAACCACTTATCAATGAACATATTTCGGGATAGGTAAAGAGTATTTTAGTGACATTATTGTCATCCGATTACCAAAAAATAAAACAAAATATACAGGATAAATTTGGTACGATATAAACTTGCCAAAGAAAGAAGAATGAAGTTGCCGCTAAATGTGCCTTCAGTTTTAAATGTTAGTTTGGTGGTTGGAACTACTTTTGATTGGTTGATAACTAGGGAACTGTCGGTTTAACTTTATTCTTTTGTGGCCCACGGTAATTAAATGCTTTAATACGTCTGAAATAAGAAACTAAGTAATATCTTGCTATTGTACATTTCCTTCGACGTGAAATACTTATTTATTTTTCAGTCAATATGCTCGGAACATGCGGATTGCGTGAATTCGGTTGGGTCATATCAATGTAGGTGCCACACAGGATTCAGAGCTGCACCTGCCAATGACAAGGTAAGCTTCAGAACATGGTATAGTGAATAACTGTGTTAATTTACTTTCTTTCTTGAAAGGACTACTTTTTAACAAGGATAATGATAACATGGTATAATGAATAGCTGTGTTAATTTACTTTCTTTCTTGAAAGGACTAGTTTTTAACAAGGATAATGATAACATGGTATAATTAATAACTGTGTTAATTTACTTTCTTTCTTGAAAGGATTAGTTTTAAACAAGGATATAGCAAACTCGACTAGCGAACACTGAAAGGTGGTCAAGAATCAAAATTAGCACAGGATGGATAACACGAAGTACTAAATACAAACCTTTGAATGCCCAGCTTCTTGTGCTCTTCGTGTTTGTTAAAGCGGAAAATTACTTAAATGCCGACAATGAAGAACTCCAGGACTTGATGCATACCAAACAGTGGGCGGATATAACAAAGAATTTAGTGGGGATAGGACCTTGGGCAGGGTCCGTCCGAAACGCTACTACCATCATATCCATATCCAATAACCGACGGCCAATCATCATGAGGCAACCGATGGAATCACTAGAACATGCAATTCATCTTAGCCCTTAGGGTTGGCTACTCATTTGGGGTCTTAGGATTGCGGTCTTGAGATTGTATTCTTGAAACTTAAGTCTATGGATCTCAGATCCAACTTACCATCGGGTTGCCATAAAAAAGGGCGGATTGACGGACGATACCTCAGGCAAACATATTTATCAAGAAACCATTACGAGTTTACTACTTTATGTCTACCAGAACATAACGAGATTTATGGAAAACTGAATGTTAGCTCTCCATTCCTATTTAAGACGAGTCTTTCGTGATTTTTATCTTCTTTTATCTTGACATATTATCTTCTTCGTGTTCTTGCGTCACTATTGTCAGTTGCTCACTGACAGATTCCTAATAAACATACATACATACATACCTTCATGCCTATCTCCCAATGAGGTAGGCAGAGACTATGGAACGCCAGGTTCATCGGTGTAAATATACAACTCTCACTTCCTCTACATTCATCAACCTCTTTATGCACGACGGTTACGGGTGCTTTTGATTTGGCTCTTATTCAGAACATCGCGAATCTGATCACTGTATGTGTGTCTAGGACATCCCCTATCGACGTCGACGACGTCTCCACTCATTCTTGCTCCCCATAAATCTCTTTCGTTACTCTTCTTTCATCCGTTCTTTCTAAAAGACCAAATCGTCTTACCTAGCGTGCCTATTTCCTTCTTTGTCACTAAATCTGCTTACAATCCACATCGTTCTCGTATCTCGCTATTTATAACTCTATCCATCATCCTAACTCCACACATACTTCTCAGAGCTCTCATTTCAACAGTATTAATCCTGCTTTCATTATTCTTCGGCAATACCCATGATTCACTTCATACATCAATATTGGTGTCAATACTACCTTAATTATGGCAAGGCAAGCTTTGCTCGATATCATCTTGTTTTCTTCACTCACTGTAATAAACGATTATCACTAAATTAACAATCATTGCTAATACAGAATCTGCTTTAAATAGGTCTGCGTAGATGTGGACGAGTGCACGGAGTCACCAGCAGGATTTCTATGCGAGCAGCGCTGTAACAACGTGTGGGGCAGCTACCGCTGCTCTTGCCACCGGGGATACCGGCTCAACCCAGACAACAGGTACCAAATAAATATCAAGAGAAAATGTTAAATTGGCCTAGTCCCAAACTAAGATGTAGGCTTGTATGTCTGTTGGTCTAGACAACGATAAACTTACTTATATAAAAGACTTTGGTTAGACGCTAAGCTGAACTGGAAAAACCACGTTTCTAAACTCTGTGGAAGGCTTAGTAGTGCGATATTCGCAATACGCAAACTCAAGCCAATAATTTCCGCCGATGCGCTGCTCCAAGTATATTATGCATATTTCCATTCAGTTTTATCATATGGGATTATCCTATGGGGTAATTCCACGTACTCCAAACAAGTTTTCACCTTGCAAAAAAGAGCTCTTCGCACATTAGCAAGTGTAAAACCGAGGCACTCTTGTAGGGAACTCTTCAAAAAATATGGTATTATGACGCATTATTCACAATATGTTTTCGACATTATAATGTACACACGACACAATATACACCAGTTCAAACGTGTTAACATCCCGGGCAGGGTCACCCGGCAAACGGGCCGCCTCCAGCGCGTGCCGCGGCGGCTGGCGCTGCTCGACAAAAACCCGCGCGTAATAGGCCCCGCCTTCTATGAGCGTCTACCCGCAGACCTAAAAAACGTATCTTCCGATGGAATATTTGGTCGCCGACTTAAAGATCTTTTATTGACGCAATCACTATATTCTGTAAAAGAGTATAGTGATAACTAGGTTTAATGATTTGTTGTTTTTGTATTTTTTGTTTTACATATTATTATTACTTATATTATTACCTCTTGACATGATGGTTTTAATTTGATTTGTTCTTTTTACCCAATGAATTTTTTGACATTTTGTGACTGTAGCTAATTAGCTATATTTTTATTTTGTTTAATTTAATTCTTATTTCTACATTTTGACTGCGTTTGTTTATTTCATTTCATTATTATTTTTATTTTATATTCTTACATTTTGACGATCTTATTGTGAATTCATTATGATTATGTGACATAGAATAATGTAATTTTCAATATGAAATAAATGCCTACCTACCTACCTAATATAAAAATCATGCAATGCTCAGGAATAAATACTCATGCTCATCAGATAAATGATTACCGGTATTTAAGCTAACGTGTCAAAGGTTAAAGATGTCTTCCCGCTACACCCTGCCACACCATGACCGTACTATGAACGTATCAGGCCCGGAAAGTAATTAGTATTCAAATGTTGGTCGGTGACGGAACAGTCTAGTGGGTACAGTCTCATACTTTTCATTACATAGAATATTTTTTGTCTGGCACATTCCTATTACGGTTATGGTATGATACGGTGCAGTGGGAAGACATCTTAAGTTGTTCGTGTTAAAATGATATTATTAGTACTTATATAATCAGGCTAAAGAATAAACGACCTTTATGGCGATCTTTGGAAGGCTTACGTTCAGCAGTGGATGTCCTTCAGCTGGTATGTTGATGATGATAGGGTAATTTGAGGAAAGTTTTACTAAAAATCATTATGAATTGAAAAATAGATCAAGCACCTTTACGAACCTTTAAAATACTAGTTACAGGTGTTATCAATATAATAGCTAACATAGTGCTCAAAATTATTACTTAAAAGAGGCATAAGAACGTGTAAGATATTTTACAACTGACATTTTGTCGTTTTGTCAGCTTTTTCTTATTGCTAGTGGTTTGAGGACTAGTTCTTTTAATTAAGCTTCTCTCCAGCTAATATATTGTTTTTGTGACAGGACATGTTCAGACGTGGATGAGTGCACCGAGTTTAGGTCCAAGCTCCTGTGTTTCGGACGCTGCCTGAACGAGCCAGGCAGTTACCGCTGTACCTGCCCGCCTGGGTACAGGCTCTCAGAAGACATGAGGAGCTGCATTGGTAAGCTTTGTAGTGGTTTCATTCCACGACGACCACTGACAAAAACCTTCCCAAATTGTAAAAGTTTCTAATGAGAAATTCTCGGTAACTTCAAACAATATTTTATATTTTAGTACGTAAAGAGTTCTCGGTAGTTTTTTGGAAATATTTCACAAGTACCTCATTAGAATGCTGTAGGTGGCGAAAATTTACACGTAATCGTGTCAAGTGAACAAAGTAACAGATCAACCAGTCAACTAAGATGGCATTTGTATGACTGTATGTGTGTAGACGGTAAATGTAGTATTGTTGATCCAATCTTCATAACTAGTTATAGGGTATTTAAGGAAAAATTACACGTTCAAACATGAGCAGAATTCATCAAGGGGTTACGAAGTTACTTAAGGAGGATCTTAGTGTTCGATACGAGAAAACGCAATTTCACCATTCTGCGCTATTTAACAACAATTGGGCGTCTTGAAAGCGATAGACTTTTTCTGGACTCTGGAAAGAGTGACCTCTATCTGAGGCGAAGTACAAACATTTGGTCCAGTTTCCTTAGGAACCAGGCAATGCAGCTCTTCTTTCTTATCAGATATCGATGAATGCGAGACTGGCGATCCCTGCGCGGCAGGCATGTATGGTGGCGTCAGCAACGTGTGCCTGAACACTCGCGGCAGCTACCGGTGCCAGAAGATCACATGTCCCCCTGGATACCGGCTTGAGAGCAAGAAGTATGTACCATATTTAGTTTTTTCCCCAGAAATCTAGTAACTTATCGCCGTACTTGGCGAAATTTTAGACACAATAAAACTGATTCCTTTTTCATACTTGTCTAAGGATAATAATCACTATGGAACGATGTAGTCGTCATTAACTGACTCTGTGTGGTGCCGATACAGCCGAGAAATAAACGTCGGACTTTATCAATGGTTATCTCAATTAAAATGGTTACAGTTCCCAGTTTCGTAGTGGGCTAGTAGGATAACTGAAACAGTTATCCATATACCTACATTGGCCAACAGTTACTATTATTAATTTACGTAAGTGAACATAAAGGAACCACACGGCGTTGGATTTGAAGACGGCGTTTATCGGCTTTATGATTTTTTTAAGAGAAGCTTTGTGTTCATCGCTGCGGCAAATTTTACTCTATTCCAAATAATATTAAACTAAAAATAGCCGTAAATTAAAAATTAGGAGCAAAACCATTACAAAATATGGTAAAACATGTATAATGACACCTTCATATTTGCAATAGAGTATAAGTGGTTGATGCTTAGAAGAATACACTTAAGTGAACACAATTTTTGGCAAAAAGAGCCATCATCGAAATTAAATCGGATGTTTTTTTTCTGGAATTTTAATCATCATCTCTGTTTTAGTCGCTGCACGAAGATAGAGAAAGTGTGCCACCCAACTGATTGGGAATGCGCGCACCAACCGTCAAAATATTCCTACCACTTCATCACCTTCGTGTCCAAGCTTTACATTCCCGAAGACAAGGTAATCCTATTTAAAATATATAACGGCTAATTATGAACATAACACTCATCAATGCATATAGTAGAAGTATAGAGTTGGTCAGTGATATCATGCCATTTAGGAATAATTTCAGGATAGACTAGTTTATTTCATTTAACCATTGTAGAAGCTATCTCTTCAACTATGAAAACAAAACAAATGTTAGTTTAGTAGTATAATGAGTTTAATTTAGTTTAGAGCTAAGTCTAAGATTAATAAAATTAATAAGGACACTTAGCAGTTCTTACCTTGTGTGCTAATTTAACTGAGGGTTTAACAATCACAACATGGATATGTTGAGTCAAAATCACTTCTTTTTTAGTAAATTCAACTATTTTCTCAACGTCATACCGGCCTTCTGCCCTTATACCAAAAAAGGCGGGTATAAGCATTTTCATTTTAATACCAATAGAATAGAGTATATAATGCTTCGAGTACTACATTTTTACTTAGCCGCCTTCTTTGGTATTATGCCAGCCTTAGTTTATTTTTCTATTTCACCTCCTGGTTAGCTGGTAAAGAAAGCCATTGGGCTTTACGTCCGTGTTTTTTTTCTGTGTTCAATGCAATTTAAATTAGATATATAATTGGCCAAATCCGGGCTCTTTACATGTTGGTGACTTGGAATAAATCTATTAACGCTTCGGACAAGAGGCCTTAGACAAGATCCTTTACGAAAAACTGTCAAAATTGTGAAAGTATAGACGCTTGACTCGACCGTCTGGCAGATTAGGTCAACCCTAGACATTATCATTCACGATAACAATCTCGCCTCGCATCTTGTCCAGGGTCAAAGTCCATAATTGCAGAGAAGAAGCACCGCAAAGCCCGCAAACCACTCGAGCAGAAGCCCATTATCATCCTCTTTCTTCACTTGCAGGTGAACTTGTTTGTGATGCGTGGTCCGTCGTGGCCGAACGCAAAGGAGCGGTTCGAGCTGGTCCTCAAAAACGTGAACGCTCCCCCTACAGTGAGGGGACGGGCAGACATTAGTGCGTTCCTGTAAGTACTCTTGAGGTTTTTAAAGACAAATAATCTCACTGAAATATCAGGATCGTTATAGTTACAGTAAAATAAGAGTCAGTAGAAGGAGAGGACTTAGGTTCTGCTACTTTCTGTGCAATACTAAAGTTTATGCCGGAGGGAGAAAAAAAGGCTAGCCTTATGGCAGTCGAAAAAGAAACTCTTTAATTTTGATCCTTATGGATACTGTCAAAAAACACTTTATTTTAATATTTTCAATGCTATGTCAAATACAAAAGTCGTCACTCACACAATAAAAGCTCATCATGAGATACCTACTCTGGTCTATAATTTCCGCCATTTAACTTTGCACAAAAGTTCATTGCTACCAAATTTTTGAATTATGAATTGCATAGATAAAGAACATTTGGCGATCAATTTCGGACCTAACATATTTTTATTTTACCATTTTTAGGGTTCCGTAGTCAAACTAGGAATCCTTATAGTTTCGCCATACTCGTCCGTCCGTCGCTTTACGCTGTTGGTAAACTGACCGCGACGTATGTCAATGTATGGGGATAACAGTTTTCCAACGGCATAGTTAAGTTTGTCGCACGGTCTAATTTGTTCGTATTAACGGCTTCGGAATCCTACACTCATACACTGAGCATGGTCCGACATGCTCTTGCCCGGTTTTTAATTTCCCAACTCGAACAAGCCAATGTGCTGATGGACGTGGGATAAGCATGAAATATGGAAATTGACACACCTGTACCTACATTTTTTGTCGTACCATACTGTAACCTGAAATTATCGAGGTTTAAGGACTACATTGCAAACCATTCGTAGGAGAAAAGTAGCCTACCTGGGTCATATTCTCCAGAACAAGCGATACCAACTGCTTCAGACTATCGTTATGGGCAAGGTTGAGGGGAAGAGAAGCGTTGGCAGACCCAAGATGTCATGGCTCGGGAACATAAAGACCTGGACAGGCGTCGCCACGGTTGAACAGCTGTTCCGTTTGGCGAGAGATAGGAAGTTGTATGCAGAGCTGACTGCCAACCTCCAGTAGTGGAGAGGAATTTGAAGAAGAAGAAGGACTACATAAATGTGAATCTTTTTGTAGTCTACTACTGGTATGAAAATGTTGAAGATTTCTGCAATGACCATAAGTGAACTCCCCTGCACCACGATAACTGTGTAAAGTTGAATCAGCGATAATGTTCATACATTTCGTGAGCGGTGTTTTTAAAATTGAGGTAACCTAATACTAGGGGAGCAATGAACTTTTATGCAAAGTTAAATAGCGGAAACAATATTTTATGCTGTCACCCATGCTGGATATATCCGTCCATATCATTTAAATACTACCTTCATATTAGCTCTGTATCAACGTGGCTATAATAAGAATTATTTATCTAGGTTAACCCAGGCAGGCAACCAGGCAAGTGTATCGCTGGTCCGCTCTCTCGAAGGCCCGCAGACCATCGAGCTGGAGTTGTCCATGGAACTGTACAGTGGGGACACCTTCGGAGGCATCGCTGTTGCTAAGCTCTTCATACACGTGTCTGAATACGAGTTCTAGACTGTTCCCTTCTAAGATATCAGGTTGCATGTGTCTTAAAACTGTTGTTGGTTACAAAACCTTATTTATAGCGTGGTAGAGTTGAATTTGATATGGCATTAAGTTGTAAATACGTCTTTTTAAACTTTTCAACGCCTAATACCCTTAGTATATTCGTCGCAGGCGCTTAAAAGGTTAAGAAAGAGAGTACTTATTTGCTGCCGCGTTATAGTTCAGTACTGTGTAAACATTTCAATCAATGAACACCAATAAACTTAGATTTAAAAAATATACGAAACGTAATAATCCGTCTTATCTCGCAAACTTCAATTGGACCTAGTTCAAGGAAAAGGATCCAATTAACGTTGAGTTTCTACAGTGTTTCATTAGCCACACTTTTCTTGAACTGATATTTAATATGAAATATGACAAAACGCTTTTTTATAAACATTTGTAAATCCAGTATTATGTTTCTTGACATATTAAAAAAATGTAAAGTTGGATCCTTTTTGATAAAATATTCTTATAATTACAATTGTCTTAAAATGATTTTAGGATAAAATTTGGAATACAGACATTTGTAAAATATTATGAAAGTAATTTCTTTTCAAAGTCAGATCAGTTGATAATTTCTTTCTTTCTTGACATTGTAATGAGTTATGTAATGAGTCATTTAAACAACTGAAAGAACGTACGCTCAATGATATTCATTATTTAAGCCTAAACTTTTGCCAATGCCTTATTACAAATCAAAGTTACAAGAAATGGGACACTTATCCCACATCTCAGTGGAATGACCAAAACAGACAATAGGTAGGACTTTCGTGTCATCATCATCATCATCATTATCAGCCGCAAGACGTCCACTGCTGGACAAAGGCCTTCCCCAAGGTTTTCCACAACGATCGGTCCTCTGCTGCTGTCATCCAGCGGTTTCCCGCGACCTTTATCAGATCGTCAGTCCACCTTGTGGAAGGTCTGCCAACACTTCGTCTCCCGGTTCGCGGACTTTCGTGTATTTTTTTTAAAATTTAATCTGCTGCATCTTAAATGATTAATATCATCATAAATAAGTAGCTAAGTAAAATCAAAAACAGTTCGCGTTTTTTTTACTGCTATTCGGACTTCTGGTGTCGTTTTTTCCCCCTGGTAGCGCATCATTAGCAAGAGAAAACCCTGTTTAAAATATCCCTTAAGCAAAACGTCCCTGTAAGAAACGTTTTAACGAATGTCAAATCAATACTGAATACCTACTCTTTTTAATAAAAAAGATTGCAAAAGTTCACTCTAATAGGTTACGCCAGTTTTAAATGTTGGACTCAAATGCAGATAATGTGTTGTTGGTGTTGATATTCATTCATTTATATGTGGTTTTGAGAAGGGGCTTTTTGCAAAACGGGTGGTTTGTAAAAGGGACTTCAATGGGATGGCACTTTTTGCGAAATAACAAAAGGACATTTCCCATTTAAGAAATTAATTTTCTTAAAAAGATCCCAAGCAGGTTGGATTTGCTTTGTTAAAATTATTGCGCATCAGTGCCTTAACCGTACTTTTAAAACTATAATGCTCCAAGGGGTATGAATTCTTCTAGTTTATTCCGCCCGCCATAGGTTGTGGGATGGTATCCCATATAACCTCTATATTTTGCGAGGATTCTTATTGCTGATTAAGAACCTTAAACCCACTTGACATACCTACTTAGGTTTTGGTTGTTTCGTGGATTGGATCCTTGTCCCTGAACTACGTCCAATGTCGCGATAAAACTTTAATTTCATCATCTGGTTTCTCAACTTCTAAAACTTTGTCTAATATTTGAAAATACACACGGATGTGTTTAAAAGTATGTTTAACAACATTGTTTTGTAAAAATATAGTATTATAAGTGTTTGAGAAATTGCAAAATGCATAGGATGTGAATGACAAACTTTTTATAGTATCTGAACGTGCTGTATTGAAGTGCCTTGTCACTTTCACTAGTTCATTCCGATTGATAACTCAACAGACTGTAATGCCCTTACTTATAAACGTGGAATATCCGTGGGGTAGCTATAGCTTGGAAAAAAAGAGTAGAAATGAAATAAAGGCGCTGATCCGCATGAAATTGGCAACATGATCCAAGGTTTACTCTTAACTTGTGCTGTTGCCAATTGAAAATATTGTAATTCCAGCTGTCACCGCTTTTTTGCCAAGACATAAACCTTGCTTTGTCCTTATCTGTCATTGTGAAATTTGAATTTGACAGATGAGGACAAAGCATGGTTTAGCTACCCTACGTTTATTCCACGTTTATAATTAAGGGCATAAAAATGACAAAGTAGTAAGTATACACTTAGGCTAAATAATGTGAACGTTGTGTATTATAAAGAAACAACATGAATACTTGAAATATTTATTAGAGAGCTCAATAAATATTGTTTAATTGTATATTTTGTTTTCTTACAGCGTTTTGTACTTGTTTATATGATGCTGAAGATTGATGATAGTCCTCATCAAGGAATTGAAACGGGTGCACCTAAAAATGTTAACCTCCCCTTCTTGTGTTCTACTTCTAGTGACTAAAAAAACTACTTAACAATCCGCAAACCTCACGTTCCTACTTTTCATATCACAGCCGATTTTTCCTTTCCTTACCACTTAACACTACGTATATCAGAACCTCATTTTTTTTATTCTACGTGTTACGAGTAAGAGATGTATCATTCTCGAGATCTCACCAAAGATATATATCCTACCGGCTACGCCATAATGACTATTACACGTCAATGAAACAACAGGCTTGAATCACGACTAACTGTATACATTATTAATATATCCCCATACTATATAGAAAATACTCAATCATACCTACAGATCCCAAGATTTATTAAGAACTGACGTTCGGTACGGAGACTTCTATATACTTCACCGTATCATCGTTTGAGCCGAAAACATTACTCTCCTTCATGGGGAGTCGGGTACAACGTTGAAATTTCAAGCTTAGTTCAAATCTGGTTGATCCCCGAACTCCTCATTATTACACGTAAGATTTCCGTAGATGCCTTTACAGTTTAAACAAACTTCCCGATATTTCTTCCCTACAGTTCCTATCACGGTAGAATATAATACAAAACAAAAATAACATTATTAGTAGGTGTAATGTGTAGGCAAACTGGATATGACATATTTATTCTAACACTAAAGTTTGTCTAAAATATTAATAACAGTGACGAGAATATATATTTCTTCTGATATTATTCATAAGGAAGCATGTATCGAGGTATTCGTTTTCACTTATCATTAAATGTACATATCTACAAAAATCACTCTAAGTTATATGACGAGAAGCCTTGGCGAATCAAAGTATCTATTGTAAATAATTTTAGCTTTTCAATACTTATGATTCTATGATGATGACTATTGGTGAACTATACGGAGCATTCTCTAGAAATGTGTCTATGTTTGAAGGGTATCCTGCCTTTTGGCAGAAATATGTTTCGCCGTATGTATCGTTTCCGAACCGTGTAAATAAGTGTAAATATTTCAGGATTTATTTCAGTACCATCGTGTAGAACCCTATAGGTTAGGTTAGTGTATTATTATCAAAATCTTGAAAAATGATACTTTTGGGAAAGGATACATTCGGCCAAACATATTTCTAACCAAAGGCAGAGAACCGTTTGAAGATAGAAGTCTACTCATAAGGGTCTACAATGTTAAGCACGGTGAGGCATCCATCTTGCGATGCTATGGCCAGCGCTGTTCCTGCGTGTGCACTGGCTACTGCTGTCACTTCTGCTGGGGCGCGATATTCTGCTACAGCTTTTCCGTCTATGGTCCTGTAGGAAGAAAGTCGATAAAGCTAGTTAGACGATAAAATTATTGGCAGTCCTTGGATTGGAATACTCGTACTCTTTAAAGACTAATATATTGTCATAATATGTAATTCCCTTTTATTTACACCAAATTTGAAGGCAAAATTTATTTTACTAGAACAATAGTAACATAAATAAAAGTAGCATTAAGTAAGAATACAAATCACGAATGTTACGCTTAGGGTTCGGGTGTGGCAAAGGACCAGCAACAGACCTGGTACAAATCGTAAGGTCAAGTGTAAACCTGACATGAAACTTCACTAATCATATTCCTAGTAGCTGCTTTGACTGTAGAAGACATATTGGTCCGTGGAACTGAACATAGTAATTACATATGAGGAAACCTTTGACTGTACGAAAGATTAGTGCCTGTACTAAGCTTTCTAAATAAAGCAGTCATTACCTGAACACCCTCAATGTCTTCCTGCCGCTGTGATAATAGAAGACATATTGGTCTGATGAGCTGAACATTGTTATGATGGAGAAGACTCCTTCTGCTGCACGGTAGATGAGTGGCTGGACGGAGGTTCCTCTTTTCAGCTCTATTAGGTCGAGACCACCTCGAGTTGGAGCGCATAGACCAAACTTGCCGTCGCGGGTGCAAGCACCGTTCCAACGAGGCACGAACCTGAAAATAATATTTAATTGAGTACTGGGGTTTATAAAATCAGCTGATATATTTTGGATACCAAGACACCAGAATTAACTTCAGTATCAAGTACACTGCAACGTTGTAGCGATCGTTGTATTTTTACGGCACGGACTTAACATTTATTTGACAAACCCTTTAAAAACTAAAAAGACAGAACTGATGACGTTAACGTTTCGTTTTAATTTCATTTCACGACCACCTCATCAGGTTTTCTTTTGTCAGGTACTTGTGACCTATTTCAAATTGTTTTACAGCAAAAAGTGCCTTTTGTTCTTGGGAAATATTATGGCAATGAATCAAGATATTTCAAAACTTCACTGACCTGACAAGTCTCTTAGTCTTTATGTCCAGGATGCCAGCCTTGTCGTTTCCAATCACAGCCACCCAGTTGGATTTGTGGGGCAGCGCCACGATCGACTGCATATCTTTGATACCGCTGTTTTTTATTGGGATCCTAGAAAACATACAAGAATTATAGAACTCTTAAACATTACTTCTTCATCTTCTGAGTAGGTACGCTCTTTACAGAGCGGTCGTGATGGTCAAGGTTTTCATGATTAGCCTAGTTATGCAGCCCCATTCCTCTCTCACGCACGAGACAGCTTGTTGCAGATTTGATTTCACCTGTCTATCTCATGATCTCATTACTACTAGCTATAAACCAGTTATTTAAAAGTTATCGACAATCTTTGATTCTTGTTTTTCTATGAACTACTATCTATGAAGCCAACATACAGTCAGTTAGGAGTGCAAATGTGAACGATAGATAGCTGTTGCGTTATAGCCAATGGTTCCTTATAAACATTGAAGTCACCTGTGCAGCCTGGCTCCAGTCCTTGAATGGAACACATGCAGACAGTCCCTAAGAGACTTGTCGACTCCTGGAGCTACCAGGTGGTGCTCGTCAGCAGAGACCACGGCGGCTCGGTACCCTGTTCCCCTCACCTCGTAGTCTACGTTGTAGATCTTGTCTCCATCTGAAATGGATTCCACGTAGAGGAAACTTAAATCCGTCTTCTCCATTAAATATGTTTCTATTATTGATTGATATTGGAGCCAAGCACGTGTTTCGTCACCGTGTCAAGACGCGTGATTTTATATCTACTATGTTTATATTGTAAACGTGAAGGTTTTGAAATATCTTATGTTTATCGTTATCAAAGTTACGTAAGTATGTACTTAAGTACGCTTATGTGAATTCCATACATTTTGACAGTTTATGTTACTGTTAAGCATCACAGACAACTTACCAGGAATAGTCCTAGCTATGATATTAGCGATAGCCACATTATCCACGTTGTCAGTGGTCACCTTCATGGAGATGGTGACAAACTTCAGGCCGTCCTCGAGGAAGAGGATCTGTTTTACGCCCTTTTGTTCTTCTTTGAAGATAACCTTGATAGCGGAAGAACATGGTTTTAATTACTTTCCTTTAAATTGAGTATGAGATGCATTATCACATTGCTATGCTTAGATTCGGCAATTTAGAGAAAATTTGCGTATTTTCTTAAGTTCGTCTTTGGAGAACAAGGCATTACAATTAGTGATAGGTTTGAAAAAAAGCGAGAAGCCAAAAAACAGCAGATTGTATCTGGCACATCATTATAGCAATCACTACTATCTGTATTAGTAAAAGTTTCATTGTCCCTTTCCGTCCAATTGAAATGTCCTAATGATAGTTAATTACTTAGCATATTTCAAGCACTCTTTAGCCATTGCACGTTTATGAATAAGAGGGAAATAACGCTCTTCTATGAACTTATCAAAATATCTTGGTAATTGCTATATTATAACAATCCTCGCAAGAAGCCTAGGTTAGGAAGCATAATGTTCTAGCCAAAGCTAACCTGTCTCTCAGCAGTCTCCCAGATGACCACGTTCCCGGACTCAGCGGTGACGACGTTCTCCCCACTGGGCGTGACCACAGCGTGAGTGACGATTGCGCCGAGCGGGGCGTCGGCCAGCTGGGCCAGCAGGCGGCCGGTGCTCGTGTCCCAGAGGGCCCAGCAGCTACGGGTCACGGTCACAGCTAGCTGCCGGTCTCGGGCTAGACTAGAAAATCACAATAAATATGGAAAGAACATACAACAATTACTAGTACAGTAAATAGTCAGTCCTCAGAGTTGACAACGCATTTGCAGGGAGCCTTTATGCCATTAAGTGACAAGGTGAATTGTGCCATCAGGTGGCCTATGTGGCTTACCTTCAATCGTTAAATACAGTTTATTGGTTATATAAATATATAAAATAGTACCGTGACTCAGTGACTGACTGACAGAACTACAACCTAAATCGCTGGACCTAGGGACTTAAAATTTATAGGGAGTATTCCTTAGGTATCTAAGGGGAGCACTAAGTAAGGATTTTTCGAAGGGAAGAAATAGGAGAAAACATATTCTACGCATACGGAGTCGCACGGGCTTCCTCTATAATTCTTATGTTGGAGTGTTTTGACAGGCTTTTACTGGTGATAATCTTTTTTTATGTTGAGTGTCACAGGAACGGTGGCGGCTGGCGGCCCGTACTATTAAAATCAACTGTTGTTTTTTAGAAAACAATTATGTCACCGTAAATAATTACCTGATAGAATCAATTGGTAGTTCCTGTCGATCGATCTTATGGACTTGTTCGAAGATGTTGTCGATGTTCCAGATCTTGACAGTTCTGTCAATCGAGGAGGTGATCACGTTGTTCCAAGTGCCCATGGTCAGGGGTTCCAGCTGGACTATTCGGCCAAAGTGCGCGTCCAGGACTTTTATGAGCTTCGTCGTATCTAAGCTCCAGACGTATAGACTTTTCCTGCAAGGTTTAGAGGTTGTATAGGAAAGGTAGACTGTGTAGTTCCCGCACGAGGATTCAAAGACCTTAACTTTAGACGAATGACTTTTTCACGTGGACTAGTTGTTTATTATTTAATTGATATTCACTTTTCTATTTAATTACGGAAAGTAAAGGGATAAATTACCTTCTACCCCTTAAAGGGTTAATTTACATAATTTACTTCATTCTTACCATAGTAAAATTTAATGACTTTATTATTTTTTATTTTATTTATTTATTTATTCCACACTTACAACTATAATAATCGTACAAGTGGTGACCCTCAAAATATTGATTTTTCTTTTGGTCCATTGCGTATCGTCATACCTTACTCCAGCCACGGCGTAAGTGTTGTTGTTGCTGATCATGAAAGAGTTGGAGAGGGTCATCTTGGTGGAGATGTTCCTGATCGTATGCGGTAGCTTTAGCACTATGCCTTCAAGGCTTCTGTCTTTTTCGGGCTCATCCACTTTCTCTTCCTAGTAAATGAAATCAGAAAGATTACACCTCTAGAAGCGAGGAAAAAGCAAAGGGGAAAAAAGAAAAAAATAATAATTTTGTGATGGTAATTTTCATAATAACTGCGTACCTCCTCTTCTTCTTTCTTTACTTCTTCATCCTTTTTCTTCTTCTTGTACTGTTCCACATGATTTCCTCTCGGAATGGTGTTGTCGAAGTCCCATACCACAAAACTGTATGTTGTGGTAGCTGCAAACATACAAAAAAATATTTTATTAAAATCTTATCCCATTAAGGAATCTCTTGCAGCTAATTCATGAGACATAAAGAGATCACCATGATAGTTATTAATTAATTAAGCATATACAGTATGTAAACTTACTAAAACCATCTCTTTCAACCAGTTGATAGCCTAGTTGAGTTAAGTGTTTTACCACATTTTGTGCTAGTGTGTGTCGGATATTCTTAATTTTAGCATTGCATAAAAATTATAAAATCTTACCTTTTTCAAAGTCGGTTAACCCTAAAAGTATCATCCTGTGTGTAATGTTTACATCGTCGTCTAGTGCCCATGACACGACCCGTATGTAATGTTTACATCGTAACCGATTATTGAACTTGCGTTCAGTGCATTATTTGTTGATTAAAATAACTTATTTTTTCATACCTGTTTTACGCTTTTGTTAAAGTCAGTCAAATAAATAAAAAAGCAGCCAAATTATTTTCAATTTATCATAAACATTATCAATCCATGCCATTACTTCAATTTCACTGATGTCACTTTATTGTCAATAGTTTTTTTCTTAATCATCAAAAAAGTTTGGACAGCAATCAAATGACAAGACGACAATCAATGTGACGTTTCTTTATTACAAACAAAACATTGTAGTTCATGATGCCGCTGATTTTTAGTGCTGCGGAGATAGTAGATATGATTCTTATTTACGGGGAGTGCAGAAATAATGGTGCGGCATCTCTTCGATTGTACGCCGAAAGATTTCCGCAGCGAAGACAGCCTACGGACTCGCGTGTAATTATAAGGGCGATTACCAGACTGCGTAACAACGAGAGAGCGGTTCCGGTTAGTACTGGTGGCCCTCGTCCTCGTATTGACGTCAGAACGGAAGAAATGATCTTAAACCATTTTGCAGAAAATCCTGGATCCAGCACTAGAAAAGCAGGGGGGTTGTATGATATTAGTCATACAGCCGTCCACAAAATTTTAAAACGGGACCAACAGCATCCATTTTCGGTGATCAAGGTACATGCGTTGAAACAAGATGATTTTTTACGGCGGGTCGACTATGCAAATTGGGCTTTAAGTAAGATTGCAGATGATGCTCATTTTATCAAAAAAATAATATGGACAGATGAAAGTTTGTTCACAAGAAACGCGATGTGGAATCGTAGGGTTATCCACCACTGGGCACCAAAAAATCAAAACCCTCATGTCGGCCGCGAACTGGCCCATCAGACTCGTTGGTCATTAAATGTTTGGGCGGGAATAAGAGGTAACGACATCATTGGACCCGTATTTATTAACGGGTCGAATAACGGGCAAAGATACCTGGAAGTACTGAACCAGTCAGTAAGCTGCTATGTGGACAATTTACCACTGGCCCAATTGAGAGAAACATGGTACCAGCATGATGGAGCACCGCCCCATGTTGCTATTCAAGTGAGGCAAAGGCTGAACCAAATCTTCGGACGTCAGTGGATTGGCCGCTTCTCTTCGGATACTCCATGGCCGGCTCGCTCGCCGGACCTCACGCCTCTGGACTATTTTTTTTGGGGTTGGGTCAAGCAGTTAGTATTTAAAAAAGAATCTAGGACGGAGGAAGAAATGAGGATGCGAATTGTACAAGCTTTCAACATAATCAAGCGACGTGCCCGGCAAAATCCAGATTTGATGCGTAGTGTTCACGAAAACAACCGCCGTCGCTTGGTTCAAATAACGGCTAATGGCGGACGCCACATTGAACTACGTCGCATTTAATCGTAAGTGTGCACATAGCTTTACTTACTTGAAATGACATTGCATGTGTTTGACACATTTGACCTTGACTTGATAACCGGGTAACAAATGTCACCATTGTAAACAAATAAAGGATGTTATAGGAACATGAATTAATTAAATTTTAATTTTCGTATTTTAATTGTAAATCTGAAAAAGCGTTAAGATTTCAATAATTTATATACCCTTACCTTATCTATCGCCTAGACATGCCCGGGTTCAAATAAATGGTTTTAGTAGGTTTACATACTGTATAAACAAAAACAAAGGTACCATACCACCAAAGCTCAGTATATGCACATAAAGCACAGAATAGGTATGTAAAAAACATTACCAACACACGCGAAAGCATCAATTCCGTGGCTGGCGTGAATACGTTGATATGTCTAAAACGGCAATTTTACAGGGCGCCAATTTTAAGGTTTGACATTTTCTGGTAAATCGGTTTTTGTTTGAAACTTTGATGTAAAACTTGATTTACCCATAATTTTTTGCATACTTTTGAATGATTAGAAGATATTTGTGAGATTCCTCTTAGTTTGATTAATATTAGACTTATCAACTTACGTTTCATCTAGTTATCAACGTATTCACCATACAAAGAGGGGAAAATTGACGTTTCGAGGAAGAAAAAAAATCGCGAAAAATCCATTTTGTGTTATTATACTACAAAAAAGTTTTGTTAAATACAACTTTTTATTATCTTTCAAGTGGAAATTAGTGATTTAGAGAATCATGTCTAGTTTTAATAATAATAAACATATCAATTGGTTCACCGACGAGGGCGACGAGTTATCAACTAATTCACCGTATTAGTATGAAAAAATTAAAAATAAAACATCTTTTTTTTAAATATTTTTTTAATTAAAGAAAATAAAATATTCATGACATGCAATTTTCGGAGTTTTCCCAAGAATTTTGTTCTTGTAGATCTTCCAAATCTGGGTTTATTTCGTCTATATCCGGGTCAGCTGGGGCATCCAAGAAATGTTCCATAGAGTTCTTGAAGTTCATGAATGTGATGACCTTTGGAACGATTTGTTCCCCATCGTCGGCTCAATCGTCAAGAATCTAAACGCCCACCGATTTGAGAATACACACCCAATGAGGGTCAAAGCCATAATCACTACGTCGACGATTATATCCACTTCATAGACAACATGGAGGAAGCGATCAAGACTGGTGAAGGACGTAGTGACCATAAAAAAGAGCTAACGCAAAAGAGCTTCTGCGACACCTACCAGAAGAGAAGTTGGCGCCGGGAGGTGTAAAATTTCTTTGAAACTCCGAAGACAAACAACTGGAGCGGGTTCTGGGTGTCAACTGGGATCCCGACGCAGACAATTTTGTCTTTAGCATGAAGTATCACAAAGTCGATAAAGAACTCCAATCTGAGACCGAACGACCGTGTAAGAGAAACATTTTACGGCTAATCATGAATGTTTTTGACCCTTGGGGATACGTACTGACAACGACAATTAAGGCAAGACTGATACTTCAGGACATTTGGAGAGACGTTATTGGATGGGACGACGAAATAGGTGCAAACCACTATGACAGATGACAGATTTGGCTATACGAACTAGAACGGCCGAAGAACACGCGGATCCCACATTGGCTACTGACCGACAATTGCCTAAAGGAAGGACAAGTAGAATTTCATGTGTTCTGCGACGCCAGCTCTCGAGCGTTTTCAGCCGTCGCGTACCTTCGAAGACCCTTGACTGACTTAGCCTTCGTAATGGCACGTGGACGAGTAGCTCCCCTAAAGAACCTTAGTATTCCACGGTTAGAACTCCAAGCTGCTGTCATGGGCGCCCGTCTCTCCCAGGGTTTGAGGAAGTATGTCAACACATCCTTAGAAATGACGATTTTCTGGACGGACTCCAAGATGGTCTTAGACTGGATCAGATCGGAAACTGGACGTTTTAAGCCCTTCGTTGCACATCGCGTCGCCGAGGTGACCGAATTAACAGACTCTCATGACTGGAGGTGGGTTCCGACATACCTCAACCTAGCCGACGACGCAACACGAGACGTGGACACTACGAACCATTCAAGATGGTTGGACGGACCAAATTTCCTCAGGTTTGTTCTCGGGGTTCTTCCAGCTTGCGTTTCCTAATAAATAAATATAAAATAATTCGCTTCTGCAAAACCACGAATACAACATTATTAAATAAGAAAGTAGGTACATTTCATTCACGCTAATGTTAGACGGACGACGTGTAGCTTACTACTTACTTTTTCCTCGTCCACCGTTGCAGATCACAATCTTATAACAACAAACTTACTTTAAAACAAATCAGTTCAAATTATTATTATTTATTTATAATTATTTTAATAAAGTTCTAGAGTGAGCAAGTAAGCGTCGTCGTCGCCGCCCTGGCCGGAAACTTTATGTGTAAGTAGGGTACCTACACAGAGCTAGTGACATGCCGCGCTCATAGAGATTGAACATAACCGATTTTTTACAATTGCTTTTTTTGTAAACAATTTTGCGATTGTTAATAAATTAGTGAAATTATTTTAATATAGTGAAAAAATAAATAGAAACAACACTTTTATTGCAATTAGTAATATTGACAACTATACCTACATATTCTTATTTACATTATTATCTGAAAATATACAAGTATACCGGTTTGTTCCCTTAAATAAAAACATTGTTAACTATACACGTCGAGGTTTCAGCACTGATTTTAATTGTTTGTCAGTTAATATCTTAAGATATTCTGGAGAATTAAAATATTATTAAAATATAATCGCTCATTGAATGCAAAACAGCCACAAATCAAAAAAATCAGAAAATTGTTTAATTGCAAAATCGTGGTCTAATCGACTATAACTTTACACTACATTTAAAACACCCGTAATTTTCGCGTTATTTATTGCCGAATCATTGGACCGCCATTTTTGAATATGGCGGGTTTGCGAGGTAAAGTCAGTGCAAAGCCGCCATTTTGTCAGTTGCGACCCAGAGCTCGGAGCGAACGTACGTCAGTTTCGTATAAAACGGCCACATTTCAAAAAAATACCTCGTAACGTGTGAACTGTTCTGTGGAAAGGTGCCATATTTCGGAATGCGTCCCTTTTGAATTCCAAAATCAAGTAAGTATACTCATAATTTGTAATGAAATAGTGCCATTTTTAAAAACACGTCCGTTTTGCATTGAAATATTAAATAAACTAGTGCCATATTAAGAATTGTGTCTGTTTTGCAAAGAACTAAATATAAGTCATCTAAATTATTTTTCCTTCTGTAACGCAGTTTTTGTTTTGCGTTTGTTTTGTAGGAAAATTATTGTTACGAAAGTTCAGTTATTTCAAAACAAAATTGACGTATTTGGCGTTTGGGATTTTAAGGCGAAGGAAATCATAATTAGGAAGCTCTTATATTAGTGGCCGCCTTTACCGCCTACCACATTGTCTCTTAGGTGTGTGCATGTGTGTGTATTTGAGCTTGCGTGTGTGTGCCTGTGTACAGTAGAATTATTTGGAGTTTATCACTGACAGATAGATTGCCTTCATTCAATTCTCAGCTTTAGTCTCTTTATTTGTATGATGTTAAAGTTGAAAATTATGTGAAGGCAAATTACCTGTCAGTGGTTAACTTATAGTAATTCTACCGGGTTTTAATCGTCTGTAAGTTTACTGACAAACAATATTGGATTTTATTTACAGAATGAATAGCAGAGCAAGAGTAACTTTAAACATGGCGGTCGGCACGATAAATAAAGAATCCATCAAAAGCCCACCCACAACTCTCAACAATGTCGGCAATCTAATATTCCAGCAGTCATTGAACAAGACACAGAAATATTAAATAATTCTTCTGATACCGACTCGTACCCAGATAGTCAGCCTGATTTATCGTTCATTTATCATAAAATAGAAGGCATACAAACCGACTTGGGACTTCAAAAAAAACCAGCCATAATAGTTGAAGCCAGCGACTCATCAGCTGAGTACAATGACAGCGATTTGGACAGTGACTCCAGGGATTCGAGCCCATCGGACAGTGATTTTTCTTCTGATGATCTCCTTACGCATGAAATTTTTTTAGATTTAAAATGTCTAGCTATTGGCAATTATACTACATTGTACTCAGCTGATGAGTCGCTGGCTTCAACTATTATAGCTGGTTTTTTTTGAAGTCCCAAGTCGGTTTGTATGCCTTCTATTTTATGATAAAGATGGGCAAAAAGTAAAATGGTCAGATATTAAAGTAATTAAAGTTCATCGAGAATTCAAAAACCAGTTTTTATTTAAAACTTCTTATGAACATGAAGATTTCATCTCGGTATCCACGCAGACAAAAAAAAAGTCGAAAACATCTACAAAATGACGTAGTGCCAAAAAGGCTGTACAACCACAAACTTAAAATAGCAGGAACAAAGATACAGGGAATACTTAAACTCATAGAGAAAAATATCATACCTAAATATTACGAAACTTTTTACAAAAATTTGTAAATAATAGGTATAATATTTTTATGTGCCTTAAAAATATGAGACTGTCCAAAATAAGGCTGGGATGTTTTAACAAGGCTGTCATAAGTTTTATAATAATTATGATTATTGAAATAAGTACATGCAAGATTTTGTGTGGCTACTTAACATAAAGAGTTTTATATCCTATAAAAATAACTTTAATGTAAAAGTTTCAGTGATTCGTTTTATATAATATTGTTTCTATGGATACTTAAAGGATTTATTTAAATAAAGCTTAAAGTTATGTTTTAGATTTTAATAATAATTATATAAATGTGATTAAGGTATAGCATATACTACCCATATAGTATTCGTTGGGACTGAATATTGATCTCATGCGTCACCTGAATTTAATAGTACCTATATAAAAACGTAAAGTTTAATGTTTTTTTTAATTTTGCTATGACCATGTTAATGGTTGTAGTTCCTCTATGTTTAACCTACATTTTTTGATAATTTTAAATAATTGAAACAATAAATAAAGGCCGTTTCCTATTAAAATGAGTTTTATTTTTGACATATTTTTTATAAGATTTGTCAAATAATTGAATGCAAAAGGGACGTTTGTATTGTTTATTCTGCATGGATGACAGCTTTTAGAACTTTGAATATTTTAAAAGATAGAGTAAAAAATAACGAATATAATGATATATAAACATTATACTAAAAAGAAAAAAAAACCTTAAATATTTAAGAAAAACAGGTTTTAAAATTTGTAATGGCTGTCCTGTAAAATTATGCCATTTTGACTTGTGGCCGTTTTGCATTCAATGAGCGAATTATGTTGAGATATCGTATTATTGCATTGGTTCATTATCTGTACGTAACGTGATAACTCGGTGGACAGTAGTACAAGTTAAGATGTCTTATTACGTACTCAGATTAATTACTGTACGGAAGTTGACAACTTAATGGACATAAGTATAAGTTGAGATATTATATTAACAACTTAAATATTTTAACCGTACATAAATTGACAACTCGATGGCCAGTAATATAAGTTGAGATATCACATTATGCACTTAGTTTTAGTTACTGTGCGTTAGTTGATAACTCCTTATATATGATTTTTTTGATTGATATGTCGTTATGTTAAAATAATAACGTTATTACTGTAATCGAGAGTAAATTGATAAAACCATTTATAAATCTATACACACAATGTTATGTGTAATATGTCTTTTTATCCACAATCACTTGCCAAAAGTATAGTTATCAATGTATGAACAAAGGTCATAACTGAAAAAGTAATAAAGATAAAAATATGAAAAAAATTACCTATATAGAAAAAAAAAATAACGAAGCGTTTAAAGGAATAAAATAAAAAACATGTAAGTCGAGATGTCAACGTCTTCACGCCAGCCACGGAATTATTGTTGAAATAAAATCAAAAGCCGTCCTTACCAAGTAGCATTCTGTCTCGTTTTCCCCGCTTCAATTGCAGCATTGCTTCTGCGGTATCTGTTTCTTTATGCTGCAGCTCTTCAACTTTTACCCAGCAGTTTTCTTCTTCGTTTAGCTCAAAAATTGAAATCTGTCGATTAATAAAATCAATAAATAAATATCGGGGGATATCTCAGACAAATTAGGTGCTAGACAACGATAAACATACTTACATACATACATACCCAGAGGGGTAGGCAGAGACGACTTCTTTCCACCTGCTACGATCCTGACAAATGTCTTTCGCTTCTTCCACATTCATACATCGAGTCATGCACGCACGTCGGTTTCGGGTACTTAAGATTCGGCCCTTTTCCAGTATTTCTCCGATTTGATTCGAAAAAGTACGCCTAGGGCGGCCTCTTCCGACCCTTCCACTCACTTAACATACTTATGTAGATAAAATAAGTTCTCGAATCGTAGCTTCATAGGCAGGATTAATACTAACTAGGCTAACACAGTCTCAATGAATCATCAGCGATAAATGACACTTCAAGATTATGAATGAAAACTACCTGATCAGAAAAGACAGAAATAATTGCTGGGTATAATGAAAAGAAAGGAGTTTTAGGTTCAATTTCCTTCCATACAATTCTTGCCCGTGATTACAAATCCTAACGCGTATTAACAAGCTCTTCCTGACCGCAATACGTTATCCGTCTTATTTACGTAAGATGGACATAATAAATAAACATTCTCACCTCAGCACCTCAAAAAGGCCCTGAAATTCGATTTTGCTGCGAGCGAAAGACAGCGAGCAGAATTCGATTTGGCTGCGAGCGGGAGCCAAGTAACTTTTTAATAAAAAAGATCCGAAGAGCAGGGCGAGGTGCTGGGTCATATAAAGTGGGGGAGGGGGCTGGGTGTATAAATATAAAAGTGGTTTAATTTTCACCACGTTAATTTTTTTGCTTTAAGGTATTCTGTTCTTGCTGTCGAGGTGAAACGTTGTATGTGCAACATAAGATCAAAGTTATTTGCATCGCTCGCTACGGTCGTGATTCAATTATAAAATACCTCGCTTCCTCGGGATTCAAAACCAAAAATCGCGACAAGAACCAACTTTGTTTTCTTGTTGCTCAAATCACTATTATTATTTTAATTGATTAAAGCACAAAAATAACCATCGATGAGCAGCTTGTCGATTAAAAATCATCTGACAGTATTTATGTATGATCTCGTACCTGATATCCTCTTTCCGGGTCGCTGGTGTAGATCTTGTTCCACGCCTTGTTGAAGGCCAGGGCTCCCCTGCAGCGAAGGGGCTGCACCCACTCCCCGTTCTTTCGGAAGTGCACCAGCAGCCGGTCTTCATCCAGGTCTCCGCTCCACATTATCAGCTGGAAGTTATCCAGGTCGCGAAACTCCATGGCTAGTATAAAGAAAATATGAAGTCATTAGGCATTAGAAATAATGTAGGTATTAAAAGAAAGAAAGAAAGAAAGAAAATAATTAAAAGTCCAAGACAACAAAATCTTATTATAATGTAGAATAACAACAAAAAGAACTTGCAACTTTAGAAGTAATGTAGGTACTGAAAGAAATCAAGTTATTTTTTTTTAATATTAATATTTTTCATGATTAATGGCATGATTAAGTGCCTTAAATATTCACCATCATTTTTCACAGTGCTTACAGAGTATCTCCCATGTGACGTCATCGTAGGGTTCAGGGTCCGGAGCCGGCAGCGTGTCCTGGTGCTCCCCACGCATGTTGTACCGCACCCAGGAGTTCGGCCCGTATATAAACATGTGGTGGTTCAGCACCGATACACCACGGACCGTCTCGCCTAGAAACAGATAATTAAAAAAAAAGTTATACAGTGGTACGTAGTAAAAATGATAAATCTGATAAATCTAATAAGCAAAGTACATAAGTATTCATTAATATATAGGGATGTTGGTAATCGAGTTGCAATGCTATGATTGACAGTGGTTGCTACTAAAGGGTACTGTATCGAGGGAGCCAATAGGAACGAGTTGTAGCATTTGTCGTGTTACAAGCACTTCTGATCTCCATTAAATCTGTGTTTGCAATCTTCTGTCATAATGCTATATGCATGATTAATAAAAAAATAAAGGTTTGATAGTTCTACTCACTACAAGCTTTGGCAAAAGCGTCAAGTTCATGTTTGTCACCACTGACTCTCAAACAAACTTTAGAGAATATTGGTTAATTTATTTTTCAAGTGAGAAGTGGTTGGTACTCACCATCATCCAAAGGATTTTCAATGGTTACGTATTCGCTAGTTAGCATATTTAGCAGCATTGACTGGAACAGACACAATTTTAAATATGAAGGAGCTCTATTCTAGTCGGTAAAAACATAATTGCCTTTGTCTTGCTATCGTGTTGTTTTGAACTCAGCTGCTAATACTGTCAAGTAAATAAGAGCTATCGTAACGTTGACAATATGATAACATGTCAAAAACATTATAGTTTAACCGAGAAGAATAGATCCCCAGTTCTTTTGTCCCTTTAGGCAATAGCTAAATTTGGTTTTCTGAACTTTAAAATAGCAGTTCTTCCAGCACGCGTTTCCTCACCACAGAATTATTGGTAGACGCTGCAGCCCACTTATTGTCTGGTGACAACTCCAGATTCTGCATGATACCCTCGAGCTGTGGACACAGGTCCCGGGCAAGATCTGAAGTGGACAGGTCCCAGGATATGACGCGGCTTGAGATAGAGACCACGTAACGTTTGTCGGACGAGAGACGAAATGCGAACACGGCGAACTGATGGCCTTCCAAGGAATACTGAAAGAGAAATAGAAGAAACAAAAACATCAAGACAGACAAAAGTACGCGATGTTGAAAAGGGTCATTTCTTCTATCCTGCGATAGTGGATAATAACTAAACGATAATAAAAAAACCACTCTTAATAACAATTATAAAGTAAAAAATGCGAAAGTCTTTGTTAATTGCTTTGTCCCGTCTTCAAGGATAAACGCCTTTCCCAACTAATGTGACGTTTACTACGAACAGAGGTAGTTTATAACTCGGCTATGGACATAGAGTACCTACTTCTCATCAAAAAAAAATCCGTAACCAAGTGAATAGCGACAGTTAACTTCTGCACGGACAAAAGATAGCATTGTGAAAGTTGTCAAATTACCTTCAACGGTCCTCCAGGAGTGTGCAGACAATGATGTGACGGTAGCAGCGCGCAGTGGTTTTTCCCTTTATCATGGCATTGCTTCAGCAACGATGCCACCGCTGGGTTCTGAGGGGCTTCGGGTAGCAGGCGACCGACCAGTTGAGGAGCCAGCATATCAGGATAGGTGCCCAGAATCGCTCCACCGAGGCGAAGAGCGTCGGCTACTAGCATTAGCTCTCTGAAACATGCCTCTTAAGGTAGTAAATATTTGCATAAGTACAAGAAATGAAAGCGATTGTTATAAATTCATTTGTAAGTACAGTCGAGTTAATAAATATGTGTACTCTTTAGTACCAAATAGTCTGATTTCTAATCATGATTCAAATGTCAGTTGGCTAGGCCAGCAAACATTAGCCAAGCTACTTACCAAAATGTGCTGGCAAATTAGAAAACGCGAGGTTTATTTGTATTTGGTTGGAATCCTGTCGCAAAAAATCATTTAAGTATAAATTGTTACATAATTTTATTTTGTGACTTTACTTAGGCTGTCTTTATGACAGGGTTGGTCTCTTTATCAAGTATTATCAAAGAATACCTGACAGCATCCTTATGAACGTGCTGCTTGGAGTCCTCGAAGTCAGCCAGCACAGCCTGCAGCGGGCAGCAGTTTAACTTGGCATGCAGCCACTCGTAGTTGAACAACACTTCGGCATACAGGTCCGCGAAGCGCTTGGAGCGGACCAGGTGGAAAGGCAGCTCACCAAACTAAGGAGGTAGAAGGATGTAAAACAGAAGTATTGAAGAAGAATCTTGAGTAAATAGTGGGAGAAGAGATGGTGATAGGTAGCCATCATTTGAAACCATTAAAATAAGTTATTTTTATAACAAACTCACAAAGAAGAACAAAAAAACCAATGTTTGCATAGGTGTACTGTTTAAGTTTACCTTTCGCAGATTATATCTCTTAGTAGCACCTTCAGCAGATACAAAGACGAGAGGCTGCAAGGGCACCTTCCTGTCCGCCACGCCCTCACGATCAGCCAAGTTGAAGCGGTGCCGCTGGATTTCCGTGTATTTGAAGGGCTTGGGATTCCCTCCACCCCAGATACCTAAAAATAGGGGTTTTAAAACAAAAGCAACCATGCATCAATAATATACCTCCCATTTTGGAAGAGAATTATTGGTCAGTATTCACCTTTAAGTTTACCTAAATTTGCTGATAGACTTAGCAGCATTCGCTCGCCGAAATAAGCGTTCTAATTGGGTGTTCAAAGTGAAAAACCTATCGGATCGGAAAGCTTATTTTGGCGAGCATTTTTGCGATTGAGCTTAAGTCTATCAGTATCATAACTAAGTTTGGCCTCAGCAGAGCCGTTTTAATACACTGTTTCTTTCTCTGTTTGTCTCATGCTGTTACTTATACTGTTGCTTTATGTGTTTAAATAGTTATACTTACAATTAGTTACGTAATGTGCACGCAACATTGTAGAACCGCGCCGCACTGGGCACGAGTGTCACTACCTACTTGTATTAAATATTTTCTTTCTTTATTTGAGTTGCACAGATCTCTTACCCAGATAGTAGTCAGCGATCATGGAATGGAAGTACATGGCCATGTTCATGTTCTTGAAGTAGCGCTCGCGGGCGGTGTCTCGGAACTGTCGGTGGTACCAGTTCATCACTGACACGCCGTCAGCCTCCCGCTCCGAGAGGTAGTTCGGCAGATCGTTGCGGATCCTGGGAATATTCCGGTATGTATTTTTTTTTAAATAGGAAGCCTCTATGTTGTTCCCCGGGGTACTCTTAGAGGATTTGAATCTCGGGGTGACGGCACCAATGATGGACACTTTTAGCTGATAATCACCAGTAATGGACACTTCATTCTTAATTCAAATTTCATACAGTCCTAAATTGATTATTGCAAAACAAATGAATAACCCTTACCTTCTGTAAAATAAGAATTAAGTGTCCATCATTTGTCCTTGTCCATTAATTCGGTCACCCTATATAGTAGCTTTAATTTCAATAATCTCACTTGTCTACCCCCTCTACTACTACTACCCTTCAAAGTTATATATTTCTTATCTAAGATACACATTGTTTGCATTCTTATAAAATATGTGTTTGAGCCGATGTAACAAAACACGTGTTAATTATTTTTTCATGTTCTTAAACAAATAATCAAACTGGTAGGTAACAAACGATTTTTTTTTAAATTCTCTATAGAAGTTAGGGTTTTTCACTTTGAAGGACCAATTTCTCCCAATAGGTTCAGATTGGGCGGCTAAAAAAAACCAGTGTCTATTATTTTAGACTACTCTCTAATATATTAAATCAAAATAAACCAAATCGGAGCCGGACAATTGGGTACCAATTTCAACAAAATATTTTAAATGTTAATCAATTTTAGTTAGTTCATACAATTTGACAGCTGTTAATACTCTAATCGTCTGTTAAGTGATTGGTGAAATTCGACATTAAACCCTTGCACCTCTCACCTAGTCCACAGCAGAGGCGGTATTCTCCTCACTGGTGGTAGATGGTACTGGTACACATCATCAAGAACCCTATCGTCCAGAGAGATCAGGTCTTCAAGCTCCGTCTCTGAGAGACCGCTGCGAGCTGCAGTGATGTATGCCAGAGCGTGGAATACCAAAAGACGGCCGTGCTGAGGAAAATAATGGTGACATTGAAAATCCTCATAATACATTATTTTTTATGGTAAGGAGAAGGCAAATGAACACAGGCCAACTAATGGTAAGCAGGATCAAAGACAGATAGATAGATAGAAAGATAGATATTTGCAGTCGCCAGTCTACAATATCAATACCTAATGCAATCTGAAGACTGCAAATACTAGTATGTTACCAATCCTGAACATACTCGTAGAATGCCTCTATCTTGTAATTTCACCGGTTGCCTTCTCTCTACTACAGTACAGTGAATCTAAAAAGGACTTTAGGTAAGAAATAGTCAGACTTGAATACTTATAGCTTACGAGAGTAAACGAGAAATGAGTACAATCCCAAAGGTAGTTTTAACATCAGCCACAGTAGATACTGTGCGACAAAAAGAGTAGAAATTAAATTAAATGGAACTAAAAAAAAACATACTAAATTGTTTAAGCATTTTTACGTCAAAAATGTGACAGTTACGTAGAAGGTAGCGCCCTCATATAATTTCTAATCTTTTTTGTCGCTCTGTTCATACAATGCAAGATACGAGGCAGGAAGAAAAGAACATGCTAACCTGTTTTTCGATTCTTTCAAAGAGCATCATAATAGAATCCATGACAGTAGATGCAAGGTGAGTATCCTGAGGTTTTGTGTAGCTTCTCCATCTGCAGACCTGACGATAATGTTGGTAAGCTTTAATGAGGTATTGACTTTGATCAAGCAACATTTTTTCTATAGAGAAATATGGAAACTTTGTTTGGCTTTTAAAGTAGGGGGAGCCAGTCCACCTCCATAATCATACCACCATGATTATAAGGTAGGCCTTGTAAGTAGCAACAGACTCAAGTGCGCTGTCTGTGCGTGTCTCTGTGTGTGAAGATAAGGCCGATTATTGAATTGTCACCGGAATTACATAAGTCCAAAATAAAATATAATAGTGCATTCCAAGATTTTATTAAAAGCGTGTATTTGAAAATGTTACCTCTGCAAATACTAGTTTCACGAAAATTGGCAAAGAACAAGCGCTAATAGCGTTCGACACTAATCGCCATTGGTAATTAGATAGATCTCTTGCAGCTGATGCCATCCATAACCTGAAACACATATTAACTACTTACGACCTTTTAAATTTGTAATCGTCATGGGTACGTCATGTTAATAATAATCTGTAAGTAGATGTATCCATCAACTTTTATTGTTGAGCTACCATAGAACCTTGTCCTAATGACAGCGTCAAGTCTTGAAAAGGAAATTGCGTCAAATGTATCATTAATTTTGAACGACAGGGGCTCAAAAATTAAACCCGTGATGTTCCAGTCAAATGATATTTGCGATTATCATCATCATCATGGTGTCGGTGTAGCCCGTATTTTTCTTCGAAACATCCATATCAGCCCTTGTTCTGGTTGTTGTCACTCTTTTGTATCATATCAGCATTATTCATTTAAGCATTAAAAACTACTTACTTGAGTACTTGCATAGCCAAGTCCTCGCCCAAGGCCGTCACTTCCAGGAAGTTCTCCTCGGAATCAATCATGCGCCTGAGCACATCGTATTCCTTAGATACTATGGGGTTCGCCTCTTCACACGCACAAGTCACTATTATCTGAAGTAAGAGGAAAAAATCAGTTCACTGATTTTCTAGTGAAAACTTAATCCAGAAATGCTCGTCAAAACATCGTGTGCATTTTTGAAATTTACATCATATACAAACAGACAGATTCTAGAATCTGATAGCCAACCTTTACAAGTTGGCAAACAAGTGTAAAGTACATGAACTATCAGTTTAATATTTTTTCCTTGTAAAAAATCGCATGTATTACTAACATTCTGACTTTTTAATGGTAAGATATTTATCATAATAAGTTTGAAGTAAACTTCTTTCTTCTTCGTTCTTTAAAAAAATATGACGTTACACAGAATTATGTTCTACCTTACAGTTCGGAGGCAACCTCGTCGGCAGCCATGACACCTTATTATTCTCTGTTCCAATCCCAGTCAGCTGGTCTACAGAATCCAAGAACAGCAGTAATGGCTGCTGTGCCGTAGCCATTGTCAGCAGTTGCTTGAAATGGGCCGTCAGGGGAACTAGGTCGTCGGGGATGGTTTCGAATGGGATAGCAAAGTTGTATGATATCTGTTGAGTACCAGCAAAAGAACTATACAGTTTACAATTATTAAATACCAAAATACAATCTTTGAAAACACGACTACCAGCAGCATTAAAACTAAAGAGAGTCTAAATTATAGCCCATTACACTCCTTAGGTGATTGATGGTTTCGTACAGCCAACCGACGCGTCAACTTGAAGCCACAAACAGAAGCATATATAAATACATCGATACATACATACAAACTTTTTTGGGGAGTATATTTAAAACACTTCTGGATATATTGCAAATGGGATCGTGAGCTTGGTTATGGGTATTTCGCGTTGTCTGGTTCAAAACTTGGATTATCTTTTCGTATTTACTTAGTTACGTTGAACTTTTGTTACTTCAAAATCACAAGCATAGAGAGAGATAAAATAAAACAGCCAGAGTATTAAAACGTTCCACTAAACTAACCTGTTGACAGATTGAGATGAGCGTAGGAGTAAGTGCACTGGAGTCAGGCGTGGTGCCGAGGAATCGGATGATGTTGGTGGGACGAACATCCGCGAACCAGGTCTCTAGAGATGTAGCTGAACTCTTGGACAGTAGACTCGTTTTACCACAGCCACCTAGAACATAATACATATTAAATTAAGGACATACATTGTTAAGTGGAAGAATAATAAATAAAACTTCCATTCCATCAATTTGTTATAAACTCAAGGATTTAAATGTCAAAAAAATATTCGAAAGGCTAGGAAAGCTTTTTGCGTAAACAAAGTTATTTTAAGTCAGGGCGTATTAACTCTATAAAACCGAGCTCAAAGTAATTTAACATGTGTAGTAAACGCGAAAGTTTAAAAAGTAAGGCCAGCATTTCGTGAACTAACATAATTAATCTCTGTACAGGATGCTCAGACTTCTCAATGTCTCGTGCTAAATATAAGAGGATGAAATTAGTGAATAGGCTTTTATCTGGGCAAGCGTGTCTCTTCAAATCGTCACTTAACATCAGGTGAGACCGAGGCCAAACGCCAACCTATTTATGATTTAAAAAAACAGATCATCACCGTCATCATTATCAGCCGCAAGACGTCCACTGCTGGACAAAGGCCTTCCCCAAGGTTTTCCACAACGATCGGTCCTCTGCTGCTGTCATCCAGCGGTTTCCCGCAACCTTTATCAGATCGTCAGTCCACCTTGTGGAAGGTCTGCCAACACTTCGTCTCCCGGTTCGCGGTCGCCACTCTAGAACCTTTCCGCTCCAACGGCCATCAGTTCTACGAGCAATGTGCCCCGCCCACTGCCACTTAAGGTTTGCAATCCGGTGAGCAAAAAACAGATACAACCTAATAATCAAAAGTCACCTTCTCCATACAAAACCAAAGGTTTATCTGATCCGTTCTTCATGTAGTCCTCAACAAACTTGAGGTCGTCTGCCCTCCCGTGGAAGACCTTCACGGAGTTGTTGCAGGCATGGAGGTGCTGCAGGATCTCGGTGACGATCTGACCCTGGGCACTGCTGTCTTCTTTACGCATTGCTCTGGAAATAAGGAAGCTTCATTAAATAAACTCTATTCCCGACGGCAAAAAACATATCGTCTTTGATATGTTACGGTATTGTTCTGACATCAGTCGCCATTACTGTCCAGTAAATAAGAGCTATCAAATCTGTGACAATACGATACCAGCTCAAACACGATATGGTTTTTCTACGGGGCTCTATTCTACGGGGTTAAACCATATTGTTTCTGACTCGGCCGCCATGACTGTCAAGTAAATAAAAGCTACCGTATCATTGAGAATTACCGAGAAGAATAGAGGCCCATATCAAGTGATTTTGTGCGTCTGCATCATTACGACATCGTATTTCATCGGAATGGTTCTTTTTCATTCCGGAGGTTTAATATTGCTGTATTTATAAAATGTGCACATTTTGTCACGTGTTATACGCAATCATAACAGGCGTGCAGCTTTAGAACCCATCGATAAGCTAATTGAGAAAACAAGACGAATACGAACTTACCCAACAAAATACCATGTCACATATTGTGCACTACACTGCGGCTCAATATAATTCTACTCTGTAAAACCTAATTGCTTTTGACATTTTATCGTATTGTTTTTAACTCGGCCGCCATTACTGTCAAGTAAATCATCATCATCATCATGTCAGCCGAAAGACGTCCACTGCTGGACATAGGCCTCCCCCAAGGTTTTCCACTCAGACCGGTCTTGTGCTTTTCGCATCCACCGCGGTCCCGCGATCCTGATGAGGTCGTCACTCCATCTTGTTGGAAGCCTACCTACAGCTCGTCTTCCGGTCCGCGGACGCCACTCCAGAACCTTCTGACCCCATCGGCCATCCGTCCTGCGAGCAATGTGCCCCGCCCACTGCCACTTCAGTTTAGCTATTCTTAGGGCTATGTCGGTAACCTTGTTGGTTAGCAATAGTCGGGTTTTTTAAAGGTTGCGTTTTGTTACTTTAAAATGTTTTTAATAATTACCAAACAACAACGTTTGAACGCGTCGCCGGCCAGTAGCTCCTCAGCAGAGCTCCCTTCTGGAGCTCCCCACTGCCACTTCAGTTTAGCTATTCTTATGTCAAGTAAATAAGAGCTATCATAACGTTGACAATACTATAACAAGTCAAAAGCAACTAGGTTCTACTGAGTAGTATAGAGCTGTACATCAAATGAAAAGGTGCATTGTAGTATATTATACAGTACATTTAGTTATTGCTTAGTATGAATCGGGTGTTTTAGTTTAGATATTTGTGCGTAAAAGCTTCATAAGTGCGTATGAATGTATGTACATAATATTAAGGAATTTGTCTGGTTATAAGAACTTCCAAACCTGTCAACAAGCTTGATAATGTTCTTGTAGAAATGCGAGATGAAGTGGTTCAGATATTCTCCGTGAGTCTCATTGTCCAGACCCTCGCGTCCGATCCACTCAACTGTGTACCTGAACAATCAAATACACAACGTATCACGTATTAAAAAGAGAAAAGATGTTTGTAACAGTAAACGTCAAAACTTACTAATCAAATGTATAAACAGGATTTTCGTTCTTATGCAACGAAGAGAGTTCGTTGATATGTTCTAACCTAACCTAACTTATAGTACCTACAATAAAATACAATACAATACAAATACTCTTTATTTATTAAGGCTGGAAAGTACGCATTTTATGGAGGAATCATACAAAGGGCCCAAACTAGTTTGAGGCTCTTTAGTATACCAGTCCATAAATTGCACTTTTCGTTGAGGCATACAGTAATCATCATTTCAGCCATAGGTCGTCCACTGCTGAACATAGGCCTCTCCCAAAGATTTCCACCTCACCCGGTTGGAAGCGGCCTGCATCCAGCGGGTCCCCGCGGACTTGACCAAATCGTCCGTCCATCTCGCGGGGGGTCGCCCTACGCTGCGCTTGCCGGTACGTGGTCTCCACTCGAGAACTCTACTGCCCCAGCGGCCATCAGTCCTTCGAGCAATGTGGCCTGCCCATTGCCACTTCAGCCTGCTAACCCGATTGGCGATGTCGGTTACTTTAGTTCGTCTACGTATCTCCTCGTTCCTGATTCGATCTCGTAGCGAGACACCAAGCATAGCTCTTTCCATGGCACGCTGAGTGACTCTGAGCCTATTCAAGGGGCCAACGGTTAGAGACCACGTCTCGGCACCGTATGTCATCACTGGTAACACACACTGTTCGAAGACTTTAGTCAGTAAGGTAGAATGAAAAACGTACCTTTTTATGACAATTTCACTCTGTGACAACGGCTATCAAGTCTAACGAAAAGCAAGCTTTAAAAAACCCCAACTGCCGTTTGGATAATGTCGTCAAAGTAATGTTACTTACCATGTATACATTTTTTATTTTGCCAATTTTACATATAGATAATTTTAATATAGCCTATGACACTCTCGTGGTTAAGACGAATCTAACCGCGTATAATTTATTAAAATCAGTTTATCCGTTTAGCAGTTACGAGCGGACATTGAGTCGGACATAAAAAAACCCGGTTCACTAATTTTTCACCGAACAACGTTTGGTTGAATGTATCGTTTCGCAACCGTTTCATTTGACAACCCACGTTTATTTATGTAACTAAATATTTCAGGATTTTTATAAAAACTAACCTAACTTAACCTATAGGATCTTTGCGAAGGAACAGAAATAAATCCTGAAATATTTCGGTCGGTCGACCAAACGTATTTCGGTCAAATGAACGGACCCCGCTTTTTACACCAGGAGCCTGCCGTCTGGCCGCAATATATTTGCCAAAATGTGTCGTTTCCCAACCGTTTCATTTGCTAACCCATTTTTTTTCCTGTTACTTAATATTTCAGGATGTATATCAGTCCCATCGTGTCGAACCCTAAAGGTCAGGATTGGGTAGTTTTTACAAAATCCTGAATTATTTACGGTTACAGAGAACAAAGCGGGATGGCAAATTAAACGGTCGGGAAACGACTCAATTTGGCAAACATATTTCGCCGAAACAAATGTAACCCTTTAAGAACTACTGCGCGAAATTAATTAAAAATATATATACATAAAATAGATAATTTTCGTTCAGATTATATAGATACAGTGTTGTTTATGTCATGGAGAATGCAAACAAATACACAGGCAACCTAAAGGTAAGTGTTATGCGTTGCTAAACCTGAGTTGTTTGACCCTCGAGGTGGAACTCAACAACGCTTACACTAAATTTTTTTTAAGAACATATACTTCATAATGTCATAAGGCTTTCTCCCTCAGTGACCTCGAAAGTTTGATTAATTACGCAAGTAACACCATTCCAGAGAGTTTACTTTTTCTTGGGGTTTTCCGCAGCTCCGGGCAACTCTATTATGCCGTTTCGAGGAATACTTGTTGCTGTAACCATTTTTTGCTCGTTCATCACAAGACGAAATCACGTTTGCAAATCACGTTCCGGTTTTATGCTAAAAGTTATTTGATCAATTTTCATCGGTCAACTAGCCCAAATGGCTCCTCTTCACAATGGCCCATCATGGGTGAGCGTAAGAGACGCATATATACACATTAGAGCGAGCAGCATATTCTTGTATCTCACTCTTACGCATAACTTTGTCCCTATGTTGGCCCATGACGGGCCATCGTGGAGAGGGGCCTAAACATGAAGGCAAAAATATTATAGAACTCGTCATGGTCGTCTGTTTTGTGTCCTCGACCCACACCATCCCTGGCGATATTTTCAAGCAGTGTTGTGAAAAGGCCTAAGATGTATTTATAAAGATCACTTACTTTTGTATATTAGTAGTTTCGATCTTGTTTGGTAGTCTGTTGTCTCTTAGATCCGCCAGCAGCTTCGAAGCCTCGTTATCCAAGGACCTGTTGAGGATATCTACGAAGTTGCCGGCCTTCTTTAGGTTCTGAAGGTTGATGTTGTTGATGTACCGCACATACGCCAGGCAGTGGTTCTTTGTATTTTTCACATCGAGGACACCGTTTATTACTTCGCGCTCCGTGACTGGTGAAAAAAAGTTATGAAACGCTTATATTGGTGCTGAGGTAAGAATATTCTTTTTTTTTTATTAAACTAGGTCCATGGTTTGCAATGATTTGGTAAAGATAAACCAATAAACAGTCAGGAATTTGCAACCTGAAATCTGAAATCCTGATTTTGAAGCCACTACCTGTTAGGAGGGGATGAGGATGGGACGCCTAACATGGCATGATATTTTTTTTATAAACATTATGAAAGGCAAAGTCAAGGGAAAAGAGGGAGTGGACAAACCTAGGCTTATTGTAACTTTGCCCTATATAAGAAAATATTCATCCCATTCCGTATAAGTAACGTTTAAGGCAGGAGAGCACAAGTTGTCCGCGAGTTGTTTGTTGGTCAGATATCCTTCTATAACTAGTTTTTAATGAAAGAGATAAACTTAGTGAATAGAAGATAAACGTTTAAAGTGGCTAGATTCAGTCAAATGAATATGCCTACGTGTTAAATCTGAAAGCCGTAAGCTTACCAGACATGAAGTAATTATGCATAGCTTCTTTATCCATCTTGCCAGTGGTGAAGAGCTGCAGCGAAGCCTTCCGAAACAGTTTCTGCATCTTGCCAAGCGTGTCCCACCAAACAGCTTGATCCTCCGCTTGGAGCTTCGGAACTCTCTGAAAAAGGTAGAAATTCTTGTGTTATATTACATCAATGACAGGTTTTTGCATTATTTGGTACCTTCTCGTCATTCTATTTAGATACATCCTCGATGAGCAGATTTAATATAACACTTGTTAAGGTTCCAAGCTAAATATAAAATGTAACATTTCTGATTTCGTCATGGTCTCGTCTGTAAGTCTGTTTAAATACACAAAATATTACTTTAAAGTACAGTCACCCAGTAAAAATGTTCAGCATACTTAGAACATTGTTATTGAGAATGTCAATGTCATTGTCATATGTGTCATTTGATGTTCTGTTTGAAGATTATTAGGACAACGCACTAAAGTGCTTAACATTATTGTACATCGTAAAAAAATATAGGGTGAGAACTTCAGATCTTACTTGACGGTTACCACGAAAATAAACAGTCACAGTATCTCTGTTTATTTGACTAGCAAGATATTAGAGTATGTTTAGGTAGCAGTGAAAGTTAAGTGATACGTAAGATGGTAGACCGATACGGCTATCCTTAACTGTCCACCTATCCACCGATTTCAAGTTTCCCGAGATGACGATTGTAATATTATTGAAATATTGGGAATTTCACCCATTCACTCACCCGTTTAATTACCATAAGGATCATAAACCACAATAGTCAGGTACAGCTATTACTGAGTACCTTGTTATTAAAGTTAATCAATATCGAGGATATCGGCTGCAGCACGGACACCGGTGGCACCGCGTTGGAGTCCTTCTTATACCACGTGTCAAAAAGGATCACGTCCACTCCGCCCGCCGCCAGCTCGTCACGCAACATCTGCAGCTCCGATGACAGCACGTACGTCGGGATCGGTCTGGAAACATTCAATATCATTATCACCATCAACATTATCGTCATCATCTTCATCATCATCGCCACCATCATCATGATCGCCATTGTCACCATCACGATCATCACTAAGTCGTTTATTTTTTGATTAAGGTCTACCTTATCTTACAAGACATATGATTTATGGTTTGCCAGAAAACAATTGAGCTAATGGGAGTTCCAATACACACTTTAATGCTGCAATATCTGACAGATGGATTAAAGAAAAATGAGACTAGTAGCAGAAGTGATACTCTAGCAAATTTGATAAGTGGTTACGGACCTGAAGATATTTTTAAAAATATTGGTCAAAAAGAGCTTAAAATAGGGACAAATGGAAGAAAACGGGCTTTATTTTGCCTTAAACTATGTCCAAAAGGACGTTGGATATCTGCTTACCTGTAACCATACTTCTGTCCAAGAAACACGACGAAGTTGGGCCCCATGGACAGCCGCTGGCAGTTCCTGATCTCCCGCATGCACAGTTCCGTGGTCATGTGGTCGTCGGTGGCTTCATCACGAACTCCCCAACGCATGTCTACCACCTGAAATTGACAGTAGATTTTTTATTTCTTGACTACTGAACATCTGGGTCCAGAGATCTTTTAATGATAGACGTGACAAATGTTTTAATTCTTCCCGCATTTGGGTGGTTTCTATATATAGGTAATGTAGTCTGACTGAAAAGGAACAGATTTCAAATTCGGGAGCTACATTTTTTTTTCATCTCTTAAGAGTATCTGGAGGTGCATTTGCAACGTTAAAAGATGGCGGATGTGTAATTTGTTTTATTTTAGTATTTTTGTGTATTTAGGTGTTTAAAGTTCTTTTGTGTTAGTGTTTTGTCCTTTTTATGCCTTTGTGTTGCACGGTGATAGAAGACTTGGACTTATTTCATGTATCTGGCATCTAGTTCTCGTTTCAAGCGGACTCACCACTGGTACAGAGGTTACTATCTTGACCTTTCTCCCACATATCACCGTACAACGTTGCCTCCGATCTTCCCAGAGAAGGTGGATTTTATTTTATTGCTATATTGATTTATACTTATATATATTTGACACAAGCGAAATCACTACATTGTCGAAACGCCATATCCGGTAGGATCGGATTTAAGTTTAAGTTGCCGCTACAATTTTTTTATTAATCTCTTTTAAGAGAATCGAGTGTATGTATAATTCTGTAAGTTCTAATTCTGTATCTACCTACCTACCTATTCTGTATCTGTACCTACTTATGTTCGTCAACGTTATAAAACCCTGTCATAACAAAACTCCCTGAGAAACGCTTAGCCTATTATTTATTTTTAGGTTAATCCCCCTCTAGCTTTTAATAAAGCAATTAAATCGTTGCAAAAATAGACGTGATTAGTCATCCAATTTGATTCTTAGGCCAAAATGGACTATGTTATAGTGACGTTGCCAACCAAAACATAAAAGGCTACTTATGATTATGGTCTACAAAGTGACAGTGACTGACTGTACAAGGGTTTAAAATTCTATTTTAACAGGAAAAGGTGGCGGTAACTGCACATCACAAGGGGTCTTTACTAAAATGACAAAGTTCTAAGTAACTACTCACTGTCCAACTGTACTTGGTGGGTATTTTCTAAACTTTCACAAATAGCCCAGCACTTGTAAACACGGCGCATGCGCGGCCGGAAGCGGACGCACGTGCACGCGCAGTATTAATAGACGCTTTGTTTTTAATAATGGAATTACGTTTGGGCTATGCTGCCCTGCTAATACAAATGGCGGTAACTTAAAAAAACTGCTGTACCAAGTGCAACCTTAATACTAACAAAAGAGGATTGAATCTGCTTTGGTTATTGAATTACAGATACGGCCTCTTAGCTTATCAGGGCAGCATGGCGGTTAGGCTGTGAGCCTGTTTAAATCGGGAGTTCATACATTTAGTACTTACATCGCCAGCCAATTTCATATGAAAATCAAGTAACGTGGCACTGAATTTAGTGAATTCTGGTTGAACGTTTCATTCACTTGTTTCGCATTACAAAGACAGATAGAGAAGAAATGGTACGTCTAGTTAGTAGAATTTTGCCCTGCCTACGAAGCTACCCGGGTTCAAAAAATTGTAAGGGGAATTGTGTAATGTGGAGGTTTTCTATCTATGAAGCTTATAAAGAACGTACATATATATCATTGCCATTATCTACCTAGGGCTTAATTTGGGATTGATTGTTTTTTTTGTGTGAGAATATACCTTAATATTTGACTTGTATTGAATTATTCCTCCACACTTACTACTACACTTACTTAATTTCAATATTTAATTTATTATAACAATACAAGACGTAATATTCAAAATAGGATTTCGAAGATTCAACCAAAAAACATGCGAAAAAGATGTAATTTGTGAATATTTTATCTTTAAACAGTCAATTATTAACTACTCTAGCCGAAGTAGTGTAGCGATTGTATTGTACATTTTGGAGGGCAAAAATGAGGGAAAAAGATTAAAAGGAAGACTTAAGCTTGCTTACTTCACCCAAATAAGACAGAAGGCCAATGATATGTCGTATCAGGAGGTGAAAAAGGAAGCAGACAATAAAGAAAAGTGGCAATTACCGACTCTATCGACAAGAGCCTTTATAGCTTTTAAGTTAAATGATGATGAACAATACAAGATGATAGGATAGTAAGCAACTCGACAAAAACACTGTAATTTGGAGTTTCAAGGAAGAAAATATCATTTAAATTTCAAAGAAATATAACCCTGAGTTAACAAAATAAAATGAAAAACCGCACGCAATCTTTATCCCGGATTAATTTGGAACAAGTCACCAGGATCGACCCGTAATCGCGTACCGGGAAAAATGGGACAGAAATATTACGGAGTGGATGATACCGCTGGCTTTAAGGAGAATGCTGTAATTGGAAGCTTTGTACAGTATTCCAAGCTTCTTAAAAGCTTTCGGCTGGCTATCACCATCACGCTTGCACTTGTAACTGAGTATATTTGTCACTCGTGTGTCATATAAAAACTAATATTGCTGATAGCTATGAAGAAAATGGCAGCACTGTAGCTAAATACGCTTTCGCTCGAACATTTCTATCCTGTTACTTTGACGTCACAAAAATACAGTCCCAATTTCCCATACGCTACACTACACGTGTCTTGTTTTTGTTATCTTAGTATTTCCAAATCACCAAACAGCACCATCTTATCCATTAACCTACCGCCAAACAGCAGTGTTCGCATTGTTGTGTTCCGGTTTGGGGATAAGACAGCCGGTGTAATGACTAGCATAGAGGAATTCCATCTTAGTCCTCAGGGTTGGCAACGCATTTAGTCTTGTGAATGCGATTGCAAATGTCTATGGGTCACAGTTTCCACTTATCATCAGGTGGCCTGTGTGCTCGTTTGCCTTCACTATGCAATAAAAATAAAAATAAATATTAAGAAAAAAATGCGTATTCCATTTTCTAAAGTGATAAAGTCTAAAAGTTAACTTCACTCCTGGAATAAGTACCCAAGATTCAGGCTCAGACTAGTTTGGGATCCGCTCAAAATTACCCTAAGGAATAGGTGACCTTTTGGATGATAAACAATTCTTATCCTTATTCTTACTCTTGCGCAAGAAGGTTAAGATGGTATGCCTCTATCCTTGTAGGGCACACGTCAACTAGAGTTAAAATTCATCATTTTTACATTATTTATTCGGCCAATGACTCGCGTCTGGTCTCTACCGAAAATGATGTACTCCAAGGGGTGTGTTTCAAATTAGGCTCAATCGTTAACAGGTCAGTTATTATGATTTTTTTGGGAAATAATACATTTGACCAAAAATATACCGCTATTTTAAAAGTACGCTAATCGTCCACTTGCACTTTTTATGGAATAATTCTTTGCTTAATTAAAACATTTCGCAACCGATAAAATGTCTTAATGAAAGTTGTTTACTTTGCAAAGGGATACATTTGCCAAAGTTAAATATGCTTAATAAATATAATTGCCAAATATAGAATAAATATAGATTCTTGACGTGTAAACGTGCCTGTACGGCCTACTTACTGAATAAATGTCTTATCTTTATTCTTTATCTTTTTAGTTACCAAATATTATATCTGGCAAAAATTCAGTTATTAAAATTTGTTTGCGAAGTGAAATTTGACCAATATTAATTTGCCGAACAGCAGGCTTCCACCTAATCTATTATCTAAACGACAAAAAACAACACAGCATCCTTTGTTAGGATTCTAATTAATCATGGCGTGAAAGTTTTATTTACAGGGACTTCCCCTGAATAAATTACAGAGTAGCTAAGCACCAAGATCATTGATTATACAAACTGTGTCTATGATTGGGAAAGACCCGTAAATGTTACATCCTGGTATCCTGCAAATTGTATTATAGCGGAAGTTTGTTTGTTTGTTTGTCACTCTTTCACGCTGCAATGGCACGGATTTGGATGAAATCGTTTCGTTTTTAATCAAACTGTATGATTAATCTATTTTATGTTCCCCTACATTCAAAATAAGTATTACAATTCTGTTTAAAATGAAATTTAATAAGCCTACTCACCCTTAAGTTAAATGAAACCGAATTCGAATCAGCGGAAGACGTTATGTTTTACGGCTTTGGAAAAATAATCGACCGCCGATATTCCGGGAAGTGTATTTACACTGAATATTAATAAAAATCCGGTAAAAGTTCAAAAAAACGTTGATCATTGAGTTATTTCTGTGATTGCGAAAGGACGCCACAGTCATATTGATTTAATATTTCAAAACTTCTTTGAGTTATATGCAGCAGAAATTTCCGCAGTCAGTTAACGACGATTTTTCATACACAAGTTTGAAAAATAAACGATGTAATGGTTTTTAAAATGTCTTCAATATCTTGACTTTACGCTGCCTCCGTATGCCCTAACAAACGGTCGGAACTTCACTACGACCTAGGCTAGCCTTGCCTTCAGAGTGACGTAATAAATTGAACGTAATAGATTTCTTCAAACATAAAAAAACACATAACATTACCTACTGTCAACCTCCTCGTTTATGTCGGTCGCAACTAAGTACGAGTATGTCCTATATGGCCTTGACTGTATACATTCTTAAATCAATATCGGGTTTCTTTTTAAACCCACCTGCGTCATCATAACGGATCCCTAATGGGGGGAAGTTTGTAACAGAAGGCAATTGTACAATAAATGGTGGAAGTTTACCTTTCTTTGTATAGTATGGATTTTTTGCAAGACGCTTTGATGGGTAATGGATCCATCTGTACCCTTACCACGAGTTACAATTACCGTACTCGCTAGCGAGTCAAATGCTCTCTCCCTCGCACTCTATAACAATACTGCGACGTCTGCAAGAGACAGAGCATTCGACTCGCTTGCTTGTAACAGAAAAAATATTAGAGCTGATATTTCTGAAACAGCCAGACCAATTTTCATGAAAAATAAACCACCACTTCTTTCAAATAAAAAAATCGCGTTGAAATCGGTTAACTCCTTTAAGAGGCGCGGTGCCACAGACAGACACACACACACACACACAAACACATGCATACACACACACGTAGCGGTCAAATTTATATCACCCCTCTTTTCGCGTTGGGGGTTATATATCAAAATTCCGAACATGCGCTGTCATGAACATGAGCTGAAACTGTTTCGTAATGCAATTCGTATGTTTAATAAACTTCCCAAAAATATTCAAGATCTCTGTAAGTATCACTTACGAGCGTGTAGCTTAAGCGAAAGTAGATTTTTTGGTTGCAAGAACACTGTTTTTATTTTATCAATGAATATTTAAGGATACTTTATTTCTGTTAAATAATTATTAGGTGTTTAATTATAGTTAAACTGTTTTTAGGTCTAGGAAATCTATTAAAATTAAATTCTAACCGATAAAACCATATTGGTTTTGTCCTAGTCATATCCTTATATCCCATAACACGTTTGACCTAAATAACACTAATGACTGACTGCAAACTTACGCACACGAGAGAGGGCATATATAGACGTAACTTTTTAACGAAGGGCAATTGTAACAGGTGCGAATACTTTTTAATTAGCTGTTTATATACTGCCTCTATGCTTTCCTACCTCTATGCTGGCGCCGTAACGCGTTACGTAACGAAGCAGTTTACCCTCCCAAAACAAGTTACCACGTCAAAAAGAATATGGATACTGCGCTGCTTGGCAGTTGGTTGTAGGAGTCTTACTTGGAATTCCAGACCGTGCTTCTCCCGGCAATAGTCCTTGATGCGTGGATAGCACTTAGACATCAGGGTGTTGCGTTCCATCGTCGTATCTGGAATTTACGAGATTTGTTTAATAAGGTTAAGGCCGAAAGCACTGGATTCTATTCTAGGCGGTAATAATAATATTTTTTGATAGCTCTTATTGACTTGTCAGTAATGGCGGTCGGGTTATTTATTCACTTCATTGAAGTTAACAACAACAGACTACCTCTGACTACCTCGTTTTGACCACCTCTGCCCTCCAATCGCAAAACGCTGCAAGTCACAAGAAACCTTAGTATCAAGAAAAACGCGTTTAAAGGTTTTTAAGTTTCACGCTAGAAATCACCTATTATTTTTCACTCAGTTTCCGCGTGTTGATTGATGATGATGCAGATTAAGCAAAACGCTGCAAGTGGTCCGTTCCTTGGTCATTTAGTACTAACAGCGTTCTGTTGTGATCAGACGGCCTTAACAGTTTTGGTATGTTTTATACCAATTCTGATCACAATTGCAGTCATGATGCTTTGGCTAGTCTTATGCAGAGTTACCGCGTTTTGACAGTTTTCTACAGCCTGAACTAGAACATATTTTTAAAAGTTCTTTTGTAGGTATGATAGAAGCACTCATGAGGAATGGTTTCATGCAAGTTAACACAAAAAGCTGTAACTCGAGTTGCAGCGTTCTTCCGATGGACGGCAGACCTAGAATAGAGGGTTGAAACTGTATATAAGGTAATTGGACAAGGCAAAGCTAGCTCTGTAGGTAAGAACACTCAAACGATTTTAATTCATAGCCCACTATGGAACTATGTGTTTTCATTTAATAGAATATTTGATTGATCCCATCTTGAAATAACTTTATCTGCTCCACATGTTTCTGTCTTTGTCTCAGGGCTGATGTGTTGGTAGGCCAGTTGTGGACTTGACTTGGTCTGACCAGCGGGTGGGTGATCGTCCACGCGGTTGTTTCACAACTATATTAGTTTTGTTTTAACTCGGTCGCCAATACTGTCACATGAGAGAGTGTTATAAGAGCTATCTCGTAGAAAAGAACGATTAACACGTCAAAGGTATGGTTTTACCAAGCAGTAGATGCTCTGCATAGCGTCATGAACGTGATCTCCCTAGTTTAGTCTACTTTATCACAATAAGTTTCTGTCAAAATTTTCATTTTTAGCCAAGGTCAAACAGGCATTTGTTGCTTACTGTACTTTTTTGCAAAATCTTTATCTGCTTATCAGGACCAAACAATTGAGTCCTAAACAGGGTGGGTCTACGTTAAGAATAGCGAAGATCCTGTCACCACCTTCCGACTTCATCATCAGATGACCTCTTACATATCATTCTTGCAATAAGCATTGTCATCAAGTTTAGTGGTCCAACTTTCAGTCTATTCCGTTAACGGGAAGTTGGTCAAATTTAACTTGCATACGCAATGCAAGTTAACTAAAAGCTTATAAAAATGAAGAATATTACTTGCTTAAAGCCGCTGCTTCTTCGTATTATATTATTCAAAGGAACCCTTGTTAGGGGTTGAAATAAAGCTGAGCCCGCATTTCTGTTGCATGCGGTGACGCGGATCGTGGAAAATAGGTCGACCCGCCACGCCCAAGCCGTACTGCACTTTGATTGTATTTTGGTTTTTGCTACTGCATTTTATGAGTACAAATTTAAAGTACAAATACGTAGAATTATTATGTATTAGACAAGGACCAATAATGGACACTTGATTTTTATTTTAAAGAAGATAAGGGTTATTCATTTGTTTTGTAACAATCAATTTAGGACCTTATGAAATTTGAATTAAGAGTGAAGTGTGCATTACTGGTGCCTGTCAGCTAAAGGTGTCCAATTCTTCATCATTGGTCCGTCGCACATCCCACCTTTAATTAAATTATTAATATTTTCGAATATGTGCCGGTAACGGTTAGAAATATATGAATTTTGAAATTTTCTTGAGTCTTAACTCTTCGTGATTTTAAAACACGTCATAATAACCCTAACGCTATCTCATTACTTCAGTGTAATAAATATTAGACATTTCAAAATTTAATATTTCGTGAACAAGACCTAATATCTTGGGGACGGAGTAAACTGATCTTGCAATTACCTTGAGAGATAACGTATAACGATAGTCTCAAGTGTCGTCGAGTTTCAAAGTAGAACCAATAATAGAAAAGGTAATGAATAATAGCTTGGTATGGTTATGTGATGAGGAGGGACGAAGGAAATATAACAAGGAGGGTGTTGAGGTGGCGTTCTAGTAAAAAGGGTGTGAGTCGACTTAACTCGTAACAGAAAACGGTTATTATGGAGCTGTCTCACTTGATCTCGAGAAGACTACTACCCTTTTTTAGGAGGACCCCAGGAACACAAAGGAAGGATAAGGCTAGAGAAAGACCGAAGGTTTGGATGAATTGTGTGAAGCATGACTTGTGTATGAATTGTTGACAGCGATCGAGGAGAGTGGAAGAAGAAAACACGTTGTGCTGACCCCACTTACTGTGGGACAAGGGCAGAGGGACGATGAAGTCACGTCAGAAGAGATCAGATGCATGATGCAAACGTAAAAAAAATTTGAGTACTGTCAAAATTTGTGGAATTCATATAGTTAAGCGTTGCTCGACTCGACCGTACGTCAGCTTGCTTTCGATAGCGATTACGTTTGTCAAATGCATCTTTTTTTCATTCTGGCATTCCCTCCTTGTTTTTTAAGGTTTAATTCACCAATAAAGAGTATTGGACAATCGTCATGGACTTATTAAAGAAACAAGTAAAACGCGAAGACAATTGTCCGGCAAAAGAGTACTTACTCTTGTGGACTAAACAGAAGCACATGGGGTTTAGCTCCACGCGCTTCTCTCAAGTCCGAATTCATCTTATTCCTCCTACCAAACCGTCAACTTTGAGCAGTCTCTACTCTCTTAATAATAAGAGAGTAGAGACTGCTCGATCCCACAGTCAAACTGTGCAAACGGTTTTGTGGGACATATGTTCCTATTTATGATGTTATTTCATATTTTTAATAAATAAATAAATAATAATAAAACTCTACGTTTATATTGATACGCTCAGCTAAAATTAGTATAATACGGCCCTAAGTGTACGAAGGGCTAAGCAGTCCCAATCGCGCGTCCGTGCTTACACCTACATTCCTCAGCCGCGGTGGTCGTAAGTTATTCGCTGACCAGCGCCGGCGCAGACCACACGCAACGATAGTGTTACGTAACCTTTCGCACAAATATGCAGCAATAATAAGGGCCGGTTAACAGGCTATTTTTAACACTAATAAGTTATTGTCAAACGTTTCATTTTGAACCAAGAATTTATTGCCGTTACGTGTTTGTACAGTCAGCAGCTGCCTTCTTTAAATATACGTTACTAGCAACTCGCTCTGGCTTTGCTTAGGTTTATGTGAGTTTTTTATGGCAACTTCAGTGAAAATAAAAACTGCCTGATGGTTTAAGAGTTGTTGGCGTTAGCTGATATACAGACAGAAATATAGACATACAGACGCGGAAAGTTAGGAAATTATACCTACATTCGTTTTTTTTTCCTTAAACCTGCAGAGGCCCAGCAGGCGCGGAAATTAGGGGAAATTATACCTACATTCCTTTTTTTCCCAAAACTACAGAGGCCCAGGCTTTAATCTTGGATAACCATACTTATTACTTTTGAAATGTTATGGTATCGTCAACGTAAGATAGCTACTTGACAGTAATGGCGTCCAAGCTAACAACGATACGATAACATGTCAAAAGCCATATGGTTTGAGAGGAGAAAAGAGCCCCAGTGTGTATGCCGCTTTATACACTACCTTAGCGTAAAGTGAAGGTCGAAATGAAACCATATTAACGCTTCTTAAGAGTTCGCTTAGAACTGGATTCGGACAATTTTCTCACAATCATTACAGTCAATAACCTTGAATATCTAGCCACCATAAGTCCTACCGTATGCGCTCTTAAAATCTGCCAAGTTTCAGTAACTGAAAGGGCTACAACTATAGGGGTCATATAACTTTATCTCTTTCGCTCCCTGGAACTTGTCAAATTTTGACAGCACTACGGCCTTAGCATTAATAACTTCATACGCAAACTCTAGCCAATGTCAAAGCCTATTATAGACTAAGAACTTTTCTCTCTTAATAAGACAAAAGAACTCATGGACAACGAACAGCAGCGTTGCAGTTTCATCTTTCCCTAGCTACTGATAAAGATGCACATGCAATGAAAGTTGTATAACAGTTACGCCGTTTATTCTAGAAAATTACAGGCAAGTTCAAAGTTTCCAATCGATCACGACAGCTGTTTCTGCCACGAGGCAGTTCGGACTTTTCCTTCAGTTTTATGTTGTTAGACTTTTCCAGCCAAAGTTCGTTTTGGAAAAATAAAAATACGAATTCAAGGTTTTATTTAGAATGGTTATAACTTTTCCTAACTTGGGTTGTTTTATCTTATCTGCAACAGATGGGCCCTTCCTTCAAATCTTTAGGATATTTTGAGCAATTTCTTACACACTCCGGTGTTTAATGTGCAGGCTTCCTACCGAAGAATTTAGATTGTTTCACCAAAAATTCTGATAAACATAATTTAAATACTAGAAGAAAAAAAAGACTATTCGAAAATTCCGAATCCGTAAAGTATATAAATCATTGTTTGGACAATGCATTCATTTCTATAATAAATTACTTGATGTAGTTTTAAAGTTACTCTTTTCAGCACTTAAAAAATACTTGAAAAGGTCGTTAATGTCTAAAGCGTATTATAGGGTCGAGGACTATCTAACAGACAAAAATGCATGGCCTAAACCCGAAACTTAGTCAATAATAATTTGTTCAAATGCAAAAGCTTTATCCTGCTTTGTCTTGTCTAGGGGACACCGTTGATGCAGGAAATTATAGCGAAACTTTTATGTGGTCGTCTTGCACCATCTTATATACACATAAGTAGATGATACTATTTTTTATTTTTTCTTTTTCTCTCTCTATCTCTCCCGTAACATTTTTGGCATGTTTTCCTGTTGAACTACGCATGTTATTTTATATAATATCTAATGTAATATTTGTAGCTTTATCTAATGCTAGACTAAGTAGTACCATTGTAATATGAAATATGTTTAAAAAATCACTGACTGCTGAGCTCCTTGCGGCGTTTCATCTCAGCAGGGGTCTCCTCTTGGGAAGCGCTGGTAGATTCTTGACGTGTAAAAGTGCCCGATCGGCCTACTTACTGAATAAATTTATTTTATCTTTTATCCTTTTGATGTTATTTATATCTTCACCGTTCTTACATCGCTCGCTTTATGCTCTTGCATCGGATAATATACTTATGCTAGACAAAACCACTAATGCATGGTGCTCGCTTGTCGAGTCGAGTCGATCCGTTCTCCCTAAATTTTATTATTTTACACGTTCCATTGCATAGTCATGAGGCTATTACTTAGCCAAATAAATATCAACTAAATTCAGAATAAATATAGGACCTTTATTCTACTTTCTTTTAGCTCTTATTTAGGTACTTGGTAGAAAGAATATGCACTCATGAAATTGTCAAAAGACACTACTTGCAGAACCCTATTCTACTTTTTTTTGTATCTTGATAGAAGAGCAGAGATACGTTGGCGACCCAAGCTGTCAGGCCAGTGCAACTTACTGTTGTTCACTAGTTAGAGGCGAACTGAGGGACAAATAAGTTAGTCATGACCAAGTTCGGCCAGCCCCCCGAGGCACAACTTTTGAAGTGGAATAATACACGATACACAGCTACAGTGCTGAGGAACTTAGTTTTTTGCTTGATTCGTACTACAAATAATATTATTATTCATACTGTTTCTCATATTATTATTCGTACTACAAAATAATATTATTATTCATAGATACATATGGAAGTATCATTGTCTAATTTGAAATGACATCACAGGTATTTGGAAAGCTAGAGAGTGTGTATACACTGAAATTATGCATTTCTTGTGTGAAACTATTATAAGGAGGTTGTTAAACACTATTTATTTAGGTTTTCATGCAAGTCATTGATGTTTCTATGTGTAAAAATTAAGTATGTATTTAACTATGTATCAGTATTAGTACAAAACAACCCGATTCGATTATGTGCTTAGATTTTAGGGTATCACTTATTTTATTTCACTTACGGAAAACGGAAACCCATGAAGACGATTCACCTGCTGCTTTTCACTTGACGCAAGACAGACCCTGGTTCTATATCAAAGTTATCCGTTCAAGCTCCAACAAAAGTGAAGGCCGAAATCGATACCCATTTATTTTCAACCTTAAAACTCCACCCCAACATAATTTGCCCCGAACCGAGTATCGAATTAAAATTCAGTCCACGCGAATTAAATCTGGCAACCCACTATCTGATAATAGCGTTAATTAAAAGTTGTATATTGGCCCTCCCGCTCCCCCGATATAACTCCGCAGTGAACATTATTTTAAAGTTTTCGCCGTCCATTTTGAGCTCGACGCTGAATAGGTTTGAAAAGTTCATTGTTTTAAGAGAATAGTGGCTGCGTTGTTCAGTTTCAAACATGGTTTTACTTGTTTTTGCTTGTAGTATTTTCAGTTTACCCCTCGCGATCCTGAAGCGTCCTTTTAGCCGTCTCTTTTGACAGGTAGGGTGATACCAAGTGCTGAACAAGGTTCTACCACCACTTCTAGACATTTGCCTTCCGCAAGGATTATCATGATGTCCGAACCCCAGCCTTTCACTAGCACGTTCACTGACAGACCGTTTTACGATCATGTTTCAAATGTAGCCGTGGAACTTCCGTGCTATTTACGTGACAGCCTAACAGACTGCGAGCCACATTTTGTAGCTCTTATGTTTAATACTCTGTTGCTATTCCAGTACAAGCACTAAACCGAGTCGTAAAATTTTACTCCCCATAAGTTGCAAGAACACCTGTAATGGCTGTTTCCACTTTTAATATTTCTACTAATAACGAATCGTGTTCCGCAGATGTTGCTAAAAGTAGACTTCGCCACGCCCTGCCTAGTCCGAGTTAACATTGTATCGACGAGAAACTTCTCTGATTGTAAAAGTTTCTTAAGAATATTCTTTATAATTGTGTAGAATACGATCATTCTCAGTGCTCTAAATTTTTATTCTCATTAATTTCTTAAAACGATTTTTTATGACAAGAAGGCACACGAGCAGCCATCTGGGGCACGTTTTATAAAGTATATTTCAAGACAGGCTACTGATGGTAAGTAAGATGGGAAACCCGTACACATTTGAATTCTTAATACTATAATCTCAAGACTGCAATTCTTAGGCCCGTATTAATAAACTGATCTCAACTCTAATGCTCGTCTCTAGATGCGTCAAAAATTACAGTGATCTATTGTTTGGCGTTTACTTTGACGTATCTTGTGACGAGCCTCACAGTCAACGTCCCTATGGCCCGTAATAATAAACTGATCATGCCTGGCTTACCTGTAAATGTGGAACTGGTAAAGATCCTGACGATCTTGGAGCTGACTGGAGGCAGCAGCTTCAGGGATCCGGAGAAGATCAGGTCCACGGTCCGGTCGTCCATGGTGGCTGGAGATCACTGAAAAATTAAGGTATTTTTGGCTTGGAGAATTCAACGAGCACACAGGGCCAATTCCTCTCGGTAAATCCATATTGCTTTTGACATTGTTATCGCATTGTCAACGTTACCTCTTATTTCCTTGACAGTATGTATGTGCACTTTATTGAACAAAAGAAAAGCCAGAACAATAGAACTAATATAAAAGATTTTGTACAAAGGTGAAGTTATTTATTGGATAATCCATTATACTCGTACTCTGTCGACGAATATATGCAACTTAAATTGTAAAATTATTATTAATATTTGACCTTTATTAGTTTTGTGTATTGATATCGGAAACTGACCATTTATTACTTGTTTATCATTGTTGTTTTTGATTATTTGAGTGTTATTATATTATTGTATTATTTTAATATTATTTTATCAATTTGTATTAATGTTTTGTTGACAATATCAATGTAATTTCGTATTTTTTGACATGCAATGCAATCTATGTATATTGTAACATTACATTGATAAATAAATAAACTAAACTAAACTAAACTAAACTATTCCTTTAAGGGATCTCTGCCTGCTAGCTACCCTTGAGAGATTGAGAAAAGTGGAAGGTTGTACGTAAACAAGCAACCAAGTAATAAAAAATACGATAACATTGTCAAAGGCAATATGGTTTTAAGCATTAGAATGGAGGCCCGCTGGCTACCTGTCAGTCCCTTGTTCATATCACATTCTGCCTTGAAAACTCAAAAGTGACAAGCTTGGTGTTTCAAAAAGGGCATTAGCGCTAATAAACTTTTGCGCATCAGAGGTGTAAGATGGTAGGCCCCTTAAGGCTATTTGGTCTGCATGTACAACATTAGAATATGTAGAATATTATTTTTTTACTAGCACTTACTTCGTCTGTGTTTAACTCATTTTTATGGTTATTTTTTCGGAAAATTTCCAATTATTCAAAAAGTTCAAATTTTATTTTTTCCTGTCTTGAAATATATTGTTGGACATACCTCAACAACAAGTTAAGACCGCCATTTGTACCTACTTTGTGTATTATTGGTGCAAATAAGTTTAAATAAAAGAATAATATACCTACTACAGTTACCTTTCAATCACAGTAGATAACCAAATCTTTCAAATCCTCAATAAACGAATTCGGCTAACTTTATCGCTAATTTGCGTGTGTTGCCAAATTTATCTCCCTCCCCCCATCGGCCAGGGTGGAAGATATGGCTGATAACAGTTTTCAGCCGGCGTTGATAAGCTCACGCGATTTTTACTGCGCTGATAAGCTTCTGATGAGATTGGGAAAGCTTGTAGCGAGATTAGTGCAGGCTGCATCGAGGTATTTTGAGCTTTTGTGTCACGCTATCATATAAGGCAACGACTTTTAGAGTGCCGTACCTTCTTTAGGGTTCCGTAGTCAAACTAGAAACCCTTATAGTTTCGCCATGTCCGCCCGTCCGTCTATCCGCAGCCTAGCTCGGAGACACAGGTACTAGAAAACTCTAATTTTCCATGAATATACATATATACATATAACAAAGTGGTAAAATAAAATGTTGAAAAACAATGTTTTTTTTGCTCGGCTACCTCATAGTGTGGGGTGTCGTTGGATAGGTCTCTCAAAAATATTACGGTTCTGTAAGAACAATTATTCGTTTAATTGATTCGCTTATTAAATATTAAGCTTTAAAGCGCTATTTTTTGTTAGAGTCAGGTGTCCCTCCCCCCCTACAGCCTAAACTACAAATACTAAAAATCTTGAAAATATCTTAAATGAAAGCACATATACTCGTAATGAATTTAATAAGAAAACTATTACGACTAAGTAGACTTCATTGGTTCTTGAGTTACAAACGGTTCAAATGTTTATACCTACCGAAAACTTCAGTAGGTATAAACTTCGCGGGAACGCGGTAGATGCGAAAAGCACAAGACCGGTCTGAGTGGAGAGCCTTGGGGGAGCCCTATGTCCAGCAGTGGATGTCTTTCGGCTGACATGACCGAAAACTTATTTGCGGTGTTGGTAAACTGATCGCGACGTACGTTGATGTATGGGGATAGTTTTCCTTTGGGGGATAATTAGTTGTGAGAAAATATGCGAATGGTTAGAAAGGTAGGGAAAAGTACGAGTAGCTATTGAGAAAGAATAAAATGGATTTTCGGAATATACAGTACACTATCTCCAAACGAAAGATTTTTTAAGACCTTGGGCTGTAATTTGGGCGTCTGCCACACCGGAACAGTATCTATAGTCTGTTCTATTTTTAACCTACTTCAAAAAAAGGAGGAGGTTCTCAATTCAGGATCTTCGTTTTTTTTAAATGTATTTTCCCCAATTACTCGAAGAACAATGGACCGATTTGAAAATTCTTTTCGTTGTTTGAATGGGTATACTTTTTAGTTGGTCCCATTGTCAACACGGCAGGATCTAATGATGGGATCTTGGAGAAATCAAGGGAACTCCACAAATATTATAGGCACACCTATAGCGATTTTGGTATTTGTCACTGTGACTCGTGCATTTGCTTTTGAAAAGTACTATATGATGAAATGGAACTGATGATGAAGACCACAGATGCACACCCACTGTTTGGAACTCTTTAACGGTACCTATTTGAGTGACTATGCGGGAGCACATTTAGGTTTAAATTTGACTATTACATTCCCGCGGCGTTGCCTGCGGCAAGCTTGAAATGTTCTATAGTTTATCATTAATTGAGAAGTGGGACTACATAACAGCATAAACAGGATCGCTAACAAGTATATAATAATATAAACGTTTAAAAAAACATAAACCCGCCTTCATAAATGCAAGAAATAACTTCTTATAAAATGGTAAGTAGGTAGGTCAGTCCAACTGAAGTCGGCGTCCCACAATATTTTAATCCAAAAGCCGAATACAGTTGGACTGACCTACCTACTTACCATTTTATAAAAAGTTATTTCTTGCAGTTTTGAAGATGGGTTTTTATTTGTTTATGTGCATAACCATGTATTTTACTGAGTATTTACCCTTATTACAAATAACTCGTTATATAATCGTTTGTAATTGTAACATATGGGTGGCGGAAATGCGACCGTTAATGATTAGTTGAATACTATGTTTACTGCAGTTTGAATGCATTGAAGTGCAATGAAAACTGTGGAGACATGTTGCATGCTCACCTACTTAATGAATAGTTGCACCCTGTAGTTAGCTTTTGTGAAGTGCATAAGTGTAATTATTTATTTTAATAATAGTCATAATTATTGACCGAGGGTTTAAAGACTGCATAGTGCTCACAATTTTTTCATTATTTGTTTTAAATATTGTAATGCCTACATATTTGTGTGTATATTTTTTTTTATTTAATGAATGTTCCGCAACTTGCTGATAGGGTGGTACAAAATAATGACAAAATATCGAAATGAATATAGAATCGTTCGGACTTATTAGTTTTAAAGTACTACTTAAAGATGTTTTTTTTTATATATTATTACTTTATTTTTGTGATCAAACAACTGTGACTACTGTGTTTTTATATTAGAGCTCTGTGCTCAAAATAACAACATAACAAAAAACACACGAAATTTCGCAACATAAAAAGTACAATTGATGGGTTCTATATTCTCAATTAGCACCAACAGTGCCGGCCAAATAATTATAATAAATACATCAAGCACTAGTTGGCCAATTGCTATTATTCAATTTGTTAGCTGCTTAAATAAGGTTCAAAAGGCATATAATAAATGTTTGTACAACTCCTAGTTTTCAGGGAGGAAAGTATTTAAAAAACCATTGCCGACGCGTTCATACAAAATTTCACCATCATCATCATCATCAGCCCGTTGCAGTGCTGGACATAGGCCTCTCCCAAGGAACGCCACAGACCCCGGTCTAATGCTTTATGCATCCAGTCGCTGCCGGCCCTCTTATGCGAGTCATCCCGCCGTCTGGCCAGAGGGCGTCCCACGCTACGTTTGCCAAGACGCGGTCTCCACTCCAGAACACGCGTACTCCAGCGGTTATCCGTTCTGCGACATACGTGACCAGCTGACCAGCCCATTGCCACTTCAACCTACTAACTTTCAGAGCTATGTCGGTCACCCTGGTTCTCTGACGGATCACTTCGTTCCGAATTTACGAATACTACTATATTATACTAAATTGGCGAATTGAATAAGTAATAGCAATACAATTAGCGAACTAGTTCATGATTGGTCGTCAATTTTAGTAAGTCATATTTTTAGGTAATCGTATATGATGTAAGTAAAAGGTGATATATTATCATTGGCCGGTAGCCGGTATTGTATGTTTTTTAAATCATTATCATTTGAAAATCGAGGCACTGGTTTCACAATTTTGTGTAAAATATAACACCTCTTAACGGAACAAGTATCTAGTTGTGTACACACAATTACTGTTAATTTATGCAACAAATTGTACGCGTGATAACTTTGTCTAATTTAACGGGTGGTAAGGCCGTGGCCTGGTACGAGCATAGCGTGTTACCGTTGACAGTTTTGACATACTTAATAAAATAGTTTAGATTTTATTGGTTTATTGATTAACCCATAGCCAGGAATAGTGCAAGGAAGCTAACATTAACACAATCGATTATACAATGCTCGTACTAACACTCATTGTTTAAATTTTAAACAGCTTTTACGAGGTGAGTGAACAGTTTGACAGAGAAGCCGAGATTTAATCTTTGTTAGAATGAATAAGTAGTATACGTTTCTCATTCTAACACATAGCTGCGTCCCTGAAAAAATGAATTACGAAACAGCACGATGATATTATACCAGGCTGCTGCTGGATTAAACTATAGGACTCATAGGAGTTAAACTTTTCAGGATTTCGGTCTCTGCAGCCTTACAAAACATAAGGCAGTACAATTACGAGCTTGAGAATTTCTTTCTCCTATAAAGCATTTTTCCTTTGGGGTGCAGGGTGAATGTAAAAAAAAAACAACAATCATGGTTCGGGAAAAATGAACACACACGCAAACGGAACCTCTGTGAGGTTGAAGATCATTAGAGATTGTAATTTACGAGTAAGTACGTGCTTATATGTACAGAATATTACTATATATACCGATATACATGTTAGCATATTATTACTTTACTGAATTAAGGAAGCCATCTTAAGCAATTAAACCTAGGGTAGAAGTACCCTTTGTGGCCACTGAATCCTTTTTGGCCACTTTAGGTATTAATATTCATAAATAAAGAATGAAGATTAATTTATAGATAAGATATACAAACATTTGCATATTTCATATTTTTTTAGAAATTCATTAAAATTTAGAGAGGCCAAAAACGGTGTAAAGATGGCATAAACCGGTACTTCTACCCTACCTAGTCTCAGACTGGTCTAGGCATTAAATAAATAGTTAGTTCACCAGTGTACATTGTCTATAGTGATGCAAAAATGTTTTGTTATTGTTTATGTGCAATAAAGAGTTTACATACATACATACACAAATGTTGTCGAGTGGATACCCAGAACCGGGCGAAGGAACGTTGGCAGACAAGGAATGAGGTGGACCGACGACCTGGTCAAGGTGGCGGGAAGGTGCTGGATGAGAAGAGCACTGGACCGAGATGAGTGGCGAGCAATGCAGGATGCCTACACTCAGCATTGGGTGGCTATAGGCTGAACAAGAAGAAGAAGAAGAATACATAAATCTGTGCAGCCAAGGCGCTCAAAAATATCTAAGCACGCTGTCACTCCTTAAAATAACAATTGAATCAAGGAATCAATCAATCAAAGGAATTTAGAAAACCATTAAAACATGTAAAAAAAACTGCAAGACAACCAGACTCAGATTCAAATCAGCTGATAAGACAAGTATTTGTTCTTACCGGGTATCACACCAGGGCAGGGACCGCTAGCTTGACACCATGTCGTCAATAAAGATAGCTATAAAAAGTTCAGCGTATAAATTAATATACCCTTATAGAAATTAATTGAGCAAAGGCAGCCAAAGTGTAAGATGCGGGCGCGGATCCGATTGGGACTTAATTAAAATAAATACAAACTGAGTTGACGCGAACGAGCAACCGAGGAATACTTTGTCGAGGTCGCGGGAAATTAAACAATACAGATTTGTTTTTAATATTAACTAAATAGGATTTTTGAGGATCCCAATGTAATGTATGCAATGTAATGTATGCAATGTAATGTATGTAAATGTAGTCGAAAGTCTTCGACCAGTGTGTGTTGCCAGTGATGACTTATGGATCAGAGACTTGGCCGCTGAATGTGGGCCTCATAAATAAGCTCAGGGTCACTCAGCGTGCAATGGAAAGAGCTATGCTCGTAGTTTCTTTGCGCGATATGATCCGTAATACGGTAATACGCCAGAGAACCAAGGTCACCGACATAGCTCAGAGAGTTAGCATGCTGAAGTGGCAATGGGCAGGCCACATAGCTCGGAGAACTGATAACCGTTGGGGAAGAAAAGTTCTCGAGTGGCGGCCCCGCACCGGTGGACGGAGTGTTGGACGGCCTCCCACCGGTGGTCTGACGGCCTGGTTAGGATCGCTGGATGCAAGCGGCTCAAGACCGTGACTTGTGGCGCTCTTTGGGGGAGGCCTTTGTCCAGTAGTGGACGCCCGGGGCTGATGATGATGATGATGATGATGTAACCACTAATGTCCGTATATTCCGATTTTAATCAACGCGAGCGCAACTCACACTTTACTATAAGTAGGTAGTCTTAGTAACGAGTAGAGTTAGGTACTACAGAAAATGTGCTTGTTTTTTTTTTTTTAAATATTGGTTCCTTTTTTTTTCTTTTCTATTGAATTATTTCTTTATAATATTAATGTTACCTACTAAATGTAGCTTAATTAAGTAATAGTATTGTTATAAATTCATTTTTTTTAAACTGCCTATTGTTTATTGACATATGTCAATTATTGTACACCATAATTATGGTAGATTGTAGTGGTGCACACACAAATGTATATAACACCTATATAATGTTATTATACTTGATACCTACAGTCATGCAATAAAAATATTTTGATTTTTTGAATTTGTTTTTTGATTTTGTATATCTTCCGGGTTCGTCGGCAATAGTGCCAAATCTGACGCGTGTGTGTTTGACCGTTTTGACGATGTAAGAAAAAAAGAAATACGTTGAAAAAAACGCTGTGTATCCCCCCTTTATTATTTTACTTTTATTTTATTTTATTTGTTAGCATATCCTCCGTAAAAATATATTATGATGAAAATAACCAACACGTTATCTACCTATTTATTAGTGTCCCGTAGTCCTTCTCTTCGGATACGGAACCCTAAAAAGAGAAAACAACGGGCTCACGGTTTAGATGCTACGCTATCTTAAACTAAAGTTTGTAGCACAAAGTTAATTATAAAGCTCTTCTCATTTATTTCCTTTGTGGCATAATTTACAAACGCAGCAATTAGATCTTGCACCCAGGAGAACTTAGCGTGTCTTGATTAAAGAACAACTTTTTGAAAATGAGCATAGCTCGAAATGGCACTTTAATGTGTAAAACACTTGGCAGCGTGGAAATTTGAATGCTCCTAAGGAAACAATATACGTACAAGATGTCAATTGGGATACATCTAAATAGCAAAGGGTCTAGCAGGCTAAGCGAACTAGAAGTGCCCCCAACGACGGATTTGGTCATTCTTTCAGGTGGTGTACTGGCAAGTCCTAAGAACACTCTATGCTTAATATCAGACCTCGATCTTCTTTTGTTTTCGAGTTATTCAGGATAATGTAAAATCATCAGCGTCTCATTGAAAGTGGCATATTTTGTAAACTGTTCAAGTTAGATTAACCAAACAAAATAATATTTGACAATAATAAAATAGGCTACAAAATACATATTTTTAACCCGCATCATTTCCTTATACTTCTTTATGTAAAAAAACATTTTATTATTCTACAATTTTTTTTTTATTTCTCGCGGATGTACACCTCCAGAAAAAATATGCATGGATAGCCACTAGTACCCGCTACATACACATATAAAAATATTTGCGTAAATCTTCGTGCGTCATGTAAAAAAAAACATTATCGAATAAGTAGTTACGAGCATATGTAAACAAAGTACTGGTGCAGGGTGTAGATATGTTAGTATGTAGGTATATAAACTTTTCTAATAAACCTATTTATAGTGAATCGACGATGACATGTCAACATTGGGTAGATTCATTCAAAATTAATAATATTAGCGGCTCTCTCTATTGACATAAATGTTTTTTTTTACATGACGCACGAAGATTTACGCAAATATTTTTATATGTGTATGTAGCGGGTACTAGTGGCTATCCATGCATATTTTTTCTGGAGGTGTACATCCGCGAGAAATAAAAAAAATAAATTGTAGAAAAATAAAATGTTTTTTTACATAAAGAAGTATAAGGAAATGATGCGGGTTAAAAATATGTATTTTGTAGCCTATTTTATTATTGTCAAATATTATTTTGTTTGGTTAATCTAACTTGAACAGTTTACAAAATATGCCACTTTCAATGAGATATGCGATTTTACATTATCCTGAATAACTCGAAAACAAAAGAAGATCGAGGTCTGATATTAAGCATAGAGTGTTCTTAGGACTTGCCAGTACACCACCTGAAAGAATGACCAAATCCGTCGTTGGGGGCACTTCTAGTTCGCTTAGCCTGCTAGACCCTTTTGGTGTATTCCAATTGACATCTGAAACACAAAGATTTCAGTGTTTCAACTAAACGTTTTCTTTTATGGTACTACAACTATATGTAGGGTAAAGCCACCAGTGGTCAGCCAGATACCAGTAGTCGACCGTATATGAGTGCGAAGAGTGGGAAATATATGTTTCGTACTATTCCCACTCATACAAAGTATAGCCAGAGGCCGACTACAGGTCTCTGGCTAACCACTGGTGACTTTACCCTATGTATGTATACTCTTTATCGTGCATTAATAAAAAAGGAACAGAAAACACAGCAATATAACAATAAGAAACGACTGGCGACCTAATCCCTATAACGTCTACATGGAACTATTAGGTACTATCGAACCAACGGAACCCTGACCCACCATAGAACCTTGTCAAAGTGATTGACGTTAGGACTGTCATACGAAGCTATACGACAATCGCACGTTAATCATTGTGACAAGGTTCCATGGTGGGTCAGGGTTCCGTTGGTTCGATAGTACATTGGTAGGTACGTTAAGTCGTCAACATAAAATGGACGCTCATTCTACGCCAACACCACATCATCCGAAAAACTAATGGCGAATTTGTAAATCCCAAATTTAACGTACTTTTTCATTACTTACAAGATTTAACTTAAGTATTATTAGCACACAGTTTTCGAAAATGATTTCAGACAGAAGATTGCTTGATATAAAATATTTGGAAGTTAAATTTGTTTCCTTCCAGTCCCATGATGTACCATACCGATCAATTTAACCTTTCTTTTGATGACTAAGGCTATGCAGCTTTCCTTCACTTCAGCTATGACGTCAATGCGCCTCATGACCTTTTAATGCCTAAGGTGAACTATAAATATCGAACAGAATCCTAAGCTTATAATCAAGAAAAAGAAAAATATATCATGTCTTTACATGACGTAGCAACAGCAACGCCTACTGCTATATATATTTAAAAAATCTCATTGAAATAAGTTATTTGAGTTATTTATTATTATTCACCACTGTTTTATTTTAATATAAATGAAAACATAATCTAAGCGTACTTATGTAAAGATATACCTTCATTGGAAAACCTAAACAGTGCCGTCTTAAGACGCCTCTTTCAAGACTACAGTAAAAATAGCCTTGAAGAGGTACTAATAAATGCCTCACCTGCTCTAGTTTCAATGTTTCACACTCCAATCAATAACATTGCACCATTCTGAATGTTAAGGTCAGCCATTATCGACTCACTTTGCAGAACAATTAAAAATTAAAATGTATGCCATTCCAACCAAACACCGCTGCTCAAACAGCTTTTAAAAATAATGTATCCCTTTCCGTCTTTGTTTATAAATGTTCAATTTCAAATTTAGAACGCGTGGTGTTCGATTGCAGTAGTTTAGAAGACTGGAAAAGTGATTTCAAAATGCGAAACATCTTGTTATTCGGTTGCTAGGCAACCTAAACTGCTAGGTGACTTAGCAAGTTTTCGAATGAATTTGCTGTTGATTTTAGTGATAAGGCAGAATAGGAATCGTAGGATGGCACGCAGGTTTTATATGTCGTAACTATAAACGGGAAATGTTATAGAACTGACATGTTCTATGACATTTATTGAGTCATTTGTGCAAAACGTAGCACTCTAACGAATTTATCAAAGTTTGTATGGCAGACCCAGCATAACAAGTTATAAATAGGAACCCAATTTTAGTTTTTTGTCATGATGCTTCTAAAAGATATTCAAATATTTACCTATAAATGGATACTGAATTGGCCAAACAAAACGGTGTTTTGTCATGTGGCGTCACGACAAAACCATCTTAGCGGATATGATAAATATTATTATCTACAAAAGTAAACGGTCAAAAGGTTCAAATTAGATCCTATCATTTATTCAGTAAATTGGCCACACCAGGGCTCTAACATCAGTTGTTTAACAAATACTTTGACAAGATTCATTGCTGAAAGTTGATGTTTCATGAAACTCAGCGAGAATGCTACTGTCGTAAAAAGAGGTGTGAACGGTTTTTGTCTTGTTATAATGATTGTTTGTTTACTTCTGTTAGACGCTGTGAATAATAAATCCTCTTCAAATAAAATATTGGCTTAACTCTGATGACAAAATCCAATAATACGACCATTTACAACTTCTTTGTTTTTACCAAAGAGCTTGCTGAAAATCATCGACTCTATTCCCGCCATAGCGCCGACGGCGTAAGAGTGAAACTGTGGCGCTACTGAGCTGCATGATGACATTTTCTTTTCAGCCAGCGTTGGCCAGGGTAAAGGAGGTCGTCAAGTAAATAAATTTAACATTAATCAATATCGTTTATAAATAAAAATCTAACACTTGTTTGCCATTTTATGACCCCAGAAGCATCGTAGTAAATAAAATACAGGATGTTTTTTCGAAAATTATTCCAAGCCTGAATAAACCGTCGTAACTCTACTGAAGTTGCGAATAAAAAGCTGATATAAAAAGAAGGCTATTTCCAGAAACAACCCACGCCCAATCATAATGGAAAGCTGTTATGTGCTAAGTTTATAAATAAAACGCGCAGCATTGCGGTACTTCCATGGAAGAGTTACGTGCCGAACAACGTGCTGTTTATGGGTTCCGAAGTCAAACACGGAACCCTTATATGTTCGCCAAGTCCGTCTGTCCGTCTGTCCGCGGTTTACTTCATTTGGAACAGTTACACATTTAAATTACGACAAAGTTGCAAAATAAAGACGTGAAAACGTTTTTTTTTCGCGTACAAGTAAGTAAGTAAGTAATTTATTTTGTGAAACATAAAGTAAGTATACATAATAGTTCTTAGATTAGATTATTAAACGACCTCTAAGCTCTACCTTGCGGCGTACGAAAAGAGAAAATAATTAAAATTATTTACTAAATGCCTAATAATTAGGTGGGTACATAACATAACATGACTCAGTAAAAGTTTTTTTTTTACTCTTGGTCATCGAATGGGGTGCCATTGGCTAGTTCAAAAGTATGATTACGTAAAAGTTAACATCTTTTTTTTGGGGACCGTTGAAGAAATGAACTCTTAAAGTGAAATTTTCACTGTTGTTGCGTCTATAGCCAAAACTACAAACAAGTGATAAAAATGAGAAAAATAACTTAAGTAAAAGCACGATAACGAACTTAAAAGGAAAACTATCACTAGAATGTAGACTTGATTGGTTTCTGAGAATACAGGCTAAAAATCACCAAATAACTTAAAATTGAAAATTGTGTCGATACTTTGTTTTTTAACATGTATGTTTGTAGTTACGGCTTTGGAACCCTACACTGAGCATGGTACTGCATGCATTTTTTTTAAAAAACTTTTTTTATGACAACGCACACGCAAGCCACCTTATGGTAACTGACCTGTGATCCATAATTTGTAGACTGCAAACGCGTTGCCAACTCTGAGGACTAAGATGGAATACTATGCTAATAATTCCGTCAGTTGTCTTATCCCCACACCGGAACAACAATGCCAATGCTGCTTGGCGAGAAGTTAACATTCACCAGCAAGTACCCGACTACCAGGTATTCTATGATGTTGTACCCACGACGCACTACCCGACTGTCGGGGACTACCTTAATAGTATTACTTGCCGGTACGCTAGCGTGTGGTTGGGAATTACAAATTACAATTTACAGGTTACAAGTTTCCATTTGACACAACCTGAACCAATGACGGCTACCTACAGCTCGTCTTCCGGTCCGCGGACGCCACTCCAGAACCTTCTGACCCCATCGGCCATCAGTCCTGCGAGCAATGTGCCCCGCCCACTGCCACTTCAGTTTAGCTATTCTTCGGGCTATGTCGGTAACCTTAGTTCTACTGCGGATATCATCATTTCTGATTCTATCACGCAGAGAAACCCCGAGCATAGCCCTCTCCATAACCCTCTGAGTGACTTTGAGCATAATTATGAGGCCCATTGTTAGCGTAGGTAGGCCTCCAACAAGATGGAGTGACGACCTCGTCAGAATCGCGGGACCGCGGTGGATTCGAAAAGCACAAGACCGGTCTGAGTGGAAAGCCTTGGAGGCCTATGTCCAGCAGTGGACGTCTTTCGGCTGACATGATGATGATGATGATGATGAACCAATGACGACCAGCCATTTGAGCAGCGTTGCCAAATTAGACCTGTAAAATGGTAACTTGTAGCTTCATAAAATGTGTCTGCGTGGTGAATTTGTTAAAAGAAAGGATAGGATGATGGAAGCGATCCAGATGGACCTTGCAAGGACCTACAAACACTTTAACATAAAACCCAGTTATATAGAACATCATCATCATCATCATCATCAGCCCGGGGGCGTCCACTGCTGGACCAAGGCCTCCCCCAAAGAACGCCACAAGTCACGGTCTTGAGCCGCTTGCATCCAGCGGCTCTCCGCGATCCTAACCAGGTCGTCAGACCACCGGGTGGGAGGCCGTCCAACACTCCGTCCACCGGTGCGGGGCCGCCACTCGAGAACTTTTCTTCCCCAACGGTTATCAGTTCTCCGAGCTATGTGGCCTGCCCATTGCCACTTCAGTCAGCATGCTAACTCTCTGAGCTATGTCGGTATATAGAACAGTGGAATAAAAATCTAAGCCCATTACCTACAGGTAACAAAGGTGTACCCCTGTTAGCTATAAAAGAATACAAAAGCAATCCATTAGTAAACGCGGTGTATGCAGGCCGCACCTCAGTCTCTGGGTCTGGGTGTAGCTTTAGGGGCGTGGTACACGTCACAAGCGTTTAGAGTTGCGTAGAAGCGGTAGCGTTTTTAGAGTAGTTTTTTTTCTAGGAAATTTAACAGGTACAATGACAACAATGTGCAACTAGAATAGGCGTTATTGGTGTGAGTGATGCAAGGTTTCCTTTATTTTGATAACTCCGGTTTTGAAATTTGGTACCTAAAATAGGGTTAACTAACATGCAATTTTTTGTTGTAAGGCTTTTATTTTGACTTTGGAATTCCTTCTTTCAACCTGACGGAGAAAGATGTAATGTTTTTTGTATTACGTTCTGTTAAGGTAATGTATCCTGCTAAACACACATAGCACACATTCAGCAACCTCCCTGAATTTTGTTGTAATATAACAATTGAATAAGGTTTGTCACTTTATTAAACATGTCCTAGTAGTGTTTGTGATTAAAAATATGAATAACTACCGCTTGGTTTTGGTTGAATAAACTAAATTGCCATGTACATATTGTAAATAGATTTAGTACCACTTTATTCGCATCGACCTGAGGCATCAACAAAGTGCAGCTTAGCTTCACGAGGTAAATTTCATTAGCTAATAAATGAAACAATGACTTTGATAAGTGGTAGTGGTAGAGATTTCCTTGGAAGTGGTAAACCATTTGCCACATTGTATGCAAGGTGCGGCCTCTCTCTGGGCGTTGTCTTTTGTTACGGTTCAAGTCATAAACTTACCATCGTTATTGATACAGTATAGGTAATTGAGCAAATGTGAAGGAGTGTTTCCCGTTTCTTATTTCCATAATATATCGCGTAAAGTTTGGTCTCAATAATGAGGAAATTAAAAAGATTATTTTTAAAATACTTTCGAAAATGCACCAAAGCCTACAAGACGTGCTACAAGTATCAAAATAAAACTAAATATGTATAAGCTAGCTTCATCAGCATAGCATTTACAGAGTGATTTTGAAATTTTTACCTTCTGCGCGAATCTACTACAAAGCTTGAATTAAAAAATCGTTACATTAGGTACATTTAATTTACGTGGAGATATAGAAAAAAAAAGCAAGTAAATAATGTTGAGAAATAAATAGCAGTCTTTCAAAGCATTCATTCATGTAACAAATAACTCTTACTATGACTAAGTACTTAATATTATATGTGAATAAAAGATACGCGGTGGTAAAATGTATAAGCTTCCTATGCAATGACACTTCAGACTACGACGCTACTGTCACGTATCTTATATTCGCTCTCGTACTAAAATCGCTGTTTAATCGTACCTACCTTTCTGATTAATCTGCCCCCGCTCGTCCCCCCTCCCTTGCGCTCCACAGCGGAAACCCGTCTATTTTCGTGACGATGGCGATTCCTACCTGCTTCGTTTTCCACTATTAGAGCGAACATAAACTCACTTCCGACGCTAACCGGTAAGTTTATTTTGGTTCACTTGTTATGTTACACAGAGTCATGTGGGGCAAGTGTGCGCACTTTATTTTCAAACTAGTATGTAAGAAAAATGAAAATATGTATGTGGCAAAGTATTTATTTAGGTAATGATTAAATCAAGAAAACATCAATAAAACTTTGCCACTTCGAAAAATCACCTTACTTCAACCAGCTCAAAATGCGCACACTTACCCAAGCTGCGGTAAGAGAAGTTTGTGGATTTTTTATTATTCTAAACAGACTGATTTATCTTCAAATGTTATGCAAAATAAAAGGCTTAAATACATTTCTAATATAAACAAAATTCATGTATGTTGCATAGACTAATTATCTACCAACATAACTATAATTTGTCTACACATATTACAAACTTCTCCCTCCACATTCCTAAATAAAGGGATTGCGCACACTTACCCGTTGCGCACACTTACCCGCTGCGCACATTTACTCGCTGCGCACATTTACCCGCTGCGCACATTTACCCGCTGCGCACATTTACCCGCTGCGCTTATTTACCCGCTGCGCACATTTACCCGCTGCGCACATTTTACCCGCTGCGCACATTTACCCGCTGCGCACATTTGCCCGCTGCGCACATTTACCCGCTGCGCTCATTTACCCGCTGCGCAGTTTTACCCGCTGCGCACATTTACCCGCTGCGCACATTTACCCGCTGCGCACATTTAGTCACGCGATTAACGGCCCTGGGGTCATACTTTATGTATTTATTGCAAAAAAGGAAAATTAGCGCACACGCCAGTGGGATCTGAGTTTGCATTCTCAAGACTACAATCTTAAGATTGCTATCTCAAGACAGCAATCTCAAGATCACAAATGCTTTGCTAATTCTAGAGACTAAAAAGGAACGCCACTGTGCTATTAATTTCACCATCTGTCTTACCCCCAGACAGGAACACAGTACACCTTAAGACTGCGGTAGCGATCCGTAAGGACCCTGCACAGGTAATAATACCGTTATTAATTAATACTTAATGATATTATTTCCATATAGCTTATGTTTACACAGATCTAATATTATTACTCATGTGCCTGAACTAAGATGAGCCGGTTTCTCAGGCACTGAATCACAACGATAAATATGAAAAATCCAGCGAATTTGTATTTTTTATTTATTTATTTAAAAAGTTTTGTAAGTAGGCCCTGTGGGCACTTTTACAAGTCTGAGTCTACCAGCGCTTCCAAAGAGACTACTGTTGAGAAGAAGCGCCCCAAGAAACTCAACAGTAAGCCGTTTTTTCCAAATAAATCACATTACAATAATAAAAAATACCGTTAACTTTTAAGGATGAAAATCGATGCATGATTTTTTAAACAAGCGATAAGACTTGAACTAATAAATATTATAATCTAGCTTCATAACGAGAGACGGAGATTAAAAAACGTGGGCAAACACGTGGACCACAGATACAAAATGTCTAAAGGGTGGATCTTATATTATAACTTTTCCATCGAACAAAGAAAGAAAGAAAACAAGGAATTAAAACGATAACCGATTGGATTCGTAACGAGAATTAAGTAGTGATACATTATAAATAGGTATCATATTTAAATGTTTACTTTTCGTTACGTAATGAAAAAAGTAACTACGAAGTCTTTATAATCCTCCCTGAAACGGCTATGTCTACGTAGATCACTCGATTTCGCAACGAGCGCTGCTAACGCCGTAATTAGTTAATGTCGCGTTAATGAATACTCGTTTACACTTTATGGCGCTTACGTGCGATTTTTACGAACCTTGGGCCTAAAGTGGGTTGTTGTTGCGAAGAGTGATGTAAGACGTGCTTTAAACAGGTCAGGGATAGGAAAATAATGTTTTTTTATATCCCTAGGTATTTAGGTACGGAAATTTACAACGTGAATATGATATTTGTACCCCCATTTGATTGTCTACCTGTCTGTGTGTCTGTGTACAACTGTATAGTCAGCGTCTCACATTTAATATGGTGTATCGAACTATTTGAGCACTTTGAATGTTCCCTTATTGTATGACGCTGACTGTATGTAAGGATGCGATTTTTTTAATGTATGGGCTTGCATTATACCTTCTAACTGATGCTTGCGGGTGGTAGGACTCTGTGCAGAGTCCGTCCGGATCGCTACCACCATCTTATCCATTAACCTACCGCCAAACAGCAGTGTTCGCACTGTTGTGTTCCGGTTTGGGGATAAGACAGCCGGTGTAATGACTAGCATAGAGGCATTCCATCTTAGTCCTCAGGGTTGGCAACGCATTTGCAGTCTTAGTCTTGTAGTCTTGTGAATGCGAATGTCTATGAGTCACAGTTTCCGCTTACCATCAGGTGGCCTGTGTGCTCGTTTGCCTTATCTAAGTCATTAAAAAAAAAAAAAAAAAAATGCTCACAACCCTCGGCGCGCGAATCCAATTCACACTTGACCGATTTTTATAAATATACAGTGTGTTAAAAACTTAAAATGTTGTTGCCAGTCTAACAGATAGGTGGGTATGCATATTTTTTAATTGATTCGTATCCGGTAGTCGGTGTTACGGAACTACTAGTACAGTCAGTTGTTTTAAAATCACTTAAATTAAAATTTATTATTATAAGCAGTTTTTTATTTTATTTCTTGCGTTGATAACGTCAAGAGATACCTTAACGCATTAATGTAGTAAAATCATAAAAACATAAAAAAAAATTAGGTAAGTAATATTGTTACGTAACTATAGAAGCTCTAACCTTATTAAAGATGCAAAGTTTATACGTATAAATAAACTTTGCATCTTTAATAAGGTTAGGTTAGGTTAGGTAAGTGTTTCGCTTGTTTCTGAACAAAGATTGTCTGGATTCAGTTTTATAATAGCAACAAGCTCAAGAATTGCATTTCAGTGTAAACGACAGTTTTCTACTGCCCACGGCTACGGAAATAGGATACTTGGTACCTTTGATGTTTTCTACAACTTGAATAACAAGAAAATGGCTTGGGAAGTAAAGAATTCATGGATATAATCCTTGACTATGGAGTATTATTTTGCGGGGGCGGTATAATATCCGTATTAGATACGTATTTTTAAATTTATCTTAAATTTATAATAAAAACGGACTTTTCCTCTTCATTTTCTTCATTCTTCTAACCCTTAAAACTTATTTAGGACATATTATCAATTAAAAAAATATTTGCAACAGGAAGGTACATTTTTTTTTATGTTGCCGTATTACTAAAATAGTTAGGTACTTCCCTATTCATAAACAGACAAAAAACCTGTTGTAGTTAAAGTTTTCTCTGTCACTTTCTGCCGAATTCAAATGTCACAATCTAAATATATAAAAGGAGAAACTGACTGACTGACTGACTGACATATCAACGCACAGCCTAAACGGCTAAACGTAGGCACTTGAAATTTGGAAGCTACGTAGCTTAAGTACCGTAGAGGTGCACTAAGAAAGGAATTCCCGAAATTCCCACGGGAACGGGAATTAGCGGGAAAATCCTTTTGTATGAAAAATCTAAACCGCGCAAGATAGATGATTGAAATTTAGCATGCAGGTACCATAATAAACGTAAAGCTTACTTGCAACGCGATATTGCAAAATTCCCACGGGAACGGGAGTTATTGGGAAAAAACTTTTGTATGTAAAAATCTAAACCGCGTAAGATAGATGATTGAAATTTGGCATGCAGGTACCCTAATAAACATAAAGCTTACTTGCAACGCGATATTGCAAAATTCCCACGGGGACGGGAGTTATTGGGAAAAAACTTTTGTATGTAAAAATCTAAACCGCGTAAGATAGATTATTGAAATTTGGCATGCAGGTACCCTAATGAACGTAAAGCTTACTTGCAACGCGATATTGCAAAATTCCCACGGAAACGGGAGTTATTGGGAAAAAACTTTTGTATGTAAAAATCTAAATCACGTAAGATAGATGTTTTCAATCTAGCATGCATGCATACCTTAGTAAATATAAAGTTTAGTTATGGCTGTATTTTGAAAAATTAAGTTAGCGGGAAAAAAATATTGTATGAAAAAATCTAAACTGCATAAGTTAGATGCTTGAAATTTGACATGCATATACTTTAGTGAATGCAAAGTTAAAAATTCCCCTGGGAACGGGAAGCGAGTTAGAGGCTCCTTATAAAATAACCTCATTTAAAAATAATAAAATTAAGCATTTTTTAACCTTTCTCCCACACACACAAAGATCTCTCTTTTATAACACGCCACGCGGACGAAGTCGCGGGCAAAAGCTAGTGAAAGATATATTTAAAACATACTTTATAGCTCTTGCGCGTTTATGTTCAAAACCTACGGAACCTTCTATTCACTAACGCTACGCTAGGCTACTCTTTAAAAAAAACCGCTTCGATATAGCTGTGACATTTTAATCTCGCTAGCAACGCGTTGACATTTACGAGCATTTCGCCGCTGAGTGTACCCATCAAGGCTGTCGCGCAAATGTCAGCTCTATGACATTCAGTATTAGCGCGTGAATTGTGTATGCAAATTTATGAATTTATTAGTGGTTATTCTAGGCCTAATTGTTTGCTAAACAGGATACATTCTAATAATGTTAGTTGTTATTATAGTCGGTGTTATTATTAAGTCTAAGTTGTAATTGGTATCATTATTTTAGTTCGCGCTTTGTGTGCACTAAATTAAAAGAAAAACCGGCCAAGTGCGAGTCGGACTCTCGCACGTAGGGTTCCGTACCACTATACATCTAAATAAATGTTTTTCTTTATTCTTTATTATATTGGAGTCCATTGAATGAAAGGTAAAATGCGGTTTACGATTTATAACGTATTAAAAAAAAACTAATTATTAGATCTCGTTCAAACCAATTTTCGGTAGAAGTTTGCATGGTAATGTACATCATATATTATTTTTACATTTATCATTCCCTTCTTTTAGAAGTTACGGGGGGGGGGACACACATTTTTCCACTTTGGAAGCGTCCCTCGCGCAAACTATTCAGTTTAGAAAAAATATATATTAGAAACCTCAATATCATTTTTGAAGACCTATCCATAGACCCCACACGTATGGGTTTGATGAAAAAAATAATTGAGTTTCAGTTCTAAGTATGGGGAAAACCAAAATTTATTGTTTTTTTTCTATTTTTGTATGAAAATCTTAATGCGGTTCACCGAATACATCTACTTACAAAGTTTCCATAGTATACGCTCTTATAGTTACGGAATAAAGTGGCTGTGACATACGGACGGACAGACGGACGGACAGACATGACGAATCTATAAGGGTTCCGTTTTTTGCCAATTGGCTACGGAACCCTAAAAAGGCAGGAATGTAGCCACGTAGTTGGATTTAAGTCAGTCAGACTGTCAGCCAACCAGCCAGTCAGTTAGCTAGTCAGCAGTATCGCATTGTTTTACAGATCTAGAGACTACTGTAAGGTTAGGAAATACGACGAAAGGGCACCCCCACAAACAAATTGGCGAACAAATTGGCGAGAGAAAATTAACCGCACCTATTGTGAACGGTAACCATTTTAATTTGCTCCGTGATCAAAACCGAACTATTATAGATTCTGTACGAGCAAAATCGAAATGCTAATGTTACTTTTGAAATTATGACTGGTTGGTTAAAAAATAACCAGGTTTCTGACTCCTGCTTGTAAGTACAATGCATATACTCATTCATTTATAAACACTTCGCCAAACTGCGGTAACAGTTTTTTAAAACTTTAATAACACTCTTAATTATATCCACTGTGTACATACTTAAATTAATTTAAAAAATAATAGTTAATCTAATGATGATATGAGTAATTCTTGATGTTATGAGTAATTACGGTGTATACGGTGCGGGTGGTAGGACCTTGTGCGGGGTCCGTCCGGATCGCTACCACCATCTTATCCATTAACCTACCGCCAAACAGCAGTGTTCGCATTGTTGTGTTCCGGTTTGGGGATAAGACAGCCGGTGTAATGACTAGCATAGAGGCATTCCATCTTAGTCCTCAGGGTTGGCAGCGCATTTGCAGTCTTAGGCTTGCAGTCTTGTGAATGCGAATGTCTATGGGTCACAGTTTCCACTTACCATCAGGTGGCCTGTGTGCTCGCCAGCCTTCCCTATGACATAAAAAAAAAAAAAAAAATCCTAATGGCTTTATCGAAGTAGTGGCCACGGCAAGGGAAGTGGTCATTTGGCAGATCCTGTCTGTTTAAATCTCGTTAGGTTATCGGGAAAGAGCTAGATGAGGCTAGTGCAGGACGAGAGCTTAGCGCAAGACGAGGCCTATGGCCTGTAGTGGATTATTGGGAGCTAACTGAATGGATTGGATGGTTCTAGATTGTTGTTTGTTCTAATTATTTTCTTACTTAACAAGTTTTCAGCTAAATTAGGTAACTATTTGTGTTTTCCGAAAAATAACCTGCGCGTTTATAATATATAGGCAAGAACTATGCCATACCCTTATTGAAAAGTTAGAAAAAGAAGTGGAAATCGTGGATAATTCACACTAACAAATCATTTTGACTAAGACAATTTGAAGATGCGTTAACATACAACTTATCTCAGGCCACAGTGCTGAAGAAACCAGCTTAATTGACACCCGTCGTCATACATTGTCTCGCGGTCCAGGGGGTCATGTAAGGTTGGTACTTAAAGAGCTCGCCCTTGTATCGTTGGAGTACACTGGCGTCACGCATTACCATCGGCCTCAAATCCGTCGCTCGTAAATGTGGACTATTGAACTAAAGTAATTGTTCGGAGCGCTCTTACGTGACGGCGCGGGTCCGCTGTCTCACGAGAAATTGACGGGTACTGTTGACGTGGCGGTACTATTGTTACTATAGTGCCTGGCCGATAAGAAGTTAATCCTGACAGCTGTCATCTCAGTTCCATTTATAGCTTATTCATGGATTTAAGGTTATAATTGGTAATGCGATGATGGCTGTCAGAATTTACACTACCTACCTATATAAAGTCAATGCCCATTATAGACATGGCACATCACAACTGTTGCATTCTTAGTAGTTTAGTTTGTCATTTCAGTTGACCAATTCAATTCCATTCAATTTTGTTTTCAATTGTTGTTGTTTAAGTGAAATAAATTACAAGTTTCTTACTACATAACATAAGCACTTATTCACTTAAAAAACAAATGTGACTATTTCATAGCTTTTAAGTTATTATGACTGTTAAACAATGATGTTAATAATCTTAATTTATATTTCTTGGTGGTGGTTGTGGAAAGCTACAGTCAATTCAGTTAAATCTATTTAGCTTCTGACTTGATAACTAGATGCCCTAGAGGCCAACGTGAACTAAAGATTTGAGTTGGATTTCGGTCTGTCAACAAGTCGAACTATCCTAAGGGTATCCTAAGGGCTCTATTCTACTCGGCAAAACCATATAGCTTTTGACATTTTATCGTATAACTAGGCCGTCATTACTGCCAAGAAAACAAGTGCTACGAGTCTCATAAAGTTGATCACAATAACATGACAAAACGATGTGGTTTTACAAAGTAAAATAGAACACCTGGACATTCTGTAGAGACTAACAACACAGTTTAACAAAGAGTTCAGATAATTATCAGCTTCTCGGTATCCGGCCTTTTGGCCGAAATTTGTATGGAAAAATGTATCGTTTGCCAACCATTCTTTTTTTGGTAAACGTAAATATCGGTTAGGTTAGGTTAGTTTTTCCTGCAGGTTGACAAATGAAGTCGCGCTGGCCTACTTGGTAGTGACCCTGCCTACGAAGCTAGCGGTCCTGGGTTAAAATCCCGGTAAGGGCAGATATTTGTGTGCAGAGCACGAATATTTGTTTCTGAGTCATGGATGTTTTCTATGTATTTTAGTATATATTTCTCTATATAAGTATTTATATCGTTGTCTAGGACCCATAGTACAAGCTTAGAGCTCAGTTTGGGACTAGGTCAATGGGTGGGAAGTTGAAAAAAAAAAACGGTCAGGGAACGATACATTTTGCAAAACATATTGCCGCCAAAAGTCAGAGCGCCCAGCATATCAAATGTTGGGATATATTTGATGACGATTGTACGCAATCTGCGCTGTATCTAATTCCCGTAGCATGTGACAATGGAAACCATCACCCGATCAGATGACTTGAAGGCAAGGGGGTCGATGCTCCGACTGATTTTAGAGATCCGTACCAAAAAGCCAGTTTTATTGTTTCTGTTTGAAGTTTTAACTGCCGACGTACTCGAAGAGACTACGCTGAGAACTTTACGATGTCCTCGTGATCGGTTCTGAGACTAGTTTAATATTAGACATTGTCTAAACGATATGGTAAGTTATTAGTTTCTATATCGCAATTTATCGGCTCTTCACTGTTCATGACAAATAAAAAGACCCCTATTCTTGTCACAAATTCGTCAGATTAAAATTGATCAGTTTTAAATTCTTCAGATGCAAATTGCATTGTACAAAACGCACTGTGCTTACAAATCTGCATCCAAACTACAAATTAGACGTCGTGCTTGCAGCATAAGTGCAATGCATGCAATTTTAAGGTTATTTTCATTTGAATCAAAAACTGATGTTAATAAATAAGCATAAAATCATTACATATTATAAAACAAAGTACCCCGCCTCGTCTGTCTGTATCACACATTCAATAGTTGTTTCCGACTCTATCATCAGAGCAGGTCTTAGACTTTCCTTGGCACTGTACTTGCCACTGTCATTGACAGTAACCTGTCGATCTCACGAAAAACTTTTGTCCGTGGTTTCTTTTGTCCAAAAAACATTTTTCTCAGTAATTCCCAATTCAAAATACATACCTACAGAACCTGTAGGTTAGGTTACGTTAGGTTAGGTTAGTTTTATAACAATCCAGAAAATTTAAATGGTTTCAGACAAAAAGTGATTTCCGTTCAAATAAAAATTCAGACAAACGAAACAGCGAACAAAAGTTTTTCCAACTTAAGATAGATAACCGTCCTTGAACAATGTAAATTGAACTTGAACTCTGAATGCTGTGTTCGTACGGCTTGTATTTATTCTAGGAATTGTTATTTAAAGTTAGTTATAACTAACATAGGTACCTATAGTTTAAAATGTACTGTTCCGTGTTTTTTGTTTTTTGGTGTTCAATAAAGAGTATTTGTATTGTATTGTATTGTACGAGTACAAACGTATTTCTTACAATTCTATTGTCATTATTATGAGAACTGTACGGTCACGTCCGAGTTACTGAATCGTGAACAGACAGACAGACAAATGGCATTTTAAAAACCGGTGTTGGCTTTCTATTAGTAGGTACAAACAAAGAAAGGAATTTCTAATGATGACGATGAATGTTTTATTGGAGTACACTACGTAATTCCGAGTTCGATATTGGAAAAAGAAAATAAACATTTATAAGTATATATGTGATTTGAGTTTTGTGACATTACATATGACGCAATAAGTATTCTTCTCTGTCAGGTTTTTTGCTTTTTATCATATTTATAAGTTTGTCATTCCGAAGAGTGATTATTTTGAATTGATCAAAATGCCGATTTTTTATAATTCTGAATGAAATACTTCGACAGCGAAAGCGCATATAACGAATTTCAAAGAAAACCTATCACGACTAAGTAGAAATAATTGGTTTTTGAGATACAGGTGATTAAAGTGTTTATACCTACTAAAATCATCTAAAACGGCACCAAATGACTTTAAATAGAAAATTTAAAATAGACTCCTTTGTTTTTTGTTATCGCTTTTATATCAAACTAACCTAAAATAACCTAACCTAACCTATTTATAGCAACAAAACTATTCATTTAATCTAAAACAACTTCCGCACAACATGCTTTCGGAAAAATAAAAATTCAGGCAAAAGATTTCCAGAAAAAACAAAACAGACTTGAGAAGAGTTCACGTTTTATTGGGTTAATATACATACAGCCGAACATAGAACCTCCTCCTCTTTTAAGTTGGTTAAAAACTGAACCCAATTTATAAAATCCCACGGTTCAAATTACGCCATTTTTGAATTGAACTCTGTTTGTGTCTAAATCCAATCAGTGTCCGTTTTTTTTCGCAGACAGCTGATTCCGCGAATTTGAAAGCACCGGTTTGTTCGTTTGTCTATTTTCATTGTCTGTGCCCAGACGGAATAAAAATACTGTTTTTTTTTATAGACGTGGTGTGCTGCTTTGGTTATTCCATACTATATTTGCAAAATCCTTCACGTAATTGTGAAGCTAAATCCATAGAAATTGCGATAATTTTTCCGATTTTTGAATATCTTGTAGATATTATGAACAACTATGTTTGTAACTTTTCGTTTCCAAGAACATATTTTTTGGAAAAAAAAAAAAACTTGACTTGTTAGACTAGAATCGAGTTTGGCGTTTATAAATTTAGTTTTACAGATGTTTAAAATTAGAGAACACGTTCTAATTTGAACCCCATATCGAACTGAACTTATGTTCCATAATAGATGTTACAGCAAGTTTTCGAGTACATTTTAGAACCAATTGATTTAACTAATCTGCACCATACCTACTCGTTACAATATCCATACACCAACATAGTGCAACTTTTTAAGACAAAGGACGAGCTACAATAGACTAAAACAATAAAAACAACAATAAATGGCCGCCATTGTGTTTGTTTGACGTAACACACATGGAATGTATATAAAACTAGATTCCACCGCGAACCATTCTCCTTGAAAACTAACACATGTTGCAAAATAAAAAAAACTATATGCTTTCCCGTGATCCAAAATTAGTTCACTGATATATTTGAAATAACAGATAGACCAACTTTTACATATCTATATTTAGAGGTACCCGCAGCCTCAGCAAAGTAGTTTTTAAGGCTGATTGGTCGACAACCCGAATGCTTGTAGTAATCCATTGACGGGTTGTTTTGATATTTTTGAGCCGAGAGCTATTGCAGCGACGCAATGTATCACGAAAAGCATGTGGGCTTTCGCACAATGAAACTAAAGGGACGACCGAGAGACACCCGTGTCGTATAGGTATACGTAACATCATGTATGGCAACGTTATCGAATAGTAAAGGCAATTCGAAAACTTGGCGTATGATCGAAATGTTTGTGATAAGTACCAACAGAAGCAGTGTTGCCAGATTTTTTTCTACCTTCCCTCCTAGATGTATTAAACAAACCCTTTGTTTTCCAAGTACGGTTAATAAAAACCCTCTCATGATTTTTGTTAATCAGATTTATCTAAAATATAAGGAAACAAACAACAACAATCTACAATCACGCATATTCTACAATCTACATAGTTAATATTGACAGAAAATGAAATCAATGTATATTCAAGATTTTATTCTCTTATCTTGGTAAGACTACCGTAAGACCTAATAAAATGGAATATAACAACAATTCGTAAAAGATTCCTTCAAATTAGAAGGATCAAAAAAACACAATTGGTAAGAATTGTGAGAAACCTTCAAAACATTCCTTGGATAGATTTAGTAACATAAAAACCCAACAACCTGCAAAACCCCCTAGATTTTAGGGAAATTCTCTGAATCTGGCAACACTGACAGAACGTTCGACTCCGCAACTTTAATAACAGAACAGCATTTACACAAATCGGTCGTATGACAAAACAATGCGCGTGAGTCATAACTTTGCATCCACTCAGCTGACATCACTGCCCGTGATATGAATGGATTGAGTGTGTGCGTGCCAGAGTTGCATAATGTTTGCGCTTGCGCATGGCGGTTTTATTGCTTTTCGTTTTGCGCGGGATGTATCAGGTTATGTCAATGGTTTCCGAGAGAATGTAGAAAATATTTTTGGTATCAAGGAGAAGATTACATTTAGATTCGTATTGGAAATATTGCTATAAACCAGGGAACCTAATATGGCTACGTTTATCGCGAGACAAAACGTGGATAATACATGCGTCACTTTCTGACGTGTATATAAGTAGGAGAGAGACGGATGCTTTATCCTCATTTTGTCACGCGGTAAACGCAACCATACTAGCCTTGCAGGGGATAGTGATAGAGATAGAGTTTATTAACCCTCAACTTGAGTGAGGTGAGAATATGTTATTCATTGAAAATGCATTTAATTAAATGAGCACCACTATTTAATTGCGACTCCTGTAATAACAGCAAATTTACAAATTCTCCTAAATGGATATCTCCTTCTTAGTATTTTTTCATTTCAGAGGCCAAATTAATTCCTGTTTTCTACGTTGCCCTGTTTGATGTGTCGCTGTCGTAAAACTCGTAAGCTTGGCAGGACTCCAGGCTCCTTCTTCTAATTTAACTACTTTAAGAGACAGTTTGCAGATCAATTTGCTTACAAAGTTTCCAAAGATCTTACCTAGACTACAATATTGAGATAACACAAACGTTTACCGCGATATCTGGCGCCGCCGGTGGGTGTACTAGATCGATTCGGTTTTGCATTTGTATACTTGTGTAGTCGACTAAGAAATTACTTCACCACTTTTATACTTAAACTCCATTTATAAAGGAGTCAAGGAGTGGTATAGGACTTTCTTGGTCCAATATACTTGTGTAGAAAGAGAGTAGAAGGGACGGAAGGGGTCGCCCAAGGCGTACTTTGTCGAATCAAATCGGAGAAATACTGGAAAAGGGCCGAACCTTAAGTAATAAAAACCGACGTGCGTGCATGACTCGATGTATGAATGTGGAAGAAGTGGTCTCTGCCTACCCCTCTGAAAAACAGGCGTGATTTAATGTAATGTACATATACGTGCCTGTCAGCTATTAAATTTTACAATCGATGAAGTAAAATTCGATAAAACGGGTCACCATCCCTGTAATATTTGAAAAGTTCCCTCAATTCCTCACGGATCCCCAGATCTGATACCAATGTAGGGTCTCCCCAGACATATCGACGCAAAATTGACAGTGAGACCATCTCGGAAGTATACCCAAAAAAAGTTTCTTTTAAATTCCTCCACAAAGTTGCCGGAAAATTGAGAACATACCTAAAAAACACATACAAACATAGAACCTCCTCTTTTTCGTCGAAGTCGGTTAAAAACACAACACATTGTCAGAAATAGCTTTGCAAATTATATTCTATGAAACGTTTGTCACTAATTAAAACGGTCCCTTGTGTTATCTTTACAACAACACACAAAGACCGCAGCTCCAGTGATCTACCTATTTAAATTCCCTCAACAGTGTTGCCACTTAATCACGCGAATAATTACGAGTCGGGAAGCTGCCAAACTGGGAGTGGAATAAATTCTCTCAAGCCCGCGCAGGTGCGAAATTCTGCACCGTAGGTTTGGGAGAGATTCTTGGGTATATAATTCAATTTAGTGCTGTAAAAGTTCACCGAATTCATATTAGGTTAGGGTTTTCGTAGATTTTACTTGGTTTAGGATATTATTACTAGCTTAAAATATAAGACATTCCTTATATACCTCGTATATCATTATCATCTTCTTTACCCTTATCCTAGTCATTTGGGATGGTAGAGTAAATATTTTCTTAAAAAAATCTCTATCAGCCGTCATCTGAGTATTCATCGAAACACCTTTCAACAAAGTTATCATCACGCAGAATTTTTATTTCATCGAAAGGCATTCCTCGCCGCATGAGTTTTTTTTATAGTCACTTGTCTAACCTCACTTAACGTGCATAAAGAATGTTAAGATATCCTGAAAACATCATGGTTTCAGCAGAATATAGCGCTCGCATATTGCATTTTTCAAGTTAATAAGATACCTACAGGGCCGTATTATGGTCGCCTTTATCGAGGTGGATAATGCATCCGTCACTCTCGCACTTAAGTACTGGTCAGAAAGTGACGATGCTCGACGTCTATCCATATTGATCAACACGACCATAAATAGGCCCGCAGGATGCTTTACGAAGCTCGACAGCCTTATGAATATTTAGATATTCCACCAACCACCCTCGTTTGTCGCAACACCGTCGGTATTTCTAATCATGGTGTCAGAAAACCCTAACATCGATCGAACACAACACAAAGCCTCCCCTATAAAACAATTCGCATATTATTCAGATTTATACTACCCGCTAAACCATATGACCGACACTGACCGCGCCATTACGGCATCCAGCCATATTATTAAAGAAACCCTCCTGGTATTTTTATTGTCACCCCTTAAGAACGAGGGCTCCGCACTCGTAAAATGACCCAAAGAATATAAAAACAGACGTTCTGCCGAGACTTTTGATGCCTATTTGCTTAATGCGCCGTAAGTAGTGACTTCACGCTTGAGGCGACATCTGGCGACGGGGAAGGGCATGCTTTGATTGGCGGCTGCTTATTTTTTATGGTTTTGTTGGTTTTGTGCTGGGATTTTTTGTCTCAGTAATGAAGAACGCTTGAACACCCTAGAATGTGCAGTCCCTTAGCGAGACAGTCTCTGCTTTACGAGTTCATACGAAATTGGCGATTATTGGGTTCTTGGGATCAAAGGGGATTTGAAACATTGTAAGTCAACTGCTGAATTATATATAACTCTTTCCTTATCGTAATTTGACATTTTATTTCACTGAGTACACACCTTCGTATTCACTGTACACAAACTATTTCTAAATCTCCAGGTAAAATCATTTTTTTTTTAAATTGCGAATAAAATCCATAGATCATACATTTTTAATATCACGTAACACATTCCTTTTCGTGTAGCTAATTATGTATTAAGTTCTTGACCGTCTTATTTGACTTTATTTCTAGAGAATAGTTCGCCATATCATACTTTGACGGTACTGCAATTTTAAACTATTTAAAAGCCTAATTGGTTAGGTTATTTGTATGACTGCCCAAAGGTGTCAGAGAAAAAAATAGTGCGTGAAATGATTTATAGGTAGTAAAATAATGACAGTAAAAAATACTGCGCATACGCAGTACCATGGCTATGTCACCATAGACCACCCTATTTGGCGGTTAAGTCGTGAGGATAATTTTAAATAGATTAACACGATTTGATTCATGGAAACAAACTATAAACCATTATTCAGGTACGTGACACAAATAACTTGGAAGCGAAAGAACTTTGAATGGAACAAAATGTGTATGTGTAGGTATATGTTTCCTCAATTGATAAATAATTAATAACCATTACTTCCGGTTTTTTTTTACTTGTTAACAATTTTGTTTTATTTTAGAGTCGAATTTTTGATCAGTATTTATCTGAACTAATAGTTAAAAGAAATAGTTACGATTCGATGACATATTTTTAAAACTAAATCAAAACTGTTTACAAATCTGAATAAAATGTGCCACTTTCTAGATTCGATTTTAGAATTATAACCATTACTTCAGTTATAATATCAGGAAACAATCTCTGAGTCTGATTAGTCTTATTACTTTTCTTATTAGCTTGGTCAGGACAACTTAACATTTTCCATATTTACCTTTATTAATTCATATACGCAGCTCCACAGTGATCTCCTAATATCGACATATTCGACCATACGTACTAAGAGACGAGACTATAGCTATTTACAAGCTAGATGACACAGTTAATAGTCTTACATTTTCAACATTGCATCTCACTTTTACAATTATAATGAGTTTCTGGTTACTTAATTTTGACGTTGGTCTCGGCCGTTGAAATTCAGTTCAGTTACTTGATTTGATCTACATATTTATGAAATAAGTGACTTAACTTGTAATACACTTAACTGGTAATATTATTTAGATGCCGCTTACGCGATATTTTCTAACTTAATTAGACCATCAAAAACCTTTATGGAAAACTCCGCTCAATGAAAGACATCTGAGGCATCCTTGCATCATCTAATGTTAATGTGTATATAGTGTCTCCTCTCCGAGACACTCGCTCCCCAAGTTTTAATCTATGCCATTTTAACTACAGCGATAAAGCAAGACGGCACGCCGTAACTTGCGCGTACGTATTATGAATGAAAATATAACATTATAATGTATACGCTCTGCTGTTTATCGCCTCTGTGACCCGATTCGGGATTGAAATGTTTTAGCGAGTGACATACGGTAGTTTTATATGCCATTATTAACTGTTTGCCTATCGCATTATCTATCGATGGTTAAGGCTTTTATTGTTCTGTTTAAAGGTGCGATAAAGGCATGTAAAATAAATCGTTTTTTAGGTTATATAATCCCTAGCTTAAAGTTACCAATGTACATCAAAATAGCGACCCTGGGTCTATTCTACCTGGTCAATCTTAATTGCTTTTGACATGTTATCGTATTGTTTTTAAATCGGCCGCCATCCACTGTCAAAACAAGAAGAAATCATAACGTTAACAATACTATATGTCTATAGCAATAATTTTACCGGTTTATTTGACGTACGCGTCTTGGTTTTTGACATTGAAAGTTTTTAAACCAACAGAAATTATACAACATTTATACATATACAGTGGAAACTGGATAAGTGGAACCTGGGTTAGTGGAAAACCTTTTTAAGTGGACCCAAGTTCTCGGTCCCAGTCCCTTGGCAACGAATTACCTCTATAAATGCAATTTTGGGACCTCTAAAAGTGGAATCCGGTTTTTCGAAAATTTCTTATTTTTACCTCTGTTACTGGAAGCAGCCGTCTCCGAAACCTCTATGAGTGGAATAGCTCGGCGTTATAATTTGATTGGAAAATCAAAAAAACCCAGATGCTTAAAAAATATACGAACTTTGCCTGTTAATTATAAAAATAACAAGAAGGCTTGGATGACCAGTATTATTTTTGCAGAGTGGCTGAAAACTGTAAACGCAGATATGAAACGGCAAAAACGTTTTTTTTTTATTTTTGTTGACAACTGTACTGCGAACAAAAAAATGCCCGATTTAGACCACATAAAACTAATGGTTTTGCCAGCAAACACAACGAGTAAGCTGCAGCCTATGGACCAAGGGGTCATTAATAATTTCAAGGTTTTTTACCGCAAAGAAGTTGTTCAACACGTTCTGAAATCTATTGAAGACAACACGTGTCCTGAAATTAATGTTCTTCACGCTATGCGTTTTGCAAGAAAAGCTTGGTTTTCTGTGACCAAGACTACGATATCGAACTGCTTTCGCAAATCCGGTTTTAAACTCAATAACGAAACCGGCGAACCCGGGCAAACTGATTTGGAAAACTACGCATTTTCTTCAGAAAACTGGAATCAACTCTGTGATCAAAATTGCCTTCAACCCAGTTTTGAAGACTTTGTACACGTTGACGATGAATTATTAGTTTCCTGCGAATTATCTGAAGATGACATAGTTCAAACTATCACATCTTCTGCTTTGGAAAATGAGGAAGATGAAGAAGAGCCGAGCATGGATGTTTCGTCGAACAGAGTCACGAAACGTCAAGCTGAAAAAGCAATAGAAACACTGCAGAGTTTTTTTGAATCGCTTTTCGTTTCGTCGTAATGGAATTTATTTATCCATACTGGTTTCTCTTGCACAAATAAATATTAGGAGTGATTTTGTTTAAATACAAGTTACTTCATAAATCATTACAAAGGACAGATACATATAATTTTTGTATACGAGTACTGTAGATTATTTACAGTATTGCTTTTTTAAAGTCAGGATTACATACCTATTTTTTGTTAATTTATACATATGTACATATCTACATTCATACTTATTTAATAAAAGATGATTATTTAAGTCTTGATCTTTTATTTGAGCATATACGTGACCTCTATAAGCGACGTTAATAGCATCCACAACCTCTGTTAGCGAGAGCCTCTGTAAGTAAGAAAACGTTTTATTTGAACCTGATTAAGTGGAAAACTGGATAAATAGAAGATCTGGATAACCGGAACTAAACAGCCGGTCCCTTGCGATTCCACTTATCCAGTTTCCACTGTACCATATTTTAATAATCAGTGCTATGGAAAAATATAGTCATTGCAATGCAAGAAAATATACTTAAATAAAATTGAACATGGTCTATTCTTAGGTAGTTTTAATTAGATGCACAGAATGTTAAAGAATGAAGAAGTGGTGAGGTGGTTTTTGGGACACCCCAATTATTAATCACATCCACCCATGGTACGAAATAGAGCAACACCTATAATTAAAAACCATAATTAAACCTTATTAGTAAATGCCCCAGTTTCACTGAAAATAACACCAATGTTATCAATTTTCGTTTACAGCCTTGTCAAACCATATCTCTGCCAGCAGGTTTTTTTAATCTGTCCCATTTTTATTGCGGCACGTTTCACGCATATGATGAATTTGCTAATTTTGTGCCGATTCAATATTATCTTCAGGAAGTATATAATTTTTGGTAACACTATAAAAATGCGTAAAAAATCAATACCGTGGGCGTTTAAGGGATAATTAAAAAGTTACAAAGATAATTTACGACTACAAATGAATTTTATAACTTGGAATTAAAACGCCTATGATCGTCACCAGGCTATAAAGTATCCCGGTACCAATTCACACATCGATCGAAAGGGGCGTTGACCTGTGAAGAGGAACTCGGAAACTAACTCACTTTTGCATTTGTAATGTAATAAAGGATATTCAAAAGTAGGTTTTAAGCTTATCTACCTTGTTATGGTAATGTTAATGTAATGATGACGTCAACCATGCCCTGAACACCGTATAATAACCGTTCGCCAAATTCAACGCCAATTCTAGTTGTCTCGGTGGCTAAGAGGTCTAGCGCAGGACTACTGTGCAGGAGGGCGCCGGTTCAAGCCTGCGCAGTGTAAAACCTTTTTGTATTTTAATTTGTGAGTATTTAGTTCAAATATCAACGGTTGCATATCTGCGAGTCATTCCAGCTCGTGCTTCTAAGTAATGCACACCCGTGTCTCGTATGTACGTAGCTACGATCTTGGAGTACCCACTTGCTACAAAGTGATTATGTGAGAATTCGGATAATAATTATTAAGGACATTTATAGAAGTTGTGGACATTTAGTTCACGTTTAAATATTGTGTTCTGTTGTTACGGCGAAGGGGTGAGTGCTAGTTATTAAGATAAACACGCAATAACAGTTATTAACGCCATCATCAGATTGTGTTGTGTCTAACCGACGGTCTTTGTTTTAGCCTAAGGATATGCCCTTCGGAGTTAGAGGATAGCTTGTCACTAGTTACAACGGAACATCGTCGTCGCTAGCCGGTGGCATTCAGGGTTGGAAGGGGACCCGTTTATTATTGAACCCTCCTGGCGCTCAACATTAGATTAAGGATTAGTTAGCTTACATTAGTATAAGGAGTAGTTATTCAACTTAGAATAGGAATAGTTAGCTCAAGTTAAGTTAAGTTAGACATAAGGTAGGTTAGGTTTATTACTTCTAGCGTTAATCAATATATTCGTTGTTGCATTATAAGGCCGTATTATCATTTGTTACCTCAACCCATAACAATAGCGCCCAACGTAAAAATCATTAAAGGGGTTGGAGGGCAGTTAACGTTTGGTTACCGTTATTTGTACGATGTTTGAAACATTATCAGTATAATTTTAATTGTATCTCTAACGTAATTGTCCGGTAATGTAAAATTAAAGCGGTTTTGCAGTAGGTTATTGTTAATGATATTGTTTTGTTTTTTATTAACTATAAGTACACGGGTGTTTATTTTGCGGGTGTCTAATTTTCTATTTTATTATTCGGGTTACTGATTTTTAATTTGTTTTGTGGAACATCTTCATTACCATTGCTATAATACTGGGATTATTGAGGATTTTATTAAAATTTTATTTAAATTCACGGGACGTTGTGTGTGAGTGGGAGGTATACACCTTGATATAGTTTTATTTAATTATGGACCCAAATTTCTTGCTGAAAGACGAGCTGGAATACGAGCTAGCGAGCCGGGGAATAAAGTTGAGGAGCACGGTCCCAGTGTTGAAAAAGTTGTTGAGGGAAGTATTGCTCAATGAACAAACCGAGGGTCTGGTGCAGGAGGCAAAAGCACCGCAGTTAGGCCCCGAGGGCATTGCATTTGAGTTGGAGCTGTGTGCCGCCAAGTTAAATGTGCTCGCCAATTACATTTCCGAGTTAGTAGGGAAACCAGATAAGATTTTGTCTAAACGCTTAGTGTCCAGACTGTATCACGTGGAGAATAGGTTAATTTTAGTGCAACAGGGCAATGAAGATGAAATCATTCGTAAAGACGGTCTCATACAGCAATGTCATTGTTTATTAGAGAAATTAGAAGGTCAGGATAACGTTGCAGAAGATGAGAACTTAACAAGTCAGGACAAAGAAATTCTGCAGGAGACATTAGGAGATTTAGGACGTAAAATCATACAGAAATTAGAAGTTTCGGCCAAAGTCACACTTGATGGTGGTGAGAATAAAGATGAGGGTAGAGAGGGGGTTGCGGGGTGTAGTCGAAATGTCAGTTTTGTCACAGGTCAATGGGAAAAGGATAGGTTTAGCAGTAGTAGCAGGCCAAGGTTACTTCGTACCTCGACAGTAGAGGAGGACTGGCCGAAACGAAAGTTAGTGCCAATTTATCAGTGGGGTCTTAAGTTCTCAGGAGGAAACAGCATGAGCGTGAATGCATTTTTAGAACGCGTCTCAGAGCTCAAAGATGCTAGGAATGCTACGGACTTTGACTTATGGCGTTACGCCATCGATTTTTTTGAAGGGGACGCACTTATTTGGTACCGGGCCAACAAGGAATATGCTAACAACTGGGAGGATTTGGTAATTTTATTGGAACGTTCGTTTCAGAAACCCTTTTATCAAGAAGAACTTCTGCTAGAAATAAATGCTAGGACACAAGGAACAGAGGAGTCGGTATTGATTTACATTGCGGTCATGCAGAACATGTTCAAGAGATTGCCAAATAGAATCACAGAGAAAGAAAAGATACTCATTCTACTGAAAAACCTACAACCTTATTATCAGAGAGCAGTATGCAGGGATGAATTCAGTTCGATTCCAGATTTGATAAATGTTCTGAGAATAATAGAGAGGACCAAGGTAAATTGTGACAATTTCCAACAACCAAAGGTGGATAAAATACCACTAGAGCCAGACCTCGCTTACAAAGTACCAGGAGATCCACCCGCTAAAGATACTAAGGAAATAGCGGAATTAGCAGAAATCAAGGTAGTACGGGATTCTGTGAAAAGGTGCTGGAACTGTCGGGAAGGTGGTCATTTATTCAGGGAGTGCAAGACACCAAAGCAGCGGCTCTTTTGCTATAGATGTGGACGTTTTGGAGTAACGACAAAGGACTGTACTTGTAAGGGAAACGGAGAAGGGGGAAGTTTGAGTCCTGCCAGCTAAATTTCTCCCTCAGCCGTGATAGTGATGAATGGCAGACATGGCTATGTAAAGTCAAAGAGTTTTTTGGACATAGTGATGGGGATTTGTGTCCCCTAATTGTTAATAAGGAGAACGATAATAGGTCATATGTAATATTAAGTATCATGGGTTACGAGTGTGAAGGATTGCTAGACTCCGGTGCGAATCGCACAGTAATTAACGCAAATTTTGCAGAAATTTTACAGACTCTAGGACTCAGAGCCACGACAATGCAGCCTATTGGTATTTCAACTGCGGATGGGGTCACGCACAATATCAGGGAAATAATTGACGTGCCCATTAATTTTGACAACCAATTTAGGGTCTTCCCCGTTTTGGTCATGCCAAATTTGAGTCAGCAATTAGTGTTAGGAAAAGACTTCTTTGACGCATTCGGTGTGGGTTTGCTTTTTAAGAGTGAGCGGACATGGGATAAGAGCGTACAGTTAAGTACGTTATCATCGAGAGACCCTGCAATAGTTGATAGAGAAGGCCTTGGCATGGAGGAGGAGCAACAACTGTCGACCTTAATAAAGGAAATGAAAGACACTGTTGGCGTTGGGCTCGGGAGAACTAGTCTTTTAAAGCATAGCATTGACACTGCAGACAACAAGCCCGTGCACCAAAAGCAATATAATTTCTCTCCGGTTGTTAAAAAGGCCATAGAAAAAGAATTAGATGAGATGCTGGCTAAGGACGTGGTTGAGCCCTCGTACAGTGCATGGTGTTCACCGGTGTTAGTTGTAAAGAAGCCAAATGGAGAAAACCGGCTTTGTTTGGATAGCAGGCAATTAAATCGCGTCACTAAACGTGATACTTATCCGTTGCCTAGGGTTGCAAATGTTATCAACAATCTGCGCAATGCCAAATTCTTAAGTACTATAGATCTGAAATCGGCATTCTGGCAAATTGAACTGGAGGAAAGCAGCAAAGAAAAGACGGCATTTGCTGTTCCAGGCAGAGGACTATTCCATTTTAAAGTAATGCCATTTGGTCTAGTCAACGCGTCACAAACTCAGCAGCGACTCATGGACATTTTATTCTGTGCTGAAGAGGACAAAGTTTGGGCATATCTTGACGATATCGTAATTTGTTCAGCCAATTTTGAGGAACACATCATATTATTAAAGAAAGTTTTAAACATTCTTAAGACGGCCAACCTGACAATAAACGTCGATAAGTGTAAGTTCGCGAGACCCAGCCTACGCTACTTAGGGTATATAATTGATAAGGATGGTCTAAGGACGGACCCTGAAAAAGTTGAGGCTATTATCAACTTCGCACGACCCAAAACATTCACCGAGCTCAAACGCTTTATTGGTCTTGCAAGCTGGTACAGAAGGTTTGTTAAGGATTTTTCGGTGGTCGCGGCTCCTTTACATGATTTGACAAAAGGAAAGAAGTCTAAAAAGTTTGCGTGGTCGGAAGAGGCTGAAGTTGCCTTTTTGAAATTGAAAACGTTATTGACATCGACACCAGTAGTGACCTGTCCAGATTATGGAAAACCGTTCATAATTCAGTGCGATGCGTCAAATAAAGGCATAGGGGCAGTGCTCTGTCAGGAGATAAACGGCACAGAGCTACCTGTTGCTTATCTTAGCCGTAAATTAAATGACCGGGAATCCAAATACTCAACGTCAGAGAGAGAGTTGTTGAGCGTAGTCTACGCTATTGAAAAGTTTAGGTCGTACATAGACGGAGTACACTTTACAGTAGTGACGGATCACAGTGCATTACTTTGGCTTCATAAAATGAAGGATCCACATGGCCGACTGGCGCGGTGGGCCATGAAATTGCAGCAATTTGATTTCGACATTATACACAGACCGGGGAAAAGCCATGTAGTTCCCGATGCACTGTCTCGCAACATAGGTGTTACATTGTTGGAAATAAACCCTTTAGAAATTTTGGAAAGTCATAAGGACAGTCTGTACAGGCAAAAAGTAGCAGAGGTTACTTCTCAGACTAAGAAGAAAGACTGGGCAGTTGTTGAAGGTCTTCTGTATAAGAAAATTCCCATGAAGCAATTTCCTAACAAAGATGATCTGTGGAAACTATTTGTGCCAGAAAGCCTACGTCTTAAAGTATTTCAAGAATGTCATGATATTCCATCCGCGGGTCATTTAGGTATTAGGAAAACCTACTTTAAGATCAGGCAAAAATTTTACTGGCCTAACATGCTCAAAGATGTCAAACAGTATGTGAACAGTTGTGAATGTTGCGCTAGTCACAAGGTCTCTCAAAAAGTACCATTGGGACAAATGGGGCATCATAGGGAAGTTACTCAGCCCTGGCAAGTGGTGGCTCTGGACTTGATGGGCCCCTTTCCAAAAAGCAAAAAGTGCAACACAATGCTGTTAGTCTTAACGTGTTTATTTAGCAAGTTTACCGTGTTGTTTCCTCTCAGAACTGGCAAAGCTGATAAAATCTGCGAAATAGTAGGCAAGCAATTTCTTTTGTATGGTGCACCTAGGACTATTTTATGTGATAATGGCAAACAGTTCGTATCGCATTTGTTTAAGGATTTGGCAACTACGTTTAACAGTAGGATAGTCTACACGCCACACTATCACCCGCAAAGTAACCCGACAGAGCGCGTTAATCGTGTGGTCGGTACAATGATTTCGGCATATATCAAGTCAAATAAACATAATGAATGGGATGCTAACTTAGATGAAATTGGCCACGCTATTAGATCTGCCGTGCATGAGTCCACGGGGTATACCCCTTCATATCTTTTTTATGGTAGAGAAACTAATGTGCCTAATCTCATCATACCAGCACTAGACCACACGGCTTTAGATTCTGTTTTAAAGGGTCAGGTTAATACTGCTTCGTGTCTTGAAAACATTAAGGATAGGGAAATAATATTACAAAAGGTTAAAGATAAAATTGTTAAAGCGCATGACGACAGCACCCGATATTATAACAGTAAGAGGAGAGTAGGAACTTTTCAACTGGGTGATACAGTCTGGAAGAGAACAAAATATTTATCTAATGCTGGCAATAAATTTATGGCCAAGTTAGCTCCTAAATTTGAAAAGGCGATTGTCGTAAAAAAGGTTTCGGACAACATCTTTCAACTACATAATGCGTACGGTAAAGACATCGGCATGTGGCATGTAAAAGATCTGAAGTTATATAATAAAAAATAAATAAATGGCCATTTATTTATTTTCTGTGAGGGACGGGGTATGTTATGGTAATGTTAATGTAATGATGACGTCAACCATGCCCTGAACACCGTATAATAACCGTTCGCCAAATTCAACGCCAATTCTAGTTGTCTCGGTGGCTAAGAGGTCTAGCGCAGGACTACTGTGCAGGAGGGCGCCGGTTCAAGCCTGCGCAGTGTAAAACCTTTTTGTATTTTAATTTGTGAGTATTTAGTTCAAATATCAACGGTTGCATATCTGCGAGTCATTCCAGCTCGTGCTTCTAAGTAATGCACACCCGTGTCTCGTATGTACGTAGCTACGATCTTGGAGTACCCACTTGCTACAAAGTGATTATGTGAGAATTCGGATAATAATTATTAAGGACATTTATAGAAGTTGTGGACATTTAGTTCACGTTTAAATATTGTGTTCTGTTGTTACGGCGAAGGGGTGAGTGCTAGTTATTAAGATAAACACGCAATAACAGTTATTAACGCCATCATCAGATTGTGTTGTGTCTAACCGACGGTCTTTGTTTTAGCCTAAGGATATGCCCTTCGGAGTTAGAGGATAGCTTGTCACTAGTTACAACGGAACATCGTCGTCGCTAGCCGGTGGCATTCAGGGTTGGAAGGGGACCCGTTTATTATTGAACCCTCCTGGCGCTCAACATTAGATTAAGGATTAGTTAGCTTACATTAGTATAAGGAGTAGTTATTCAACTTAGAATAGGAATAGTTAGCTCAAGTTAAGTTAAGTTAGACATAAGGTAGGTTAAGTTTATTACTTCTAGCGTTAATCAATATATTCGTTGTTGCATTATAAGGCCGTATTATCATTTGTTACCTCAACCCATAACAACCTATACATATAAAATCCTTTGTCCTGAATGACTGACTGACTTCACTGACGGATCAACGCACACCCTAAACCGCTGTTCGTAGAGACCTGAAACTTGCAGGGTGTGTTCTTTGTATGATGTAGGCATCCGATTACATAGCATTTTCCGAAATTCTACCCCTTAGTGGGGGCAAAGTTTGTATGGGACAACCTAATTCAAATTTCGCATAAACATTATTTAACAGAATTGATGGAAGACGTGTTTCGTATTCTATTGAAATTCATAAGGGGGTGAAAAATAGGGAAGAAAGTTATTTTGGGGGTGATTTACTTCGATGTAATATCAATACTCCTTAGTGCTTTTGATTTACATAACGTTTTACTTTGACACATGTTTAAATCTCAATCCGATTTTATTCAAAAAAGGTTGAACTGACATAAAAGCTTGGTGGAGTCTAAAGATTCCATGTTTGGTACATAGGTTGCTTATGAGGTCTAGGGGTGCAGTAAGAAAGGATTTCCCGAAAATCGACCCCCAACGGGAAGAAGTAGGGGGAGTAGCGGGAAACTAATTATACGCGTACGAAGTCGCGGACGTCCTCTAGCCTTTATATATATATATATATAAAAGGCAAACCTGATTCACTGACTTATATCTCAACGTACAGCCGTAACTACTGTACCTAGAAACTTGAAATTTGGTACAGGGGTTCCTTTCATGAAGAAAGCGAGCACTAAGAACGGATTTTTGAAAATTCACGGGAGCCTGCCGTTTCGTCAAAATATTTTTGGTCAAATGTATCATTTCCCAAATTTTTCATTTGCCAAACCAATGTTATATATTTTTTTCAGAATTTATTTCAGTACCATCGTGTAGAACCCTATAGGTTAGGTTAGGTTAGTTTTTATAAAATCGTGAAATATTTACGGTTACAGAAAACAAAGCGGTTTGGCAAATGAAAATTTGGGAAATGATACATTTGACCAATTTTTTTTTGACGTAACAAAGGTAACCCGAAAATTCACCCCCTAAGGGGTTAAAATAGGGGCAGTAGCCGAAAACTAATTCTACGCGTACGAAGTCGCGGGCGTCCTCTAGTTACTCATAAACGCGCAATAGCTAAAGTGTGAGTGTGCTTCCTTATCTGTTATTATGATATTTGAATTTGACAGAAAGGGGCCAAGAATACTTTACTAGAAGTTTAAACGTGACACATCTTCAAAATCAGTTTTTTCCAATATTCCTGTGTCACCTTTTTATTTTTCCAAAAGTTATTGTTTGCTGGAATTATTTAAGATTAAATTCAAAAAATAATTGGTATAAGTACATTAAGTTAAGTTTGATTTATAAGTAACAAGCAAGATCAAAAAATAAACTTTGCTATCAAATTGACGTTTCGATAGCTCCTTACCTAAAACAATACAAACTCATCCAAAGCAATATTGTTTTGCAGAGTAGAATAGAAGCCCAGACCTATTGCATTAAGACCTATTGCATGCAGATACGTCTTATATCTACACTAGAGGATGCCCGCGACTTCGTAATAGAATTAGTTTCCCGCTACTTCCCCCCATTTTAACCCCTTAGGGGGTGAATTTCCAAAGATCGTTACTTAGTGCTCATATCTCTTACATCATGAAAGGAACCCCAAGCAAATTCCAAGTATCTAGGTACAGTAGTTTCGACTGTGCGTTGGTATATAAGCCAGTGAGTCAGGTTTGCCTTTTATATATATAGATAGGAGATAAGGCAAGGGGATGGTCGTCTTTTTGTCTAATCCCTAGATGACAGAAAGGGGAAGGCGGAATTAACTCGTGCAATTTAGACTTACGTTCTCCAGTGACTGAACTGAAAAGAGAATAGTTTAAGGGAAGTGACTAGTGTTACTCAGTTAATCGTTGAACTATTATACCTATACAGGGCGACCGCTGGGTCGTGTAGCAACAAAGTAAACTCAAACTCACTAAACCATTAAAAACATAACATAAATAAACATTTAAATAATGAAATATTTTTATTCGAGATCATGGTCACCCTACATACTCAATTTCTAACTCGTCTGATCGGGTAAATTTCAAATAGGTTTTAACAAGGTGACCACAATTTTATTATTAATCAGGAAAACAAACTTATTTTAATAACATACTAAATTTTAATGGTTTCTAAAACCGCTTTAACAATAGAATCTCAATCATTTACGCCGGGAGAGCGTAACAAACACAAAGTTACTTTTTGTTGTTACAAGTATCCAGCATTTAATTGCGAGTCTCTTGTAGCACACTTAACTTACCATTGTAGTAAATATTCGTAGTGCTGGGGCCACACCTCTATCTCTATAGCCTTGCATGTATTATGTATGCTCGGGGCAATTATTACATAGATCGATATTAAGGCGGGAACGGCCTCGACGTCTTCATGGAGACTAATAAAACTTTCATTATGTTAAAGACGACAACAGGGTGAATTAAAAGGTTTTTCATGAGTCCAATGTTGTGAGTAAAAAAAAAACGCGATGCAATATTACAATAGAGCCTCTATTTTTCCCGGTAATACCATATTGTTATTAACATGTTATCGTATCGTCGACGGTAATGGCGGCCGAGTTAAAAATATTTTTTTTAGATAAACTACCCTATTTTTTTTTTTTTTCCCTATATCCTTTTCCAGGACTTAATCTAAGTTTCATCCTAATCCGTTCAGTGGTTGAAACGTGAATGAAACATCTAATCATTTAAACTTATTCATTAAAAATATAAAGTTTTATTACGACTTAATTTAATAACATCTTTAACTAACGACTTTGTATCATAAATTTTTAATAAGTTAATAAGTCTTTTTTCATGACTTCTGACTTCTGACTCCGACTTCCGACTGACTCTGCTATCCAGTCTTTTTTATTTTGACATTTTGAAACTGATATTCTGCTATTCAGATGTTTTGGATTTAAGTCATTGTGACAACGTCTGATTCCTGACATCGAGACTAATGGATCCAGGGAGGCCATTTGCAACGTCAAAAGATGGCGGATGTGTAATTTGTTTTAGTTTTTATTTTTGTGTATTTAGGTGTTTTGTACTTTTAATGCCTTTGTGTTGCACAGTGATAGAATACTTGGACTTATTTCGTGTATTCTGGCATCTTACTTCTCGTTTCAAGTGGACTCGCAGTGGTACAGAGGTTAAAACTATCTTGGCCTCTGTCCTACATATCACCGTACAACGTTGCCACCAATCTTCCTAGTGAAGATTGGATTGTGTTTTATTACTATATTGATTTATACTTATAAGTATATACTTGACACTGGCGAAATCACTTCATTGTGGAAACGCCATATTACCGCGGTAGTAGCTGTTCAAGTCGCCGCGGGGAATAGAAAATAAATAAATAAAATGGATCCAGGCATTTTGGAACTCGGACGTTTAAGATCAAATACAGTATAACATTTCGGATATTTTAATAATGAGATAATTTGGAATTTAGACATTATGCGACTAAGTCGATTTGGTATTTAGTCCAATTAAAGGCGTGTATAAAATTCGGACGTATTGAAACCTGCCTTTTATCAAATATATTTTCAACGTTCCGTTGAAGTTAGTTTAATATAGCTTTTGAAAGCAGTCCAATAAGTACTAAGCGATATAAAAACTCTTCATAAAACGCGGTTTACGACGTTTTAAAGAGAAAACGCCCGTTTATCTTAAAAGCAGCCATCAGCAGAATTACTCATTTCAAAATAAATCTCTTGTGAACTAGTGAAAGATATATTTATTTTTATATAATATTTTAAGTGTTTAAATGCTTAACAGTTACAGGAATTACATTTTTGCCAATTTAAACGAATAGGAATCAAAAATAAATTAAAATAAACGGGTATAAACCTGGAATAAATGAAGAAAAAAAACAGATGCTATATTGGAGAGATAAGTCCATAGATATAACACGCGATCCAATTGTTCGGTATGAATATTTACCTAAAGTAATCAAATCTTCCCACGGTGTGAATATTGATAAGGAGCCTATTTCTAGAAGTTCCTTTTGAAAGACTAATCAGGTGGAGTATTTGCTACTTTGATCTACATTCTGCGAGCTTTTTCACCTTATGAAATGAGATTGGCCTTCTCTCTTAGTTGGCCAAAGTCACCAAGAGCTTTCACTTTGATGCCTGTACATTGTAAAAACCAATTGGATTGGATCAAAAAAAAAATACTCACGGTTTTTCATTCTAATTCGATAGAATATGTAATTTTAAGACCCAATTATTTTGTTTTAATATATTTATTTATTTAGCAGACATTTTATTGATGATATGACCATTTTAAATTACAACAATTAATAATAAAAAGTGGTTCTCGCCTAACCCGTAAGATACACAAAGTTAAACAAAGGTTCAATATAGCAAACTTAATAATGCAGAACGGCTTTAAAACCCTATTCCCCGAAACGTTTTTCGAATTCGGGTAATTCTAAAAACATGAACAATACCTATTGACGTAATCCAGAGACTCTCCTTCTAACGTGTCCCTAGCAATTCAGATGGAAGCTGACCAATATTCAACAACGCGAACCGCACTGCTAGAAGCATTAATAGGTCCTGCCGCCTGCAGAGTTTGTACATGCTCGTATCTATATATAGGTTTACATCGATTCCATCGCCGGCAACCTATTAACAGCTACAAATCAACGCTAAGCACCAGAACGCACTCATAACTCCACCGATTTACAGCTGCAGTGTTATTCTTATATAGCTTTCCAGTTCATCGTCAAAGTATTAAGCGGGAAGCTGAAGTTGTCCAGCGCAATTCGTCCAAAAAACAGAGTTAAGCAACTACACTGAAAATAAAGTTAGACGCTTAATTACGTAATTCAAAAGGAGTATTTTACATGTCGCTAATATGGAGTGAATCTACAAGCGCTTCGGACAAGACTATTGCAGAGAAGAAGCACCGTAAGAAACTTCAGCAGGTCATTATTTCAATCATAAACCAGATCTAACAAGATTGTGATTGCTGTGCATAGGCGTCTTGATTCCATACGAGCCTAACAAGACGTTAGATACATCAACTAATATGTTAGTTGGATCGCTAAAGAACTTGCTGTTTGTTAGCTGATATCATAACTATTGTATTCATTATTCGTCAACTAAGAGAGAATCTCTGCAGTTTGTCTTTAATTTTTCTGGTGTTTCGCTTTGGCCGACCTGCTTTGTTGTGAAAACCTGCAAACCAATAAAAAACATGCACTTTTTATATTGATACGGGTAGACGACGCCTGTGACTGTTCGCGTGGAACTTAGTTCCCCCCCCTCCCCCTTTTTCCCCGTTGGGGGCCGATTCCAAAAATCCTTTCAATAAAGCACCCCTAGGGTACCCATACAATATTCCCTACTTATAGTCCCCAGAGTCAGCGATTTAGGCTTTACTTTGTATGTCAGTCTGTCACTAAAAAGAGTTTTATATGCATAAATGAACTGGTAATGACAACTTACAGGCTGGTTTCATTTTGTTAACGAATTAAACGGTGAGTCGTATGAAGGTCGCGTAGCTGTCAAAAAAATCTATACTAAATTGGCTCTGGGCCAAAATGATTCTCAACCCCTATCAAGTCCGATTTCTACGATTTTTGTTGAATAGGTATTTAGTTATTACGAAAATGTAATCTGACGTAGGTACGTAATGTTTGTGGATTAAAATATTTTCTCGGAAAGGCAAAAGCACAGACCTAGATTTGCCTACCTAATATTCAAAAATCGTAAAAATCATGTTAACTTGCCAATCCTTTTAAGAGAATCAACTAACAGATACCTACCAACTCGTTACTACACTGATTTACAGCTGGACGCAGCGACACGGCAGAGAGCATATCCGTAACGCAGCCAGCGTGAGATGAGAAATGCGTTCAGATTGCATTGTCTGTTGCAGTCTGGGCTGTCTCTACGCAAATATGGCGGGGTTTGAGCGGAGATAAATATGACACGGTTAGACGGGCGCAGATGGTGAGAAGATACGATTATTCTTTATAAAGAAACAGTATCATCATGATGCATCCGACACTTCCGATAGGGAGCTTGAGTGTATTGAATTTCCAGCTCCTAATGCGGTTAGTGCCTTTTACTATTTACAACAATTAGTGGGATCAATAAGCCTAGATTCGTTACAATTCTATTGGTGATTGGGCTGAGTTCCATACATTTTTGCCCATCATTCTTTGTAAGGGTCAAAAGCGAAAGCTAAAGGCATCACAATCGTCCAGCGTTCTGCTGGCTATCGCTGTCACAGTTACACGACTGGCAGTATGTTTGTCACTCGCGTGTCTAAGAATCGAATATTGCCGTTTACTATCAATAAACTGGCAGGTACTTCAAAGCTTCTGCGCCCCAATTGGGATTGTTCATATTTTTACAATAACTCTAATTCGAAAACCATTTCGAGGAATAGGGTTTTAAAGGCGTTCTGCATTATTAAGTTTTTGAAATATTTATCTATTTCAGATATTTCGACAAAAGTATATTTAACCATTGTTTGACTTTCGTTTTCGGCTTGAAGCCCTCCTAGAACCTCCTAAAACAGCTTGAAATAGTATGTTTTAATACACTATTACAAACACTTTTTTATCATTAGATATCATTTAATTGTTGTAATTTATAAGAAAATGCCATCCTAAATTTAAAATAATAATGTCGTCCATTAAATGTCTACTGAATAAAATAAAGATATTAAAACAAAACTACTGGGTGAGATACAAAATTAATGAAACTGGTCTCCTAACATTACATATTCTCTCGATTCAGAATGTAAAAACCGGGAGTTATTTTTTCGTCTATCCCAATTATAGGCGGTAAAATCGAGATCGTATTTAATCTGTTACGGTATCGTTTATTAATTCGGCCGCCATTACTGTCAAGAAAACGAGAGCGATCAAAACGTTGACAATACGATAACAGATCAAACACGATATTGTTTTTACCGTGTTGAACAGAGGCCCTGTTTTAGTTTTCAATCTTGTAATCGATTTCTAAACTCACTTCTGATTAGGGAACAAGCTTAATTTTAATGCACATATTGAAGACCTGGTATCATGGCGCTAATCTGATGATCAAACCCCAGATGACGGGAGAAATTATGTGTTGACGTCTCAATAGTGCGAGGACACACATTTTATAAGTCGTTGTCTATAAAAAAGCACGATGTACTTACTGGACGGAGACTGGATGTCAAAAATATTATAGTTGTAAACAAAATTAAAATGAACTGTTTGTATTTTTTTAAATATTTAAATATTTACTAGATTTTTTTTCTAAATTTTTCGATTTTAATCTCCTTTGCCTTGATAAAATCCATTTCAGCTAACTAGAGGATCGTCCTAAATCTACTCTAGTAATCAGGGAAAATTTAAATAATTCATAGTGGTTATAAATTACTTCTGTACCACGCATTTCCACTTCTTTTCCAGATATCAAATTATTTAAGATTATTAAAATCGAAACGCCAACGTTTTTCTTCAACACATTTTGATATTGTGAATGACTTTATCTTGAGGATTTAAACGAAATCTTGACAAGTGCACTTGAATGTCGATAGAATAGTCGATATTTAATTATGTTAGTGTTTTTTGCTCCCGTCTCCTGGCTTTGCTGATGATTTAAACGGAAGGCGACAGCACCTTCGCTGTACCTACTCACCGTAAACCTACCGTGTTAAACTCGTCATGTTATTACCAATGAGCATTTGTTGAGTCAGCACAAAGGCTTTTACGAAAATATATTTTTGTACTCGTCCATTAAAATCTGGGTATTAAGATTTCATAGAGAATTTTGCATACGTCACTCTTTTCATCGTTGAATAGTCTATGTTACTTCCGAATCAAATGAAATAACTGTTTCGATACGCTCTAGACGAACAAAAAAAAGTGAAAATGGAACTTCGTATTTCAATAACCTGTGTCCTTGTTTAAGGAGACACGGTCCGATACAAAATTGCCAATCTATGGCGTATCGGAACGAAGCAGCGTCGCGACATCTGTCAAAAAAAACTTGTCTAAAAAAAAAGAAGTCAGATACTAGAACTAGACAATGCCTCTATGCTAGTTATTACACCGGCTGTGGATAAGCCCCAATCCGGAACACAACAATGCGAACACTGTGGTTTTGCGTAGTTTACTTATATACTCGTATTAATGAGTTAAAATATTAATTTTAATGAATTCCTACATATAGTATTTTTCACAACAGTGTCAAAATCAAGCTTTTTGATCTCGTACCATACTTAGGCCACTCAGCAAGCTTCGTGGCCTAAAGACGGTACTCAACTAAAAAGCTCTCTATTATAACACGATTGTGAAAAATACTATTTTGGTAGACATTATTTCATACTAAATCTTTTAATATGTGGGTGGATCTCTGGTGTCGACCGCACTCTAACTTGAGGGTACTTGACATGGGCCTAATTTTCGCGCTCAGTTGACTGAGCGTATTGGATATAAGCGGAGTTCCTTATAATAAAATCTTTTGTCCTGATTTTGTGTGTGAAGTTTTAAACATGACTTTGTAAAGTGTTGGACCAAGAATTGTACGTAAACTGTCACTAGTGCTCTGCGAGTTGTGTTACCTAGTGTATCTGTGTGAGTGCGGTCAGTCATGTATAACGAACAAAATCTTATGAAAGGCCCAATTGGAAGAACATTTGAGAGGCATATAACGTGTGAGCGTTTAAATAAATGCCGCAGAAGAAGAAAAATAAAAGAGCGTTGGATAAGTGGTTTAAATATAACCATTGTGTTTATCAAAATGCCGCAGTGAAAGTCTGCTGGAAAAGCACCGGTTATAATTCAAAAAAATCAAAATTCAAAATATTTATTCGGTAAATTGGCCACATGAGGGCTCTTTTACACGTCGGCAATATAGAGTGAATCTACTAGCGCTTAGGACAAGAACATTGCGGAGAAGAAGCGCCGCAAGAAACTCCAGCAGAAGGTCATAATAGAAGAATGTGAAACAATAAACTGAGCTATCGAAACACTAGATTGATATCAGTTCAAGAGAGTCAGCCGTACGATTTGCGAATGCCATCTTCATTTGAAGTATATCCAGTATCGATTCACCGTTCACTTTGTATTCATCTTTCAAACGCGAGAAAGATCCGTAACCAAAGTTTATTTGGGATTTTTCCACGTACTAAAAACGTTTATTCTGTACACAAACGCTGAAATATCCTTTGAGCGGTACAATCGGCCAAATGAATTCATAGTGGCGGATTTTCACACAGTATTTTTTCATAAACGCTTATTGCCTTTATCGCTTTTCTTCATGTGGGGATTTTTATATATTTAATGTTCAGTGATTTTACTGTTCGCATTTTTTCCGTTTATTTTTTTTCCCATTAGTATTTCGTACGATTAGGTTAGGTTAGGTTACGTTCGTTTTAATATCAGGCCTGGAGGGCCAAAACAACCCTGAATTAGGAGCTCAAACTACACTCAGGAGCAAAAATACCGGGTCAGAGTGCGTTTTTCATACAAACGAGACTATTTCGAAGCCTTCGTTCCTCGCCTGGGGTTGTTTTGAGTGAGGTTTAATGGTGGATACTGCGAGGTTCAATAGAGGAGGTTAAAAGTTCTTAAGACATAACTGATCGCACAACCAGTTAACACCACAGCGGGAGAGTTTGGGTCAGCACTTGGATTTCCTTACATTTTATTGCCATTTTAGATGTTTTTCTGAACATGCTCAATTCCGGCGTTAACCGCAGATTTATTCAGTTGGGTATCCTAGGCACTCTGGAAGTCCTGTATCGATGCTCGAGGTATTCATCATCAGATTTCACTAAAAGCATTCCCTGGCGAGGCACCAATGCTTCGAAATAGCCTCTTTAGTATGAAAAACGCACTTTGACCCGTTATTTTTGCTCCTGAGTGTATATGACAAACGCTACATAAAGGAAACCAAATAACAATATGCTACTATGAAAAATTGCTTGCTGTAAAAATGAACTAACAAATCCATTTTGTAGTCGCCTGTGCATACATTTATAAACTGCAAAACGGGAACCACTGTTTATGGTTTGTCGAGGAAATGTACAAAAAGTTCTTTAGTGCCTAGAGACAATAGTACATTGTGCATCAAGGGTAGTATGAAGGGAATTACTAACGAGAGTGTTAGAAGCCCGACGCCGAAGGCGGAGGGCTTTTAATGACTCGAGTTAGTAATCCCCTTACTGCCTGTGATACACACAATGGTTTTCATCACATTTGCGAGGAAAAAAAACAAAGAGAAAACACTTTAACTCTGCAAAATATAAAGAAATAACTTTTGACGAACGGGAACGTAAATGGAAACGATATTTTTTTTGTGACCTCTACCACAGATAATAACTGCGTTTAGTTTCGACCTGGATTCGAGCCAGATTTAGCCAATTTGATAAAAATGTATAATTACTAAAATTAATGATAAATGTTGATATAAACTTGAAATAGGTATAAAAATAATGAAGTTTAATGAAGCGTATAGGTTTTGTGTAATGTAAGTTAGTCTATAGCTAATTTTTAAAGATGAAATTAGAAACCGATTTAATTTTTGGCTGAAAATTAAACCTCCTTAGTCAGAAATGATGTACGAAAGAGTTGCAAATTTTAAAAAGAATGTCATTACTCCCTAGGGATGACAAACTCGCCATAATTCCCGCGGGAACAATTTAGGCCATTGTCCTTCTGTATACAGGCATGGAATAACACCATTTACGAGCAAGTGTGATGAAAACATTTTTACTTTAGTCCGTCACGTCGCGTCACTTTGCGAACATGAGAAGTAGGAAATATGATACCTACGAATATTATTGACCACCACCAAAATAACATTAAACTATTTCAATTATTTTATTTATACATTCATCGAATGATTAAATGAAGAATATTTGGCAAAGTTTGAATAGCTGAATAGCTTTTACAGGTCACCAAAAAAAATTCAACTTCACTTAAAGATTCAATTCCCTGTAAGGCGCAAACCTCCCACGAGGTTTACCAAGACGCAGAATCTTATTCCTAATCCAAATTTCAATTTGAGATCGCAAACACCGATCTCTCCTCATCTTGCGGAATTGCAATAATTGTGCATAGGCACGTTGAATCGCGATTCGAAAGTTGAATCAAGGATACTGAGATCGGTTCAATTTGCAAATTTACAAATTATGCTATAGGTACCAACATTCCTTTTGATGATAATATACGATACATTTGTTGGTATGGAGGTGGGTAACCAAATCTACTAAGGATTAGTTTCTGTTTAAGATTATGTAGTCTGTATGTAGGTCATTTATTTCAGTCACCATCTACTTACGTAAGTAACGAGTCCATCAAACTCAAGTTTAGAGTAGTAGATCCTGTTACCACCTCCATCAGATCAGCTTTTATACATTGTAATATCGTAATTGTCAAGTGACTTGCAAATTTTTTACAGAACACAATTATTATAAGCTTGTCAGAAAGTCAGTAGAATTTGAACGATTTTATTTACTTGAAAAATGCATGTGTTTTTCAGATCAATCAATATCGGGCATCTTTCGAAGAAAATTAAAAAACTTCACATGATTATCTGAATCCTAGAAACGATAACAGGGTTAAGCTGACTAGAAAGAGATATATTATATAATCCTTAAGATTCGACGGTTTATCTTAGTATACAGACAAACACAGTTAACACAGGTAAACTTAAGCAACATTTGTTGAAGTCTGGAAGATCTGCACATTATTCTGTCTTCTTTCTGGAATCTTCTTGCAACCGTAGATCAGCCGGCACTAACACACCTGAAAGTTTGCTCACCTAGTAAAATACAGGTTCGAGCAACAAATTCAGGCCCATCAGTGTACCAGACTCTTTATTCTTCTGTAATCTGTCTTCTGTCTTCGGGTTTCTGTCTTCTATCTTCTTTCTTCTTTCTTCTTTGTCATTCTTCATAAATCGTCCTATAGGGTTGCCAATCCTAAAGATATAACAAGCCGGACACAGACCATCATCAACTTTTAGCCGGACATTTTGCCCTGAAAGCCTGACACATTGAAAAAATACTTTCATTTGTTTATATACAAACAATACAATACAAAACCTTTTATTGTACACCAAACAAAATCACGACAGAGAAACAGCACAATTAAAAATAATACAGGTAAACAACAGGCGGTCTTATCGCTGATTAGCGATCTCTTCCAGACAGCCTTAGGAGGGACAAGGTGTCAAATTCAAAATATTTTACTCAGTAGGTGGTACAGACTTCACGCGAGCAATAACAATAACTATGTTATTAATTAAATGTTAATACTAAAAAACTAGAAAAAGTTACAAATAAACTGTTACCAACAAATAAATAAATAAATAAATAAGCATATATATACAAATACAAAGAAATACAAGATACATATACATATTTTATTAATTATGTTATTATGAGTCTGCGAACTAGCGGGCAGAAATTATAAATAAATAAATATCAGGCGACCATGTCACACCAATTGACCTAGTCCCAAACTAACCTCTAAGCTTGTACTATGGGTAGGTACTAGACAAGGATCAACACACTTTATATGGAGAAATAATACTTAAGTACAAATAAAACATCCAAAGTTCAGATACAACTCGGGGTCATCATATCACACCAATCGAACCAAGGCAATTGAACCTAGGACACAATCCTGCAGTCAAACTGTTCTAATAGTTTTGCAGGACCTTTAATATTATTGTACCATGCTGTTTGTATTAAATAAATAAATACTAGTAATACGAACTAGACTAAACGTGTCTGTGAGCTTATCCATTTAAAGATCTTTTTCTAAATAAAGTAAACGCAACCATACTGGCCCCCCTGATGTAGACAAATTAATACCATTTAGATCGAGAGGAGATAGTAGACAAGCGAAAAACGAAGCCCGGGAGCTGTAACTATTAAATAACACGTATTTTTTTCCAACAATATCTAACAACTTCTCCAAAAATAAATATTAACACCGGATACGGATCAATAACGGTAGTAAAACATTATGTTTTAGTACTGAAATACATAAAACGCGCCTAACAAGCCGTCAATACTGGCATGAAACAAAGAGAAAAACCAATAAAAATATTTTATTACGCCGAGACAGAATCTTAACTCAAAATCTACATCATTATGACAAACAAGCATGGCGGCGAAATGGCGGGATAACCTCCGGTTGACAGCTGTCAATTAACGGCGGGAACGCGTGATAAACGACAGGGAGGGGGGAGAAAGCTCGTGTCATAGGGCGGTTACTTTTTCCACATATACAGACAGAACTAAATGAAATGAAAGGTTTAAAAACCCGACTGCATTTTTTATATTATCGTCAATATACTATGTTATTGACATTTTGAAATTGTTTTTATTTCAATTTTACAAGTTACTTAGGTATCCTAATGTCACCCGGGATGGTGAAATATGTCTAAGGTCTAACACACATCTAAATCGGCTCAGGCGTTTAGAAGTTATGGTGAAATAAACAATCGTACACACATACATACATGAACCCTGAAAACATTATACTATTTTTTGATAGTCGTTTAAACTGTGTGATTATTACTTTTTAAAGAAACCAGAAATTAATTGTTACTTAAGTATAGAACTCGTGAGTGTCAGTCGGGTCGTAAAACGATATTCGACGTCAATTTAGGCAATAAACGTTTTCCTCGGTAGTGGTTTCTATCATGCCACAAGCTTTTTTTAATTATTGATAAAAAAAAAACAAATTTAGAGGGCTATAAAGGTAATTTTAAATGAATACTTTACTTTTGCAAGTCCTATTGCTAGATAAAAAACAGCGTGCCTGTAGCGCTAAAAGATTAAGAATGACGAAGCATTACAAATTCTATAGGATTTTATTAAGTTCATTAATAAGCTTAAAGTGGGATAATTTATTCCATTAAATGAGGGAAATTAGCGAAATATTCCTGAAGACTTGGGAATCTTAGATCATTTATAATGCGGTATCACTTCCATTAACAGGTAGAGATCAACGGTGAAATGCCGCTTGGCAATAAACGAATGTTGACTTAATTATGTTTTTCACGACGCAATTAGCATTATCTGTGTTTGATATTAAGTAAGGGTTGATATCTTTGTTTCTGAGTCTTGAATATTTTAAATGTTGTATGTATTTATCTATCTGCATAAGTACATATCGATACCAAATAGTAAAAGCCTTGTTAATAACGGTTTCCTAAAATGAAAACTATGTAGGTATAATAAATAAACAAGAATCCATATTAATTTAAAATAATATTTAAAAAACCTCTTTGTTATTATTAATAGTTTAGAAAAAAATATTTACAATACGCCTTTGAATCTCATTACGTTTAAAAATGATTTGAAACCTGTAATAACTGGACCGTTACTGAATTGATTATCAACGGTTTCCATAATGCGATATACGTAGCATTAAAAAACCTACACAAGCAAATCACAACTGTAGGCAAATAGTTAATTATTTCTACTAGTTAGTATATTTTATCCCACGCTCTTCCGCTCCCAGTATCATAGTTATATCACTATTGACTATTCGTGTAATGAATCATACAAATTACCTCAACACGTATTATACTTGACCTTATTATTGTACAGTACATGTACTAGGAGCCAAAAATAATCAATGCCCGTCACTGTCTAGAACGAACTATTCCGTAAAGTTGCTCTTCGTTCATTTCTTCAGTTCAGTTATTCGAGCAGGCAGAGCTGTGAGTGAAACTGACAGAAAAGCGATCGGAATGAATGACCGACCTGCCATTCGGTCGGTCAAAGGAGTACAAATAAGGACCATGAACATGAAGGACTAGGGTACTAAAAGAACTAAAAGACTGAACGAACCGAATTTGAGCGATGTTTGGAGCGATCCGCTCAATGAACGAGCGCGCACTTCCCTACTTCACCTGTTAATACGCTGCGCTTGTTTCAAATCTTGCAAGTCATATTATTGAACTAACCCTTTAACTGAATGCATTTAAATTTGTAACGCTTATAAACTAACAGCTGTTTTGTCGATAGGAGGATAATGATGATGATAATGATACAAAATAAAGCCGCTGAACTTCTTAAGGTGATCACAGATAACAAATAATCTTTACATAGTACGAGTATAAACCGAGTATTAATCATTAGATGGAGTTCTGGTTTATATGCGGGTATTATGAATACATACATAAACCGAAGCGAAGCAGACAAAAAAGGCTTTTCCAAAGTAGCTTAGAGAAAATATATTTTAACTGATCTTATTCAGAAAATATTTAACAGTGAACCTGCAATCACCTTTAATGACACATTAATATTCTAACCGCAGTGCCCACAAACTAATAATAGTTTAATTAATTGTATTTCAAATTACTGACCAATGCCTGTGCCGGCGACAGATACACAAAGTGCACATTACATATCCATAGCCATACACCAATATTTATGTATACATACAGATGTATGACTGTGGCATGACTAAGCGCCGACTATTACCGCACCCGCCCTTTTATGGACGGCCATCTCTATTCATTTATATTCTAATAAAAGCCGTCATAGTTCAGGAGCAACGCAGTATTTTTGGTTTGAAATTTGACAAAGAATTTACCTCTTAACCAAATGAAAAGACACGCCGGTTTAATTGTAGCAGAAAGCAGACATAGTTTTAAATTGCTTTTAGTACACGACACGTAACAAATGAAAGGTTGAAGTTGATTGTACTTATTAGAAAATAGCAAGCCCATTTAGCTGGCAGACTGAAGTCGGGGCCACACTAACCGCACTGCTATGCGAAACTTTTTACGTAATGCTGCGAATAGACCGCCTTTATCGCGATGGACAAAACATACGTCACTGTCGCAATTATACTGGTCACTTGGAGAGTGACGGATGTTTTACCTACATCAGTAAATACTAACATAATAGGCCTGCAGTAGTTAGGAACTAAGTATTTTGTCGAGGGAACCCTATAGATTATACCTCACCCGTTTTACGGTCGCAAAAATGATCATAGAGTAAAATAAATACAATAACGAGCAGTCATGATACTGATTGGTATTGATACTTATATATTTAATGTAGTTGTGTGTTTCAAGAGATTAATTTAATGTTACAATACTAACCTGGGAAGCGTTTCACTTTTCAACTCAACGCAGCTAATATTCATCGGCGAGTTTAAGTACGTACGCGTACAAAATACATTTTAGCCCGTGCGTTTTCAATAAGGCAGATTTATACGACATATAGCGGCATTTATACGACTTCTGAATAGTAAATTCAATCAAATATATTTGCAAATTTTTAAGCTTTCCATGGGGTCTTTGGGTATCAATATTTCACTTGCTTAACAATATGTCACAAACTGACTCAAATCAGAAACATAAATAATTATAATATGTTTGAGGAATGAATCAGTTTCTGAAAAGTTGTTTAAGCAAACGATGGTAAACCAGTCGTTTGGCATGGACCCGGAAGATTTGCCGTATCTCCCAGAAACCGCACTCTATTAATCTTTTCGAAAACAATTTCGGTTGAACGTTGTACGAATCGAAATAACATCGGATGGGGGAAAGTTTTATCTCTTTTCTAAGCTTTTGTTTGAGTTTGCGTTCGAAGGTTTTATTTGACTTGGCGTGACTTACGGAATCTTTACTCTTTTGTATGCGTTTAGGAACAATTTTCTACGCGTTCATGCAAAATATCTCTCAATCGGCCCGAGATTAAATGCGAGGGGTTCGTAGAGTTATTTCAACTTTGACTTCGATTTCGGTAACTTGGGTAGATATAAATACTATATTTTGGAATCAGTCTTTTCTAGTAGGTATATATTAAAATTTATCAAACTATTGACTTTATAATACTTACCCTTGTGGTTGCCGGGTTAGAATATTTTCCATGTCTTCCCGTGGATCGTAAGAGTTGGTCACCACCATGGGAATAAAGGCTTGTACTGTTTGTAAGGCGATGGGCTTGCAACCTGTCACTGTGTAATACGCTGGTAAACTTAGCCTAATTGTGCAAAGTGTGGTTACAGAATTATCAACAAGTTTTTAGAGTTGTAGGTAATTCCGTAACCCTGCCTACCCCGCTATGGCAACGAAGGCTTGAGTGTATGTATGTGGTTATAATATAAGACCTCTTTTTTTGTTTAAAGACCACTTAATACAATCTATAGAGTTTCAATTTACTTAAAAACTTATAATACAGTCCTGTCTATATTTTATATATATTAACTAACAAGGTATTGATTTCTTTGTACAATAATGATTACAAGAAGCCAGAGGAAAGTATGAATCTCTTTGCACAAAAAAAGTGCTTGAACTACAAAGCAGTAGCGCTTAGAGAAAAATAGGACGGCTTTTTCTTTTAGAACGCAGTATGTTCTTAAGAAAGGAAATCCTTTATTTTCGTTTCGTGCTCTTTGAAAATAATTAATCCGAGTTTTATACACTTTCTTTAGCAATGGTACCTATAGGTATTTTCGAAATATTATTGTAAAGCATAATTTATGTGGTCAGTACTTTATAAAACTTCTATAAAAATGAAATTTACATTTGCATGTCGATTTATTGCACGAAAAACCATTGGTTGAAACTTTGCTCTATTTCTTAAGTAGGCAACTTTTATAGTAATCATTGCGTTATTAATCTATTTCTTAAATATTTTACGTAATGCCTTCCCTGAGTTTTTCATTATATCCTAAGTATGAAAGTAACTATCGCTGTTTTAAAAAAAAAAAATGGATAAATTTCACCATCGGCTCCCGGTCTAACTCGCGTGACAAACTAATCGTTGTTCTATGTAAATGCGTATATCAACACTCTTTCCACCTAGACATTACAGTCCACTTTCAATCAACTTAGTTACATCTGTAAATACTACCACAGCACTCAACTGAAATGCCATCGCTAAAGCTTCTAATCTGTAGGTTATAAAGTCTATATTGACGTACTCGTAATTCAGGGTTCGGTACTGATAGAAGTTAATTAAATTAACCAATAGCAATTCCCATTTCATCCACTTAAGTCTGTCCATCGTAAGTCTGCGGGCAATTTAGCTCTAACTAACTCCAGAGAATCAATATTCACGTTTACAGGGTGTCCTGTAAGTAGTACGATACCGGGGCTACCAAAAACACCCCCATGTATGTTCAGCGATTTTTAGTACTTTCAGAGATATTGATCATTTTTAAAGGATTTTTTGTAATTTTTTCTTTGTGTCTATCCTAAAAAACCCTTAAGCTCATGTATTATTTCAATGTTTTTAGTCTTTTCTTACATCTAATCATTATGAACTTAGGATGTTTTTGAAGCTACATTAAAGTTTTTTCTTAATGACAACTTTTTGTGTAATTATACCTACACAAAGTAACTTTCTCCATATCAAGTGAACCCCATGTTTGTTTTTATCCAGTATGGAAAAACCAACTTTGTGTGATTACAAAAAGATAAGATAAAAAAGATAAAAGTCATTTATTCAATAAGTAGGCCGCGCGGGCACTTTTACTCGTCATGAATCTACCAGCGCTTCCCAAGAGGAGACCCCTGCCAAGAAGAAACGCCGCAAGAAACTCAGCAGTCAGACATTTTTTAAACATATTTCACATTATCATTATATAAGGTTATAAATATTAAATTAAATATAATATTAAATAACATGCGTAGTTCAGCAGGAAAACATGTAAAAATCTTGCGACAGATATAGAGGGAGAAAAAAAAAACACCTACTTGTGTATATAAGACGGTGCAAGACGACCAAATAAAAGTTTCGATATGTTTTCTACATCATCAGTGTCCCCTAAACAAGATAAAGTATTGAATCTGAACAAATTATTATTGGTTATATTTCAGGATATTATTTTATCGTCCAGAGTTCAAAACCGAATATGCTTTTAACGTTTCTAATACGCCAGCTCGCTAGGCTGTTGTGCCATGGCAGACTTATACAGGGTGCTTTTAAATAAATTGAACGAAAAATAATTGCTTTATCCAATAGCCATTTAATTCAATCAACTTATCAGTTCCATCGTAAAGAGTGCAGCTATTCCCCGACCTCATTCGTGCAATTTGCTGGAACACTCATTGCGTGATCGGCCGTGACGCCAATAATAGCCAAATGTCTATATAAACGTCGGTTGTGGGTACTGAATGTGTTTAAGGTTTATCTTTAGCCTTCGGATTTAGATTAATAGCCTGTTAGTACGATAGAACGGAGCACTTAGTACAATTAGTAAGTTATATCGTCTTTAATTTGTTAGTCTAGTGACTAGACTCTAGTCGGTGCTGGTAGTGCTGGTGATAAGTGTTGGGTGATAGGTCTTGGTTTTTTTCTGTTTTAAGCATGTTTATCGTTGACTAGGACCCATAGTAACTACAAGCCTACAGTTTAGTTTGGGTCTAAGTACACCTCAAATTCAAAAAAAGAATTTTTGAATCCGGGTCGCTATCACCATGTTATCCATTAACCTACCACCTAACACCAGTGTTCGAGTTTTTGTGTTCCGGTAAGGGGTTAGGCCACCGGTGTAGTGACTACCATAGAGGCATTCCCTCTTAGGCCTCAGGGTTGGCAACGCATTTGCAGTCTTAGGCTTGCAGTCTTGTGAATGCGAATGTCTATGGGTCACAGTTTCCACTTACCATAAAGTGTTCTCGTTTGCTATGCCATAAAAAAACGGTATTTAGTGCAATAAAGATTATTAAATACAAATAAGTCAATTTCTGTGAAGTTTTACTCTGATATTCTTGTGATATTAATTTTACGGCTAAAAAACGTCATCATTTTAGCCCACATCCACCCACTGCAGGGTAAAGACCTCTTCCTGTTCACGCCATTTTGCCCGGTCTCTTAGTAACGCAATCCATCCCTTCCCAACTGTCTGCCAAATGTCATCAGACCAACGAGCTGATGGTCTGCCTACTGAAGGCCCTGCCGAGATGCACTGCGCTAACTAGCGTTTCTATTCGTTTGGTGTCTAAACCAATCGCGTCACTGGTAGATGACGTGATACGAAAAGTCACTGATCTCTGTGACCTAATCTCGGCCACCACTCTGTTAGAGCCCTCGAAAAAAGTAGAAAAAAGTTCATTTTTATTCATTTAGTTTAAGAGTTTATTTAGCCTTCTTTACACTAAAACCAAGAAAATGGCGGACTTAATGCTTAATAAATAATTAAATAACGTTTATTATTAAGTCTTCTAGCATAGAAAATGGCGCCAGAAAACATTGTCCCCTCTGTATCCATTATCTACCATGTTGAGGTTACTTTACTTTAAATTTAAATGCATTTACAATGCAAACGACACAAAAATCTTTATTAACTACCACATCCACCAAGGAACGGATCTAGAAAAAAAAAAGAGGCAAGAGGCGGTCTAATCGCTAAATAACCATATATTCTTTGTAAGGTTGTCTGGAAGAGATCACTATCTCTTCCAGACAACCTTACAAAGAAGAGATGGTTAAACATACACGACATTAACATATTGTGACTAAAGGTTTATTTTCAAGAAAATGAGTTACCATCTGCTTACTCACATACTGATATGGGTATGAAAGCTTCATAATTAATTGTATTTACCATTCACTTATATTGTAATATCGTTTTTTATTCATACGTAAGCCATTATTCAATTTATTCCTTCATTCATTCGTTTCCTCCATACGTTGTCGAGCCTAAAAAAGGAAATATATTTCGACTGATTATTTTCTCAAACACGTACTCGCACATAGCAAAAAAGTGAAAAAAACCCCTACTTCTATATGAACAAGGTTCAAATTTTATGTTTCTCTTCCTCTGAGATACGAGTTTTAGATATAACCTGATTTTTCTTAACATTATTAAATTTCGAACACACCTTTGGATTCCATGGAAACTCCGCTAGATCATTTTCTTTACATATTATTATGTACGCTTTTTACGTTAAGCTGAATTCAATTTTATTCAGTGCGTGTTATGGTATATTTTTAATACACTTTTATGGTAGATATAACTTTTTGGTAGGTGAACTGTTGTTATTGGATGTCGGTTATTATGAATAGGTACATGCCACATTTTGCAAACGAAAAAGTAGATTATTTGTATGAATGTGAGTATGTAAGAACATTGTCGGGTTGCACCCTAAACTAAGCAAGTTAAATTGAGAATGAAAGTGACTTACCTTACCTTTTAATGTGTTTTGATGGTATGTCGAAATTATTACGAACAATCCAATTTTCCTTTTTTTTTGTTATATTAAATCAGATCAATTAAATATCTATGAATCTAAATGTATAAACCTCAACCTCTATGATTTTTAGACTACATTCGAGTTTGACCTTTATTTATTCATATATAAAATCTTTATTGCACAAAAAAATATTAATTCAGAACTTTATTGTGCAAGATGTGGTTACAGAATTATCAACAAATAGGGTAAAGTCACCAGTGGTCAGCCAGTGACCTGTAGTCGATCTCTGCCTATACTTTATATGAGTGCGAAGAGTAAGAATTACATCTTTCGTACTCTTCCCACTCATATAAAGTATAGGCAGAGGCTGACTACAGGTCTCCGGCTGACCACTGGTGACTTTACCCTATTTAGAGTTGTTGGTAATTCTGTAGCTCTGCCTACCCCACTCTGGGAATGAAGGCGTGAGTTTATGCATGCATGTGTATTTTAATTTAGGGTGGTTGATATTTCAAATGTAAAAGGCTTTTGCAATGTCAATAACATACTCTAGACCTGTATTAGGAGGGCTTTCTAATACTATTATATTAACATCAAGTTCTGGGTATACATTAATTGCGAACTCAATACATTTGTAAAAATTAACAACTAAAATTTTTCAATGGACCTTGTCGAATAGACACAGTTCAAAAATGTATTATCACGATTCACAGAACTGGTCCTTCCATGTTTCCTCAATTTGATTATGAATACGATCTCCTACATGGAACCACCCCGTCTAATATTAGGGATACGCAACCCTTCATGCCTTCATTACAGGGCTGAACCCTCGACTGCGCAATTTGGGTTCCTCGCGTAGGTTTGTTCATTAATTCTCTTGTCCTTTTTCTGTGGTTACATGTTTTTGGTGTTGATTTTACTAGAAACTGTAATAAAAGGACAATTTACTTACGTAATGACTAACCGAATGCCTTAAGGCTAAAGGCATTCGGGTATGCTTAAGCCAAAAGAAGAAGCTAAGAGAAAGAACGTAGCCCACGCTTATAACAGTCTATGCATATTTAAAATTTAACATAGGATTTTTACTTTAGCTCCTGGTCTACGTTAAATGTCGAAGTTACGTTAATTTCATCCCTTTATTTTGGTCTTAAATGATGTTTGAAAAACGTGGGTGCATCCGAAGCTTAGAAAATTATGCATAAATATAACAAAACAATACCTTTAAGTAGTTCACGAAACATTTAAAAGTTAATTTCAATTTTAATTGTAAAAAAATCAAAATGGCGTCTTGAGATAAAATGTACCGGGAGCTAGATGATAAAAATTAGGTCAATTAACAATTTATGAGAGTGAGCGACTAATGGACTTTAGTTCATTAAGTGTTCATTATTGTGAAGAATGTTCTACTTTATTAAAGCGTAGCGAAGTTGTATTTGACGGAGTTTAATTTCATTTGAGATTTTCATTTTTGGTACTAGGTACTGTAGGAACCATTATATTTTTGTCATGCTCGTCAATACAATGAAACGATTTAAATGCAAGATTGAACGGTGGAAAAGTACATTTTGTGTTTTAAACCTTTGTCTGTCTATATGTCTGTATCCGTATCTGTCATCGACAATGAAGAAAAGGTGAGAACGGATAAACATTTCAATACCGTTTTGTTTATTATGTAAGATTGTATCCGGTTGACGTCTTTTGGTAGGTAGGTTCTAAGATTTATCTCTGAAGCTCTATAAAATGTGATATATAATGGTAAACGTAAATTCGGAGCGTTACGGTTCTATAACTTTATGTACCTAGTTATTAGGTACGCATTTTTATATTTTATACAAAATTAAGATAAAAAAAAAATATTCGTTTTTAAAAAGAAAATAGAGTACCAAAGTTATTAGACTTTCATACTTTATCGTTTTCACTTCTTTGTATATTTTGTACCTACGGAAACTGAATTCTCGATTATCATACAAAACTGACCCCTTATCGTGTTCCTGGCACTGAATATTAAAAACTTCGATCTAAGTGCAATATGTTTAACTAATCTAAAACCGGATCGCAAATGTACGTAGTGATATCAAGTAGCAACATTTTAAATAACAGTACAGAAGCCAAAATTTCACGGCGTGTTCGAGGCAAAATAAGCTTTAGTCCGATATAGAAAGAGGTGATTACGGTTTGTGGGCGTGCGCAGGCGCCGACGGCTTTGACGGACATGCGCCAGACATCGCCGCGTCGGCGTCATTCATGTGTGGTGCAAGCTACCAACTTTTTAACCGAGTTTCATGTTTTTTTCATTCGATTCCGTAGTTTAAAAATATATTTTAATTAAAATATTGTAAGTATAGTTTTCTTATGATCCAATTAAATAATGGTCGCTACGAGTTACTGATTATACTTATGTATTTATCTGATATTTTTTTAAAGTATTAATAGTTGTATTGTGAAATAATTCAAATCCTAATTTAAGCTTGCAATCTTGGATTTGACAAAACACTTGAACATCAGCATCAAACGTTGAGGCAATTTGGTAAAAGAAATGTGGTAGCACAGCGGTAAATTAGATTCATAACTTCAGAAATACAGAACAGCTCATACATTTTACTAAGAAGTGTTCTTACTTTAACCAGCTAGGTTAGGCTGTATGACTTCATAATAAAATAGCTCTGTCTCCAGGCAGATCTCCTTTAACTCGTCTTACATTTTTGTTTGATAAATAATATTTCTTACACATTTTAATCATTGTATTTTTTTAAATACTATATACGGTCTCCGCGCATCGCTTGGACCGCCGCGGTATGTAAACGCAACGGATCGATCTCACATTAAATGTATTTTGGGACGTAAGATTAATATTTTTTGGCACACACTCAAGTTTCTTTACGCTGAGTGAGGCGGCCTCGTTTGTACGGGATTATAATTTTTCTAATGGAATGTATGGATAATATCTTTATTCGATAACGTTTTATAAAAATAAGAGAGGATTTTAGCAAATACCTACTTACTAACTCGATTTAGCGTCCGTTCAGCGTGAAAATCGAAAAGTATTATTACATTTTAAACTCTTATCTTCTCTTATCTTATCTTAAGATTATCTACAACAAAATTTAAGTAAAAGACAACGTTACAATTGCCGTTAATAAGGTAAGTACGTTTTATTATGCGCAATTATGTTCAAAATTTAGAAGAAAAATTAATTTTTACGAAATTAATTATTTGCTTATTATGTTGCTACCCACATGACATGCGAAAATAAAATCGTTCTAAGAGAAGAGAAGAGAGAAGATTTTTTGTAAACTACAATTTTACTTGGACAAGCACTAAAATTAAGACGTGAACTCCTGATCATAAAAAAAGCTAGACACGAGACATTTTGTATTCCCTGACAGTGTACACATTGCTGTTAAACATTCAGACATAGTTTTTTCCTACAGAAACAATGTATTACACTTTGACGTTTACGTTCATGTGTTTTATAGGCCAATAAATGTAAAAGCTTATGTAATAAATGTGTAAGCTTTTAAGTTTAAGAATCAAACGGGCTTTACTGTTGTCTCATGGTGCTAAATCGTATTAAAAAATGTATTATTACCTGTAAAGTTTAAATGGCTTATGCAATAGAATAAAACCACAGCGAAAAATAGTTACCAGAAAAAAACTCCTTGGTATAAAGGAGATAAAATGTCTAAAATACTTTTTAAAGAACAGAAAACTGCACATTATATTTCAGTTGAATTATTACTTTTTGCTCCTGTAATATTTTTTAGCTTTTATTCATGCTCAGCTCCCGGTCAATTAAATTAATGGAGTAATTAATCAACATCATTTTATAAGTAAAATAGACTGAATGTGGGCTTTATATTTAAATCTAACCAACCAATTTTCAATATAATTCAGCAATTTTAATACCATCGCATTCCCATTGTGTACCAACGTATAGGCTCTTGGGAAATCCAATATAAAATGCAATCCGACTTTCTCCTTTACCTCTAGATTGTCTTTGATGCCAACGCTCTCTATGGACTCGGGATAATAGGGATTTTAAAAGTTCGCTTTTGTCTTATACGAGAGTTGGTATTTAATTTAAGCAGCGTGCAACCATTTTTATTAGAAAGGTAGTATTTTTATTTAAAATTATTTATAATGCGTTTTATAACAATATTATTTATGGCTACAATATTATTTATTACGGTTAAGTTTATTGAAGTTGCCTTGATAATTATTTTATTTAATATAATTTGTATGCGTTAGGCACTCACACGTTCTTCTCGAATCATAATTAACACCTCCATTATTCAAATCGATCCATCAAGTAAAAATACTTACTTCAGATCATTAACTAAGGTTTAATCTCATGTACAGTGAACTATTGTTGAAAACTGACCTTTTATTATAAAGGAAGTTAAATATAATGCTGCCGGGTGAATACTAAAGAGTTGTTATTTAAAAAAAAACAAAATTAGAAAAATATTTTTAATAGAGATTAATAATCGCTAAACACTCTAGCTCCCGAACTATCGCACCGCTTCAATAAATGATACGAATCGTCAAGAACGTGCGATTGTTCAGTACCCTTACTATGATTTACAATTACCATACTTGCTAGCGAGTTGAATGCTCTTTCCCTCATACTCTACAAGAATACTGCGAGGTCTGTGAAAGACAGCGCATTCGACTCATGGTACGAGTATTGGCTATATAAAAACTATAAGGGTGCGTTATATTAGTTACTATTCGTCTTTTGATTTGAACGTTTGTATCTATACAAATTTAACTCTTTCGTGAGTGACTGATTGACTAAGAAAGCCTAACCTGATCGCTGGACGTAGTTAAAATTTGAAGGGAATATTCCTCAAGCACTAGGAAAGGATTTTACAAAAATCGATCCCTAACAGAAAGAAATAGGGTAAAGACACCAGTGGTCAGCCAGAGACCTGTAGTCGACCTCTGCCTATATTTTGTATAAGTGGGAAGAGTACGAAAGATATATTTCCCACTCTTCGCACTCATATAAGGTCGACTACTGGTCTCTGGCTGACCACTGGCGACTTTACCCTAGTAAAGGAGTAGAGTGGGACGGGGAAACTATTACTACGCGTACGAGTTTGCAGACGTCCTGGGTCTATTATGCTGAGTAAAACTATACACCCTTTGACATGTTATCGTATAGTCAACGTTACAATAGCTCTTGATACTTGACGGTAATGGCGGCCGAGTTAAGTCAAAGGCAATATGCTTTTATCCAGTAGATCAGAGGCCCTGTCATTATTTATATTATAAAATAAACCATGTAATTTGCTTTTGTTTTATTATGAAAGTATCATTACTAAAGTTCATTGCCCTTTACGTCCGACAAAAGCCAATAATACCCTATTTCCTAATACTTTTATCAGAACTATTTAGGGTTGCCCTTCCCGCGGGGTTCGAACTAATTGGCGGAACGAAAATATTCGAGACAAGAACTTCAGAGCCTTTATTCTTTGACGAAAACTATTATTTGGCTATTTTGATGTCGGGATTTATAAAGGGAAAGTTTACGGCTTCTATTTTGTTATTAGCTAGCATACATTCAATGTGGATGAATAGATGTTGGATGTACGCGAGAATTTAGAAGTGAGGGTAATAGTCGCTGCAATACATATAACGAATTGTTAAATAAGATAATAGTTAAGTACAGAAATGTTTTTGAAAAAAAAAAGTGAATTCAGATTATACAAAGACGAGAGAGTTTTTGAAAAATAAACATAGCTAAATATTTAAACTGTTATATCTGTACTTCCCGTGTAAGTTTCCGAAATGATAAATAAATAAAAGTAAACCAAAATCTACACACTCCTTACAAACCAAACAAATTATTACTATTTGTAATAACTTCCATACAAATTGTGAACAAACATGAAAGCGTAACGATGTTTGCGACTCCTTCTAAGGACAGTAATGGCCGACACCTCAGCATGAATGCCCACGGTGCACACATTGGGTCAAATATTCGTATAAATAAAGCCAACGGGCGCTGAACTCTTAGGTCAAATGTTTGGCCAACACTCCACTAAATCATTGTTACTTGTTGACTTGGTTAAGTATGGGCAGTATTTGGAATGAGTATCCTTTTTTTAATGACCTTATGTGGAGTTGCTTTGAATAACCAATTTGTACACTTTTAATGAAAGAAAAAAAGTCCTGTTGTTAAGTGAAACGTCACAGATAGGCACGTAGGAGATATCAGGATCATGTAAATATACGTATTTTTTAGTTCGAATTAACCGCATAATTTATAAAACAGCTCCCGTGCTATCTTGTGTGACATGAAAGTAGGTACCTATAACCTAATTGTATATAACTGAACAGAATAGGGATGTAACGTACTTTATAAACAGCAAAATACATATTTCTTACCTCCTTACGATTCCCAATCATCGGAACTAGTACTTAGATTGAAAATATTATTTTATTGTTACTTTACCTTTCACTCGAACCCCTTTTTTTTAATCGCTTACATAAAGCACCCGTCCCTTTCGCACGTAGCTCGTTAAAGGGAGAAATGCTTTACGTGCTTGTTAAAAGTAGGCTTTCCTCCTCCTACGAATTTATCTCGATACCTGTAACAAATAAAAAATATTTGCTATAAAAAACAGTCCCGGGTTTTTTATTCTTTATTATTATTATTATTATTTTAAGTGTATTTTTTAATAAACATATAATATAAGTTCAAGCCCTAGTTGCCATTTTCAAACAAATAAGTTTATCTTTTTTCAGTACGTTAACTAATTGGTGTGGTAAGAAAAGTGATGTCCTTACGGTGAGTAAAAAAAATCGAGAGGAAAGCTGCACATTCTGGTAACAGAGTAAAAGGGGCAATTGAACAAAATTTCCTAAGGTAACAGTGTAATAGACAGATTGGTATTTTAAAACTATATTAAAAAAGCATATTATTAAAAATACAGTCTCTACATGTCTCTGCCTACATTCCTACCGAGCGTTACCTTAGCCGGGATTTTCTTTTATGTTACCGGATGAAGCGACCGGAATAGTTCCCTTTAACCTGAGTACCGGTTCACACTTGACCCTTTCCGGATTAAATTCAATGAAGATAATGGACTCATCCGTAATGGGTAGTAATTTGGCCCGACCCATTTTTTGCACGCAACCTACTTTTGATAAGCTTGTATTTCAGATACAATTTCATGTTTTAGATTCTTAAATTTATACGGTAGCTTATTCATAAATAATTCATATCCAAAGAGAATAAATATAAAATTCGTGTAAAACTCAACTTTTATATTCGGCATTGCTGGAACAGTCTTATAGCCACGTTTTCGTTTTAGCTACGTTTTTCCTACCCTCCTTTACTAGGAAGTACAGGGAAGAAAGAGATGGTGCTATCGCCATAAACGACTGTCGTAAATCGTAATTATTATTCACAAAATTACAAAAAAAATGAAGTTGGAATCATTCTTCAATAAATAAGAATTCAAGAAATATCTTCATTATGTGAATTTCCATTTTGTTACCAATATAACCAATTTGTGTTTTCGTAACTAAACGGGTAACCGTTAGCAACTTGTTGGAGAAATTTCTGTATCTACCAGCCCAGAAACATAATAAAAAAGTCGGTTTAATAACATTTAAATTTGCCAAAAAAAAGACCCTACGAAATGCTAGCGAATAGATGATTCAGAAAATAAACCATATCTACGTACTTAGGGAGGAGAATATAAATCATAGCTAATTTATTTGCTAAGAGTTATCATCGGTAACGAAAGAGGAAACGACGAAGGGGTTTACCCTTATTTACATAACGTTCATTTTATGTGTAATCAAACAATTTACCTATTAAACAAATGCAATAGCTATTTCCACGTTCAGGCTTCGTGACAGTATTGCTGCATTAAAAACGCTTAAATTATTCGTTTCCGACCATCTGCTGCCAATCATAATTAATTTGCCTTAACTACTCCTACCGCTTGGTTTTGATTAAATATTTTAAATATATAACATCCTCGTTTTTGTTTATAGTAAAAATATACATCTATGATATCAAAATAAAATTGTTTAATTTTTTTTTGGTTTAAAATGTACAATGTACCGAAAAAAAAACCATTTAAAGTTCCAAAAATATATACACACAACCCTATGGCCCTATTCTTAGGAGAAGGTGACGTTTTAAATGTCACATCAATCAAGTTTCAGTAACGTGGTGTGTCATCGCAATAAAGCAGGTACCACAAAAATGTATTTTTCTAACTGTAATGTACACTGTACCTAGATGACAAATATTAATTATCTATAGGAATGACTTTCCATGATTCGAATACAATTCTACTTTTTATTTCAAATTGAAAATTGTGTGAAGTCCCTAAACCAGACGATGCGTTAGTTTTTTGCGTTAAAATGTGGACTTGTAAAGAATTTTCAATTAAAATAAATCACGTTGGACAGAAAAACCTTCAAATATTAGTTTCACAACTTCGAATAACAAATGACAATGCTTACCAAAGTTCCGAAACTTCCCAGCTCCCCCGAATGACGTCATCGACGAATAGCCATCGCAAACCAAATGAACCGAGGAATGGATTCTAGCAATTCCATCCATCCGCGAAAGTTATTTCAACCAAAAACCCATACACGATAGAATGCAGTTTAAGTGAAAAGCGATTCACACAACGAATAATATAAATAAGAAATACTTAAAAACTTTACAAAAATTTACATTGATTCTAAACAGTGTTTAAAACCCAAGATGGAACAGCCCTAGTTGCGCTTTCCATAGACACAGTTTTAAACGAAGCAAGCTCCGCGAACGCTTGCTGTCACGTGCACACTGAACGTTTACAAGGAATGTCACTTCTTTTAAACCCACAAGGGGTTGCGCGCGCACGTAATAAAACAAATGCTAGCTGGCCCCATAAACCGTCCTCATTAGGGGAGGACCACACCTTTATAGCGGCGGATCATCTGTTTATTTTAGTTTAAGGCCGTCTTTATCGGTTGTTCTGACTTATTGGGGTCGGGCTAATACTTGATGGCGATTATGGGGTCTAATAGAGTTATATGGGGGCGCGCCCTTTACGCAAATGGCGGGAAAATGGAGCTTTTGTTTATTGGTGGGTGGAGCGCTGATTTATCAAGTCTGGAGGAATTGCGTAAGGCAGGTGGGACGGTTTATAGGCTAGGCCTTAACAGTGATGTCTTAAAATAAATCTTATAAACCACTTCTCTAACCCGACCAACAATTTCAGGCCATTGTTACACATACGGTTAACTTTATGGTATTCTTTTTTGCACTTTAATACTCGAAGGTAAGTTTTAATGTTTACTGAAAGTAAAGCAATTTTTATTTATTGCATTATTGTTAGTGAAATTCTGTGGTAGAATAAATCGTAAACTCGGGCGTTATTTCTGCCGTGTGGCAACCCCTTTAATATTTAAAAAGGCAACACGCGCAGTATCGGGAAGGGGAATTTAGAAAATACATCGTACGAATGTTTGATAAAATGATAAATTGCGTTTTGATGAATCCATTCAAAAGGGCTTAAAATAGAATGCTTGTAAAATTTAGCATTTTTTGTCATAAAACAAAAACATTCATTGAATGACCTAAATTAAATTGTCAGAACAAAATATCGTCTTTGATATTATTAGACCTTTAGGTTTCACTTATTAATAGACTTAATTTTGACAAAAAATTAACTACCTACTAAAATATAACAGTTGTTAAAATTAATAAAATTATTTATGCCCTTAATATTGCTACAAATTCGTACCTTTCATGTATCGCTCTCAAACTATAAAAACAAAGCTTTCAACTGCCAACGGTTCTCTGTGGAAACTATAAATAAATTTGAATATCAATAGCGTTTAAAAACGTTGCTAAAACATTTCCATTCAATCGACAGTTGAAATTGAAAACCGCTAGAAACAATAAACTGTTATAATGTTACATTGCAATAAAGATGAACTGATCTTATCTAATTGGGTACAGAAAAATGTACATAATACCAGCCATTGGGATAAAGATCCATTGCGCAGGAAATAAAATAGATTTTCCTTTGTTTTTGTGACTAACAAGCGAATTTGAAAGTTGGCTCTAGGATATCCATAATAGGCTCATATTCCATTGATAAATTTCGTTGTATGGTGGGCCTGTAGAGGAGAAATATTTCACACTCTACAAAATGGTCAAAAAAATAATAAATTGTAGAACGTTTGCTCTCGCTCCTTGATGGTTTCGTATGTTGTATATAAAATTAGGTATTTAATTATTATTAAAATATAAAATTTCAAACTAATTATAAAGTCGCACTAAAATAGTTATATTTCCCTAAATAGTCCCTAATTAGTCATATTCATAAACCAACAAACACGTTCTTAACTTCCGTTCGAGATTGCTAGACAACGAACGCTATTGACTTTTCAAAATTAACGTTCGAAAGTTGTTCCAAATTTGAACTAATTGTGTTAACACCTCATTAGTCCTTATTATTTCCACACGAACACAAAACATTCAACTTTGAACTCTACCATTACAACTACAAAGCCTTTGAATATTGACACAAATTTATTTCAATTAACGCTTTTCGCTTCTATCTACACTGCCGCTATTCGAATTTGGCATGTAACCTCCATACTAATAAGGTTCCATTTAAATATTGTTCTATCAATTAGACCGCTACCGCTTTTCTCTTGCGCCGCTCATGATTATTAGTTCGATTATATCGATGACTCACATTCTACAGTAGCGTGTTTCCATTGTCATACGATACGGCACTTTAATGTATGTCTAGACTAAATGACGTAACGAGTATTATATTACTGGCTTTAATTTTAAATGTGCTTTGTATTTCAATGGGCGAAAATTTTGATTTTCTGTTTTACTACAATGGCCTTTTGATTAAATAATTTTAATATCAATAACAAGTGTGTGTGGAGTTCAAAGTTTAAAGTCTATTTTGAACTGGTTCCTGTTGAGGTAGACTAAAATCTTATGCAAAAAATGGGACCCCTTTAAATACATTTTTAGCATGTTAGGTATATACTCGTACACACATAGAGTGTTAAACATATTCTCCATCTTATGGCATTGGGGTGAAAAGACAAAATTCTTTTAAAATTCCCGGTACTTGCACAGGGTGATTGTTTATTCGATACATTCCTTTTAGGGGGGCACTGTAAAGCTCATTCGCAGCTACCTTGACCAAAAAATACTGAACTGAAAACAAAATCTAAGCTGAAGTTACTAGAGAAAAATGCTACACACATGTATTTACTTAGGTACTTTATAATTTGCAAATTCATTAACTTGGGTGCGCTTCAATCAGTCTAAAAACCAATTGTATAATTTCATCTGGCATACGATCGATTAACATAACACTCATTTAGTATAACTATCATTTTCTTGTTATAATTAAGGAAATTTCTCCTAACTAGGTTAGGTTAGGTTAGAAATGTGACCACATTAATAGTAATGAAAGCCGTCAGAAACATTTTTTTTTAATTTATGAACATTACATCTTTTAACATTATGCATTTGGTTTTATGCATCGTGATTATTATATCGTTGGTTTATTATAGAGACCGCAATCATACAATTTGTGTTAAGTAAATTGAAAATTAGGTCATTTGTTTTCATACTAAAAATTACACAGCCCATTAACTTTTACCATGTTTTAAATACCTCATTATAAAGAAAGTTATTTCAGCAATATTAAAGTTTTCTACAAATCATGAGACAGACCACTACGCGACTCTTTTAGCTACAAATTAACTACCTGCGCCCCCTAAAAGGAATGAATCAAAAAAATCTCCCTGTAAAGCATTACGAACTCGCAACACTTCCAAATTAACACATGTTTTAGAGCAGCCATTTTCGTTTAATTAGAGCCTTAACTACTTTTTTTGAAACTGGCCTTGCGTCGTTCTGACAATGACTCGATTGGCTGAAATAGGCGCGGCCTGTCATTGGCCGCTTTAGGACTTCCGTGTTGCGAAATGTGATGTCATTCGCTGAAATTATACGTCATGAATTTATTTGTATTTAAATCCTGAATACGCATTAGTTTAAACAAGCATTGTGCGTTGTGAATGCACTGAAATTGGTTAGATTGTATCGTTTGTAATTGTTTTATGTGAACTGACATTGATTATTTAGTCCTAATTTAAGTAAGTACGTAAGGAAAACATTTATACAAAACAATAACACAGGCAAAAAAGAAAGAGATGTTAGTTACAAGAGTGTAAATTGAAGGATGACTTGCGTACAAAGTGTTGACATCGTTTTTAGGGTTCCGTAGCCAAATGGCAAATAACGGAACCCTTATAGATTCGTCATGTCTGTCCGTCCGTCTGTCCGTCCGTATGTCACAGCCACTTTATTCCGTAACTATAAGAGCTATACTATGGAAACTTTGTAAGTAGATGTATTCGGTGAACCGCATTAAGATTTTCATACAAAAATAGAAAAAAAACAATAAATTTTTGGGGTTCCCCATACATAGAACTGAAACTCAATTTTTTTTTTCATCAAACCCTTACGTGTGGTGTATCTATGGATAGGTCTTCAAAAATTATATTGAGGTTTCTTTTATATTTTTTTTCTAAACTGAATAGTTTGCGCGAGAGACGCTTCCAAAGTGGAAAAATGTGTGTCCCCCCCCCCCCCCCCGTAACTTCTAAAATAAGGGAATGATAAATGTAAAAATCATATATGATGTACATTACCATGCAAACTTCCACCGAAAATTGGTTTGAACGAGATCTAATAATTTGTTTTTTTTTTAATACGTTATAAATCGTAAACCGCATTTTACCTTTCATTCAATCAACTCCAATATAATAAAGAATAAAGAAAAACATTTATTTAGATGTATAGTGGTACGGAACCCTACGTGCGCGAGTCCGACTCGCACTTGGCCGGTTTTTTTTTACTAAAGTTGTAATTATTCATGAGTGATTTCTATAAAGTATTTTTAGTACGGTATGAAATAAAACAAAGCCTTAATTAGTGAACGTGTAACAAACAATAGCTACCTATAAGAGTAACCCATCAAAGGGAATGCAAATTAACCGGTTATTAACAGGGTTTGAAAGGATAATTATCAATGATAATTATCGTAATAATTGTCATGATAATAACAGATGGATATTTATCAATTGATAACAACAAAAAAACGGCTTGTAAAAGAGAACAGAATGTTGAAAAAAATATGTATTTACACTTATGTTTTGTTAGAATTTGTTATGAAGCAAATAACTAATGAATTTCTAACAAATAACTAATAATCTGATAATTATCTGATAATTATCCGATACTTATCAAGAAGTGTAATTATCTTGATAATTTCAAACCCTGGTTGTTAAACATTTTTGTATGAAAATAACCGGTTCAAACCACTTATAACCGGTTATTTGCATTCCTTCATAGAATTTCACTTCATCGATTGTATCGTTTCATCTAATTTCATGTCATCGAACGCTATTTTCCGCTGAAACCATGTCGTTTTCAGGATATCTAAAACATTAATTACAAAGTTATACCTAACAAAAAACAAAAAAACACAAATTATACTTTAAGTTGGTGATAGTGTGATGTAAGCAAATTTTTTTTTACAAGACATACTCATGCCGCGAGAAACTCCTTTACATGAAATGAAAATACGCATAATGATAGGTTCGTTGAAAGGTAATTCTATATAAAATAATAGGTACTTCTAAAAAACTTTACTTACATAATTTAATCTTGTTTGTGTGTTTGTTGGCTTAACGGTTCATATCATCAACCGTGTGAAATTTGGTATACAAAGAGAGATATTTTTCTAATCGAAAATGTAGCAGTTTCCGTGGGCATAGCGACAAAGAACCTCAAGGCCATAAGGCGACAAGGAACGTTAAGTCATTTAAAACACTATATTTGTTAAACAAACCAAAATACATTTATAAAGCTTTGCCTCATTAAAAAAAACTAAAAGCTCAAGCTATTATTTTCTTTTTACAAAGTAAGCCCGTAATAATATTATAATTCATTTCGAGAAGTTATTCATGCGGCTCGCCTCAAAGAAATTAGAATAAGCTTCAAGCTCAAAGTTACTTGAGCTTTTTCTAGACGCGGATTGCACTTTGCGTTATTAAAGTTTAAATCAAAGGTAAGTTTTTTGTTGAAATGTTATTTTAAAACGCTTTGGACGGTTGTTAAAAAGGGTTAGACGGTTAAACAGCTTAAATACTTATTATTCTTTTATTTTACTAAGTTTTATATAAAATTAAGATATTATTTTGTAAAAAGTATAAAATAATAAAACAAAAGAAACAGGTTTAACTTTGCAAGGTCCATATTTAATTAAGGGGCGGGGTCAGATCATCTAATTTTTATGATCATTACAAAAAAAAAAACTAAAGTTGTTCTACCCACCTTGTATCTTACCATTTTTGTCATGATTAAATAGTTTATTTACTAAAAATCTTCATTACTTAAACAGTTAAACACTATGCTTACCAAAGCTTGCGTTGACAAAGTAATCACACATAGACTCCTTTCCATACAAAATTCATTTAATATCAAATACATCACTGAACGTGCTAATGTAATGATATAAAAAAAAGTAATAAAATGATAACGGTTCGTTATTAAATGGCAATATAATGGAAACAGTACAGTAATCGAAATTATACCGCAGCCGAAAATATACTGGAGTGGGTATGTTCGCGTCACGGCTACGTCTCCTTTCGTTGCGATGCGAGTTGAATATTATTATTTTACTTATGGAAACGTTATAATGAAAACCTTGTGCAGGGTCCGTTCGGATCGCTACCACCATCTTATCCATTAACCTACCGCCAAACAGCAGTGTTCGCATTGTTGTGTTCCGGTTTGGGGATAAGACAGCCGGTGTAATGACGAGCATAGAGGCATTCCATCCTAGTCCTCATGGTTGGCAACGCATTTGCAGTGTTTGGCATTCTTGTGAACGCGAATGTCTATAGGTCACAGTTTCCACTAACCATCAGGTGGCCTGTGTACTTGTTTGCCTTTAGAAAGCCATGAAAAAAAACGTAATTAAATTACGGTTTAAAGTACTATCTTTTTTATATGCCATATTTTGTAATAAGTTATTCATAAACATAAGATTTTTAATCGTATAATCATCTACGTAATATTTCAAACGAATATGGCGTTAACGCATGTTGTCACCACCTAAACAAAACAAAGACGCAATGTTCTCTTGCCTAAACCATTATAACACGGCAAAGTCATAAATCAACGAACAAATCCCCCCTTACAAATTATGCAAAGAATCACTGTAGAAAAGTCAAATGTCAACTGGCACAGATGTTCGGCGTCACTAAAATGTCATCACTCGTATAATAGGCGCCTGTCGAACAAAGGAGCCGGGGTTCTATTCCCCAAGAGACGTAATATGCTAAAATAGAACGTAATGGCTTTGGGTGTTGCGTGAGTCATTCTTATTATAGCTACTTCAATTTAAGTAATAAAGTAAGATACTTCTTTTTAATACATGAAATTTGTATTACATTGTTTTTTAATGCTATCTACGGCAAGCAGTTCAGCGCAACGTTGTCGTTGTGCCTTCTATACTGGCGCGTATAGGGCAAGAACACGAGCTAGTTGACGTAGATAACGTCGATAAACTTACTATTTAGAGTGCTGCATTTGACAACACTCCAAATGTTGTATGAAACAAAGTCATCATCATGTCAGCCGAAAGACGTCCACTGCTGGACATAGGCCTCCCCCAAGGCTTTCCACTCAGACCGGTCTTGTGCTTTTCGCATCCACCGCGGTCCCGCGATCCTGACGAGGTCGTCACTCCATCTTGTTGGAGGCCTACCTACAGCTCGTCTTCCGGTCCGCGGACGCCACTCCAGAACCTTCTGACCCCATCGGCCATCAGTCCTGCGGGCAATGTGCCCCGCCCACTGCCACTTCAGTTTAGCTATTCTTAGGGCTATGTCGGTAACCTTAGTTCTACTGCGGATATCATCATTTCTGATTCTATTACGCAGAGAAACCCAATGGAGAAACAAAGTAACAATAAAAAAAATATGAACTCAAAAATATGTTACAACGGCCTTACTTATCATTAACTAGCGACCCGCCCTTGCTTCGCTTCAGTGTATGTTTTCTGTAAAACGTTCCTCTTGAACCACTACCTGTTGATGAAAACCGATTAAAAGATCTTAGCATACTTTGTTTTATACTATGAAAATATACGATTCGTTCGATAAGAACATGAAAAAAAAAGCTTTTTTTATCTTACATTTTTAACACTGACCAATCGAATCTTCCGTAGCGGAATTATACCAAGGAATTGCTATGCAAATGGATGGTATGAATCTTTATTACAACGCTCGCATTATACCAATATCTGCGTGAGATATGAGCACAATCGTATTTTATCGCGTTATTTTTATTATAAAATGTTTTTACATAGTTTCATATTTATAGGTTTGTTTTGTATAGTATCAGGAAAATCATTATCGCGTAAGTAACAAATGCAATAAGGTCAAATAAAAACAACTTTATAAGTTAATTTATGCAGTATTACGCCTTATGTGATTTGTTAGTTACTTAATATTCTCCACTATTCCCAAATATACGGGAGCCGAGTTAGTAGTGACCCTGCCTACGAAGCTTGCGGTCCCGGATTCGGGATTTTCGGGATTCGCGATGGGTGCGGCGGGTGATAGGCATTCTCACAGAGCGCGTTGTAAATTCTACTCTATAGACTCGCAACGTCCGACCCGCTCCTGCCCCGCTCCCGCCCGCTGTGTGAATAGGTATCTACTAAGCTGGCATCAGAATCGTTAAATCCAAGTGTCAAATTAAACCGGTACTTTCTGATCTCGGAAACTAACTATTATGTAGTCAAGCAGTCCAAATATAAGACATTTACCAAATGAAATAAGTGTATTTGACTCTTTATTGCAAGCTAAATCGACTTGTATCTATTTTCAATATGGCCACAGAATTACTGTTTGAATTCTCGCACAGTTGGCCTTATCTGTACAATTTAGTACTGTATCACTGTACCGTCTTGTTTGAAATGCTGTGCTAATCTGTCAAAAGATGTTAAAACGACAAGGTCCTAAAGTGTGCAGCTATTCAAAAGGCCGACGGAGTACGAATAATTTATACAAGTTAATTTGACGTATAGCCTTTGAGTCATCAAACGTCTAGTTGACCCCACCGGCCTTTGAAGTGAAATATGACAGTTCTAGACCACCCACTTATTAATTTGACCTATAAATATATTACATTAATCTTCAAACAAACATACAAACTTCATTCAGAACGACGCCATAACACATTCAAAAGATAACGCTCATTTGTACGTTTAAAGGCCCCATTCACTGCAAACAACCCATTCTTTGAGTTGCTTTTACAAACTTACATGTTCAGTTACGCAAGCACACTCTGAACCCTTATTCTTAGCAATTAAGCAACAAAACAGAGCTCGCTTTCAATTTCCGAGCTGAAAACATAAATTTGCAATATACAAACGTAACAACGCTCTCCAAAGAACTATAACCACTCGTATTTACATGATATCACGGTACATTTTAGTCTAGTTTCTCGCCATGGAACAGAAGATTCGAATTTGAAAAAGGAACACGTGCGTTCCGACAGCGGCCCAGTTGCGTTCGGAAACGTATGCAAATCCCTTTGTTGTCTGCAACGCGTTGCGTCAGAGTAACGGGACCTCGATTTCCGAACAGACTTTATGGCTGTGTGTGATTACAGCCCAAGGCTTGGCGGAAGATTAAAAAAAGCAAAGAGTTTGGATCAAGAATGTGTGTAAAGCAAAAAGGTTGAGTAATTTTTGGGTGTTTTAAAATAAAATGAAGCAATCGGTATTTATTTATAATTACAAGAAAATACAATGTTCTTTTTCTATGCCATAGAGAAGTCAAACAAGCACTCAGGCCACCTGATTATAGGTAGACTCTAAAGACTTTCGATGACAATATAAAGACTGTAAATGCGTTGCCAACCCTGTTTGAACTGCTGCACTAATCTATCAAAGGCAATAAAGTGTGAAGCATTTACAAAGCAGGCATTTTATTAATTATGTAGATATCTGTGAAACCGACCTATTTCTAGTAGCTTTGGCTTTGCTACTCGTCCGATTAAAAAAGTTTTAAATTAAAAATCCAACTCAAATGTCAGCTCTCGCTCAGGCAGCTTAGCCAGAAATGTCGAAACTTTAACCGCCTGAAATCTATTCCTCTGTGTGTTCTATATTCAAAACCGACCGAGAGATGGTCGGGGGATTTGAAAACCATAGACACCTGTATTCTGTCCAAGGTTTTTCCACCACTAAGTATACATGATGTTGAACAGTTGCACAAACGTTTACTAAATTTAATGTCACCTTTATCATATACCTTGTCGAATTAAAAAGTGACAGAGGGAGTCCTAATGAGTCCTAAGTGGTAATAAACAGTACCTGGACCAGATTCAAGGACGTCGCCAGCCGATGGTGGCTAGTAGAAGTATAGAGGATAGGAGAGTATGGCGGTACTTGAATGTCAACATGGACAAAAAGTAAAGGCTACATTTATTCGATTCTCTAGAGGGGGGGGGGGGGGGGGGGGTAAGCTAGTAAAAGTACCTGCTAAAAATAGGTCTGATCCACAGATATTATTCTTATATAGACATAGCTATTTGTAACGTCCCGCTATCTTTACATATCGGTTGTGTTTTGCACTCGAAGATTATTGGCACTAAAACTGTAGTAACTATCTGTAGCATAGCATCTAGCATGTTTTATATGTTCTCACGACTGCTTGGGCATACCGAAACGACCTCGAAATAATTTAGATATATATAACTACAAATCGCTTTGATTTCGTTGTTAAATATCTTTTTTTTAAATTGCCTTCAATTTCTAGCACCTTGTCGTATTAACGCCTTTGACAAATTAGTGCAGCAGTTCAAACATAACATTAAAGTGACAAGGCACTAGATTGTGCAGTTATAAAGCCGACCGTACAAATTCTTACACAAAATGTGTACCTAATCAGAAAAGAAGGAAAATTGCTTTAGTAAACGAAGTACGAATAATTTAATATTGTGTAAAAGCCCTTACGCGTGACCTCATAACCTTTGAAGCTCCTAATAATCTTCTTATTACTTAATTTCTAATAGACTCTATTCAATATTTTAACCACTCAGCGGATAATAATCGGACTCCCCGATTTCCACAGGAAAACTCTCTCTGCTTAAAAACGACTCTCGAAGTCGATCGCGATTAGCGGAGCTATATTAAAAGCCTTTTTTTTAACTAACTATATCAAAAGAAAAGTGCCACAGTCACCCAATAAAAATATTGAGCATACTTAGAACCTTGTCATTGTGTCTGCCATTGTTACTGTCATACTTATCATTTGATGTTCAGTTTGAAGTTTATTATGACCTAATGCTTAACATTTTCGTTGGGGTACTACTGTACATGTCCACAAATACACAGATACACACAATTTGTGCATGAACACACACGTATAAAAACGCAAGGTCCGAGAGATTGAGCCTGAATTTTCATGCACACAAACCCTAGTTAAGATTTGGTTGGTTTACCGATTATAAAGTTTTTCACCCGAAAATTGTAAATAGATAAAGGTAGACCTCTCCAAAGTTGAATTGCCTTTGTTTCAAAATTAAGTTCAGAAGTTGTAATAAACTACCTTTTGGCTCTGTGTTCCTTCAGATTACAATTTTGCAAACATTGTATTCAGCAAACTTTCTATATTGTAAATATAACCTAGTATAAACTTAGAGATTTGAATACCTACATTATTTCTTAACTTTCAAAGGCTTATAATTATTATTTTATTATTTAATATTATTTAAACATACTATAACAAGGTGTTGGCATTACGTAAATGAAAATCCATTGCCATATTTTAAAAAACGTTTAGAACAAAGAAAATTTAAATGACGTTCCATTTTATTCTGATTTCAAACAACTGTCACCAGTTTACTCAATCACGCCACGGGACCAAGACAATACGTCAGTGTGCCAAAGACGCGGCAAAATCATCCAATCACTGGCCGAATTTTATAAATGTCAACATTTGTTCCAAGAGATCTTCAAACAAAGAAAAAATAAATCACAACAGCACCAGCTTGCCCTGGCCTGCCGCGCCCCTCGTGCCCATCACCAAATAGTCAAAATACAGGCAGTACAAAGAGTTCTCACGGCTCACCTTAAGATGGTCTACCATGTCCTACATCTGGCGGCTACAAATTTCTTTTTTCAACTAAAAATTACCATACAATTTAAATATAACTCTTAGAGCTTGCGTAATAAAGGCTTTGAAAGTTTTCGGACGAGTTTCTCGGTTGGCGCGTTCAAAATTGCTCTATTTCGTCTGATTGCAACATGGAGTTTCAACAAAGACGTTACCATTTCGGGTATCGTTATGATATTTAATGAGATTAATGTTTTCTTTGATTAACTTTTCTTTGTTTCGGGGTAACCTAATTTAAAAAATCCAAATTCTATACCTGCATAGTAAACTGTTCCTTGAATAACAGACTACCATGTTTCGCACACCCTGGATCGCTAAACCTAGAGACTCAAGACATTTGGAGGGAATGTTCCTTGGTTATCCTAGCAGTACACTTATAAAAGATTTTTAGATAAAGATAAAGAGACATTTATTCGCAACAAAACAAAACCCCATTACATAGATACAAAAATATCAAGACACAGAAAAATTGTTGCGAAACGGTCCCAACTCAGCATTCGCTAGCCGTAAAGCCAGCACTGGTCTTCCGAAATTCTTCGTAAATCGAACCCCAATAGGAAGAAAAATACCGGTAAACTTATTCTAATTAATGATTACAAATTTCATTGTCACTTGTTAAAAGACGCTTAGAATCTGTGAAATCAATTTCCTCCTTAATCTCATTTAACCCTTTTAGGGCTGAAGGTACACATGAACCCTTATAGGGTTCTGATGGGGCAAAGAGGCCATTAAAGGGGCCTCGGGACGGTATTCTCGGGCAGTTCAGTCGTAATCCTAAATTTTCATGACGTTATTTGGAAAACGATAGTGTAGGAAATAGCACAAAGGCTGGTTTGTAACTCACGCGCGCTCTGACTTTGTTGCCCTTTTACTTTGTTAGTTTAATCCTTAGTTCCTTTCTTTTTAGGGTTTCGTACCCGTCGGTCTGTCTGTCTGTCCTAACTTTTTTGAGCCGTAATAGGTAGCGGGTTTATTTTTAGGGTTCCATAGTCAAACTAGGAACCTTTATAGTTTCGCCATGTCCGTCCGTCCGTCCGTCCGCAGCCTAGCTCATAGACAGTTAGTACTAGAAAACTGTAATTTGGCATGAATATACATATTAGTCAAAGCAACAAAGTGGTAAAATAAAAACATCAAACGGCACCAAACGACATTAAATAGAATATTAGTTATGACTTGTTGTTTTTATGTTTGAAGAGCTTAGCGGCTTCGGAACCCTACACTGAGCATGGCCCGACATATTCTTGTCCGGTTTTTTTAATATAAAGACGCGTTTAATATAAATTGAATGAACTGAATCCTAAATTAATTTGAAAGATAAGGTTGATGATTTTAGAGTTAAAATTTGACATTTGCCCAAACAAAATGTGTCAAATTTCAATCCGAAGTAGGTAAGCGTATCTGTTCGCGGTTTGAATATAGGATCCGGCCATAAGAAGTATACGGAAGTCCAGAATGGAGAACTTTCCCTGTCAGTGTCTCATTCGTAAGTAGAGTATATATGAGATAGTAAAAATATTTGGTCACTATCCGACTGGCAAGAAGTCATGGCAGGGCTTCTATTACAGAATACAGAATACAGATCTTTATTGGTATAAGTACATTTTACAAGTCATAATTTTCAATTACAATTAAATTAAATTAAATTAGGTAGGTACAAAAGTAACACATTACGGTGCCGGATCCTTCCGAGTGTGCAAAAACTCGTCAATTGAGTAACATGCCTGTTCCATAAGCAATGATTTAAGCTTGCTCTTAAATATACTATTGCTGGATGAGTTTTTTATATCAGTCGGGAGCAAGTTGTATAGGGTGGGCCCCATGATGCTGAGTGACCTTCGTGACTTAGCCAGCCGGCGGCTCGGAACGATCAGCAGAGGTCGTCTTTTGGACGAACTCAGTTTGTAGTCATGCATGTTGTTTCTTACGTACATACAGGCAGTCAGTACATACATGAATGGTAAGGTGAGGGTTTTATGTGTTTTAAATAGCGTCTGTGCAGGATAGCTTACAGATCTTCCATCGATTATACGCAGAGCGCGTTTCTGTATTCTAAACAGTCTATCGCGGTCAGCAGCTGTGCCGCAAAGATCAACACCCTGCGTGGAAATATCCAGTAAGCTATAGTAAGCTATCATTAAGTTTTCTTTGGATAAACTAGGTGCTAGTCGGGACAATGCGTAACACGCTGAGGCTAACCTATCGCAGGTAGACTCTATATGTGGAGCCCACGTTAAACCAGCTTCAATTTGGAACCCCAGGTATTTTACGGTGTCAACCTGTGGAATCGGTGTGTTGTTGACAATAACATCGAGTTTCACCTTCTTCATATTTTTAAGTTGGAAGTGAACAACATTGGTTTTATCCAGATTCAGTAACATGCCGTTCAACACGGTAAAAGCGTATATATAGCCTTTGGCATGTTATCGTATTGGGGTGCGTCACACGAGATATAACTACATAATAACTATTTTCATGTTACTAACGTTTACGAGATATAATGAACGTTAGCTATAATAACAAAATCAATATTTTTATAAGGAATAACGGTCAAGTCATATAATATTCATTTTATATAATATTTTTAATATAACACTCACAATGACTAATTTCAGTTCGTATAACATACATGACATATAGCGATCATAATACATATTATCTTTTAGTATAAGTGTTACAAGATATAAAATCGTATGATATAAATGTGAGCGAGCGAAGCGAGCGAGCAAGACCTCTCTGGGCAGAACCGACTCGGATAGGTTAGGTTAGAAGGCTCGCTACGCTTCGCTCCCGCCTTAGCCTTCGAGGTTTTTTTTTTTACAAAAAACTATGCAAAACAATTTGATTGTAAAATTAAAAAGGCCACGTAATACTGAAAATAGTTATAGGCGTTTATATTATACCTACGTACATTATATTTTTTGATGTTAGATTTTTTGATTTATATATGTTTTATATCTTAGGTGTCATGTACATTATACACTTTAATTGTTATATCAATTGATATTATATATTAATAACGTTATACTTTATGGAAATAGTTATTTTGACATTATATCTTTCGTTCATTATCTCAAGTGTACGTTATATTAAACATATTTATACAAAGTGAGCGTATATATTGTGACTGTTATATGATAAGTTCTTATATCTCGTATTACTTACCCATCGTATTGTACACGTTTCGATCGCTCTTATGTACTCGACAGTAATGGCGGCCGAGTTAAGACCAATACCATGACACGTCTAAAGCAATATTGTTATACCGAGTAGAATAGAGGGGGATGTACAGTCTAGTTCATAATACATTGTCACTTTAATCGCTCTCGCAATTCATGTGTGGCAATTTAAACATTATATTCAATGGACACGGTACTAAAGTGTACACATATTTATGAACTCGACTGTATGTAGGTATGTATAGGTATAGTTCTTTGCTCCCTTGTAAATGCTGTAAAAATATCGACATTAATTTTTAAAAAACCGGCCAAGTAAGAGTGGTGTTGATAGAATTCTTATAGGTTTTCCTGTAATTTACAGGTAATGAACTATATTTTGTATATATATTCAAAATTTTAGGCTCAGTGGTTTCGGAGTTCAGGGAGATGAATGGTCAATTATCGTCTATTATCATGAATAAAATCAAATCTATTAATTTTCAATAACAACAAAAATATATTTTAAATCCTCATAACGAGCCCTTTCATTTGATATGTGACACAGTAACGTTTGCAATACTTCTTTATATTTCCTAATTTGTCCCCAGAAAATAAACATTATTAAAAAAAAAATGCTTTGCACATCTGTGTTTGGGTCATAGAATTAGACCATCCATCCGACCAAATTTCACCTGATTTGGTCCAGTAGATTAAGAGCAAATTGGCGTGACAGACGGACGGACAGACAGATAGACGCACGAGTGATCCTATAAGGGTTCCGTTTTTTGATTTTTGTACGGAACCATAAAACTTGACTGTGTAGGTACTTTAAACATGTTGAGTAAGAAAAAACATAGTAATCCAACTACGAGTATACGTACACAATAACTGTCCATTCAGTCAGCTGTTGTGAATAATCAAGCATCCATAATACAATGACAATCACTGTGATTGGTCGGGTTGTCTGAGGAGGCGGAACTGTATAACCGATTCCATACAAAGTGCTCATGACGTACCGCCTAGGGCTTTATGACCTTCATATAAGCATCATCAATAGCAAATAAATATCAACTAACAACCTCACACAAATTGACCTAGTCACAAACTCAGCTCTAGACAGACTATGGGAACTAGACAAGGATGAACATATAGAAATACATACATACACAGAAAATATCCAAGACTTTCGCTCATCACAACAATATGCCAAGCGAGAACAAAGGCCACCTAATGGTAAGTGGGACCTTTGCATTCTCAACACTACAATCTTAAGACAGCAAACCTAAGACCACCAATGCATTGCCAACCCTGATACCATGTATACTTTTCATGCCATGAAGAAGACAAACGAGGACACAGACCACGAGATTGCAATTAACTAAATGATAACTGGAACAGATCCCTTTAAGAAATAAGTTCTTATTTGTACAACCCTGCTATATCTTTGATTATTTTACAATTGTTTACTCTTTTGTTCATGAAGGTGTATACATTCATAATAATTATTATAGAACTGTTATTACCATGGCCACGCTTATTATAGAATTGTTTTCACTCTTCGGTTACGCTATAGGTGGTATTTTGATACCATTAACGATATCAATATTAGAAATTTATGGGTCGCGCGTAGAAAAATACAATTTAGACTTCAAATGCATTACTACCTTGAGGACGAACATGGAAAGCCTCTATGCTAGTAATTTTACTAGTTGTCTTATGTGACGTCCAAATATTTCAATTCCTCACATACTAAGGAAACTGACGACGGACAGAAGCTAGGTTGCTCAACATATTTCACGAACCACGTCGGGACAATACAAACGGACTCATACTCGTAACGGGGAAAGCGGGGCATTTCGACCTCTGCATTGTACGCCGCTCATTGTCATGCGGAGTATGTGTAGCTGGCTTTAAATAAAGCCGGGGACTCACGTATTGTACATTACATTGGTAACAAATAAGTTATCAGTTGGTTGGGACACTTGGGACGTGCACTTTTGGTGTGACAATGACTTCATGTTTATAAAATTTTTGCGCACTGGTTAAGGGCTTGATTAATTCGTTCCATTGTTTGATCAATAGTTAACTAAACTAATTGTTAAAATTCCAAATATTTTAGACAGTCACCATGAACTTATTAGAGAAACAAATCCATGCATATCACACGCGCTACGCGAGACAAGAAGCTCCTGTCAAGTCAAAATGTGTTTGAGTATTATCTATATATATAAAACGCAAAGGTGACTGACTGATTGACTGACTGATCTATCAACGCACAGCCCAAACTACTGGACCGATCGGGCTGAAATTTGGCATGCTGATAGCCACTATGATGTAGGCATCCGCTAAGAAAGGAATTCCCGAAATTCTCACGGGAACGGGAATTAGCGGGAAAATCCTTTTGTATGAAAAATCTAAACCGCGTAAGATAGATAATTGAAATTTGGCATGCAGGTACCCTAATGAACGTAAAACTTATTTGCAACGCGATATTGCAAAATTCTCACGGGAACGGGAGTTATTGGGAAAAAACTTTTGTATGTAAAAATCTAAACCGCGTAAGATAGATTATTGAAATTTGGCATGCAGGTACCCTAATGAACGTAAAGCTTACTTGCAACGCGATATTGCAAAATTCCCACGGGAACGGGAGTTATTGGGAAAAAACTTTTGTATGTAAAAATCTAAACCGCGTAAGATAGATGATTGAAATTTGGCATGCAGTTACCCTAATGAACGTACAGCTTACTTGCAACGCGATATTGCAAAATTCCCACGGGAACGGGAGTTATTGGGAAAAAACTTTTGTATGTAAAAATGTAAATCACGTAAGATAGATGTTTTCAATCTAGCATGCATGCATACTAGGGCATGCAATATCGGACGGTTCTCAATTCCGGAATTGATTTTCGAGATTAGCCTTTAATTCCGGAATTCCGGAACTAGTTCCGGAATTGAGGATTCCATTACTTTTTTTGCGATTCTTTCAATTTAGGGCAAAATAAAACAAAAAATTGTAATCAACATTTATGTAATAGTCGTTTTTTCCTTAAACCAAATTAATAATCACAGTAAACATTATTACTCAAACAAAACATATGGTTATTATAATAATTTACAAAAGTGTTAATATTTGGCAAAAGTAATCGACATAATTAAGATTACATATAAATAAATTACACACTAAACATTTAAAAAATTACAACAAAATGGAACAAAATTAAATTAATAGGTAAACTCAGAGTCTTAGCAATAACCAAAAAAACTAATAATCCTAAAACGTTTTTGTTATGCGCATTTGGCAGAACGGGTCAAACCATATTTTGAGCTAAAAAATGTTTGGTTATTATGAATAAGGTATCGATACTCTAAGTTAACATAAAATACACACTTAAAAAATCTCAGAGATCATATGCTTTAAAAAATCAACATTGTAAAAATAAAAGAATAAATGGTTAACATAATTTTGGCAATCGTGTTGCCCGATTTAGGTTGACCGTATCCACTCTTTTTAAATAATTTTCGCAGATCTTGACTTTCACTAAAAAGTCTAAAAGTAACACCATCTAAGGCCGTCATTCTGGACACGATCGTTTCCAAGGATTCATTCCCAGCCGACTTGTAAAAATCTGTCACAAGTTTTCGTTTTTTGCCTTATTATGTCGGCTGGTCATATTCTGTGGACATAGGTGTCGAAGCAGAAATACCTGTAGATGTTCCAGGCGTTTCACTATTCACTTCGAGATTTGTAGGGAAGGCGATATCTGGATGTTTAGAGCGTAGGTGTGTGTGTAAGCCAGCTGTGGCCCCGCCTGCATTTTTGAGTATTTTGTGCACTGAGCCGACTGTCCGTCACTAGCACGCAGATAGTGATTCCATATTTTTAATGTGCTCTTTGAAAATTCCACGTACATCACCTTTTTTCCTGTAGAAGACCTGAAACATAATAGACATTTAATATACCTAACTTGATTTGTAATCTTTTTAGTACGGTTTTTTAAATATGCAATAAACAAAACTTAACATGTCGTTTATACTTTAAAAAACATTCAATAACAAACATGGGTGTTCATGTTAATGGTTTGTTCTTTTCATGTATACAGAGTGTGTGCAATACATTCAATTCAACTTAGATTGACCACAGAAATTGTCAGTTAAGAAATCTTTTAAATGCCATATCATACCTCACGTGCTTTACATACCCCTGGGTGAGCCAGCTCGATTGCTGTGTTTTATGTTAAACAATGTTTTAAATTCTTAGGTTTATTTTGTGCTTGTGTTAGTGAGATTAAATTATGTACCTCACGGGACTAACATAGTCGCCAAGCGACTTAAATACCCTAATTTAGTAAACGAGAATAATTAAAAACATTAAGGTTAGGAAATAATACTTACATTGTTCTTTGATGCCGCACGCATGTCACACACACTTAAAATAAGGAATACTCTCGCAACGGTCACGAAGCCACAAGTCACCACACAACGTTCATCAACAGGTTTGCAATAGGAACTGATTGTATTTATTATTGTTATTTAACAATGTGAGACATACATAGGATTTTAACGGGTTTTTGTCTCGCTCTGACGCTCGGTCGCAAACCCTTAGGGCCATAAAACATTACCTGAACATTACCTGCGGAGCCGAAGGTAACATTGATTGCAATTGAACTAATTTTTGCCGTGGTTATTTCGTAAAATAATAATTTTAAATAAACATCTAATACAATTAAAACTGTATTTGTTCAATTCCGGAATTTCGATATTGAGTGTACCTCAATTCCGGAATTGAAATATCGAAAAAAGCTCCGAAATTCCGGAATTTCGAAATTCCGGAATTCCGGAATTCAAGCCCTAATGCATACCTTAGTAAATATAAAGTTTAGTTATGGCTGTATTTTGAAAAATGAAGTTAGCGGGAAAAAAATGTTGTATAAAAAAATCTAAACTGCATAAGTTAGGTGCTTGAAATTTGACATGCATATACCTTAGTGAATGCAAAGTTAAAAATTCCCCTGGGAACGGGAAGCGAGTTAGAGGCTCCTTATACTATAACCTCATTTAAAAATAATAAAATTAAGCATTTTTTAACCTTTCTCCCACACACAATGATCTCTCTTTTATATCTTCTATTATTTATCTAAATATATAAAAGGAGAAACTGACTGACTGACTGACTGACATATCAACGCACAGCCTAAACGGCTAAACGTAGGCACTTGAAATTTGGAAGGGACGTAGCTTAGGTACCGTAGAGGTGCACTAAGAAAGGAATTCCCGAAATTCCCACGGGAACGGGAATTAGCGGGAAAATCCTTTTGTATGAAAAATCTAAACCGCTTAAGATAGATAATTGAAATTTGGCATGCAGGTACCCTAATAAACGTAAAACTTACTTGCAACGCGATATTGCAAAATTCTCACGGGAACGGGAGTTATTGGGAAAAAACTTTTGTATGTAAAAATCTAAACCGCGTAAGATAGATAATTGAAATTTGGCATGCAGGTACCCTAATGAACGTAAAGCTTACTTGCAACGCGATATTGCAAAATTCTTACGGGAACGGGAGTTATTGGGAAAAAACTTTTGTATGTAAAAATATAAACCGCGTAAGATAGATGATTAAAATTTGGCATGCAGGTACCCTAATGAACGTAAAGCTTACTTGCAACGCGATATTGCAAAATTCCCACGGGAACGGGAGTTATTGGGAAAAAACTTTTGTATGTAAAAATCTAAACCGCGTAAGATAGATGATTGAAATTTGGCATGCAGGTACCCTAATGAACGTAAAGCTTACTTGCAACGCGATATTGCAAAATTCCCACGGGAACGGGAGTTATTGGGAAAAAAACTTTTGTATGTTAAAATCTAAACCGCGTAAGATAGATGATTGAAATTTGGCATGCAGGTACCCTAATAAACGTAAAGCTTACTTGCAACGCGATATTGCAAAATTCCCACGGGAACGGGAGTTATTGGGAAAAAACTTTTGTATGTAAAAATCTAAACCGCGTAAGTTAGATGCTTGAAATTTGACATGCATATACTTTAGTGAATGCAAAGTTAAAAATTCCCCTGGGAACGGGAAGCGAGTTAGAGGCTCCATATAAAATAACCTCATTTAAAAATAATAAAATTAAGCATTTTTTAACCTTTCTCCCACACACACAAAGATCTCTCTTTTATAACACGCCACGCGGACGAAGTCGCGGGCAAAAGCTAGTTAGGTTATATTTCGTACTCCGTTGACAGCTGTCAAATTAGGCTCCTTAAAATAGCGCGACTATAGCGTAATAATGATTGAAGAGTTAATATACTGTGATACTCATGTGTCTGAGCAGGTGTTTGGAAGTCTTAATGCGATAAGATAAGATCATAGGTTCATCAGTTTATAACCGCGACGAAAAAATACCTACAGATAAAAATACTATCATATAACAAAGCATAGCATAAAACAAAGTAGCGCCCGCCGTTCTCTGTGCGTACGCTTAGTTCTTTTAAACGGCGCAACTTTTTTTTTATTTTATTTTTATTCACTTATGCACAACCACAGCTATAAAACAAAACAATAACTTAAAGCTAGATACTAAGAGCTACATGCAACTTAATGCAGTTTTCATCAATAGATAGAGTGATTTAAGAGGAGGTTTTCATGTATTTTGCTTTATAAATCGAAGCAAAGCGAGGGCGGGTCGCTAGTGATTAAACACCATTTCGAGAAACTTGCCGACCCCCATTCAACTGTCAGAGTTTAAAATGTTTTTTTTGACGAATAATTCACGCTAAACATTTTTTTTATGACAGAGAATACAAATGAGTGCTCAGGACTCCTGGGCCTATTTAACTCGTTATTTTTTTAAATTATTTTCTAACATGTAGTATTGTTCTTAACTCCCCCGCTACAGCCCCTGCCCTGGCGGTAGATCTGAGACCATGTTCAAACTGCAATCCTGAGAAGAAAAATGCGTTGCAACCCCTAAGCTAGTAATTTCACCAGTAGTCTTATCCCGACACCGGAGCACAATAATCCGGATACAACTGCAGGTAGTTTGAAAGATGACGGTGGTAGCGCTCCAGACGGGTCCTGCACAAGGTACCATCAGCCCGATGGAACCCTTACGCACCATAGAACTGTGTTACAATGAAGATATGATTCAAGCCTTTTTTTAATTTAACAAAAACGTCTGTTACAAGATTCTAAACTACTTATATTATAGAAAAATAAAATCATCGGCCTTAGGTAGGATTTGAACTTAATCTCCTCTGGCTATTCGAGCTATGCAGGCGCATTACCACTTATGCCACCAAGACCCTACTAATTATCCACGAAATTAGTGATCGCTTGCTTTTTCATACTTGGAGGGTATGCTGACGCCATTTATTGTATAAAATTCTACAATAAAATTCCAAAAAGTATTACTGAACTTACTGACTCTAAATTTAAATCTGTCGTAAAACAAAAACTAATTTCCCGAGCATATTATAAAGTAAACGATTATATCAGGGATGTTTGGTGGCGAGTCGTCCGTCCTGCATGAGTAATCTACGCATAAATTTACCTACGCTTAAAAAAGGTGCACCTACTGTGCAAAAATACTGTGATATTGTAAACTATTTATAATTATTATGTAATGATGTAAACCTTTTTCTTGAAAAAAGTATACCTTGCCGAGTTTCTTACGCCGGTTCTTCTCGGGGCAAAGGTTTTATTTTTCGAACCGGTGGTAATGCTTTTTGACATTCATAGATGCATTATATTATGCCTAAATTGAAGAATAAAGAACTTTGACTTTGAGTTTGACTTTATTGTTGTTTATTAACAAATGCTTAAATAATAGTTATAAAGTCACTCTGACACCGTTCTACGATGGGTCAGTGTTCCATTGGGCTCATAGTACTACCAACACTAAAACTACTATTAGATGCCAAAGGGCATTCATCCACACGTGATTAAATTTACAAACGGCACTAAACCGATTGCTACGTCCGGCGCGACCGGGCGTGGTACAGTCAACCGAATGGATTTCCGGGCCACTGTGGAACCACGTTATAGTGAGATACTCATACTAACCCTAAGAGATTGCACCTTTTTTATATAGCACAAGAGGACGCCCGCTACTCCCGCTATTTGGCGGTAAGTTAAAGGATAAAATGCAGCCTATCTCACAAGCCCTGACAATGGCAGATGTCAAATGACGTTTCAATCAAGTGAATGATGTGAAAACTTGTCAATTTTGCAAGGTATCGAATCGTCGGGTTACTTTTGTATGGGCGATATATACAGTGTGTGGCCCAAAACCGGGGCGAAAAAAGTAAATGGGGATTCTTTAGAACATTTCAATTAACTATCACAAGAATCTAATATTACAAAGTCTATAATTTTGGAGAAAACAGCCTACAAAGTTAAAAATCGTAGGTAATGTATTTCCCGTCGCAATATCATCGCTTGGTTACTTGGTACGCGGTATGTCTGAGTACAGGGTGCCATTGACAACACGCGGTAGATTTAGCGGTGTTTGCATTACATTGAATTTGCGATTAAGTTTGTTAGAAAAAATCCGAAAGTTAAGTTTTGATTTTAATTAGGTACCTTTATAATATAGACCATTATAATGTAACTAGCTTTTGCCCGCGACTTCGTCCGCGTCGCGTGTTATAAAAGAGAGATCTTTGTGTGTGTGGGAGAAAGGTTAAAAAATGCTTAATTTTATTATTTTTAAATGAGGTTATTTTATAAGGAGCCTCTAACTCGCTTCCCGTTCCCTGGGGAATTTTTAACTTTGCATTCACTAAGGTATATGCATGTCAAACTTCAAGCATCTAACTTATGCAGTTTAGATTTTTTCATACAATATTTTTTTCCCGCTAACTTAATTTTTCAAAATACAGCCATAACTAAACTTTATATTTACTAATGTATGCATGCATGCTAGATTGAAAACATTATCTTACGTGATTTAGATTTTTACATACAAAAGTGTTTTCCCAATGACTCCCGTTCCCGTGGGAATTTTGCAATATCGCGTTGCAAGTAAGCTTCACGTTCATTAGGGTATCTGCATGCCAAATATCAATCATCTATCTTACGCGGTTTAGATTTTTCATTCAAAAGGATTTTCCCGCTAATTCCCGTTCCCGTTGGAATTTCGAGAATTCCTTTCTTAGTACACCTGTAAGGTACCTAAGCTACATCCCTTCCAAATTTCAAGTGCCTACGTTTAGCCGTTTAGGCTGTGCGTTGATATGTCAGTCAGTCAGTCAGTCAGTTTCTCCTTTTATATATTTAGATAAAAAAAGATAATAGAAGATATAAAAGAGAGATCTTTGTGTGTGGGAGAAAGGTTAAAAAATGCTTAATTTTAGTATTTTTAAATGAGGTTATAGTATAAGGACCCTCTAACTCGCTTCCCGTTCCCAGGGGAATTTTTAACTTTGCATTCACTAAGGTATATTGCATGTCAAATTTCAAGCATCTAACTTATGCAGTTTAGATTTTTTCATACCACATTTTTTTCCCTCTAGCAAAATTTTTCAAAATACAGCCATAACTAAACTTTATATTTACTAAGGTATGCATAAGGTATGCATGCATGCTAGATTCTATCTTACGCGGTTTAGATTTTTCATACAAAAGGATTTTCCCGCTAATTCCCGTTCCCGTGGGCATTTCGGGAATTCCTTTCTTAGTGCACCTCTACGGTACCTAAGCTACGTCCCTTCCAAATTTCAAGTGCCTACGTTTAGCCGTTTAGGCTGTGCGTTGATATGTCAGTCAGTCAGTCGGTCAGTTTCTCCTTTTATATATTTAGAAAAAAAAAAGATAATAGAAGATATAAAAGAGAGATCTTTGTGTGTGGGAGAAAGGTTAAAAAATGCTTAATTTTATTATTTTTAAATGAGGTTATAGTATAAGGAGCCTCTAACTCGCTTCCCGTTCCCAGGGGAATTTTTAACTTTGCATTCACTTAGGTATATGCACGTCAAATTTCAAGCACCTAACTTATGCAGTTTAGATTTTTACTACAACATTTTTTTCCCGCTAACTTCATTTTTCAAAATACAGCCATAACTAAACTTTATATTTACTAAGGTATGCATGCATGCTAAATTGAAAACATCTATCTTACGTGATTTAGATTTTTACATACAAAAGTTTTTTCCCAATAACTCCCGTTCCCGTTGGAATTTTGCAATATCGCGTTGCAAGTAAGCTTTACGTTCATTAGGGTACCTGCATGCCAAATTTCAATCATCTATCTTACGCGGTTTAGATTTTTACATACAAAAGTTTTTTCCCAATAACTCCCGTTTCCGTGGGAATTTTGCAATATCGCGTTGCAAGTAAGCTTTACGTTTATTAGGGTACCTGCATGCCAAATTTCAATCATCTATCTTACGCGGTTTAGATTTTTACATACAAAAGTTTTTTCCCAATAACTCCCGTTTCCGTGAGAATTTTGCAATATCGCGTTGCAAGTAAGCTTTACGTTTATTAAGGTACCTGCATGCCAAATTTCAATCATCTATCTTACGCGGTTTAGATTTTTACATACAAAAGTTTTTTCCCAATAACTCCCGTTCCCGTGGGAATTTTGCAATATCGCGTTGCAAGTAAGCTTTACGTTCATTAGGGTACCTGCATGCCAAATTTCAATTATCTATCTTACGCGGTTTAGATTTTTCATACAAAAGGATTTTCCCGCTAATTCCCGTTCCCGTGGGAATTTCGGGAATTCCTTTCTTAGTGCACCTCTACGGTACCTAAGCTACGTCCCTTCCAAATTTCAAGTGCCTACGTTTAGCCGTTTAGGCTGTGCGTTGATATGTCAGTCAGTCAGTCAGTCAGTTTCTCCTTTTATATATTTAGATTACCGGTGATCTATAGAGCCCATGTTTTTAATATTATCCCCGGTTTTGGGCCACACACTGTATACCTAGTTTGGCAAAATGTATCGTTTCCCAACCGTTTCATTTGGCAACCCGCATCTTTGTAAAAACTAACCTAACCTAATTTATAGGGTTCTACACGATGGAACTAAAATAAATCCTGATATATTTACCAGAAAAAAAATGGGGTTGGCGAATGAAACGGTTGGGAAACAATACATTTTGCCAAACATATTTCGGCCAAAAGGTAGGATACCCGAATCCCACCTCAGCACCATCACTTGTCATTCTCACTGTCAGAATGGTGAAACAGAGATGGTAGCGATCCGGACGGAGCTTGCACAAGACCTACAACCACTAAGCTTAAGTCCGTTATTTTATCAATTTTATACCGTATCTAAGCGAGTGATCTAACGCTGTGATGTCAGAGTAAACACTATAGTGTGTAACAACGCGGTATCTATCAAATTCCTGTGGATTTACAGCCCGGATTATGGCTTTACCTTGTTCTAGTCTTGTGTGGCGTAACTTTGGGTACATTGGCTGGGTAATAAAAAATCCTAAAACACAGAAGAGTTAAGCTTTAATTTCACCTCTAGGGTGTGTTTTTTATACCTTTTTTATAAAAATGTATTTTATTTAATTATAATTACTTTATGAGTAATAAGTTAGTCAATACTTGTAAGTTAGTAATCATTTTTGAAACAAAATGCCTACTATTAGGAAAAATATATCATTATATCTACTAATCTAACAGAAAAAGTATTGTAAGCTAGAACCGTATTTCAAAATGGTCTACGATACGTTTTTATTTTAATATGAATGAACAGCATGACATTTTAAAAGTAAAGAAAATTTTGACCATGGGTAGATCTTTATTAACATAAGTATATTCTCTGATTTTGCAGGACGAATATTAAGAAATAACTAACTGTTGCATATGTGTGTGTGTGGCTGCGCCCACACCCGTTCGATTCAATAAACGTATGTCAGTGCGCTAATAGCAAGCAGTGGTTTTACTCGTCCCGTTCGTATACTTATCAGTGGCGACTCGCGTGCGCAATATACCCGCAAAATTGTAAAAAAAAAAAAAAAATAGCCTACCATGTCTGGTACTAATTTCGGTTTTTTGTCTAATTTTGATCATAGTGTCCAAAGTTGGAAAACTTACAAGAGTAGGCTTAACCAATATTTCATTGCGAATGACATCAATGCGGAGAAAGATGCTACGGGAACGAAAAGGCGAGCCATTTTCTTGAGTGCACTCAGCGATGGCACGTACAAACTAGCAGCGGACTTGGCATTGCCAAAGGAACTAGATAGCGTGCCATACGAGGATATATTGACTCTTTTGGACGAGCACTTCACGCCGACTCGCGTCGGATTCGGCGAGCGGCACAAATTCTACGCGGCAACGCAGCAACCAGGCGAGTCTCACGCACAGTGGGCGGCGAGACTGCGAGGCCTCACCGTGCACTGCGACTTCCTGAACGTGGAGGAGGCACTCCGCGATCGGTTCATGATGGGCTTGACGCCCGGCCTGGAGAAGGAGAAATTGTACGCACAGAATCTGCAAGACTTTACGCTAGCTAAGGCGATACAGTTAGCGGAAAACATACGTTGCGCCCGCGCGGGCGCCGCGGCTTCCAGTACCAGCGGCGTCGCCGACCCGAGCTCGGAACAGCTGTTCAAAATAACTAAGGATTATAAGAAAGACGGAAACGCGCCCAAAGTGAAGTGTACAGTGTGTGGTTATACCAACCATAAGTCGATGGAATGTCGGTTTGCAAATTACATGTGTAAAAAGTGTAAGGTTAGGGGTCACCTGCGGAGAATGTGTACGAAAGTTAACTTTGTGGATGCATGTGCCGAGGACGAGGACTGTGGTGATGACGGTGAGTTGTACAATATCCGTTCTATCCGCGGAGAGCCCTTGGTAGAAACGGTGACGATCCATGGATCGAAAATTCAATTCGAAATCGATAGTGGGTCTGCGGTCACTGTTATATCACAAAATACGTACAATAGACATTTTTCAGATGTACCATTGATACCTACGAACAAAAAGCTACAAAGCTATACGGGAGCGGCCATTAAATGTGCTGGAATGATCACGCTGCCCGTCTCGTTCGCGGGGCGCACCCACCCGCTCGACGCGCACGTCGTGTGCGACGGCGGCCCGCCGTTGCTTGGCAGAGATTTCATATCCTTGTTTAACTTACAGCTAACACCAGTGCATTATTGTAGCAATGAAAAAGTCATTGAAAAATTACAATGTGAATATCCGCACTTATTTTCAGACAAATTAGGATGTTATAACAAATCTAAAATTAATCTGACCTTGAAAGAACATTCGAAACCTATCTTTGTCAAAGCTCGCCCGATAGCATTCGCACTTAGGGACAAAATCGACAAAGAAATAGATAGGTTAGTCGATTTAGGCGTGCTGGTTCCTCTTGAACATTCCGAGTACGCATCACCGATAGTCCCGGTGTTAAAAAAAAATGGGAGCATTAGGTTATGCGCGGACTACTCGGTGAGCATAAATAAACAGCTGGTCGTAGAACAATACCCGCTGCCTACAGCGACTGAGCTTTTTTCTAAATTACACGGTGGCGTTAAATTCTCAAAACTAGACCTATCGATGGCCTATAATCAGTTTATGTTAAGCGATGAGTCACAGATGTTAACATGTATCAACACGCATCGCGGCCTGTACAAGTACACGCGACTGGTGTTCGGCCTGGCCAGCGCGCCGGCCATCTTTCAGCGCGCCATGGAAAGCCTGCTGGCTGGCATGGACGGCGTGCTGTGCCTGCTAGACGACGTGCTAGTTACCGGCCGCGATGACGGGGAGCACATACAACGCTTGCATATGGTTCTAAGTCGACTCCAAAGCGCAGGTTTGACCCTACAAAAAGAAAAATGCGTTTTTTTCCAAAACGAGGTTAGTTACTTAGGTTACATTATCGATAGGAATGGGTTAAGGAAATCATCTGAAAAAGTAAAGGCGATGACAGACGCACCAGTGCCTAAAACTGTAAACGAGCTTCAGTCTTTCCTAGGCCTCGTAAACTACTACAGGAGTTTCGTTCCGGCAGCATCTTCCATATTAAGTCCGTTATACGACTTATTAAAAAAAGGGACAAAATGGGTCTGGACCGAAACACACAATAATGCTTTTAATAAAATTAAGCATTGTTTAGCGTCCGATCAGGTGTTGGCTCACTTCGATCCGAAGTCGAAGGTCATTTTGACCGTGGACGCTTCCCCATCCGGGCTGGCTGCGATCCTGTCCCAAGTGGATTCGGACAGCTATGAAAGACCCGTGTCGTTCGCTTCGCGTAGCCTTAATGCCGCTGAGAAACAATATTCGCAGATACAGAAGGAAGCCACAGCAATTGTGTTTGGAATACGCCGTTTTCACCAATATTTGTACGGAAGGTCAACTCCGTTTATATTACGCACAGATCATAAACCCCTGTTGTCAATTTTCCGTCCAGAACGTGGCATTCCCGAAGTATCTGCGAATAGGTTACAAAGGTACGCGATGTTTCTAAGCGGATATAACTACACTATTGAGTACGTACGTAGCGCTGATAACAGCGCCGATTTTCTGTCGCGGGCTTGCCTACCGCCGCCGCCGCTGGCGCCGGTCGGCCGCGGAGGGGGTGGGGCGGAGCGGGGACCCGGCCCCGCTCACGATGCTTGCAACGACCCGCACTTTGATTGGGATCGAGCCGCGTACATATGTTTCGTTGTAGATGGAAGTTTGCCTATTTCTGTTGATGAACTACGCGACGAAACAAATAAGGATGCTATTCTAAATCAGGTAACATTTCATACCCTAAATGGCTGGCCACGTAAAGTAAGTGACGAACGGCTCAAGCCGTATCATTTGTGTCGAACTCAGCTATCGGTGGAAAATGGATGCTTAATGCGAGGGCATAAAGTAGTTATTCCCGAAAAGTTACGTAAAAAAATAATGTTCGAACTACATACATCACATCTAGGTATAGTCAAAACAAAGGCAGAAGCGCGCTCGAGATTTTGGTTCCCTGGGATAGATGAATCTATAGAGAAAATGATAGGTACCTGCGACGTTTGTATTCAGCTGAGACCGTCGCCCGCGCGAGTACCCATAGCCCATTGGGAGCCACCGCCGCGGCCGTTCTACAGAGTGCACATCGACTTCCTCGGCCCAATGAATAGTAAAACTTACCTAGTTGTCGTGGATGCCTATACTAAGTGGGTAGAGGTATACGACATGGGCAGCTCGTCGTCTTCTACTGCAGTAGTAGACAAATTGTACGATTTTATTTCTAGGTTTGGTTTGCCACAGACCATAGTCAGCGATAACGGCACAGCTTTTTGTTCGCAGGAATTTAATACATTTTGTGATCTCAACGGTATATCGCACGTGACCTCACCCCCGTATCATCCGGCAAGTAACGGCCAGGCAGAAAGTTTCGTAAAAGTTATTAAGAGAGGAATAAAGTCAAGTTTAATCGCAGGTCATAATGTCAGGGACACCAAAAATAAGTTATTACAGTACATTTTTAATTATAGGAATTCCGTTAATTCTACCACGGGCTTTTCGCCGGCGCAGTTGGTCTACGGCCATAAACTGAGATCGCGCCTAGACTTGCTTCACCCCGTCATGTCACCGCCTTCACCATCGGCACTTGCCTTATCTAATGCTATAAAGAAAAAACAGTGTTCGCAGAATAACTTACTAAATCGGAAGAATAGACAATCATTTTTACCAGGCGAATATGTGTTGTATAAAAAATTTACAAATAACAATAAATTTACTTGGTGTAAGGGAGTGGTTGAAAAAAGGATTGGTAAAGTATTGTACTTAATAAAAAATAAAATTTCTCTAATGAGTGTTAAGAAACATAAAAATCATTTATTGAAATACAAAGGTACTTCCGACAACCAGACCCACGGGGACTACTTACCTGAAGGGTCGTGGCCCCCTGCATTACCTGTGCCGCTCTCGACGCCGACATCGCCGCTGGCGCCGCTGCCACCGGCGCAACCGTCCACTTCGTCATCTATGTCATTGGAACTCACGCCGGCTCGCACGGAAACAAAGGCGCAGACATCTCCAAACATTATCGGGGAAGAGAGAAATACGGGTTCGAGCGGGTCCCAGTCAAATGACGAAGCAGACTTACTCGCACCACCAATTCGAAGAGTGGAATCGCCGGGTCCGGCCAAAACAGATGATGAGGAGGAGTTCCACGAGGCCTTAGAACATAAGGGTCCAGATGGCTTCCAAGAAGGAACGGCACCCAAAAGGTTGTTGCGGAAGCGTACCAATGTTAATTTTAAAAAGTATTTTTAGGTTCTTTTGTTTTGTAACTAGAGGGAGGAAGTGTTGCATATGTGTGTGTGTGGCTGCGCCCACACCCGTTCGATTCAATAAACGTATGTCAGTGCGCTAATAGCAAGCAGTGGTTTTACTCGTCCCGTTCGTATACTTATCACTAACTGATAAGAACTTACCAATTAACAGAGTTCACCAGGACCAGATTCTGTAACAAAAATAAAAAAGTTATGTGACGCAAAAAAATATTTCGAATCTCGCTCCGGCTACCTCGCAAAAACGCATCACGAAGTTTTTTTCGGCAAAACGTTAAATGATTCTGTACGAAAAACGCGTTTTTTGCACGGACACAATGCCAAAAAACTTTGCCTGTGCCTACCTACTGATTTACTATACTGTAAAAAAACCTTCCATATTCCACACATCCTAATTATTGATACATAAATCTTGTCGACGATGAAGCGATCTAAAACAAGATGCTTATGCACCCGACCCTATGTACTCGGAAATACAGATGCCAGAAGCTCAATTTACTCTTTTGCAGTAAGCATTATGACGTATTCAAAGCCTCAGAACAACGTCAAAACTCGACATTTTAAGTAAAGAAAAACACCGTTTACCCTCACTAGCCACCTACCAAGCAGCAGTGTTCCGATTGCTGTGTTCCGGCGTGGGGAAGACAACCGGTGAAATTACTAGCATAGAGGCATTCCATCTCAGTCCTTAGGGCTGGCAACGCATTTGAGGTCTTAGGATTGCAGTTTTGAGATTCTAGTCTTGAGATTTCAGATGTCTATGGGTCTCAGATCCCACTTACCATCAGGTGGCCTGAGTGCGCGCGTGCCTTCTCATTACCATAAAAACATGAATGAACTCTAGTGTTGGAAAATCACGCGAGAATCCCGGAAAACGTGGGATTGCTTTAACATTCAGGTTCAGGGTAAAGCGTACAAGCAAAGGCTTTCAAATAAATGAAAAAATACCCTGAGCGTTTAACTAGGACCCATTTATAACCATCGTGGCAGGTGCCCCTCATTAAGGGACCCCAAAATGGGTCACCAACTCGGCTTCTCGAATAATATATAGAATGCGAAATGAGCCAGGAGTTTGGCCAAGTGTTGGACAACTTGATGAATTAGGGCTTGAATGTTTTAGAGAAACAATCGGTTTAAGGATCAAATGTATGGAAAATTGTAATTAAACTAGATAAAGTAGGGTTTTCGAAGTAAATATCACATAGGTATTCTCTGTAGATAATTAATAGGAACTAAGTATCTGAAAGTTATAAAAAATACTGGCCTTTAATTTTCCTGCGATCTCTGGGCTACCTATTTTTCAACAGTAATTTTGTCTCAGGTCGGCGGTAGATTCACGACTTGTAAAAGTAGGAAAGAAAGGGGTAATTGGAGACAAAGGACAATGATTGTCATGGTTCTAATCTAACGTTCAGACGAAAGTAGCTAAACAAACGATTACCAGTCTGCTCTATGATGACTGCCCAAGTCAGGGAAGTGCCAGCTGTCACGTAACGAGTCTTTCAGGCCGATATTTGTTTGTATAAATAGATACTTTTCTATGGATTTTTGATTAGAACGGTGTCCAGCATTGCCTTCTTACTCCCATTACCACTTGCTTCCCTACCCGCGCGGCCTTTACAGAATATTTACTACATCATTTTACAAAATGAAGCCCTTATCTTGACAATATTTGATAGATCTTGCGGAAGAGGAGTTGCTGCTAAGCCAATAGGTACTGTCCAAGTTAAAGCAATTCGTTAAATATTCTAGATTTATGCCAAATTGCAACACATTTTTTTTTTATGGCTTAGAGAAGGTAAGCGAGCACACAGGCCACCTGAAGGTAAGTGGAAACTGTGACCCATAGACACTCGCATTCACAAGACTGCAAGCCTAAGACTGCAAACGCGTTGCCAACCCTGAGGACTAAGATGGAATGCCTCTATGCTAGTCATTACACCGGCTGTGTTATCCCCAAACCGGAACACAACAATGCGAACACTGCTGTTTGGCTGTAGGTTAATGGATAACCTACCGCCACCTACTAATTATCTATTCGTACAGATTCCTAGTCCCTACCCAACCATTTCAATATTTAATGGCCATTATGCTTGAAATCCCTGGAAGCTCAACACTGAATGTAATCTGCTAGTTGACAACCATAAATTAGTCAGTTTGTTTAGAATAGGCCTCTATAGTTATACCCATAACTATCCAAAATCCACTTATAAAATAAGGTCTCCGAGCAAGTTTGCATTGCATTAGCGCGAAAGGCTGATATACATGGATATTGCTTACATAGATGGTAGGTAGCTCATGCCTGGAAAATTTAATCACTGCAGTCGTAAACGAAATCGCTGGTGAAACTTTCTTTATTACAAAGTAAAAATATCGATTAATTTCTGTAGGAAAGTATTGTATATAAGTTGTATAAATGTTTGTGACACGGATCAAAATCCTTTTAGTAGTTTCTGATTTAAGTGAACATATAGATTTATAAGTGCAATAATGTCTGAAAATTTGTTTTATCGCCTGGAATAGAGTTTTTTTTTTTTATTATTATTTTTTTATGGCATAGGGAAGGCTGACGAGCACACAGGCCACCTGATGGTAAGTGGAAACTGTGACCCATAGACATTCGCATTCACAAGACTGCAAGCCTAAGACTGCAAATGCGCTGCCAACCCTAAGGACTAAGATGGAATGCCTCTATGCTAGTCATTACACCGGCTGTCTTATCCCCAAACTGGAACACAACAATGCGAACACTGCTGTTTGGCGGTAGGTTAATCGATAAGATGGTGGTAGCGATCCGGACGGACCCCGCACAAGGTCCTATCATCCGCAAAAATATAAACTTGGAGAATTTTCTATGGCCATTAACAGTTCGAAATCTAAAAACCTTTGCACACAGCCAACACAAAAGATAACTAAAACCCCTGTCTACACGGCAGACAAAACTAACTCCACTGTCAATATCCCGCGGACTAACAGTCCATCCCGCCAGTCCCGGGCTCGACATAAATCCCGGTGTAAACTAGCTGCCAGGGTAACTGCCGGGAAAGGACACATGCCCGGGAAATGGCGAAAAATGTCCGGGCTTTTTTGGTCGGCCATTTTTTATTTTATGTTAGAAGGTACCTATTATGTTCGAATGGATTGTAGGAAAGATCAGCGTGAGGCAAAGGTAAACAACAAACAATGTAAAAAAAAAAAACACAAACAAAGACGCAAATTGACCTAGTCCTAAAATAAGCCCTAAGCCTGTACGGTCACGGACTTTAATTGATATACCACTATAGAACCTTGTCGTATAGAACGTACGATCAATTCCCATGCAATTTCTATCTCGTCACTTGACGCTGTCATTATGACAGGGTTCCATAGTGGCATAACAATTAGAGTCGTGACTGTACTATGGGTACTAGATAATGATAAAACATATATCAGGGGGCAATGTCACACCATTTGACTTAGTTCCAAACCAAGCTCTTGGGTTGAGCTATGGCTACTAGACAACAAATATTCACGCTCATCACGTAATTTCGGACCTTACCGGGTTTCAAACCCAGGACCAGCTTTGTAGGCAGGGCCACTACCAACTACGCCAACACGTCGTGAAGCACTTGGGTGTTAAAACTTTTCCGTGGCATTGTAGCTTCCGAAAAGATCAACCGATTTCGACGTGTTTTGTTTTTTAAAGAAAGTTAGTTTTCTCAGGTTGAAAACTACCTAGGTTTGATCAAAATCGGTTGGCCCGTTTAGTAAGGTATCAGCTCTGAAAGTAGGGGTCGTCATTAAATGGGGGTTCATCTATTTCAATATTATTCAGTCATAATATATTCAACCAATATTCACCTTTCGTGAAACATACAATACCTTTTTTTAATGTAAACCGAATGTAAAGCTATGGTTTATCTCCTTTTTTCTTATATTTCTTGGCAAGATAAACACAAATCATAGACATAACCTGAAACTTTCCATGGCGAATTTCGCCTGTTGCCGACAGATCAAATCGTTGTCCTAAAGGGGCTTCTAAACGGGCCATGTTTTGCTGCAATTTGTGGCCGGCAACTAGTGCTATCTTACTCTTACTTCGTATGTTAGAGCAAGATGCGTATAGTTGCCGGCCACACATTGCCGTGAAAATGTTGCTCGTTTAGAAGCCCCCTAAATTAAGAGGCCCTGTGCAAATTAGTTACAACCGGATCAAGCCGGTTTTAATAAGAATACAGTTTGCGAATTCGAAGACAATGGTCGTCAACCGCTAGTTTTAGGGTACCGTAGCAAAATGACGAAAACCTTATTGTACGATTAAGTCAATAATGTCTGCTGTCCGTCCGTCTCTCCACGTCGAGAATATTGGAACGATGTATCTGAAAGAAGGTTTATGAAGGCTTATGAACCACTTAATGTTTAACAGTATCGTAATAGTTCATGGAACCGAGATAGAATAAATTTGATTTACGTTGTCAAGTTTTAAAATATCAGCTTATTTTTCCATGGTTTCAATAATAAGGCATGTCTAAGTAGTTAACAAATAATTATTACATCCTTACCAAACTCAGATAACAGCAATTAAGTAGATTAAGTACCAATTTCACCAAACGATGTTTTTATCAATATTAATCGACTGTCAGTTCATATATTTTGACAGCAGTTAACGCTCTAATCGTCTGTTAATTGGTTAACATTGTTTGGTGAAATTGGTATTAATAAAAAACTTATTGTAGTTGTAGCAGTATTCATTTATTTCATATTGGAAATTACATAAACTCACAATAATATCGTCAGTGTAAAAAAAATGTTTTTACGGAACCGTAAATTAAGGCGTGCTCGACATGCACTTGGCCGTTTTTTTCCAACTTCGTCACTTTTAGTACATTTCTATTAGATCAATGAGTCTGCACATTCTGCCGGTTGACAACCGACTATGTTCAATTTAACATGATTTGCAATTTTAACTCTGTCACGTTCGGATACAGTGGTAACTGGCTTGTCCGAAATTGTGTGTTTTGTTTTAGTGAAATAATAGTTCTAAATTGTTTTGTTTTATTATGTTTTAGACATTCGGAGTACAGAGTAGGGTAGAGTAACGTCTTTCCATATTAACTTCATGCAAGTTTTTTTTTGTGGGGTTACAAAATTAATTGCGTCAGTCTAATTGTATGTCTTTTTTAAATAAAACAAGCTAAAAATAAAAATACCATTATAATCAAAAAAACTTATTTAATTACTTTTTTTACAAATCGATGTCAATACATACAAGTACAAAATAAACGCCGTTGTTTTGCCCTAGTTAAGATAGAAAAGCCTTCGAAGTCTCCGTTTCATATTGCGACCTTAATAAACTTAAACCCTTATCAAGACGTATTAAAAGATAGATTGCTAGTTTACTATCGATCAGGAATACGAATATCTACAACATGAATCCCACTATTATTATAAATGCGGAAGTTTGTGTGTGTTACTTTGTTACTCCTTCACTATGCAACGGCTGGACGAATTTAGTTGGAATGGAGATAGCTTATACCATGAATTAACTATCTGTTAAATTTATCACTGCGAAAAATGACTGTGACAAATTGACATGACGAAATGATATTAGTTATTTGACTACGGAACCCCAAACACGTAAAACATTTAAAACGCCATCACACGTAGCACTACAAGCTTACATTTAAAGGTTTATAGCTTTGAAATCCCAAAGGGATGTTTTTCAGCAGGAATGCTGCCGTCTATAGGTGTTTTTCATTGGACACGCCGAACGGTCGTGTGAAAAAGGCTTTTGAGGATTAGCGTGTGAGGCCGGCTTTACACGTTACAGGGGGTCAATGACTTTTTTGGGGAAAATGTCAGCGAGTTGGGCGTGAAACTATGTAGCAGCTATTCGAATGGTTCAGTATGGCAGAGAGTAGAAAGTTTTTACTTTAAAAGTTTAGGGTTCGTGCACTTTAGAAGGCGCTAGCGGATATAAGCACGAGTTGTAAGTTTAATGTAGGTTTTGCATCTACTTTGTCGAATGCACATGGCGGTTTTTTTTTATGGCAATGAGAAGGCGCGGGAGCAGGCCAGATCACACTTACCATCAGGCCACCTGATGGTAAGTGTGATCTGAGACCCTTAGACATTATTTTTAAATCTCATGACTAAAATCTCAAAACTGCAATTCTAAGACCTCAAATGCCAACCACTGACTGAGATGGAATGCCTCTTGCTTGTGCTAATAATCTCACTGTTTGTCTTATCCCCACACCGGAACACAGGAATGCGAACTCAGCTGCTTGACGGTAGATTAAATCTGTGTGGGATGTGATCTGCGGATCAGGAATTCAAGATCCAAAATCATAAATTATCATATTTTTTACTGGTGGGTCCAACAGGACGTATACAGACGTCGAAGCACACTCAACCGAAGATGGCAGGATGGCTTGGACGCTTTTCTGAAGGATGGCCGAAGATTGTCAAAGACAGAGAGGACAATATGGGTATGTTAGGATAAATAATAATAATTAAAAAAATACCAGGCAATTTATGTGATGCTGTAGGTATTTTAGATGAAATAGTAATTAATTGCTATAAGTAGCTTAGTTCCGTCAGCAATACCAAAAAGTTGTCTTCTATAAAAAAAACGGGATTTTAATCAATTCGGCATTATGACTGTTCGGAATTATGTAACATACTCATAAGAACACTGCTGCTTAGCGGAAATTTGATCGCTAGAACTATTTATTATAATACTTTAAGAACTAATCGTCAAGGTTAAACGGAGCGAGACAATAACGAGGAAAAGAGACGGCTTCTATTCTTAGCATAAGTTATGCATGGGATGTGCTGACAGACATCATAATTTGCATGACAATCATTCAGTACAGTTAGTGTCGTAAGTTTTTAAATCACTTTAGGTAAGCGGTCTTTGGCTGTGGTATAGTTTTGCAACATAAAGAAAAAAGGACACGCACACAATGAGAGTTCCGATTGTTATCTACTTATGCGCTTGCGCATAGGTATAGGAATTGTTTTTTATGTGAAAAGGGAGGCAGACGAGCAAGCAAGTCACCTGATCATCGCGACCCATAAGCACCCCGCAACAGCAGACGAATCGCAGGTGCGCTGCCGGCCTTTGAGAAAAGAGTAGGCTCGTTTTTTGAAGGCCCTCAAGTCGTATTGGTTCGGAATTACAGACGCCGAGAGATCATTCCACATAGATAAGGTGTGTGGCAAGAAGGCCCTCGAATAACGCACGGTAGTGGATTTCCAACTATCAAGATGGTGTTGATAAAATTATAGTTTGGTACCAGTTGTACGATGGTGGAATCCAGCTGCTGGTATTAATCGTGATAATCGCCGTTAAAGCCTCAGAGGGAAGCAACATCCATGCACGGTTAGTGATGTGTATCTGAACTGATAGTAAGTGACGATGAAGTCGAAGGTTGAGTTTGCTGGTTTAGTAGCAGCGTCTACCCAAAGGGTACCAATCAGGACCCTACTACTAAGCCACGCGGTCCCTCCGTCCAAAAGTCTCTTCTACCGTTAAAGAGCTGTATCTTTTTAACGTTCGTAGGTAGTCACACCTGTATAGTTCACAATGCGCTGTGATTTTTATTAGTGTCTGTAAATTACTGTTTTAATTTTGTTTCACGGTTATTTTTTCCCAAATGTATTAAAAAACGTAGTTTGATACACTCGTCCCAAGTCCTGCTTGCAGCTTGGTCCAAGACACCTCGAGGCTCGTATAAAATGACATAATTTCCGTACTGCCATAAAAATGTACTATTTAATTCCAGAAGTAGTTTTTGATTTATTACCTCGAATCACGTAATGGCTTAAGCTACAGAGTGTATGCATGCCGCAATGCGTCTAAATTCCTTGGCATTAAGTTGACGCCAAGAAGCTTTTCTAATCAAACTGAAGTAAATATATTTTATTATTCGATCGAGTTCGAGCTGGAGTTGTTTTATACTATCTAAAGAAAGATAACCGCGATGGGTAAAAGTATATCCTATTTCAGACAGCCAAATTTACGATGGATCAAAATCAAATTTAAATATAAATCTAGCATTTGGATAGCCTAAAAGTTAACTTAAGGCTATATAACGTGATAAAAACAATTTATAAGCGATCTTCTTAAACAATCTTTGAAATAAAGTCTACATTCAACGTATTCAATTTCTACATTATTCATATCACCAAAGGTACGAAACCTTTTTTCCGCTGAGAGAATAATTTTATTGTAGATAGATAGTCACAAATTTAAGGCATACTTTGTCACCCTTATTTTCGGGTCTGTCTGTGCAGTGGGGCTAGACAAGGTGCCATCTAATACAAACGCTAGCGTTTGGTCATCAGATCACCTATCGCTATGAGTTGTCAAAAATGAAAAAGCTAGCCAAGGTGCCCTTAGATACCGACGTTTATATCGTGATAGGGCTCGTGCTGAATTCAACCTGTCAAAATAGTACCGCGTAGCGACGGACAAAACGTCAAGACTATCACAATTCGATTAGCGCGATGATAGTGATCACATTACAGCGTGTAAGTTGTAAAGAGTGATATATCACGTGACTTACGTCAATTCCATACAGTGACATGACAGTGATCACCAAACGCTAGCGTTCGTATTCGATGGCAACTTGTCTAGCCCCGCAGACCTTATAATCAAATGTTAGGTAATACTAGAATCCTTGTTTCACCCTGCTAAAACCCATTCTTGTTTCTCTATCGTTATCGTATTGCTATCGTTATGGTAGCTCTTATTTGCTTTGGTCATAGTCGAATGCGCAAGCAGAACCTGAGGGCCCTGCGAAGGTGCACTACGCTAACTAGCGTTTCGAGTCGTTTCATTTTCAATGAATCGCGTCACTGGTAGATCACGTGACTTTTCATATCACGTCATTTACCGGTGACGCGATTGGTTAAAAACGAAACGAATAGAAACGCTAGTTGGCATAGTGCATCTTAGCAGGGCCCTATTCTCTCTCCCTTGATTCTCCCTCCACACCGTTGTTGGCGAGCTAGAATCCCTCGGGTTTTAGTGGGTATTCCTTCCGCTTTTTGTTGGTGAGACCCACATAACCACTCACTTACTAACGAGTAGTAACTTGGTGTCTTCGTTTAATACAGCGGAGATTCTGTTGCCACCTTCCGACTGTCATCAGATCAGGTCTTAGACACCATAATATTGAGTTGACAACAGGTTGAGACACAATGACATCATTTTGTTTGTAATCGCGTTTTGTTTTTTGAAGTCTAGCTCTCGCTGTGATATAGACAGGCTTTGTGGAGTTTAAGCTATCATCTATTAGCAGAAATTTAGTTTCTCAGTAAATAATGACCATAAAAGCCAAATAAAAAAATTAGTATGCATTTGAGGCAAACATGCATCAAGCATGATTTTTTCAGACCACCATTTAAAAAAGTGCCCATTGTAAGTTGTAGCGAGTTCTAATTGAACATTGATTAACAAGACAATTTGACCCAAATATACATACCGGGTAGACGTACCGGTTGTGGCCATCTTTATACCGTTTTAGGCGACAAAATTTTAACTAATATCTAAAGAATAATGAAATTGTTATTGTTTATATTAATCTTCAGTCTTAACTACATATTTATGAATATTATTTTTTTAATTTAACCGTATTTTTGATACTCATTTCGACCTAAAGTGGCCAAAAAGCTACTAAAAAATATACTTAATCATAGATAGGTACTCGTATCTGTGACAAGATTCTATAATATCCAAAGAACTAAAGTCCATGAGTCGTATTAGAAACGTGCTTGTTTCAAGAAGCTACTAATGAATCGTGACGACTAAACTAAACTATGAGTCAGGCTTGCACAATATTACGCGAGTTTTTGTACTGTGTACTCCAGAGCGAGTCATGTTGACGACGTATTTTTTTCCATCTGGTTAATGTCTGTATCAATTTGATTATAAATACAGCTAATGATGTACATCGTATATTTTCCTAAATACTTTGCGAGATTTGTCGTTTCTTATATTTTGAAAAAATATCTAACTCATCATCATCATCATCATCATCATGTCAGCCGAAAGACGACCACTGCTGGACATAGGCCTCCCCCAAGGCTCTCCACTCAGACCGGTCTTGTGCTTTTTGCGTCCACCGCGCTCCCGCGATCCTGACGAGGTCGTCACTCCATCTTGTTGACCTACCTACAGCTCGTCTTTCGGTCCGCGGACGCCACTCCAGAACCTTCTGACCCCATCGGCCATCAGTCCTGCGAGCAATGTGCCCCATTAGGTTAGCTATTTAACTCATACTGAATACGAAATAAATTATGTTTGATGCACGGGTGTCACAGAACACTTACATAAACCAAAGCGCCACTTAGTTCTCTTATAAACTTTGATTTGCGCACACCTTATAAAGTGAATTTAGTCTTATATCAAACTTGCTGAGAACAATGGAGTTCGCACTTAAAATAGTTGTACAATTAGACTTGTACTCAAGCCTAATTGGGCTTATATTCGCAGTATCTACGTCACTAACTTGTAAGCCAACATAGCCTTACATCAATCGTGTTTAAGTTCCTTGTAAGATCAAAGAAGCTTTGGATCCTGAACTCTTAAATGGCCCTTATCCGAAGTCAATATCAAACTACTTTATAAAAACTTGAATGTAATCTTTAACAAATTCCAAAGGACCTTATCCAACCTATAAGTACAGTCAGAGTAAGAATATTCTAAAGTGACTCAACCGTAAGCAAAACGGAAGCGGAAATTGCGGGATTCCTCCGCGAAAATGTCGCTCTGGAAATCGTGATTGTATTTATAGACATCTCCGTAAATAAAATTAGTGTGAAGCTATATTTGACTTCGTATTGTTGGATTTATTTGTTGTTGTGATCTTTGTTGGTGGGCGGGTTTATTGGTTTTTGTTTTGACGTCTACAAATAGCGGATACGTCACGTCATGTCATAGTCAGAAAGTATTTCTGTGATTTGTGTGAAACAAATACATTTTATTAGCATTTGCCCGCGACTCCGTTCGTTTAGAAGCCATCGTTTTTAACTCGGAAACTATCACATTACCTATTTATTTTATTTTATTTAATCTATATCGAACAAATTGCAAATTTAAGTATAAAATGTAAACTTACGGCCCTAATGGCATTCTCTACCAGTTGACCTGTAGGCAAATCAGAAAATTGATCTTATTATTTGGGGTAAATAATATTTTTTGTGTCAAAGTAGAAGAACTATCTATGTAGCAAACTTTATTCAAATCCGTTTAGGCGTGATGGAAGGAGAAACATCCAAACATCCATAGTACCTATAAATGTCAATATAACCACACCTAACCCTAACACTATGTACTATCAATTCCCGAGCATAAAAACTTACGATCATGGTAATAGATTTTTTTTAATATTACGAATTGATATAAATTTACCCATGGTTCCTCTTGCAAAATATAAAATAGCAATAAATAATTAAATAAAAATTAATTGCGTCATGTATGACTGAGACAAACGACCTCAAGCTCGACCGATTTTGAAGATTTTTTTGTTGTTATATGGTATCTTTTAATTTTATTAAAATCGCCCGGGTCGAGCCGGGCATGAACAGTTAGTAATTTATAAAAAAATATTTTTAACCTAAAATCATCCTCCTTCAAAGTTATATAATTAAGTTAACGAACGATGCGATTAGATAGCCTTTTAGCTTTAAGAATTCCTGGAAATTATCGCTTCCTGTTTCCAGTTTCCTGCAACTCGGGTGGGAATTCACGCCTACTTATACCTATTCTAAATTTAAGAAATAAAAGGAAATAAGTTTGTTGCTTTAAATTTAATTATAAATAACTAGTTTCCCGCCGTCGGATTACCCAAAAAAAAAATTGCCTATGTCCATCCGGAATAATGTACTTTTCAAATAGAGAATGTTTTTTTTTAAATTGTGTCCGTAGATACGCAATATGTATGGTCTCACTTCGCTTCGTTTTGTGGTAGGGTTCTATAACATATATAATTCAGAATTTTTATACATAAAAACCTTCCTCTCGAATCACTCTTATTGATGGAAACTGCATTAAAATCCTTTGCGTAGTTTCAATGATCTAAACGTAGGTACAGTCAAGGAATTAAATTTGTCATCCACCTTAGTTTCCAAGTCCATCTGACATTCTTCAGCAATAAGAATGAGTTTCCTATCATTTACAAATGACAATGACATCTTCAAGCAAATTTTCTTTGAAATGGGTAGCAATTTAACGTATGTAGGTACGTACGTACCTAAGCAAAGATAAATAAAAAAAAACAAGTATTTGGGGTTTTCGTTGTAGTCAGTGCAAAATAATTTATCCGTATTCTCTGTCAATATCAACAGTACCTACTATGCAACCTATAGGCAATAAAAGACGATGAAAACAACATATATATATTATTTATATGAGTTCAATGACGAATGGGAAAACCTGCCAGTTTTTTCTATATTTACATACTCTTAATATACCTATCACACGTTTAACGAGATGTCAATGTACACACGCATCGGGGGTTTACCGTTGTTAGTGCGTATTGGAATTAGTTTTGAATATACATCATCATCATAATCTTTGGCCTATATCAGTCCACTGCTGGACGTAGGCCTCCCGTAATGTGCGCCATTTTACCTTGCATCCAACATCAGCCATCAGTTTAAAACCTACCTCAAAACCGGGAAAATCAGCTAGTACAAAGATAAAAACCAAGGAAAATATACAGCCCTTAATGTTAGGTACGACAAACTAACGGGGTATTCTTAGTCTTAGTAGGTTATGTGGTCCTGGTAACCTGGGTTCCATAACTGAATGGAACCCGGGAAAATCAGCTACACGTAAACAATAACTTTTAGTAACGTTTCATCATGAATCAATCGGAAAGCAATGAAAAGTTAATCACAGAAGCCTTGTCAGAGCTGATTAGTATCGATCCGGTGTAACATATCGCTGTTATACCACTATATATCTCGATGGTGGCAATCAGCTGGCACTTAGCGCTGCCATATGAAGTTACAACTAGGGTGACCATCATCGTAATAAAAGTGGATAAGAGGACTGTTTGCATGATTACGTTTCGGTTCATTTAATAAAATCGGGATCGAAGCTTTAGCTTCGAATTTGAAAAGGTATTCAAAAGACAGTTCTTCACATAATGTATTTATTTTGTTTTCACAATTAACATACTAATAAATAGATGAAAAATATAAAATGATATGATGATGTTTACGGCGTGACGTAGTAACTCTGATACAGAATGTCAGTCACCACACATAATTTAGTGCCTACCTGTGGTATTTAGAAATACAGAGCAAAAGCCTCCCGTCATTTTCAATCGTCCCTACCAAATGCATGACACTGCCAAGTCGTGCCATCTCTTTAACAGTTTATCTCTGCTCCAGTGGATATTCTGTGGGTTCATTCAGTGACAAGTCTGGCCTAATGTACCGGATGCATTCGGTACACATGTCCCACTTAAGCTTAGCGATCGTGACGCCCAGACTCGCAATGTTTTTGTATAATTTTGGTAATAATGTAATGAATCGATGTTATTATACAATAAGAATTGGGTTTGAATTAAATTACCAACTAAAAGTTTCCAAGTTAAATTAAAATCAGGACATGTCCACGAAAAAGGCAAGCCGCATAACCACCCTACAGTTGCGTCAACACATTTATGAAGTGTCTTCCACTGGATGCGTTGATTATCAGCTGAGTGATAAGGACCCCCCTCCTCCTCCCACCCCCCTCCCCTCCCACGGCCCCCTTTATTGAGCGTACCCGTACTACCCGTATATTAGTTGACGAAACGAGATCGGGTTGAAAAATAAGGTCAATTGGTTGGGTTCAAATGGCGGACGACTTTTTGTAGGAAGTTGGTACGTGGGGAATTTTTGCTAGGATAATTTTATCTGTGATTTATAATTAAATAAAAATAATGTTGATTTCATGACTCTCACTGACATTAGAAACGCAAAAGTTTGTGTGCGTGTTAGTATGTTTGTAACATCTAATAAAAAAATTGTTTATTGGAACTATTTTGTTTGCAGATCCGCTAAAAACACAGAAACGTGAATGGATAGTGGAGCGAAACGTTCACCTTTAAGTTGTGTTCATATAAGGAGGTAAGTTCACTTGGGGTTATTGTATCTATAACAATATTGTAAAGCGAAAGTAACTCTCTTTGTAACACTTTAAAAGCCAAACCACTGAACCGTTTAAAAAAAATGCGCGGATATAGCTTTAACTCTGGGGCGCGGGGTAATTCTAATTCCGGGTAATTCTATCCCGGAAAATGGCACAGTTCTGAGTGAATAGCGCCAAATGGCTTCTATACGGGCAACAGCTATACATATATCTTCTTCGCTAGTTTAATTAATAGCGGTGCCACATGTAATTAATTTAAAAAAAAGTAAAAAACACCAATAGCTATATTATTTTTATTATTAAACATAGAAATCCCCGATGCAAGGGTGTGTCTCCTTGAAACCTAGACGAGGACATTCTCGATTTAATAACATGGCTAAAAAAAAAATGGTCGCTTCTAACAAGATTGCGATTACTGTGCTTAAGCGTCGTCATTCCATACATTAATCTCAATACGTTTCATACATAAACTATGTTAGTTGAATCACGAAAAAACTACTGCTGCTGTTGATACTATAATCTTTGGTTGATGTAACTAATAAAACATATACGTATTGTATTAATTTTAAGTCAACGAGGAGAAAATCTCTCTTGGGTGAGTGCCATTTTCGTAACTGCGGCAAAGCCCTAGGGTAACTACTGAACTGCTAAACCGATTTTAATAAATTATGCCTATTTAGATTCGTCTTAACCACTCATGTCATAGCTAGGTGTATTAAAATTATTAAAATATGAAGTTGGTGAAATAAAAAATATGTACATGATAAGGAACATTACTTTGACGACATTACCAAAAAATTAAATTGTTTTTTTTTAAAGCTGGCTTTTAGTTAGACTTGTTATGCGTATTGCCTAAAAAAAAGTGGGAGGAACGACGCCACAGGCAGACATACATACGCAAGTTACATTTTAAAACACCCCTCTGTAAAAAATCTATTTTTAAACCAACTTTTTATTAAAAAGCATGTGTTTCCGTAACCTTTCCTAATTAACGCGACCCCTCTGACCTTTGCCCAGCTCCCCGCGCCCCTCCGCCCCCACGTGCCCCGACAGATGCGCCTGCGTTGACTCACCGCGCATCGCGCACGGAAGTACCCTTTTGTTTTGAATTTGAGAACGCGTAGAGCTCGGTTACGAGTCGGAAACTATCCAGTTTCTCAGGGTTATACGTATTGTATGTCTAAATTAAGGATATGGTCCGTTTGTTTGCTAAATTGAGATATATTATTTTAAAAGTTGTCAAATAATTTGTCTTTTCATTATCTAAATTCTGACCTATGGGTGTGCCTTATTTTGATAGTAACTTGTGTACAGTCAAGGAATTAAATTTGTCACCCACCTTAGTTCTAAAGTCAATCTGACATTCTACAGCAATAAGGTTGAGTTTCCTATCAATTACAAATGACTTGGCATCTCTAATGACAGTGACATCTTCAAACAGTTTTTCTTTGAAATGGGTAGCAAATTAACTTCCGTGGCCGTACCTACCTAAGTATTTTATGTTTCTTCGATACTTAATCTTATTTAAGTATCAAAGTAAGATTATTATCATTACGAAAACCTTTTTAGGGTTCCGTCGGGTTTTTTGACGGGACCCTATTACTAAGACTCCGCTGTCCGTCTGTCTGTCACCGGGCTGTATCTCATAAACCGTGATAGCTAGACCGTTGAAATTTTCACAGAAGATGTATATCTGTGGCCGGTATAACAATAAACACTAAAATCAGAATAAATTAAATATTTAAGGGCTCCCATACAACAGTCGTGATTTTTTTCGCCGTTTTTTGCTGGAGATTATTAACGGCAACACTTGAAAATTGACAAAATATTTAGTTGTATAGTCGCTTTAAAAATAAATAATTAAATTAAAATAAAATATTTTTTTAAGGGGCTCCCATACAACAAATGTGATATTTTTGCCGTTTTTATTGCTAATATTATTAGATAATAGTACGGAACCCTTCGTGCGCGAGTCCGACTCGCACTTGGCCGGTATTTTTTTCGTAATAAATTCTCAGATAGGATAATAATTCCCCTTCAAAAAGGTATGTTTTCCTATAATTCCTTGTTGAGCTATAAATTGTTTCCTAACTTACTTTTTACAGACGCTCTTACTTTGGGTTCAATGCTACTGCTTTTTACCACTGTCCCTAATAATTAGACCTTGATAATTAGGTATGCTGTCAACTTTGACAGTTAACGACGACATAGGTTAAAACTTCTATCCATCTTAGTCCTTAGGGTAGACAATGCTTTTGAAGTCCTAAAATTGCTGATTTGAGATTCTAGTCTCGAGTAGGGTTGCAAATGTCTAAGGGGCTTATATCCCACTTATCATCAGGTAGCCTGTGAGCTTATTCGCCCTCTCCTTAGTCATAAACTCATAAAATCACAAGGATACCAACATTTCGATTTAGGCAGACAGTCCCTATTAGGGCGGGTCCGGAAAGGCCCAACTTCTGACGAGCACCATCTAGCGGGCAAAATGTAATAATCAAAGGGCTTCCGCATGGTTTTTAACCCTTAAAAGGGAGTCTGATTTTGTCAGACAACAAAATACTGCTGTCCTATTCTACCTCTACGACGTTCGTTACCCTTGTACCTTACCTATTGTTCCTGACTCGGTCATATTTATTGTTAAGTTAATAAGAACTATCATAACGTTTTCCGTCCCCTAAAGGTGCCAACGGGACCCTAACCATAAGCCTCGCTATCCGTCTGTATGTACAGTAATAGGTAGACAGTTAGAATTTTCACGGAGTATGTACCTTCGTGTCGCAAGTCCGACTCGCGCTTGGCCGGTTTTTTTTCGTTTCACCGGATTCCTCTAATTCAAATCAGCGCATCTTTTTTTAATATCGTAATGGTATCTTTGACAGTATCGTCAGGATCGCGGGACCGCGGTGGATGCGAAAAGCACAAGACCGGTCTGAGTGGAAAGCCTTGGGGGAGGCCTATGTCCAGCAGTGGACGTCTTTCGGCTGACATGATGATGATGATGATGATCGTTGACAAGTGAATAAGAAGTACCTAACAGCAAGTTACCTTAACCTCAACAAATAATAAAAAAAATAAAAAAATAAAAACTAGAATAAATATGGGACTAAGTGTAATAGACGCTCTAGTTATTATCTGAAAAGGCGTGCGACCTTTTTTTTCATTATCACGTTTCATATAATCAAAAGTGTAATCACAATTTCAACCACAAATTCCCAGGGTTAATTACGCAGTACAAATAAATTGTATATTCAGCAAAATAAACAGAAGTTACGACTTTTCATCTTTACGGATGTTTTATTGAATTCCGATTTTTTTAATTATGATTACCGAAGCGGAAGGGACGGGAAATTAGAATTCGACCGTAATTCATTACCTGGGATAAACAGCCTGGATTCAGTAACGAGTATTTATATCGATATTGCTAACAAAAATGTATTTTATGTTAGTTATTAACTATCGATCTGCCCCGCTTACCTTCGGTTTATGTGAGATTATAATACATAAAAACCTTCCGTGAAAAATTATCTAACTGATGGTGAAAACCGCCTCAAAATCCGTTGCGTTGTTTTGGAAGAGTTAGCGGATATACCTAGAGACAGATAGATGCGGAAAGCGGTTCTTTTTTTAGAAGTAGAAGGTAAACCAGCAGCAGTCATTTATCTGGTTGTCTCATCCCCACACTGCTGCTTGGCAGTAGGGTGAAGATGGTATCCAAAAAAAATACTGGCGTTTTTTACATAAGTACTTATTGAAGAATGTGAATTATAATGTTTTAATAGTCAAGTTTAAACGTTATCTTATCTCATTTACCTTATGTTTAGATAAGACTCGTTTATTCATAAATGGTAAAATCGCAACGTTGTAAGTTAAACAATAAAATGAAACATAAAAAAAACTAATGACATTAAAAAGGCTATTTGTTTAAAATTTGTTAATTAGATTTCGTGCTCTCTTAACTCAATTTAAAACGCCAGCAATGTACATTTTAATCAAATTCTTTGAAACCCCCGGAACACTTCAGTAGCAGTTATGTTTTATTAATTCATCTTCTCTAAATCCATACAATGGAATCCATACAAACAATGACAATGATTACTTTTTAGCTAGCGGTCGACAAAACTTGACGTTCCCTTTTTTTGCCAAGATGATTGACGCAAACTAGTCAGTAAATAAAGAAAATGATAGGAAATATTGGGCAAAGTCGAAAATAGGCCTACTTTGCCCAAAGCCGACTAAACTGTCTAACCAAGGCCATTTCATTTGCCGAATTAAGCATTGGCGTCGCTAACCCCAATTTCTAATTAGCATGTATCACTTGATCCAGGCAAACAGTAAGAGTGTTAATTACTACCTACATAGATACTACATATATGTCTATGTTTGTGCTAGGTAATTGCGGATTACTGTTATCGAACCAAAGTAAACGTGGCTCAAGGTCTGCAAATAGAGACGGCGAGTTTTGAGTAACGTTACAAATATGCGTTAGTACCTAGTGGAAGTAATTATATTTTGCAAAGCATGGGGCAAAAATTTGCGAAATGCGTTTTGATTTTTCCATTGTCATATAACGGAAGTATTTTATGGTAATCGTCATTTTTTATTAGGTACCTATTTAATACTTCAAACAAAGGCCCCACTAAATGAACTCTAAAAATATTGTTTGGCTAGCGAATACTTTTACAACTGGAAAGCAACCGAATTTACCATAGTTTAGGAATGTTACCCTGTTATTAGCCCCTAATCTGCAAACAAGGCATATCCTGGATTATCAATCATCATTGACTTAGCCGATCGTCCCCGCGTCGAATGTTAATACAACATATCTGTCACATAAAATTGATGGATTTTCGCCACGAGTGTACATCGCCCACTGGAGGCCTTAGTGGCGCCTACGAGTCGCATCCCAGCAATAATTAAACTATGTAGGTCGCTCGCCCACTATGACCGACTAGCCACTCTACCCAGACCCCTCTACCCCCGCTTAATTAAAGAAATACCCGGCAAAAGAGCATCGAATAGCTCAAGCTTAACTGGACGCTAGTATGACCTCAACCGCACATAACGCTTGTGTTGTTCTTTACTTAATTCAAAAACCGTTCTTCAACTACGTTTGAATTTGGAATGTGAGAAATCAAGCGTCCTTCGAAACTAACGAAGTATTAATTTAAAATAAGACGTTTTTCAAACCTAATTGGCACAAGGAAAATTCTTTTTGTAATGTTAATGAGGCTGTTATCACGATAAGAGGTTTCTTTATTCTTTATCGGTCGTCAGTTACGTAATTATGCTTATTCCGATGTTGTGTGGGGTTTTTAACTGGCTGGAGTGGGCGATGCGATTCGTTCGCCGTAAAAGAAGCAAGACAATGGAAAGAAATCGGAGCATCTGTCAAACGGGATCGGGGCAGACGCAAGAGACTAACCTCTTTCATCCTAATGACAAATGTTTCACTCAGCTGCCATTTGTCACTTTTTGTCGTGAACATGATTCGTAATGTCGCGTTTAAAATATTTCGTGTTCTTTTAAAATCATGGTTGAGAAGGGTAATGCACTGGACCAAAAAAGTTTAAAGAAACATCCGTGTTTGAAGAGGAATTACAACCGGGAAAAGGAATCATTTTAGACTTATTTTAACCTTTCTGCTTTTTTTCATAAGTATTTTCTTGGGCTTTGCGGATTATCCTCAGGCATAAAGAAATTGTTTTGTTCTCTTTCACTACGGAACGTGTTTTTGGGCGTTTTGTGGATTTAATAATGACAACGTTTTTTTCTCTAGAAAGAAAATATTTATAATCTATAATATAATGAACTGTAATATGTACTATTATAGAGTGCGAGTGCGAATATTGTGAGTTTGTATCTATCCGACACGTAATCTTCCATCTACAAAACCTATTCGAAAAAATATATTTCACCGTTCGAAAGGTACATTACTTTGGATGTAGGTACATAGGCTATTTTTTTATTTGTTTAAACTGGAGCGAACCAAGGACGAGTTGCTAGTAACGAATAAAAATAAATCGTTTTAAAAAAAAGCAAGTGTTAGTTGAGGCAAACGAAACGATTTTTTTAAACTTAACTTTAACTTAAACCCTTGAAATAAAAATAATCGTAAATTATATTGTGAAGAACGTTTGAGTGCAAAATGCACTCAACATTCCTGTAAGATCGAATACAAAAATCTTATAAGATTCGAGTGGGGCTCAGAATGCACTAAGAGGGCAAGTCACTGTAAAGTGGGGAAAACAAAGAACCAAGCGGATGTACGGACTTCATGTAATTCTATTGTAAATACGAATATAGGTATAACAATTGGAATAAAGGTTGAAAATGTTATGTCATTATTTTGTGTAGCAAAAAAATTAAAAGAACAAAGGCAGTAGATTTTGTAGGCTACTTTCTCGTGAACTCCACGCAAATTGCAACATTTGGTCAAGTTACATTACGTGTTAGAAATTCGCGAAACGGGTTCGCGAAAATAGTCCTTTCTTTTTCCGTCCGCAACCTGCCCGTTCCCATGACGGCTTTAATAAACTTACGAGCGGGCCGGCAATAAATAAAAATTTACGCTTTTTGCCGTCCGCAGCCGACCGTTTAAATAACTTTACATTTGGGCAAAGCTTTGCCCTCGCCGAGTTAATAGGAATATGAAACTGATATCGATTACTTGCACAAAAACTAGTGACACCAACAGCTTGATATCAAAGTCAAAATTCGATACTGTGAAAAAAGCCGGAGCGAAAACTTCGGCGCTTAGCCGGCAAAAAAGCTCTAAACGCCAATCGATCGCGGGCAAAAACTTACGCCTCATGCCGGAACCAGGTCCATTGCTCTCGTAGAAAAATAAAAACAAAATAAAACACAAAACTGAAAACCACTGGTCGCGTTCAGAAACATTTTCGGGGTAAAAATGTTTAATTTTGGCGGGACGTTCGCTCGACGCGAAGCGGGCTGGCTACTGATCTAATTCGAAAACGTTGTACGCCTCTTGAAAGTGACGTAACGCGCCGCCATCTTGCCCCGCGCCCCTCCGGCCGCGCCTAGCTAGCTTCCGTTTCTGACACAAAAAATGCACTATTATTTTTAAAAATCAATTTTTTGAACGGAACTGTGGTATCGCGCAATAAGGGCTTGATTAATGTTGGTCCCTAAACGCTATAACTTAAGGTTAATAGTCGCTTGGTACGTCTGTTTCAATTAACTTGCCCGAATTAGGCAATAAAGCTAAGGTTATCTATGTTAGTTTCGCTGTTGTTTAATTTACTTAATGCTTTATGGATGTAACAATGTAATTGTAGAGCTTGGAAAACATTTGCGATAGAATTTATTCATTTTTCTTTTGGTAGAATTATTTCATGATTTTAAAATTATGTAAACGAAGGTTTTCACACAATAATTTAGATGTATTTTTTATTAAAAGGTGAAATAAAGTATAGTCTATCTTTAAATGCAAAAACGACGTGTATTTTCCCAAAATCTACAGATATGTACTTGTACCTTTATTGTATTTAACTCTATAAATACATTATACTGTCGAACAAACTCAACATTAACCTCAGGCAAAGGTATTTAATTACTTTATCCGTCGCCTGACACTCTAATAAGATTATATCATCCGATTTAATATTTTCGCCATCGTCGTTACCCGGCCCTTTACGATCGACGTTTACGTGACGCTGGCGACTGAAATAAAAATATATTTATAATCCCATCAAATTAAGAACGTGACCCGTCTAGTATTTTTTAAGTTAATTAATAGACAACAGGGATTTTTTGGAAAGGTGATATGATAAAAATTATGCTTATAAAAAAGCAACAGCATTTTTTTTATCATCAAATGATACTGTGTTATTAGAAAAAAAAAAGGTAAAATTTTATCAATGTTGGCTACGACCCCTTTGGACAGTGGGCGGAATGACGTCATTTTAGCACTAGATGTGACGAAGAACATACCATGTAGCGTTTAAGCTCTTTTATACATTACCAAAAAAAAAAAGTCATTTAAATAAGGAACAAAAAGTAAAAAAAAGTAGTAGTTACAAACACTTTTGAGACAATTCCTGTTGTTAGATGGGTTTTCTTTTGAAGTTGAACCTTGCAGGACGTTTTGGTTATATTAATGCGATTGTGCAAGGAAATTGGCTGCATGTTACCATAGTATTGCACTGTCCTCGGGTTAACACATGTACTTTTTCCAAATATCAGCCCATTCCATTGACGGGATATGGTTCTAAATTGATTTGCTAAATTCCAGGACACGTGAAGTTATATAAAAGCTTGTAAAATGCCTCTACAGATAACGATGTTTTTTTTACACCTTTTAAAAAAGTTTCTGTTTGTCAAATTGAATACTTTTTTAAAAGTTGCAAAAGCTTTTTGGTTAAATTAATTAAAGACATTATTATATTGATTCACGCATTGAAATAAAATTATAAAAAGGTCGGATTATGAAATCGTACTAAACTAAGCATTGAAATTTATTACACCGCCGTATACCGTCTAATAAACAATAAGACTTTTTTTTTTAAATACAAGACATTTAAATCATTATGAATAATTAAGGACACAATCAAATAGTAACACTATTTTTTGCACCGCGTTGTGAAAATCGCAGTTAAACAATAAAAAACATCAAAACAACAATTTCTTTTAATTTTCTAAATTATTTAATGATACATATATATATTTTTTTTAAGTGCTATTTCAACCTTACTTTTTCTTAGCAATGCATTTAAAAAAAACATTATAACAAAATTTACAAATTACTAAATTATACGTAAGACGATGCGAAGCTTTTTAGTACGATCGACCACAAAAATATAATATCCACTTTTTTACCTTATTGCATTATGATAAGGTTCAAAATTGGATACACCTGTAGTCGACTGCACTAAGTCGTGTAGAGTCCGTCTCGTGAGGCAGTCAAATGAAATCATTTTCGCGATATCCATTATCCCGGTATAGCTAATTGAATGCGAGATGAGACCGGCGAGCCGTTGGAATATTCCGAATAAATGTCAAACGTCGGTGATGCGTGTCGGGTTATTGGGGGGAATCGATAAAGGAATAGGTAAAATTATGAAAATGCGGTGAAGAATTGACCTTACAGTGTTTGGTACAGATGTTGTGCATAATTGTTTTCCTTCGTATTTTGTCGGAAATGTTCGTATTTTGTCGGAAATGTTCGTATTTGTCATGCTACTTCAGCCAACCTCAGTACTTTTTGTACTGTGACATACTGAAATAGCAAGATACGTTCGTACGTTTCCGTGAAAATACGAAGGAAAACAATTATGCACTACATCTGTATTCTAGTTTTATATTTTAATTTTATTTTTTTTATTATTTATCAAGGTGTCGTATTTTGTTACTATTATTTATTTCGTATTTTTCGATAAATATTTAAACTAAACTGAAGGATTTTTTTTAATTAGAGCGATAAGGTTTTAATAATTGACTATAAGAAATAACTCATCATCTTCATAATAATGGGAACAATACAACTATTTAATAAATGTACGTTTTAACAAAATAATTAATAATGTGACTGTAGCTTGTCAGTTGAAATTTCTTTATAAAGACTGGCTACTTAAAGATAGTAGTGAAAAAATGGCAACACTGTAGTGTCATCCCTTTCAAAACAATCTAAGAAAACAGGGACGACACTACAGGGTTGCCATTTTTTTATTCTCATCTTTCATTTGCCAAACTCTATATAGTTTTTTTACCTTACCTTATATCCAAAACAAAAAGTACTGTTTGGACAAAGTGTTGTCATCATAATAATCTGTGATACGATGGCCCTCAGTTGATCACAAAGTAATTATATACAGGGTTATTGGTAAGTCGACCTATTCCCGTTAGGAGGTGATAGGGTGACTATTTGCGATAAGTTTGACCCCCATATGCATTATGCAAAAGTGAACCATTTTTAAGTTATAGCGTTTATTAGTTTTTTTTTAAATTAGTCGGAAATTCAACTTGAAAAATTTATTACAAAAAAAGTATCAATTTAAATCTTTTTTTTTCTTCTGATTTACAAAACCGATTAAATACTGGTTATTTTTCAATATTAAAACAATAATTATCGGACCAAATTTAAAAAAGCGAGACCGAAAACGAAATTTTTTCAATATTTTTTGCGATCGCTTTCCACTAAAATGCCTTAAAAACAAAAAAAAACGTTATGAAACTTGGCTTGCAGATTATTTTAAAAACTTAACTGTTTTCTTAGCTCTCCAAAAACGCATAACAAGTAGAAAAATATTTTAAAAAAACCTGAATTATAGTCATCACAAAGGAAGCCGGCGGAAACAAAAGTCACAAAACCAACTTAAAAATTAAAATTAAAAAACATACCAAATTTAAATCATACATTTTTTATTTGCTTTTGCACAAGATGAATTTGTTGTTCCTATGCAAAATTAAAAAAAAAATCTGTACACGTCTGAGAATGCGAGGCCGAAAAGTAAAAAATACATGTTTTTTTATCAAACTCCAACATAAATTACATGAAAACAGAAAAATTTACCAATACATTTGGCGTGCAGATTACACATAAAACATTGACCTTTTTCCAACATTCTAACGAGCTATTAAAACTAAAATGAGTTTTGTTAAAGATTGCTGGAAAAAATTGATCACAAAGGAAGCAACAAGGAAATCACTTCCGAACAAAACTTAAAATTAACTAACTAAATCTATCAAAACTGACTGTTATACTCGTAAACACAAATAACAACATTAACTTATGTAAAAAATTACAAAATTAAAACTAATAAACAATTAAAATTGAAATAATCAGGATTTTTATAGTTAATTTTCAAAATGGCTACCTCCATTTCTTATTCTCACGTAAGTTAATGTTGTTATTTGTGTTTACGAGTATAACAGTTAGTTTTGATAGATTTAGTTAGTTAATTTTAAGTTTTGTTCGGACGTGACTTCCTTGTTGCTTCCTTTGTGATCAATTTTTTCCAGCAATCTTTAACAAAACTCATTTTAGTTTTAATAGCTCGTTAGAAAGCTGGAAAAAGGTCAATGTTTTATGTGTAATCTGCACGCCAAATGTATTGGTAAATTTTTCTGTTTTCGTGTAATTTATGTTGGAGTTTGATAAAAAAAACATGTATTTTTTAGTTTTCGGCCTCGCATTCTCAAACGTGTACAGATAATATTTTTTTTAATTTTGCGTAGGAACAACAAATTCATCTTGTACAAAAGCAAATAAAAAATGTATGATTTAAATTTTGTATGTTCTTTAATTTTAATTTTTAAGTTGCATTTGTGACTTTTGTCTCCGCCCGCTTCCTTTGTGATGATTATTTTTTCAGGTTTTTTTAAAATAATTTTCTACTTGTTATGCGTTTTTGGAGAGCTAAGAAAACAGTTAAGTTTTTAAAATAATCTGCAAGCCAAGTTTCATAACGTTTTTTTTTTGTTTTTAAGGCATTTTAGTGGAAAGCGATCGCAAAAAATATTGAAAAAATTTCGTTTTCCGTCTCGCTTTTTTAAATTTGGACCGATAATTATTGTTTTAATATTGAAAAATAATCAATGTTTAATCGGTTTTGTAAATCAGAAGAAAAAAAAAGATTTAAATTGATACTTTTTTTGTAATAAATTTTTCAAGTTGAATTTCCGACTAATTTAAAAAAAAACTAAAAATCGCGATAACTCAAAAATGGTTCACTTTTGCATAATGCATATAGGGGTCAAAATTATCGCAAATAGTCACCCCTATCACCTCCTAACGGGAATAGGTCGACTTACCAATAACCCTGTATACAGATATTTAGAGAGCGTAAATATATAATAACACTAATAGTAGTTAAAAATAACAGAACGTCAAAATTTCATCAAATTCAAACGAAACTCTAAAACTGTGCTATATCCAAGTTCCTGTCAGGAAGGAAGACCAATTTATTTGCCTGCACTAACAAGTCCATTACAGCTGGACCTCCATGTGGTTCTCTTTGAAGTCAGGCAGTGGGTCACGCTAAGTTGGCCACACATAATAAGGATGGCTGCAAGGAAGATCTAGAGGTCACGTCGACAACTGGCCAGTTACAAAACAAAGCACAGGAAAAGTGGGAAAGATACCCGTCAAGTGCGAGTCGAACTCGCGCACTGAGGGTTCTGTTGGTACTAAAAATTTCACTCGTTAAAATACGTCGTATTCCTATCGACGAAGTTAGGTCTATTTTTTTTTAATACTTTTACATTCGATTTTATTGAACTTCGTTTGATTTTCATTTATTTTTTCCTGTAAATATCTATAGTTAACATTTTACACTTCGAAAAAGGATAAATTTTGCGGCTTGTAAATTTTGGCGATAAGTTAAAAACTACGCAAAAGAAAATAAACAACAGTTTAAAAACCTGCGAATGCTTATATTTTTCCATATATTTATTAATGCTAAATCGATAATTTTAAGTGTTCCTGACTCCCGCCTTTAATAAAGTTAAAAAAAAAACCTCAAACCAAAAGTACGCACTCGCCGAAACCACAGAACTGTAACTAACAAAATCCATTACAAAGTAGACCGCGTTCTAAATCAGTCAGTTCTTAGAACTGTAAAAAATCTTTACTACCCTAGGGGCGGCGGACTCATAAACGAGACTTTTGGAGAACTACCAAGACGCGGGCGTTAACACGATCAATTCAGTGCCAGTGGCTCCTGCGCGGGTTGGAACCGCAATAGAATGCCCAGTTAGTGGCAAGGAATGAGCCTTACGATCAGGGAGTTTTTGGCTCTGGGCAAAGACTAATCTGTGCTCTGTGGCCGTATTGTGAACTGCCTAAACCTAATTTCAGGCTGCGTAAGAGTTATATGACATATATATAGCACCATCTCTTTCACTAACTGGAACTTGACAGAGTTACGCCTGCTGAACGTACAACTTGTAGCGCAAACGTTTAGTAGGACGAAGTCAACATACTGCAGAAGAAATGGCAAAGTATTTACCGCCACTGTGTAGGGAAAGATACACCGGTTGGGCCGTCAGCCGGTATACATCACCTATTTGGACGTGTCTGGACTTTGGTTCATCTTCGACTTACCTTAATTATTAATGTGTTAGATTTATAACTGAAAAAAATACCGACTGCTGGAGTTTCTTTGGATGTGTAAAAGAGCCTTCATGTTGCCAATTTACTTACTGAATAATTACTTGAATTCTTGACGCAGCGTCAGTAAATTATTCAGGAGGTTTTTCTCAGTTTCTGAAGAAGAAGAGCTACATTACTGACATAGATATAATTTGCCCAACTCTAGTTAAAAATAGAGATCTAACTTGCCCAGGGCCTCTATCCACAATCAACCATATCCTCTTTAACCTATATTATCGTATTGCCAACGTTTTGATACCACTTTTTACGTGACAGTAATGGCGGGTGAGTTTTTAACTCGAAAACACGTCAAATACTATATGGTTTTTACCGTCTAGAATAGAGGCCGAGCTGTAGTCAAATTAATTATATTGTTGATTACACAATAACACAATAATGCGAACACTTCGGACGGACCCTGCATCAGTTCTTACCACTAAAACTACCACCACTAGTGTCGTGAAACCCAACGTCGTTATCAACACTGGGTTTATCATTAATCTGTGATTTAAATTTAAACTGAGGCAGAATTATTATACCAAATGACAACAGATTTAACTTATATCGGGTAATTGTCGCATTATTAATATTTTCGTCGCTGGCTTCCATTAAAATATAACTAATTAAAGCCATTAAGAAGCCCGTATTTCATAATTATTGGTAAATTAATCGACCGACAGAAAGTTACAGGATATGGCGGTTGGAAATACTAAGAAAATGTAGCGCCAAGTATTAAACAAATATCTAATTTATAAACGTAAAAAGAACCTGCTTTATTTAATGTACTCTTTAGTATGTTTATCGCTGTCAAGCTAGCCCATCACACATTAAGCTTTGGCGCTTATTTTGGGATTTGGTCATTTTTTTTAAGATTGTCCTTCGATATTTATTATTTATCTAGTCTATTTCCCTACTTTTTTGAATATTAATTTTCAGGATACCGTACTTATCGACCTTGATTTATGGAGATACAATATTCATAAAGTCGAGTTTAAGTTAGAATAATCAGAAAATGTTCTTTCAGTCCTCGAGACAGTATACATTTCTTTTTTTTAGATAATCTATTTCATCTCTGCTTTTAGGCTGCAGTAGGTAGCACTAGTAATTTTTTTTTGATGATTCACAATCTTGTGATGTTGGGAGACCATCGTTTGTCCTAACATTACTTTGTCCTAAAGCATTGCGATTTTGAATTATAATTTACCCTAAACTGGTTTTCACCTGATTCGGACCACCTATCCACTCACTTGATTCTGGTAATAAGAACCCAACTTCATCATGACAATACGCGGTCGTGTGTAAACTCGAGAGACAAATGACACGTTTTGGAATAAGGACTTTGAATATAGAGAATATAAATTCTCCTGTTGTCTCTTGTCGCTAAACTCTTCTTCCTTGCGTACGCGCACTACAATGCAGTAGTTAAAAGCACATGTGGTTTGGTAGTAAGCTTATTTTTGTTCCAGGCCGATGGTAAATTAAATTACCCATTGAAAATTTGGTACACCACATCGATGATCCACCAGACTAGCTGAGATTTACAACGTGATTTTGTTTTTTTGTGTAAGTCTTTTAGAAAACCACCAATTTCAATGATGCTTTTTAATTTCCTGATGAACAAATACTCGCTTTTAAAATTATCGTGGTTTTTTAGAAGGCACTCGAGCGCACAGGGCCAAGACTCTAGGCGGTAAAATCATATCGTCTTTGACCTGTTATCGTATTGTTTTTATAACGATACCGTAACAGGTCAAAGACGATATTATTTTTACCGCATATAATAAAGGCCCAGACTATAAAAAGGCTTAAAGGCAGTTTCTGCTGGGCTAGAACCTTGCCTTTTTCTATTACGCCTCATTTCAGCGTAATCTGTAGCTACTGTATCTGTTCCCTGACTATACTATACTATTATAGTCCTCCTCATCGATTTCGAAGGCGGCGACCCCGACTTTTGTTTTTTTAATAAATAAATAATTACTTATAAAATTTATTTCCTAGCGTGTGCTCTAAATTAACTTAGTTTTAAATATTCGGTGGCAAGTTATGCAATAGAGCTGACCCTGCAAGTAGTCAGTGTAGAGTAAGAGGACTTGGATCTGTCATTTTGAGTTTGGCGTTTCAGGTCAAACGGTTTCAGCCGGTTTCCCTCAAAAGTTCTCATAAATTTAAAGATGGTAGTTCGCCATGAAGACCTCTCTGAAGCGAGCTCCTCCCCACCTGACGGGTCGATAGCGCATTCGTGTAGGTTTTGATCACGTCTTTGTAGCGGAGATACTTGTCGCCGTGCCTTTGTTTACCCTCTGCCATCTCAGAATACAAGACAACTTTGGGTAACCGGTAGTCATCCATACGGAAGATGTACCCACACCACCGCGCTGCATGAGAAGAGCCTTCATGCCATCCCATGACATCTTAAGATTTAAAATTCTCTCTTGAGGAGAAGTAGGATCAAGCCTCTTTGTCGTTAGTTTTGCTTAGCCACGGCCTTTATTCCACGTTGGTTAAGCCTATCTTGCTTCCATATCGTTCAACGTACGGTTGACGTTTATGACAGCACTTGCTTTAACTTAATAAGTAACAATCGGCAACCGGTAGCAATTTTTCGACGAAACCGTAACATGGATATAATTATATTTAAATTTCGTGCACAATTTATAATATTAATAAGTATCCAGTTTCACTGTCGAGGTTTTAACATGTCTTGAACTATGAAATATCAGTTTAAAACTACACAATTCTCACATATATTGATGTAGAAGGGTCGTGTTATTTTTATATATTTGGACCATAAACGTTAAAAAAAAAAGATAGTTTAATATAAAAAATGACAACACAAATTTATCCATTTGACGTTAATGTGACATAAAATTCTTACGGTCGTCGATCATTATGAATAAGCTAAGCTTTCATAGAGTTGACCATAGTATTACGATATTAAAGCAAGAAGATCTAAACCAAAGTGGAATTGAGGCAATCTATAAACAACAGGTTGATAAATACGAGTATCATAGCCAAAGTAAAACAACACTTGACCCTAATCTACGAGTACAATTATTGATACGTTTTGTACCATTTTAATAACGAACAATACACTTTTTATTAAAACATACGTACGCATTCGTTTGACAGCAGAAAGCGCGGGAACCGCCATTGTTTTTTTACAGTTTTAATTTCATTGAGCATGAACACTCACTGAGCAGGATCCGGAAAAAAGCGGTCGATTAAGTACTTTGTTTCAAAATAATGGTTTTGTGTTGAATTAAAAGTTGATTATTTGGTTTGTATTACATTTTTACAATGTCAATGCTCTTTCATGTGAAGTTATTGCTAAGTAAGTGGGTTTTGAACGGTCATATATAAGATAGAAGTACCGTTTATCGCCACTGTACCCTTTTTGGCTACTTAAGGTTGAAATGAGTATCAAAAATAGTCTAAAAAAATAATATTCATGAATAATTAAGACTGAAGATTATTATTAAGATACAATATAAAATGTTTTGGTAATTTCATATTGCTTTCAGATATCTGTAAAAAAATTGAGTCGCCGAAAATTGTCTTAAGGTGGCTAAACTACGGCCATTGGAATGGTTTTCGAAATTGGAATTTCATCTTTATGACCAAGTTTTACTAGAAAATACCGGCTACTCCCGCTTTCTTTAAGAGCTGGGCATATTGAGCAGAGTTGGATGAACCGAAAACATTACTTATTTAATATACGAGTATATTTCAAAGACATATTTTTTACAAATATTATAAATAATGTTCTGTCGCAATGGCGGATGTTCTTTTCTTAAAGTAATTTTTTTTTACCCGGGAGTTCCGATGATGCAGATTTCTAATTGACATAGATGCGGGATTTCAAAGTGGCGGACCTGAATTTTTCGAAATAGTGGTCGTGGATATAATTTTAGGGACTTTTGCGGATGTTGACTTCAATATGCGTCTATTCCAAGATTTTTGATCTTGATTCATCTAGATAATGACTATCTCTCTCTGTCTTCTTTTTCAGTTCGATTATTTGTTCCACATGTACAGTATTTCTGTGCAATAAATATTAAATTAATAAAATGACTCACATGACGACTTATTTAAAAAGGTAATTCCAGACATTTTCAAAATCTATAATTATAGTAGCCGAAGCTGGAAAATATGCAATTTATAAAGGAAGTAGAAGCTCTTTAGTGTACCGAGTACATTAATTGCCCTTTCCGCTCAGCCCGACATAGTGCTTTCAACGACGACAAGGTACAGTCATCCAATTAAAATGTTGAACATACCTAGAACCTTGTCATTGTGACTGCCATTGTTATTGTCATACTTGTCATTTGAAGTTCAGTTTGAAGTTTATTATGACAGTGCACTACACTGCTTGAGAGACGTGAGATGTATACACAATTATCAGAGGAATAAACGCGTCAAAACATTATAAGGCTTTAGTGACCTCGAAACTTTGTTAAAATACGCAAGCAGCACGTTTTTAGAGCACGGTATTTAGCGTTTTCTTAGGTTTTCAATGAAATTATGTTTACGTAAACTTTTGAACAAGTTTTCCAATATTTCTCAAGCAGCATTTTTTATTTTTGTTTCACTGTTTTGTAATTTTTTGTTAGGCTGAGAATGTTTGTATCACATCAAAAGACGAAATCATGTTTGCAGTACGCTTTTCACTTTAATGTCTAAAATGGAGGAAACTGTGGGATGTTGAAAAAGGGGAGGTTGTTTTTTGGGACATCGAAACTGACGTCATTTCATTGCTCTTCTTCGTAATTACTATAAAAAACCCAATCGCAAATGGGTACTATTATGATAATTTAGTTACTTCTACAAATACCCAAAGAGACATCGATATCGTGGCTATTGTAAACAATCGAAACTTCAAGGATAATGCTATTGAATAAACGATAAAGTCCCGTTTTAATCCATTAGTGCAGTCGAGTTATTAGGAATGGACTACTTAATGATTATTCAATATTATTATGTCACTAGTAACACAAGACAACCAACAACTCGTAACAACGCGGACAACTAACAATGAACAACTTGCGAAAAGGCCCGACTCTTCCAAGTTGCCAACTTCTGATAGACGGCTACACTTGAAGCGCAGGAAAGTAGTACACATAGTTAATAGTTTATTTTATGTTCCGGTGTAGCGATAGGACAAACGGCGAAATTACTAGCATAGAGCCCATCTTTGCGGTACCCATCAGGGTTCAGAGTGTTAACTTCTAAGCTAGCAAGTAAGATCTATGTAAATTAACTTTGCAATAAATGATTGAGTATTGAGTATTGAAAGGAGTTCTACGTAATCCTCAGATTTGGCGATGCATTTGCAGTTTTATGATTGCAGTCGTGCGATTGTAGTTTTGAGAATGTAAATATTGTGTATGGGGTTCAGATCCCACTAACCGTCATGTGTCTTCTTGCAATAAAAAAAAAAGTTTTTTTTTTTGGTTTTTTGATTTATCATTTCTGCCCAATTGGTGGACAACTAAGGCTCCTCTACTTTATATTATCAAGAAAAATGTGTATAATTTTCGCTTTCCGGGATGTTAAGTTGAGAGTTGCTCTGTAGTTTTCTGGCCGATTTAGCTACCCCGCGCGGATCAAAATTATTTAAAGTGTTTTCAATTTACGAAGTCGCGCTACTTAACTCAACTTTTTAGTACATTGACATTTGACGCATGTGCGAAAAGTCAACGTGAATTGTGGGGCGCAATTTTATAAATACAATAAAGGTACCAGGTGCAACTAATCAAGCTGAATAAGTATATCCAACTCAATATAACATGGATATATTAGGTAACGTCCATTTGAGCTGACATCAAAACAAAAAAACTTTGCTAAAAAAACACGTCACATACATAACGTCACTGATTTGTGATTGCACTTGTCTTATACTTCCTTGTTCGCTTCCGCGAGGCTAACCCGGCCAAATTTGAAGGTATAGAACAACGCATTTTGACCTTCAAACACTTTTATATAGTACTATCTATTTTTAGCGAACTGAGGATTAGTTTTAACATCCGCAAATGATTCATTTGAAAGTTCGTAATCATTCGTTGTCATTACGACGTCTAGTCTACTTTTTGCTGAACGCAGAAATATACATTAATTTTATTTATTAAATTGACTGTTACTAAAATAGTACAACAAAGAAAATTGTACTCGCTCCCAGTTACTTTAAAATTTTACAATGCCGACTTTTTCGTTCTCTTACATATACAATTTGGTCGGCAAATTATCTTGCTCTTAATCAGTACGGTCAACCATCTTGTAAAACCTCAGCAGACCTACTTTTATAGAATTGCTTGTCCCTCAAAATTAGCAAACCAAATCACAGAATTTCTAAGGTACCTACACGAAATTCTCGTGCAAGAACCATAGTTTACCAAATCCCTGGGTTAGAATAAATGTAAATTCTTCCTTCTCAACCAGGTTCAGTCAATCAGTTCTAACACATATTTAATAGGACTTCGCTAATATTAATCCGTTTCACTGCACGCTAGTGTACCCTACAACAAAAGATAAAAGATATTTCATTGGCCCATGGTCGCGAACACTCCTATACCCTATGCAGAGTTTAATTTTGTCCTTTGGGGACTGACGATATTTCAAGAATATCGTGAGTTCACAATTCGAGAAAAGGTACCAGTGAAAGCTGTGATGCGTATGATAGTGGTATGGGCGCATGTTTTTACCAACATTAATGCTTTCAAATATGTATCATTCATTTTTAAATTACCACCCACTTTTAATGAAGATCTCATTCGTATCTAAACTGGCAGTACTTGCCTACACCTAATTAACAGTGTTGATTGAATTTCTAATAAAATAGGAGTACAACCCCCCTTTTGCTTGTGCTACGTATTATGCTAATGTTAAATTTAAATTTATTTATGTAGAATGTATTTTAGTCGTTTGCATATCACAAAACAAGTGAAATAAATCCAATATTGGTTTACTTCGTTGGAAATATATATCAACAAGTCCCCTTTAAACCCGTATTAGTTTTTGTTGACAGCGCACGATTTTCTCCCCCGCAAATATGGACTGTATATACTTTTATCCACGATATTTTTTTACAAAAATGTTGCGTTTTAAATATTACACGTCCGTTCCCGCTGACAACTCGACTGTTTGTGACAGATGTCAGCCGCCATTTTGGATTGCTGGCGACGGTGACTGGCCGCATAGAATTTGTGTCTCAAACTATAAAGGCTTAACTCAACAATAGATGAATATGAATTGAAATCTTACCGATACTGGTTCATGGTTTAAAATTAAAGTTATATTTATTAAAAGTAAGTCCTAAAGCTTGCTACTAACATGGCTTAATAAACAAAATGATACACCTTTTGTTATGAATCGTGCAACGAACGAACGATACCTTTTATCATTTAGATCAAATACTACACTGGCAAACTTGGATTTTTATCAAATCTACGTAATAGAAACGACCAGAGCTTAAGAGTAATGTTAGCATCAATAACGATCTTATCTCTGAGCTTTTAGCTGTAAGGAATCGAACCTACCCTCTTTGCGGTGCCGGGGTCCAGTTGAAAAAGGCTAGAAGTCGGCTTATCTCGTAATAAAAAATGGTGTATATATACCCTTTTTTACGGATTATACTAGAATTAAACCCCTTTTCACTTAATCTTCAGAAGACTTACACCCTTTATCACTAGCTTTTTTCACCCCACTAACATTAAACCAGGTCACCAGGCCATCTAAGTCGTTAATGTTAGACAGGAGACAGGAATGACATGCTTAATCACCGGTCAAGAGGTACTGCGATGCGTCGGAACCATCGCACGGGACGGAGAAATGCGGTTATTTAATAAGAAATTTTGAAATTGACATCTTAGACGCTAGGATCAACGAGTTGGTCAAATATTACTCTTAATATTACAGATAAAGATGTGTCATCATCTTCCTAACCTTGTCCCAGAGTAGATGGGGTCAGCACATGTTTTATTCTTCCACTCTTCTCTATACCATGTTAACTCTGCACTTACACCGTTCAGAGCTTGTGGTTGTCAGCTTAGAATAGTGCCACTCCACGCCCTCCTGTGGAAGTCGTAAGAGGCGACTAAGGGATTAAAGGCTTGTAGTATTGTTAGGCGATGGGCTTGCAATCTGTCACTAATATACACTGGTAAACATCTTAGCCTGTTGGTGCATAATGTGGTTACAGAATTATCACCAAGTTTTTAGAGTCGTTGGTAATTCTGTAGCTCTGCCTACTCTGGGCTGAAAGCGTACGCTATGTATGTACGTGAAAATTATAAAATATATAAATTTCCCGAAGATGACCACTTGGCAGATCAACTTTCCCCCCCCGTAAACCCCTATATTTCAAATTTCATCAGATTACACATATATATACAAGAATTGCTCGTTTAAACGTATTAAATAGATAGATATACATATATCACTAGGTATTAAAGATAACCAACCTGAAAACAACAGAGTATCAGCAAGTGAAATTCGGTAAAATGATACATTTGATGAAAACAAAATTGGTAAAACATGGGTACAGTCAACAGCATAAATAAGTGATCATTTATGTACCTTGTCACTTTAACGTCATGTTTGAAATGTCATACAAAATTATGAAACGATTGAAAGCGACAAGGTACATAAATAATCACTTATTTATGCCGTTGACTGTACACCGAATATTATCAACTATAAAATAAAATGGTGTGTTATTGATAACACCATGCCATGCCATGTTCATGTAAAAACCATCTGTTAAAGCCATAAACAACCCTGATACATAAATATTACATTCTAAATACCTCTGCAATTACCCCCCACCCCCCCTGGCCCTCCGGGTGGTCGTTAATCACAGGGCGTACTAATCAGTCCCCTATTACAACATGATATTATGTTATACCTCGAAATTGCCTGTTAGGTCACGAGAATTTGCTGTGGGAGCTAAACTACTGACAATTTAATTTTAGGTGATGGAGGGACGTCATTGGTCGGTTGGATTTTGAAAATAGAATGCGCTTAAGATTTTTCTTATACAGTGTGTAAATGGTATACGGGCGTTCCTTTTAACTGTGGTTAGTATAACCCATACTGAGCACATTTAGGCAGCTTTTGTTAAAATTAAATTTAAAAATAATAACCATACAAAATAATTTAACACGTAATGTATAACCGTGTGTGTTGCCGAGACGCACACGAACGGTTTCCACGCAGTAATGCGTAATAAAATTACATCTTTGATGGGTCGCGTCAGGGGTAGTCAGAATGGCATTGTGAAGGTGATTGCTGGCAGATTCAGTTGCCCGATTTTGTGGCATTGGATTGGATTGGTCAGGACTACTTTGACGTACGTCAAGTAATAAGTTTGTTATTGTTACTTGACGTACGTCAAAATACCTATTAAAGAACCTAATAAAACAATTTTGTAAATACTAACATAGCTTTTAAGTTTCTAGATGTAACTAACAATATATGGACCTGGTCTGAAATAAATGATTTTGATATGATTTGATTTGATTTGATAACGAAAAATGCAATACAAGTAAACATTACGTACTTACCTGACAGATGGACTTCGATGAACATTGCGGGTCGATAGTATGTTTAAAAATTAATAACGGTGTATAGGTACGTTAGCGTAATCAAAATAATTATTTCTGTTAATGATTAGTAGAGTCTTAATCTATGTCCAGGTTTAATAAACGCCCGTATACCATTTACACACTGTAGAAAATTGGGCTGAGAGATAAAATGTATTTAACTTTACTCTGTATCACTCTTAACAGAACAAAAATGCAATTCTCGGTTCTAATTTGTGATACTTAATGATATATTAAAATAATAGCAAATATTTTTGATGACACTAATGAGAACAAAACGGCACATTCCTTTATTTTGAGGATGACAAGCGTCATGACATTTATGGTATAATTGTGTAATAGAAGAACCCGCGGTATGAACTTGTTATTGTTAAGCCCTCCACGCACTATCCCTCTTGACGTACAGCATCGCATGACCGTCAGGCACGACCGTACTGTACGCACTATCGTGCAAAATATCCATCATGCTATCACAGACCAGAAATTCTTACTTCAGAAATTGTGGCTCCTACACTCGCTTCAAGAACCTTATGTGTATATGTTTTTTTTATTACACAAGCGAAATTCTAAAATCCAGTAGTTTTTTGGGAAAAACAGTAGAGCAGTAGACACACCCCAAAACCAGGAGATCTGGCAACACTGCGAAGATTTGACGGACGTCGACTGATGGAGCTAGCATCCATTCGTCAAGAAAAAAAATATTGACGGATGACAAATCTACGCATTACCACACACGCACGATGCACTATTGAACTGATGTACGTAAGGGCTACACACCATCCAGCCGCACGTCGTGCGTCGAGCTCGATGGACGAAAATTGAGCGCGCAAGTCCATCACGGTAATAATTATTACTATTCACGTCCAGCAAGCCTACGCGCTATCGTTTTGCGTCGTGCATCGTACCCTGTGGGAACACTGAAGGATAATGAGCAGAGGCCTTTACATTTTATATTTATTTGCTTCTGCTTATACAGGGTGGAAAAAACGCACGCCATGGACTCCTTAAATATTGGAAATAGCAAGTTCTACGCAAAGGAGACTTACTTTTATTTTTGAAAGCAATTATTACTGCGTTTATGGATTTTTGAAAAGACAAAGTACTCCCCATAGTGATTTTAAGGGTTACCGTATTTGGTCTGAATCCCGTTAGTTACTGATGGGTCTAAATCTTCTAGCTTCCTTACAAATCTCCAACACACTGTTATCCTGTTATTTCCCATGGCATGTCTCCTAAAACCACGTGGCCGCTTGATTCGTGTAACAGCCAGGGCCGGGCCGGCGCACCCCGGGGCGCGGCCTGCGGATATATTGGCTTGAAGGTTTATACTGTAGACGAAACTAGAACACAATAGCGAAAGTACGATTTTCGGTTTAGTTCCGGAATATATTATTTTCTGAATAAAGTACCTATTCTAAAACTCAAACTCATTCGACAAAACATTGCAACATGGTCGAAAAAAAAGCAACATTAGACCTTTAGAAACGTTGTAGTGTGAAGTCCAGTAGGATTTAAGTCAGCTGTTGCAACCAGACGAGTTTCTCCTACGATCTACGACTACGTCACCGGCATTCAGAGTTTGTCTATTCGGGGGAGGAAATCCATTCAACTGTTTAACTAGGTGAAACAACAAAAGACAGTTTAGTTAAGTTAGGGTTATAGAAATGGACGAGAGAATGAGATATTTATTAATAAAAAAACGTTATTTTCTTATTATTTTCATTAGTACTTATATTGATTTTTTTAATTATTATCAATAATGAGTTTGTGTTTGACCCCTCACCTGATGTTTACGCTGAGATATTCCTATAATTCAATATATTTCAAGGAAACACTAAAAAAACTGATGCCATTTGAAGCTGCAGCTCATATTTCTTCAACTATAATGTTGTCTCTCATTGTCACGCGATCACAGAAAATTGTTACAGCCTTTAGGTAGCCTCTATCCTAGGCAGTAATTGACCTGTTATTATGGTATTCTTTTTAACTAGGCCGCATTACTGTCAAGTAAATAAGAGCTATCAAAACGTTGACAATACAATCACAGGTCAAAAACGAATGGGTTTTTACCACGTTGAAAAGAAGTTCTAGCCTGTTTTGTTTTCTATCGACTCAAAATGTATGGAGTTGATATAAGCGGCTGACGCAATCTGTCATTAGCATTGAACGCATTTCGAAAATCGCTAAATTTGCGTTGTGCATCTTAAATAGACCCCCAGAACTGTCAGAACGGAACGTAATATCTTGATAAAGTTAAGGTAACAAAACCGAGATTCTTTAAAACAGTATCCATTCCCGCGGTATCGTCCTAACTCAAACAGGTGTGAGTGTAATATAAACTTTTTAACGATAGCCGCGCCCTGCCCGCTGCGTCCGCAGAATATTATGCATAGAAACGACTGATTAATTAAGCCACGCCATAGCCTGCGACAAGGTTGCGACGGTCGATAACTTTAAAAATATAACAATTTCTTGGAATACTCGGCTACTCCCAGTTGTGAACAACTGTGAACATAAAATTCCAGTTGTTCGCACTCTTTAATTAAACTCAACGCATTTTCTCCCATTCTAATTTTACCTACTTTTATTTTTCCCCGGTCGATTTTATTACCATCGCTTTTGTTCTCGCGCGACTTTTTTCCTGGTCTCATTTTTTCCGGATCGAATTCTATCCGTCTTACTTCTTCTCAAAAGTTAGTTTTGCAACAGGCCAATCCAGAAATATGAGCTCCGCTGTAGCGGAGCTCCGTCGGCTCTGACAACTTTGATTCATGGAATAGGAAAAACACGACAGTGAAAATATGATGCTAGGAAAAGAAGCGACTGGATAAAACTCGCAAGGGGAAAAACACGAATGTGAAAATAAACTGCCGGGAAAAAGGTATTATTACGTTCGGGAAAAACGCGAAAAGAAAATTATCTTTAACGAAATAATGCATTTGGGAAAGTCATCTAACAAATCTACTGGGTAAACAAAAAATGCAACCCGTGCCTCCCATATTGTATTGAATGAGCCGGAATTGCCGAATAATGGCACGGAGTGAACATATTTCGTGAACAGCATGACCCACCGCCAAGCAGTGTGGTCGCATTGTGTTTCAGTGTGGGGATGAGACAAGTGGTGAAATTACTAGCATACAGGCACTCCAATATACAGGCTCTCCGTCTTAGGATTGCAGTCTTGAGATTGCCTTAAGAATTCAAAGGGTCTCGGGTCCCCTTACCATCAGGTGGCATGAGTGCTCGTGTGCCTTCTCCACCTTAAAAAAATGGGGTGATGATGTTATATATTTCAAAAAGTTCCTAATTTAAATGATATTGTAGACGTGTCGCGTCTGCGTGGTTAGTCTTTGCCGACTGGAAACGGGCGCGGCGAGGAAGTAGGCGCGACCTATATGCGATCAATTGTGTGACGCTACTGGGCTGGATCTACTTTAATCATTACATCACATTATGGCTATAGAAGGAAAGGAAAACTAATGAAATCCGCATAAAGACTTGTTAACTGTTATTTCATAGAACGTAACACTTTTCTGAATTTTATTAATCGACACAATTTTTTTAGGATCAGGAGTTTTTGACAGTCACAAGTCTACCCCAAACTAACCTACGTCATTAATATTTAAGATAACCTAAAACCCAGCCTTCAGATAATAGAAACAATCAATTTTAATGAAGTGAAATGATAAATTCGATGAGAGGTTTACGATAAAACAAGGGAACACCAAGGCAATAAAGTATAATATTACTGTGACTATAATAACTACCTATTACTATGTTATGCCTCTTTTATACGCCGCTTAAAAGAGTATTCACTCAAAGGCAGCAACTTGGCTGTGGCATTACTGAAGTTTCTGGGCAACGGTGACTGCTTACCATCAGGTGACCAGTCTGCTCCTTTGCCTTTATGCCTTTTTTTCTTTGCAGAAACGATTTCATTGAATACTAGAACAGCAGAGGGCAGAGACGCAGGGTGGCATGGTCTACTTCCAATATCATCATCAAATTTTTAATAGTTATTATTGCTGTAAGTGCGGAAAACGTCAAGTCCGAGTCGGCCTCGCGCACCGAGGGTTCCGTACGCAGTATATTAATATATTCCGATTTGAATTCTCCGTCGAATCGAATTAGCATGACCTCAACTAACTCTTGACCGGTTTTTACCGTGTTTTCTGTCGGTTATCTTTCAGTTCGCGGTCGCCTCTTAAGAGGAATATGAAGCGCTATAAACACGTAACTGTCAAAAAAAACCATTCAAAAATTTAGCTCCGGGCGTTAACGTTTCTCACTCCCGAAATCAAGTCCGATTTTCACGATTTTTGAATATGTTGTAGTTATTACGAAGGTATGTGTACGTTCCTGTTTTTTTTAATATTTGTTTATTTTAAGAAATATTTCATATTCAAAAGTCGTAAAAATCAGACGTGGTTTACATATTGTATGGAGATTTTTAGCTTCACAAAATCCTCTTAACAACACTTTGGCTCCACAGCTCCTTCGGCTTCTGCACGATGCAAAAGCCCAGCCCAGGTAGGCAGGTATATTCTGGGCTCTCAGGTCACGCGACTATTATTATGCAAATATTTCATATTTTCACCATTTACCGCGATTCATTCGGCCTTCATTATTCATTGTTATTAATGGGGCAGAAATCGACACACCTTTGTTTTACATCACAGAGCTTTTAAATACATTTACGCTTATTACCTATTGAGTTTTTGTTTTAGTGACTAGCTATTCCAAGAGGAGGAGGAGGACTTATAGAGTGAGAGCTAAAAACATGCAGGGTTTAAGATTTGCTTGTTAGTTGGTTGTTTAGGTTGGTAGTACCTCTACCTTTAACTACCTACGAAAAGTATAATTGACGTATAGCATAAAATCAAATTGGTTAATTTTCATAAAAGCTACGAGTGCTACGTAGCAAAACTCTGCTACGAAGAGTGGACCCGACTATCGTGTCGTTGAAACTCAATTTATCAAGTAAGTATATTCCTTTGGGACGGAAAGATTTTTTAAACGGTAGTAGATCCTTATGCAATATTCGTCCAGATAGCTACCAACGCCAACCAACCGCCAAGCAGCAGTGTTCACATTGGTGAGTTCCGGGGTGAGGATGAGACAGCAAATTAGGCATACCAACTTAATCCACAGGATTTGCGGGCTTAGGAGTGAATCTGCAATTGATTGGATTGTTTTGGTGGCCTGAGTGCTCGTTTGACATACTATAAAAACTAACTTACTTCTTAATACTATAAAAAAAAAACATCCTCATCAGATGACGGTGACGGCATTTAAACCCCTATTTAATTTAAGAGATAATTTCTCCAAATGCGCATCAAGCCATAAAGCTCAGAAACAACAGACGCACCCCTGTGTATACTACCCCAATTAATTAAATTGTTTAGCTTTTACGGCCATTTTATAGTGTCATCGCCGCCATTTTGGATCCACCGTGTTGGTTTAGGACGAATGGCTTAACTCATTTAGTGCCGGGTCCCATTTCCGTACAGAATGGGCTTGATGAGGAGCTCGTGGCGGTCAACGTGTTAATTTAGATAATGAGGGGTTACGATAAAAACACGATTTTGACCAATCATCGACCAGGCCCATAGAGCATTTCTTCAAACAATTTTTTTAGCATGTGGTAGTTTTTAAGAAAAAATGCAAATTAAAACTGCACCAAAATCCATATCAATCCTTTTAAGCATAAAAGCGTTTGGACAAACAATATGTCGTAAAATATTGATGGTTTCGCTAAAAGCACACGCCACACAAAACAGTTCCGAAACGGGCACCATCCATCATTCCTTCGGCTCGACAGAAAAAAGAAAAACTCCCAACATGATAGTCATTAGCGATAATTAAACTACAGCGACAAAACATTTTTACACGCTGGCACACAATAAACAACCTTAAACACTCACCCTAATAAAAACAAAACTTCAAATTTAAATTTGTTCTACTCGCTGACAGATCTTTCAGCGCGTCTGATTGGTTGACGTTTGCCGCCAAAAAGAGCGTTCGAAAGACGAGTGACAGCTGTCAGATATACGCGCTTTAGTTTGTTAGGTGACATGTTTAAAAAACAAATGAATGAGGTGCGAATGAATGGCAAGATCGGCTTTGTTTGTGTTGAATGGGAAGCTGTGAATGAACTCTGAAAGGATCTTGATTGCTAAAGCTTGCGTCGTAAGATTTAAACCGGCTGAATGTGGTGGAGTCATTAGGGCGATTTAACCATCAAGAAAAACAAAATAAAAGTGTCTACGAGCATTTCTAACAGATAAAAATGAACTTAATGAACAGATGGACATTCTTGTCTTCTGGAATACTTGGTGGCAAAATCGTTCGTATGTGTACGTACATTTGTCTTTAACTCTTCACTTATTGATGATAGTCAGAGGCATAGATCAAAAAACATTAACTACCTTCTTCGACAGCCAGGTAAAAATTTATTAGCAAAATTTTACTTCATTTGTGACAAATATTTTATATATTATATATTTATGTATTTTTATTTTTATTTATTTTATATTGTATTATTACATAAATAAACTAAAGTAATGGTTTCCAAATCTATTGCTATCTGACAAATAGACAGACAAGGCACCCGTAACCCAAAACACTGCCAAAATCATTAGAGTTATTCCTTTCTTTTGAGCCCAGCCAACGAATACGGGAAATTTCGAAACAATAAGTTAATTAAACTACAATAGAGGACAAAATTGAAAGTATCAAAATGGCGTGCTTCCTATCCAGCTGTTTGACAAATAGGCTGTGACGTAATACCAACCAGCCACCAAGTTACCATTGCGTGCGGCAAAAACGTAAACTAACTTTCTCTAGAAGAACGAACATGGGGATAATTGATAGTAACGCTGTGGGCAAGTGAAGGAGTAAGTTGGTAAAACAGTAATTCGTTTAACAAAAGGACAAATAGTAATTAAATGTGGAACTACATCGCGTGATGCCGCGGGAATGCGATGTGGATCAAGTAGAGTTTGGAATTTTTGGTTCTATTATCAACAAAAAAAAACATGTCATCAAAATGTATTCTAAATGGTCGTAAATTTCTTGATTGTGATGGTGCAAGCGGGCTGGTAATGGTTTTTCATGCATTTGTGCATAGAAGTTGATTTTATATATATATTATAGAGATATTCATTAATTTTAATACATTTACTTTTTGTTATATTTCTTGATTTCGTCTTTTCGGACACCCAAGAAATCCTGGTTAACGTTGGAAAAAAAAACTTCTTATTTGAGCAATTTAATAGACTTTTTGACCACGACTAATAGACATACAGTTTACGTCTATGAATTAGCTATGTATACAGTTAAACAGTGCATATATTCAGGATGCACGATTTGCAGAGGGCAGTGGAGCGACTCGACTCGTGATCCAAACATCAAGGTCTAAAACTGAGGTTCTCAAACTTTTATAGTGACGGAACCCGTTCGTAATACTCAATATTTTACAGGCATCTCGAAAAAACATTTTTATTAAGCTTCTGAGGCCCTTGTTAGAAAGACGCAGTTCGAAGTTAGGTTAGCTACCCGCCTGGATTGTCCGTACTTGAATCACTGCATTAATCTTAATAAAATAATGTTTAATATTATGTAAATATGTAATAATGATTACTGAATGTATAGACTAATTTATCACTAACACGTAAGGTTAATCTTTGGGTATGAAACAAATGAAAAAAATGGTAGGTGCTTTGCAAAACTATATTTATAGCTACACATTCGGAAGTTAGAATTTTTCGGGCTTTCTGCAAGAGTTGCTTGCAGATGCTTACTGAGCCACGATACACTTTGAGAATAGCTGGTCTAGAGGGAACAATGCAACCTAAGTGGAGGTGGGCGGCACTCGGACTTTGACAGGAGATGGCCTGAATTAGTAAAAGCAAACGTTCGAACCACTCTACGTACAGTCGCCAGTTGAATTTATTGAAGGAGAACCGATGTTAAACAAAACCCAGCTTTAAAGACCAGGGGCCAAACACGATGTGGTAAATAAGATGCATTTCGAGAACGATGTCGTCGATATGGTCCTTGGGATGGTTTTTACGGAATAGAATAGACGCCGTGGTATACATAACCCTATCAAACCCTCATTGCGAACGTCATAACGATAACAAATATGTAGTAGGAGAGGGAAAACAAGGGAAGACACTCTTTTTTTTGTCAGCTACAACCCGCTATCTATTAAGGACGGATGGACAGACGGACGAAAAGCGTAGACATATTAAAAGGTACAGTTAGACTCTCTTTAGTACTAAACTCTAAAAACGCAGGTACAGATATAGTGCATAATTGTTTTCCTTCGTATTTTCACGGAAACGTACGAACGTGTCTTGCTATTTCAGTCGGTCACTGAAGTAGCATGACACGGTTACTTTGCAAACAGACTCAGTTTTCTTTGTCAATCGGCGGGGCGCTAAATGTGTTACAAGCCTCTCTATCTATCATGGTTTTCATTACAAACTTTACGTAAGGCCTCGCGGAATCCACGAGCCCTTGCTTCGGGGGGAGATTCTGCCACGCGTTCGATTCTAATTAGAAACTAAGCGATCGAGACACGAAGCGATGCGTTTGAGTAGGGTGGGTAGTATTTGGGTGGTAAGCAGGAAGAGTCCACAATATAAAAGTCAGGTCAGTCGAATTTAGGCAGTTTGAAATCTGCGTAAATGTATGACAGCTAATGACATTGTATATCTGTGCTAGCTAACAGAACCTGTAATGTCGATTAGTCGATCGTACCTACTAACCACCTAGTCCTGTTTCAAGCATAGAAATGAGTTTGGAAAAATGTGGACGCTAATGATTGGAGTGAGCAGCAGATTGCGGGAAACGGATTTTACCTTTTTTATTTTTTTAACTTTATAATATTGTATAGATCACAGTTAATTTATTTTCACTTCTCAGGCTCTAAAATGACTCACAATTGGCTTGTATAGCCGGACTAAAGTGATGTATTTAATCTCTAGGGAATAAAACTACACTTTACTCCCTAGGGACTAAAGTACTTTTTCTTTTTAATTTACTTTGGAAACCCTTAAACTGCCAATCATCGCCTTTTTCAGTGATTGTATATGGATCATTTTTCTTGCAAAAAATATAAATTAATCGATTTAATTTCACGATTAATGATTACAAATATGAATCTATTTAAATATATAAGGGATAAAATCTATTTTATTAGGCATGGTCCAAATAGTTTTCAAGTTTGTATCTGTTGGCTAAATATGCAAGCATTTAAACATCACGGTGTTAATGAATGGAAGATTATCGCCATTTTCAGAGATTGTGTATGGACCATTTTTAGGCCGTGGAAATAACCTCAAAATGCCAACTGTGCAAAATTATTAAAAAAAATATTTAATTTCGTGAAACACGATTAATGATTACTAATATAAATATATTTAAATATATTAGGGATAGTTCTATTTTATTAGGCATGGTCCAAATAATTTTCATGATTGTATCTGTTGGCTAAATATGCAAGCATTTAAACATCACGTTGTTAATGAATGGAGGATTATCGCCATTTTCAGAGATTGTGTATGGACCATTTTTAGGCCGTGGAAATAACCTCAAAATGCCAACGGTGCAAAATTATTACAAAAAGAGTTTTTTTTTTCTTGCATTCGAAGTGAAAAGTAGAGTGTTTAACTCGAGACTAAAACGCCATAATGACACTCGAACTTTATCCACCCTCGCTTTGCTCGGGTGGATAAATATCTCGTGTCATAATGGCTTACTTTAGTCCCTTGTTGAACAATCTACTATTATTTGCGAACTCGCTTTAGTCTATTCGTATCTAAAGAAACATTATATTGATTACGGTTAAATATTACGCAAATAAACGTTAAAACTGGAGTTTTCAAACTGACTTCGTACTGTCAAATAGCGCGAAATACGGCACTTCAAATGATAAAGGCATATTATCTTATGAACCATAATATTTTATGAGTCGTAAAAAATATTCAACATTAGAAAAGCAGCCATTTATTTGGCTGACTTTATAATAGTCTAAGAAACTCATTTTGGAAAAATGTATGAACATTGTGTGTACATACAGTCAGCCAAAAAGACATTACTTCAATGAAATAAGGTGCAAAATTGGATACATATCTTTGTAGTCGACTATACAGTCTTCACGTAACCTTCACCTTCTCAATAAAGATTAAAAAGAAATCCAATATATTTGGCGGAGCACAACCGCCCGACACGTGGTCACCCGACACGGCACTAATCAAGAAACCGAACAATTCTGACGAATATTAATTCGTCAGAGTTGTTCCGAGTTGTGATTGCGTGTCTAATGGACGACAGCCGGCGTCCGGCGTTTGTTCGCTCGCGGCCGATGGCCGAAGGCAAAGGCGTCATGAATAAATATAATTCACTAGCGACCCGCCCTGGCGTTACTTCGTTTAATATAAGTTTTCTGTAACACCCGTACGTAACACAGAAACAAAACAGAAACGGAAACATTTATTCGACGAACACAGAAAAATAAAAAAATAAAAAATATAACAGAGAAAACCATCATGAACAAAGGATGGCAACACAGAAATCGAAACAAAGACAATAAAGAAGGAAAGAAAAAAAAACACAAAAATTTAGGATAATGTTGCCATGGGTGATTCTGTGACGTCGAAATTGACACCACTAATAATATATTATACATGGAAACCTTTACAAAATCATACGGATGTCAAAAAATTAACATTGGTTCAGAGTCAAGGCAAAGGAAATACCGCAATTGCACACGTAGGTACGCATGGCCTGTATTCAAATCAGTAAAACCATATGTGGCGTTATGCAAAGGGACCTTATTATCAATGGCGCTTACGCCGCACTGCGTCACGCGACGTTCTATTTACATCGGAGCATCGTTAATAATGGCGGAAGCGCCATCGACAATAAGGTCCCTTTTCATAGATAACGCCGCATATTGTCTTTAATGTGTTATGGTATTGTTTTTAAGTCGGCCGCCATTTCATGGCTTTTAAGTAAATAATAGCTACGTTGACAATACGGAAACACGTAAAAAATAATACTTTTGTGCCGTGTAGAATCTCAGCCCTGGGGCGGGATTCTCTTAAGCGCATCACTCGTTCACTTGGCACAGCTCATGTTATCCGGCGAGTTTAAGTAGTCCCGTCAGAGCGTACAAAACACATTTTGGGGCATGCATTCTCAATTAGGCAGCTGGACAGGCTGCGGTATACAAAATAACAGGGCCTGTATTCAACACGATAAAACCCTATTGCTTTGAGTTATATGGAAAAAAAATGATATCTACTTAAGCTATATTTTTTCAAACTTTCACAAAGGCATTTTCACCGCATCCGCTTCCGCTCCATCCTGTCACTCAAACTAACCTCTATTTAGAATAGCAACTGTGACCGATTTCAAACCCTATTGCCCTCTAATAAGATAGGCCACGGTTTGTTATAAACGTATCAAGTTTAAGTACGGAACGAAGTATGCGATTGAGCAATTAAATCTATATTTATATCGAAATCAATTAAATAGAAAATTGGTCCAAGTCTCGCCTATTAAAGTTTGATAACGGGAACATTTTGTATGGAAGAATCCTTGCAATAACCTTATTAATTCTTGGCTAAGACTGACATAAGGCGACTTTTTGCAATCAGTCAAATAATTTGATGATGATGATGAAATAATTTATTTTGCTTGATGGGGTTCGTTTACAGGGCCTCTATTTGCAAGTAAATAAGAGCTATCAAAACGTATCAGTACCGAAACACATCACAAGCAATTAATCTTACTTCTTACTATATTCTTACAACTGTTGTAAATGCGAAAGTTTGGATGGATGTTAGTCAGTCAGTCCAGAACGACTAAACGGGTCTGGATGATTGTCATAAACATATAATTATACTTTTGAATAGCATATAAGGCTACTTTTTATGCTGGAATAATAAATAGATCCAGGGAACAGTTATAACTGACAGGAGTCGCGGGCAAAATCTAGTTTCACGACTCTAGCGCTTGATAGTCGTTTGTATCGATTCAATCCCGGAATTGTATTGATACCTCACTCTTATTGATCAATATATATCGCGGTTGTAGCACGCATTTATACGCACGTTTGTATTGATTGAAACCCGCTTTTGCACCGTTAGAAAATGGCGCAGGCATGGCAAATCTACAATCTCGTGCAATGCGATTGCATCGCGATTGTATCACTGCAGTTGTATTGTGACTACAAACGATCAGAAAATCGCGAATGTATAGCTGCTTTAAGTCACGCGTGTGTGTAAAGGAAAACTGGAATCTCCTGACCTGACACAAACAATGTGTTGTTTACTTAGGGGTGGGGAACTCTATCCACTATTTAATTACTATAATGTATTTAAAAGAAATAAAGAGATTCGAATCTAAATTTTCCCACCAGCCAAATGAGGCGAGATGAGAATTGAAAATTGTAATTAAAAAAACGATTCTCTCCTCGCGCATTTACGGTGGAAATGGTTTTTTTATACAAACTACATTTCTCGCACTGCTGCCTCACCTTGTGCCTCGCCAGTAGAAAAAATATAAAAAAACTAGCTTTTGCCCGCGACTTCGTCCGCGTGGCGTGTTATAAAAGAGAGATCTTTGTGTGTGTGGGAGAAAGGTTAAAAAATGCTTAACTTTATTATTTTTAAATGAGGTTATAGTATATTTAGCTCAGTTGAATAATGAATTGTTATTAATTTTTAGATTACCTATTAGTTTATAATAATTTGGTTTGATATAAATTTAGGAAAATACGATCAGTGGAGGCTTACCCTAAAGTACCTATAGGCTTTCGTCTGGAATTCAGAGGTGAGAATGTGGATGTCAGTCGGTATGAAAGTAAAAGTTTGACCACATGAAAACTAAAAACCGGCCAAGTGCGAGTCGGACTCGCGCGCGAAGAGTTCCGTACAAAATTAACAAAAAAAAACTCGTTTGTTGTATGGGGACCCCCTATTTTTTATTTTATTCTTATTTTCAGTATTGATTGATATAGCGACAATAGATATACCTACATATTCTGTGAAAATTTCAACTGACAGACAGACAACGAAGTCTCAGTAATAGGGTCCCGTTTTCACCCTTTGGATACGGAACCCTAAAAAGAGTAGCATGGAAGAGTGGTTCGGTTGGTGGGTGGCTGGAGCAACCGGGATATGGGAAATGTATTTAGGAAACATATTATTTATAAAATTTCCTTATAAACAACGTTTCTGGTCTTTCTGGAGGGTGGTGCGAGAATGACCAGACTGGATGGCGAACTTACGCGGGAGCACGCCACATATAACTGACCATGGGAGAAGCAGGGCTGTCTTAAATCAACTCCTGCTAGCGCGAGTGTTTGACCCTGCGACTTATTAATGATCATGGCGAAACATACCTACCTTCAATGGAAATTGTAGTCTCCGAAATTCGAACATACAACATTTTTTTCTCGCTAACTTAATTTTTCAAAATACATCCATAACTAAACTTTATGTTTACTAAGGTATGCATGCATGCTAGATTTTTTCCCAATAACTCCTGTTCCCGTGGGAATTTTGCAATATCGCGTTGCAAGTAAGCTTTACGTTCATTAGGGTACCTGCATGCTAAATTTCAATCATCTATCTTACGCGGTTTAGATTTTTCATACAAAAGGATTTTCCCGCTAATTCCCGTTCCCGTGAGAATTTTGCAATATCGCGTTGCAAGTAAGCTTTACGTTTATTAGGGTACCTGCATGCTAAATTTCAATCATCTATCTTACGCGGTTTAGATTTTTCATACAAAAGGATTTTCCCGCTAATTCCCGTTCCCGTGGGAATTTTGCAATAACGTGTTGCAAGTAAGCTTTACGTTCATTAGGGTACCTGCATGCCAAATTTCAATCATCTATCTTACGTGGTTTAGATTTTTACATACAAAAGTTTTTTCCCAATAACTCCCGTTCCCGTGGGAATTATGCAATATCGCGTTGCAAGTAAGCTTTAGGTGTATTAGGGTACCTGCATGCCAAATTTTAATCATCTATCTTACGCGGTTTAGATTTTTACATACAAAAGTTTTTTCCCAATAACTCCCGTTCCCGTGGGAATTTTGCAATATTGCGTTGCAAGTAAGCTTAACGTTCATTAGGGTACCTACATGCCAAATTTCAATCATCTATCTTACGCGGTTTAGATTTTTACATACAAAAGTTTTTTCCCAATAACTCCCGTTCCCGTGGGAATTTAGCAATATCGCGTTGCAAATAAGCTTTACGTTTATTAGGGTACCTGCATGCCAAATTTCAATCATCTCTCTTACGTGGTTTAGATTTTTCATACAAAAGGATTTTCCCGCTAATTCCCGTTCCCGTGACAATTTCGGGAATTCCTTTCTTAGTGCACCTCTACGGTACCTAAGCTACGTCCCTTCCAAATTTCAAGTGCCTACGTTTAGCCGTTTAGGCTGTGCGTTGATATGTCAGTCAGTCAGTCAGTCAGTTTCTCCTTTTATATATTTAGATATACAAAAATAGTCACTTGTTTTAGTTTTTTAAAACAAGTGATGATGAGCGGTTGCGGTTTATACAAAAAGTATTTCCTTTTAAAATTGACCTGGGCGATTCTTGGCGGTAAAAACAATATTGTCTTTGACGTGTTGTGCGGTTGTTTTTAACTCGAACGCCATTACTGTCAAGTAAATAAGAGCTATCAGAACATTGACAACAGATGAAAGACGATATGGTTTTGACCGCATATTATCTCGGCCCTGTAACCTATGAAGTTACAACTGTATTATAAAGGCCGGGAAGCAAGCGGTTGTTGGACGAGTATGGGTTAGCGCGGCGCAGGCAAACCCACTTTATAATACGAGGAAGCTTATTTACCGCCTACAATATCGGCCCAGATGTTGAAGTCTTGAGTTTAATTTACAAAATGTACTTTCAGCCTTGATTTCAGCTAAGAATTTTAAAGACGCTGGCAGACGGACGTTTCCTGACGCCGGAGATTTCAAACCCGGACGTCATTTCACTTCAGCTTATTAAAATGTCTAGAAGTTATTTTAATGTTAAGATTAATAGAGAGAGGAAGTAATTAACAATGAGAAGAACATTTTTTATTCTGGGTAATTTGTTAACTATTTCATATTTACGACTTTCCTGTACTAATTTAAAAATGTACCAAAATGCTGAATTTGAGTCTATTTAAACATTTCGAATAGTTAACGGGTTCAGTAAAAAAAATCTACACTGAGTTTTTGGACAAATGGAACAGTTGGGAAAGAAAACATGGGACTTGCAACGCCACGCCACACAAATAGAAGTACGTAGAGAGTGCAAGACTTCAAGCAACACCTTCTTGTTGTGGGTGAAAACACTGAATACCTAACCTCTAAAGACAGAACACATAGTATTTCGGGAGCTTGTTGGAAAGCGAACGCTTACACAATTACCGCTAACTTCGTTTCGGAGCACACTCCATTGCCTTATTGCGTTTTGGGAACACCGTGTCCCTTAAGAATTGGATGGGTAGAATTTGCGGCCAAAATATTAAACGTGAATTATTCAGAATAAAATATATCACAAAATAACATTTATAAACCCGCACTACATCGTACTCGTAGAAAAAGCTTACAATTATAAATGAGATGTCTATTATCAGAAATGAACGAAAGAATCCGAACTTGCTGTTATTCAATGTTTTTTTTAGGGTTCTGGAAACTCTAGCAACTCTTCTAGTTTCAAAATGATGGATTCAGTTTGAATTGAGGAGCAAAGGAGTAACTATAGGTGCCTTCGACTTGTAATGGTTTTGTAGTTGTTTCGCATGTAATTAAGCAAACATCTAAGTTAGGTTTTTAAACAAAAACCCTTCATTATTAATTATAATTATTAAAATATCGCCCCCCGCCATACCCCCCCCCCCCCACCCCCCATTGGGAACCCTAAATTTTGGTAGGACTTGGCAGATTCTCATGTCTAGTGCCAAGATAAAGTTATAAACACAGTTTCATTGATCTACATAATTTGCCGCCAAACTGCTATATTTAGTCCTACTTTACCTGTATTATCGACCTTAGTTAGGTTAAATATTTTTCATCACACTTGCTCGTATATGGTGTTATTCCATGCCTGTATACAGAAGGACAATGGCCTAAATTGTTCCCGCGGGAATAATGGCGAGTTTGTCATTACGCCATAGGGAGTAATGACTTTCTTTTTAAAATTTGCAACTCTTTCGTACATCATTTCTGACTAAGGAGGTTTAATTTTCAGCCAAAAATTAAATCGGTTTCTAATTTCATCTTTAAAAATTAGCTATAGACTAACTTACATTACACAAAACCTATACGCTTCATTAAACTTCATTATTTTTATACCTATTTCAAGTTTATATCAACATTTATCATTAATTTTAGTAGTTATACATTTTTATCAAATTGGCTAAATCTGGCTCGAATCCAGGTCGAAACTAAACGCAGTTATTATCTGTGGTAGAGGTCAGTAAAAAAATATCGTTTCCATTTACGTTCCCGTTCGTCAAAAGTTATTTCTTTGTATTATGCAGAGTTAAAGTGTTTTCTCTTTGTTATTTTTCCTCGCAAATGTGATGAAAACCATTGTGTGTATCACAGGCAGTAAGGGGATTACTAACTCGAGTCATTAAAAGCCCTCCGCCTTCGGCGTCGGGCTTCTAACACTCTCGTTAGTAATTCCCTTCATACTACCCTTGATGCACAATGTACTATTTTATGTAGGTATACGAAAATACTTTCATATTAAAAGGCTAGAAAAATAATGTTTTACCTTTTCTTTTCCATCGTAACTACATCGATAAAGGAAAAACACGTTTCATACAACCTATAAAACCCAGTATCAAAAATCAACCACTAAATCACCAAAGTGCAATGAGTTTTCCTTCAAACCTGTCTCTGTCTTACTCGTGGATATTAGCATAAACTCGTCTCTCTTGCAGTTTTCCTGGTAAATGAGATCACAGCACGGGCAGGGTTGTGAAAAAGCTAGCAATATTATAAATGCAAACGTTTGTTTGCTTGTTTGTTCAAAACAACCGATCGACGGGAAATTTGGCCCATGGGTAATGTATAAGCATGGAGACGGAAATTGGTTTATATACAGAAAAAAATGTCAGTCACGGAAAAAGCTGGTAAGTTAATGATTATTTTTCAGGGTTCCGTTTCGAAAGGAAAACTAAAATAAATATCAGGGGACAATGTCACACCAATTGGCCTAGTCCCAAACTAAGCTACAGGCTTGTACTATGGGTACTAGACAACGATATAAATACTTAGGTATATAGAGAAATATATACTAAACAAATATTTGCGCTCATCACATAAATATCTGCCCTTACCGGGATTTGAACCCAGCGCCGCTAGCTTGGTAGGCAGGGACACTACCAACTAGGCCAGCGCGTCGTCAAAGACACCCATATATGACTATGATCACTCTTTTTCTGTCTGTCTGTTTATCAAGACCCTATTTCACAGGAACGCGCGGAGGTTTCACAAATTGAATGACGCATATTTTGACAATCAAAACATATACCCCACCGTATATCTTACAGCACATGTAACGTGCCTGTGTATCTGTTACATCATAGCTCCCAAAGTTAAATCTGGATGATTCTTAGCTAGATTTCATCAAAATTAGTAGTGCCGTTTAAAAGATATCAGCTGTGCAAGGTGACGCCATTATATCAGCGGTATTTAACGTTCTGTTCTAGGGATGAAGTGAACAAGGGTATAAGTCCACTAAAGCATAATTAAAAAGGGTACACACATAACAGAGTAAACTAGACTTAATTGCGCTTTGTCCTTATCTGTCAAATTCAAATGTCACAATGACAGATAAGGACAAAGACAAAGCGGGTGGTAGGACCTTGTGCGGGGTCCGTCCGGATCGCTACCACCATCTTATCCATTAACCTACCGCCAAACAGCAGTGTTCGCATTGTTGTGTTCCGGTTTGGGGATAAGACAGCCGGTGTAATGACTAGCATAGAGGCATTCCATCTTAGTCCTCAGGGTTGGCAGCGCATTTGCAGTCTTAGGCTTGCAGTCTTGTGAATGCGAATGTCTATGGGTCACAGTTTCCACTTACCATCAGGTGGCCTGTGTGCTCGTCAGACTTCCCTATGCCACAAAAAAAAAAAAAAACATGATTTAACTACACTAGGTTACTCAACGTTTATTAGTAAGGGAGTCAAGTAATACACTCAAGCGAAATTAAAACAAGTCACCTTTTTTCAGTGGTCCTGAGTGTGTTACAATCTTTTTGCAAAGTTTGAGAGTAATTGCATGTTTAATTCTGTTATCGAGTTTTGATAACGTTAAAGTTATGTTATAATTATTTTTAAACTTTTTTTTAGTAACTCTAACCTAATAATTACAGTATTCATGCAACCTCTTTTTAAGAAAATAAGTTTATAGTGCGTATACTGTACCTATAATTCGATGTGTGCACACTTACTACACACAGAATAAAGTGAAATCAGAAAACAGCAATATACACAGAGTAGTGTGTGTGATTAACTCTATTTTAACGTAATAACTATTAAAGCTGTTTTGTGTAACAACTGTTGGTGAACCATAAAAAAATAAACAGTAATTCTTCGACGAAATATAAAGTGACTTGCCTCAGATAACGAGAATAACATCTCACCCCTCATTAGTTGACGAATGTAACATCACCCTTTCGCTTCAGTCGAAATATATTTTCGAAAACGATTCCCGCCAACCCCAGGTCAAGCACGCCGTCCTTGCGTCCCGAGTGATGACCCCGGTCCGTCTCCCTCCCACCCACCGTGACCTCATATCGCCGTCTCCCTTGACAGCCTGTCAGTTTGTACTCGACGTTGAATGAACGCAATTTAGTTTTTTTCGTGTTTTAGTCTGTTGCAGTTCTGCTGATCCTATTATGGATAAGTCGCAGTTGAAATATGTTGGAGCGAGTGGGGCAGTTGTTTGGCTTAGTTATAATTTTAGGTTTTTGGCGTGAACAGAGCTGCTCTACACTCAGGAGCAAAAATAACGGGTCAGAGTGCGTTTTTCATACTAAAGAGGCTATTTCAAAGCCTTGGTTCCTCGCCAGGGAATGCGTTTAGTGAAATCTGATGATGAATACCTCGAGCATCGATACAGGACTTCCAGAGTGCTTAGGGTACCCAACTGAATGAATCTGCGGTTAACGCCGGAATTGCGCATGTTCAGAAAAACATCTAAAATGGCAATAAAATGGGAAATCCAAGTGCTGACCCAAACTCTCCCGCTCTGGTGTTAACTGATTAGGTATCTTAAGAACTGTTGACCTCCTCTATTGAACCTCGCAGTATCCACCATTAAAACTCACACAAAACAACCCCTGGCGAGGAACCAAGTCTTCGAAATAGTCTCGTTTGTATGAAAAACGTACTCTGACTCGGTATTTTTGCTCCCGAGTGTATATATGATGGGCGCTTCTTAGAAATATATGTACCTAGTGTAGGACTAAAATTAAGAAACGTTAACTGATCCGCTGAGTTACAAAAATTAGCTATACAAATGGCGGTATCTCAGACAAAACTCCTGTAGCAAGTGCAAGCATATTACTAACGGGTGAGGATTGAATCTGCTTCATTTTTCAAATTTGAGATACTGCTAATTGGCGTTGAGAGATAGTATATAAATCTACCAGTACCATTGTAATATGAAATATGTTTAAAAAATGACTGACTGCTGAGTTTCTTGCGGCGTTTCTTCTCAGCAGTGGTCTCCTCTTGGGAAGCGCTGGTAGTATCTTGACGTGTAAAAGTGACCGAGCGACTTACTGAATAAATTTCTTTTATCTTTTTATATTTTTACCTACGACTGAATTTCGTAATATTTCTAAAAAACGCCTGGATATGAGTTTCTGTAGATATTAGGCAAGTGTTGAATGAATCAAAATGACTATTTAGAGGCTGAATATGGGTTTACAGGTAAAAGAGGCAGTGCATAATCGTACGTCGTATTTGGTCGAGTTAGTTTTCGTCTTGCTATCATTTCACTCGTGTTTCAACTATTCGATCAGTTAAGAGGTTGAATAGTAAAGGCATATACTGTCGGAATTCAGCATGAAAAGGCTACTAATGTTTTTCTTATACATTATGACATATGAGTGATAGAAAAGAAAGACGTCAGTAGTGGCTGTATCTTGACTACGGCCCCTGATTTTCCTGAACATTGAAGCGCTCTTCAACGATCCTGCTTTGAAGAGTTTATCATGTTATGTTATCGTAGAGAGTATGCAATTTATTATAATCGGTAAAGTACATAAGCACTGATAGCGGAATAATCAAACACTATTGGATTAGCATTTTACTATCCGCATGTCGAGTGAGAAGGGTAATGTTTAAAAGCATACTGCTTAATGTATGATGCTTATATTTCGCAGGTGGTAGGACCTTGTGCAGGGTCCGGCCGGATCGCTACCACCATTAACCTACCGCCAAACAACAGTGTTCGCATTGTCGTGTTCCGGTTTGGGGATAAGATAGACGGTGTAATGACTAGCATAGAGGCAATCCAACTTAGTCCTCAGGTTTGGCAACGCATTTGCAGTCTTATTCTTGCAGTCTTGTGAATGCAAATGTCTATGGGTCACAGTTTCCACTTACCATCAGGTGGTCTTGTGCTCGTTTGCCGTCTCTATGCCATAAAAAAACCCTTCTTTTTCCCTCGTAGACTCGTAGATGCTGAATGAATAGCCGGATTCCAAAAAAGTCCAAAGGTGCTTTTCCACCGGTGAAGCAAGGCCAGAAAAGGCGAGACAAGAATTTTGTATTGAAATTTTTCACTCCATCTAATCTTTAGTGGAAGTGGTTATTAGTACAAACAAAGATTAAGACTGCACCGAGCAAATATCGACCGTCCAGTGGCGCCCTCATAACTAATTCACTACAAAAAAACCTTGGAATCGGATGATGCTTTTTTGTAGCGCAAGTAAAAACACAATTTATAAGATACGTAACGAACTTTGATAACAATTACACTTTGAATAGTCAGCTGAACGGAAAAAGGTGGCCACATTTGTCAGTTAAACTAAACTATGTGATATGTCCTATAATATAAGTTGTGTTTCATTTGTAGTACAAAAAAGCACCGTCCAATTTCAAGAAAATACTTGATGAGGGCGCCACTATAGTCACCCAATAATAATTTTGAGCATACTTAAAACCTTGTCATTGTGCATTCATTTCATTGCCACTGTCATGTATGTCATTTGATGTCCTGCTTGAAGTTCAGTATGACAACGCGCTAAAATGCTTAACATTTTCGTTGGGGTACTGTATGTAATGTACACTTTTTTTTAATATATGGATATTCACATATAAAGAGGACTATATAATGCAGACGAGTTTATATTGTTTGTTACACTCTTACTCAAGCAAAAACCTTACAACAGTGACACAGAAGTTTCTCTCAACTATTAACTATGTTGTTAACACAGTTAAATCGTCGCTGAAAGCCGTTTGGGAATGCTCGCTCCGGCGTGAAGCAGGGTGAACTAAGTTACAGTAATCTGTTTGAGTCTTCCATAGTATAAAACGAAGACTTATGACGTTTTACTAATAGGTTTTCTCAAGGGAAGAGCTTGGTAAGACTTGGAAGTAGTTTAAATTCATATACGACTGAACAAAGCTAAAAATACTGGCCAAGGGCTAGTCGGAAACGAAGGTTCCATAACACTTTTGTAAGGGGCCCACTTTTTCTTTTCAAAATATTACAATGACAAATTTATTAGTTTGAGATCCGAATAGGAAACGACCGAGAAGTAATTTATATCAAATTTAATATGATAAGTAATATATGGCGAATAGGTAGGCTTAAAATTTTCAAGCTCACTAACGTGTTTTTCAACTACGAGTTCTGTGACTGCCGTATTCAGTAATTTCAATAACTTACTATACTCGCATGCGAAGTATTTAAAAATAGGCGATTAATTATTTAAGTTTCTGAACGGTGTCGCTAGGTGTGTACCAGTGTAGTTTTTATGTGAAGTTAAAGAAACTACTTTAATAAGTGTTTGTATGACCTGTCACAGAACTCATCGTAGCTGAAAAACACTGTAGATAAATAGTGTGATGTAAGAGTTGTCGGTGATTCTGTAGCTCTGCCTACAACACTCTGGGATGAAGGCATGACGGCATATGTATGTGACGTAATAACAAAGTAATTAGATCCACCAATTCCGGAAATAATAGTAAAAACACTCGCGGGAAAACAGGAAAAACCGCTGGGAAGGCTATTTATTTAATCATCCTAATATTAAGGAAAGTGCCTTTTATTGTACTTTTATCACGTAGGAACCTTCGAAGGCTGAGAAGTCAGTAGTCAAAAGGCCAGAAAACGTTGTCAGTAATGCTTTTCATAATGGTCTTGAGGAAAAAAACCTAGGGTAATAGCGTTCTACCTATCAAGGCAGAAGTTGCAGAAAATACAGAACGATTCGAAAATCTTCTCAAGAAAGTACAGAAAACAGCATATTTGAGCACCAGGGGAATGACATTTTTCCATACATAACGTAAGTACTGAGAAGGTTGAAAACACAACAGACACTCTTGAAAGTAACAGATCATCATCATGGATCAGAACCTCATAATATTTGGATGTAAATATATAAATAACAACCAGGATAATTATATTGATATAAATTTTATTGAAGCTCCATTCTTCTCCGATTCGGATTTTACTCGGGATATAAGCATCAAATTTGACCCGTAATACGACTTCTAGCCGTATATGGTTTAGAAAAATTAAAATTGAAAATCGGACATACCACGGATAATCACTGAAAATCTATTCCCATACACTTTCAATGGGAAAAATGGGAAAATTGCTTCGCTCCATCTAGACTTGCCCGGGGACGGCAGTGCACCTAGTTCACAATTACAAAGTTAAATTGAATAGCACCCCCCTATCCCTCACGGTACCTAAGAAGATTTTTAGACTTTACCTTACCTACCGATAACTTCTCACAGGAAAGTTTCTCAATGTGAGAAGTTTCTGCCAGTACAAGGCTAATTTTCTAATATATAAATCTTGGCCAATTAGCTATTAAAAAACCTGCTTGTATTATTATCCTGATCCTGTAAGGAAATTGGATCTTGAGCCTTACAAGCACTTAAAGGACCGGGACGCAAATTACTTTGCTGCCGAGCGAAATAAACACCTTTTCACCTCACTGCAGCAAGGAAAAGAATAGGAATCACATTAAACTAATGTATTTAAAAAGGATAGTAATATGACAAAAGAAGCTTAAGAGAATGGTGTTAGGTACTACTTCAAAACAAAAAAATATTTAGATTAATGTTTTGTCTCGGTTTCGTCAATCTCGAGACAGGTTTTACCAGTCCGTAACCTGGTTTCCCCAAGCTTTGATATATATCTGAATAAGGTACGTGTACCTACTCACGTCCACTCGAAATATAACTCTTTCTTTTCCTTTACACCATGTTTTATGAGGAACTCTTCAACGCTTCTAAAATCAAGCCCCTCATAAATTCGCGTTTTAGAAATTAGTTCGAGCATTCATTTCCACAGAGAACTAACGTGGTCCTTTAGTTAGTGTATTTACCTATTATTATAAACTTTTTTTGTATATGCACGTGAGTATATAGCATATATATGCTATTTCTTTAATTTTTCTCTGAATGCTATGCTGATTGGCCATTAGTATCTTTTGCAATAAAGAATATCATGTCATCATAATTTTATGTCGTATTTTTCGATTTTAATTTCGGAAGCACTATTGATGACTTCCGAATATCTAAAAATGCGTAAACACACATAAGTAAACTATCAATATTTAAATAAATAAATAAACGTCCAAAACTGACAAATATTCGCCACCTCACGCAAATATTTGCCCATACCACGCTCAACTTTGTACGCGGCGTTGCCAACGCTTGTAAAAGACGCACCATTTCTATTTCCTGTCTTACCTATAGCCACACTCAGATTGGAACTCAAGAGCATGAAAGCCCGACCTGTCCAACTTGCCGCAACCATCCATCACGGCAGTCGGCGGAAATGTTACCTAAATGCTTTCCTTCCGCGGTGACTTGCGAACCAAAAACTTGGTAATATCCTAATGCGATACGAGAATCCGGAGTATAAAAGGCACTTGTTAATATATCGACGGTGACACTTCTGGCCTTTTGAGAATTTTGATGATTGTGGAAGAATTTGTATAAGATTAGGCCAAAGTTACAGGGTAGAAGCGATCTAGGATAGGTTACATTGGAAGGCTGAGGCAGGAGTGAACCGAAACAAACCCAGCCTTAGCCCTCGATTTTAGGTACTTTTGTAACAACCAATAGTTATTGCATAAAACGAATAACATTATTACTAATTACTTACTTACTTAAATGAATGCAGTTGACCATAAATCTCAATCTGAGCCGCCGGTGCTTGTATTTTTTGACAGGATCGAGCGATATTTAAAAAAGTTTTCTTCATCTCATTAGACGCAAGATTAACGTAGTTACAGCACGTCAACATTCTTGTCTATTGACGAATGCCTGGGCGCCACTGACCCGCGATGATCACACTCCAGCGCACCTCGTCTTGCCATATTACCCGAAAATAACAAGGGCTTCCGCTTCCCTACCTCTTTATCCGAAAACTGAACGTTAACACATATTGGTGTATAATTATTAATCGATTTCAAAACAGTGAGGCTAACACTGTTGCAACGCTAACGCAAACGATTTTTGAAAATTGATGAGGTATAATTGACGAAGGCTATCATATACATTTTTGATAATAAGTAAGTAGAACTTGAGACTTGAGGACGATGTTATGAATTCGATAAATGACACATATTATAACGTAGGTGATAGTGATAGTGCAATACCGCGTAAAAAAACCGCTCGTCGGCCTGGGTCCGCGGCTGACCGTGCCCAGACCATCAAAATTAGTTTTTTGCGGCACTTGCAATGGAAACATTGGGTTCGTGGTCTTCCGACACCAAGAAATTTGTAAAAGAGATGTCGGAAAGACTTATTTCGGCGGCGGGTGATCCCAGTGGGGTAATTTTTTTCCGCAGCAGCTCAGTCTGGCTGTGCAATGCCACTAGCGGGTGAACTGCAAGGGTTATTTTATTTATAGTTCATTTTTTAACCTCGTAAGGCCGACACTTTTACAAACAGTGAGTATTTTGTGAGTGGGACTTTGAATCTACCATCAAGTCAATAAAGTTCAATTAAGTTTGTTCGATAATGCCATTTTCAGTTTATGAGATACGATAATAAACGTTATTCCTATTGCAACACAGTTCAAATTAAATTGCCTTGATTATGTACATTCTATTGTACACTGGGCCTTATGAGATTAAAACTTTTTTTAATTTTTATGTGTTACATAAATAAAGCTACTTGTTTCAAGTAACAAATTGAATAAGTTGCGAAATGCACCTACCTTACTGACTTACTTGCTAAGGTGTATTTTGCTCCTTTTCTCATTTGTTAGTTACGCGGTTCACCGGAGATGATCATGATGGTAGAAGTGAGGGAGACACCACCTTTTCAATCAGTTACAATCAGTATCATAACAACAAAACTAAAGTACTACAACATCAGGTATCGCACTATCACCAACGATAACGATTTTAAGCATGTTGTGGTTAGAAAGGTTACTGCAGAAACTGTTATTGCAGAAAAATTGGAGCGATCTGATGACAAAACCCATGACGAATAAATGAAAATCATATTAGACATAAAATCAGGTCTTGACGTGATTAAGACTAACAACAGTAATACTCATACCTCGCTATTGCTCCGATGTGGCTGGGTCTGGGCTGCACCAGCCGTGCTGACGGAAGGACCGGTGTCAGTGATTGTCTTCGATGTGGGTAGGAGTTAGGTAAAACCACTACCCTCATGATTTTTGAAAATTGTTAAGGGGTCGACAGGCTACCTTGACAGAAACGAAACTACGAGCAAATTTGGTACTTTCCGTAATAACTTAAACAGTTCCACTGCTAAAGGCACCATTTGGTAAAATGGATTTGATGATGAAGACTAGAGATGACTGGACCGGAACTCATCAGTAATAAATATTTGATGGTGACTATGAGATTTCTTTACTAAAAAGGTTTTAACTATGTAAGGTATTTAAAGGATTGATTCCTTTCTCTTCGTATTCTTGATAGCACATATTCTTGTTTCGGCACATTACATTAACCTTAATTTCTTTGTGTCAAATCCATGTTATGTATTTTATGTACTTAAATCATGTTAAATACTATTGAAAATCCTAAAAAGTCAGAATGTGACAGCAGTCAGAATTCTATGGAATTAAAAATCAAGGTTTAGGATTGATTTCATTTGTTGTATATAATGCCAAACACGGAATGTGCTGATACAAGAATTTGCCGAAAAGGAATACGTCCAAACCGGAATGTGCCGAAACGAGAATTTGTCCAATCAGGAATACGACGAAAAAGGAATCAATCCTTTAAAAGGGATTTAAAAGGGATTTCCTGAAACTTCATTTACCTACATTTCAATCATTGAAATAGGAGTTAATTTTGATTCAGGTATCCGCTAAACATACCGATTCCTATGTCTCATAATTTGCACACTCGTCAAGCCCACGACCAATGACTCCTCACCAATACTCTTCAAAAGAGCATATCTATTTCAAAGCCCCCGATGCAAATGCGACTTTATTCTCAGCTGTTAAGAGATCTGCTTCAGGTCATACTGATTAGTCCTTTTAAGAAGAACGTGTCTAATTGACTCTCGACCCTCGACCTTATTATATGTCATGCTAACTACAGTAATTACAGCGTGCAGCTCCTAGTTGACTCACGACTTACTGATATCCTGAGGCATAATGAACCTTCCATTATATATCTATAAGAACCCATCATGCCCAACGTACTGTGAGCGTCTACATGCCAAACTTAGAAAAGTACAATCTGACGAAGCGTTAAACATTAGTAAGACTAAAGAAGATGCTGAACGGTAACGTAAAACAATTTTCGAAGACTGGCAAAATGTATGGAAACGTAGGCGATCGACGCGATCGTTTGATAGCTTACGAGAATCCTATACATTTTGGATAATGATAAATAACGAATTATTTACTCAAAGGGTACAAAAATAAAATCTTTTATTATTAGTTTTCATGTTGAAGATCTCAGTGTAATTTCGTCTTTTTTGTGCAATGCATTTGCAATTGGGTAAGTTTGTATGAAGAAAATTGCCTTTTTTTCAGCGGCCGCGGATGATTTTTCATAGTTATTTAGAGGACCTCTAAATACACATAGATATATAATAAATTAGCGTTAAATAGTATCGGAGCGGAGATATTAGAGATTTAAGTATTCAGTTTTTGATACTAAAGTACGCCCAGGTATGAATATTTCAATATCTCGGCTCTGATGCACTTAAGAGTATTTTCATCACACTTGCTCGTAAATGGTGTTATTCCATGCCTGTATACAGAAGGACAATGGCCTCAATTGTTCCCGCGGGAATTATGGCGAGTTTGTCATCCCTAGGGAGTAATGACTTTCTTTTTAAAATTTGCAACTCTTTCGTACATCATTTCTGACTAAGGAGGTTTAATTTTCAGCCAAAAATTAAATCGGTTTCTAATTTCATCTTTAAAAATTAGCTAAAGACTAACTTACATTACACAAAACCTATACGTTTCATTAAACTTCATTATTTTTATACCTATTTCAAGTTTATATCAACATTTATCATTCATTTTAGTAATTATACATTTTTATCAAATTGGCTAAATCTGGCTCGAATCCAGGTCGAAACTAAACGCAGTTATTATCTGTGGTAGAGGTCACAAACAAAATATCGTTTCCATTTACGTTCCCGTTTGTCAAAAGTTATTTCTTTATATTTTGCAGAGTTAAAGTGTTTTTCCTCGCAAATGTGATGAAAACCATTGTGTGTATCACAGGCAGTAAGGGGATTACTAACTCGAGTCATTAAAAGCCCTCCGCCTTCGGCGTCGGGCTTCTAACACTCTCGTTAGTAATTCCCTTCATACTACCCTTGATGCACAATGTACTATATATACATTACCTGACAAAATATGTTTATTTTGAATAATTCTATCATTATTTACCACTTTTACGAATGGCCGCTCACCTTGAAAATGTAAGACTTTTACAAATGTAATACATGAATAAATAAACTAAAGTAAACTAATAGATATATTAGTTTAGTTTACACATAGAATCTTACAACTAACTGATTAACAGACAACGCAACACAACAGCTGAGACCAGGCACTCGAAATTTGGAGGGAATATTCGTTGGGTACTTACGCTAAAGGCTGCACTTAGAAGTGAAGTTACGGACATATTCTAGTAAGGAATAATCCTTTAGTCGAGTGATGGTATAGAATATATGCTATACTTATGATCTAATGGTCCGACCGCATTCGGAATACATAAATAAATATTTGAGTGCGGCTCCCATACAACAAGCGTGACGTACGTCTAATGTTGTATAGATAATGGTACAGATCAATTCGTGCGTGAGACCGAGTCGCACTTGGCCGGTTTTTGTTTTTAACGCAGACAATACGATAAAATTTCAAATGCAATATGGCTTTACCGAGTAGAAAAGCGTGAGAACTCTATTATGTAGTATTTTTGTTTGTTTGTTGCTTTGTACCCTATCACTGCCAAACTGCTTAATCTATCTTAGTAAAATTTGGAATAGAGATTGCTTGAACATGTTGACTATCGTTGTGCATAATAACAAAAGTTTTAGGATGAACACACAAACAATCAGATTCTCTCATCTATACACATGAGTCGGTATTACCAAGTATAAGAAACGAAGTCCCTTGACTACGTTCAGTCAATAGAGCACTGAACGGAAAAGTTCGGAATCTCCAACAAAAGTACTCCTAAGTATTCATATTACCAACTTCCATCATATCTGACATCCAGAACATAATATGAAAATACAACGCAGAACAAACATCTCTCCCCCTCCCGCACTGGAACCCGGTCGATGAGACAACATAAGTTGCAGGGTGTATCACAGTGTGGCCAGGTTTAGAGATTTTCCCGAAAGGTTTTTTCCAGGTTTCAATGTCAGAACATATCTAGGGGATTTCCTACAGGTTTCTCACAATTCTTACAACTTGTGTCTTTTTTTAATCAGGCAACAACACCGACTAATTTGAAGGAAATCCTTACGAATTGTAGTTAAGTTAAATGTACCAAGATTAACATTAGGCCTAATAAAAACTTTACATCAATTTAGTATTTCTTTAAATGCTAATATAAACATTATTAACGTTAGTGTATGTATATATTAGGTTAACTGAAAGAGATCCCATATGGGATAAGTTCACCTATGTACATTATCTGTAGTGATGGAAAAAATTATGTACTTAGATCGTTACAAAAATCATGAGAGGTTGTATCAAAAGTACGCAAGAAACTAGGCGCATTTTAAATACATCTAGGGGAGAAGGTAGAAAAAAGTCTGGCAACACTGGTGTATCACCCACACACGCGCAAAACAAAACCGTTCGATAACGTAACCTGTTGCGCGTTCCACGCACACATAAGCGACACAACGCACACAAAGACAACTAGGGTGGTTCCGCTTGGAGCTAATGTTTTGAGTCATTATGACCTACTTAATTAAGCTTCGTACTTTTCATAGCCTAGAGTTATTCGTCACTGTAAATGCTTTACGGCTGTTTTTATACGTTTTTAAATAAGACCGGGTTGTTACAAAAGGCCCGGATGCAAATGTAGGTCATTAAATTAGCCGTGCCATTAACCCGGGCAGTAAAAAAAACATTCACTTGTCAGCAAGAATGTAATTTTCCATCAGAGACATACTTTGTTCTTCATTCTACTATGTTGAAGGATTCTATGTCATTAACTAGCATATTGTGCACAATATTTAAGCTGTTATTCACTTGATATAAACGCTTATGTAATGTTAGCATGATTATTACAATAAGCAAGATGCAAGATAATATAATTATAATAGAATCCAAAAAAACTATAAAAAATCTTAACTTTAAAAAGATTTAAGTATAAACTGGTTCCTGCTTAATTGCTACTTAAAATATATTCTTTAAAATGACGTTTTTTATTTTTTTTTACATATTTCGTTATAATATTTAATAAAGTATAAATATTAATGTTTGCATGCATAATTTGTATACTGGTGTTAGTAATATTTTTGCTAAACTGACTGCGATATCCTACCTACTTTAATATTTGCACGACTTAGGGCAAAAAAAAAGCATGGATGGTTTCTTAAAAGTTTTTTGTTAGATCAGTTTTTTCTACACGTGTTTTATTAAGTAAAGAAATTCTTAATTCTGTTCTAAAGCAAAGTGGAATAGAGCCAGCTCAGACTCATCGTTCAAAAATTCAATAATAGAATCAAAAACTCCAAATGGTGTCGTATTTGTATGTAAAACACAAGCTCTGGCACTAAAGCTATATTGAATTCAGAAGCTCAAAATACGCTGACACAGCGGCAAAGTCAAGTCATCAAAAAGTAGGTACCTAACTACGTACGTCATGCCTCTTATTGACGTAATCGCATCTTCTACGGGAGAACTGTCTGGTCGGCTGGCAGCTCAATTTATACTGGATATAACCTCTCAAATGAGAATAATCGCATTGAAATTGATTTTCTCACCAGACGATGTCATACACGTACACACACAAACTCCTAACAGCTATAGCATCTACACAACTTCCATAAAAGTCTAACAAAAAGCAAGATTTAAAAACAAAACTCTGTGTTTTGATATCGTCTTTTATATAATAATATTATTTTTTATTACTACTACTTATGAAAATTCGGAGGAATATAATATTTTTATGTTCGATTCATTGTTTCATATAATGCTAGGTTAAGTTGTGTAATTATATAATATCATAAGTAGTTTTAAAAAACGACCGACTGTTAAGTTTCTTGTGGCGTTTCTTCTCAGCAGTGGTCTCTTGCGAAGCGCTGGTAGATTTTTAACGTGTAAAAGTGCCCGTGCGGCGTACTTACTGAATCTTTGACATTTTTTTTTTTATGATATTTATTGCTAACCAATTGTAAACCAATTAAGTTTACTTTTAACTGCGCCATTATTATTTTTGCTCTGTGACACTTCGCTTGTCTAATTCTGGCCATTCATTCAGTCTCTACGAGGGAACAAAGAACATACATACAAACAGAGGGCGTCTAATTTAATGGGTAAATTAAATATAGCGTTTGACACGTTATAGTATTGTTTGCTCGGCCGCCATTACTTTTTAGTAAATAAGAGCTATCATAACGTTGACGATACGATAACATGTCAAAAGCAATATGGTTTTTCCGAGTGGAATAGAGCGCTAGTACTATATTGTGTACTATTTTTGTATATCTGTTGCTTTGTTACGCTATCACAGCTAAACTGCTTAACCTAATTCAATAAAATTTGTATTAGATATTGTTTGCACCGTATGGAAATGGATACTTAAAGCCCTAGGTCAAAAATATAACCTTTGTTTTCGACACTTGGGTAAAAAATAAGTCGACTCCGGCGAAACCCACGAGTTTTAAGCGGAGCCTCGCCGAATGTGTCTACATTTTCGTACCCAACGAATGGAATGTTATTATAGTGATGGACTAGGCGTGTTGCGGGAATGGCCGCCATTACAATTCGGGGGTGGCAGGTGGAATCCACCTAATTTTAGCTATTTGCACTATGTAGGGTGTTGTCAAAATGGAAGGTAGTTTTGTGGCGTCGCCCTTGTTTTGCAAAGGAAAATTTTGAACCTTTTACAGGCACTATACAAATGAATTACTTACAAAAGTAATGTAAATTCTGCAACAATTAAAACTACAAATCTGACAAAATGTATGAAATTACTCAATAAGCGAACGCGTACCGGTTTTCGCCAATCGAATAGATGTCGTATTTTTATTATTAGATCGTTTTAACGTTAACAGAATGCGACATTTTCGACCCCACAGAACGATAGCTTAATAGTGGACGACACTACACCTAGGTCGATAAGACTACCGGATGATATACACGGTGTTTTTTTAACCGTCTTAGAGCCGAAGCCCACTTAACGTATCCAAAACGAACTTATCATTCGCGAAAAAATTAAAATTAAAATTAAATAAAAATACATATAAGTTCTTTATAATGGATACATTGAATGGGCTTCGGCTCTAAGACGGTTAAAAAAACACCGTGTATATATATTTAGTCTCGTCACTAATGAGGGAACACGGAATGGCAATGCTGCAATGCGAAAAACCTGGAACAACTTTTTTTTTTGTTGTTTTTCTTACACAGAAATTGATGATCTTTCAGATGAGCTTTGTTTTTTTGAGGAGATCGATCACAAAAGATACTTAAGTTCGAGGCGTCGTTTATCAGCACAGCAATGTCGTATATGCTTACCCCCTCCCCTGTTCCAAAGAATAAATGAAACTTGGTCTTATCATACTAGACATCGGAGATCGGATACAACTAAAAAAAAACCGGCCAAGTGCGAGTCGGACTCGCGCACGTAGGGTTCCGTACCACTATACATCTAAATAAATGTTGGAGTTGATTGAATGAAAGGTAAAATGCGGTTTACGATTTATAACGTATTAAAAAAAAACTAATTATTAGATCTCGTTCAAACCAATTTCCGGTGGAAGTTTGCATGGTAATGTACATCATATATTATTTTTACATTTATCATTCCCTTATTTTAGAAGTTACGGGGGGGGGGACACACATTTTTCCACTTTGGAAGCGTCTCTCGCGCAAACTATTCAGTTTAGAAAAAATATATATTAGAAACCTCAATATCATTTTACCTATCCATAGATACCCCACACGTATGGGTTTGATGAAAAAAATAAATGAGTTTCAGTTCTAAGTATGGGGAACCCCAAAAATTTATTGTTTTTTTTCTATTTTTGTATGAAAATCTTAATGCGGTTCACCGAATACATCTACTTACAAAGTTTCCATAGTATAGCTCTTATAGTTACGGAATAAAGTGGCTGTGACATACGGACGGACAGACGGACGGACAGACATGACGAATCTATAAGGGTTCCGTTTTTTTGCCATTTGGCTACGGAACCCTAAAAAGAAGCGTGGCCAGGTGTATTGCAGCATCACCATTTCGTGCCCCATTAATGACGAGACTAAATATATCATCTGGTAGTCTTATCGTGCTAGGTTTAGTGTCGAGCTCTTAGAATATAACCTGCAACGCTTGGAGTTGCTTAACTTTGGTGGTCACACTTTTGTCCCTAGGTATTTAAATTTTGGTTTTGTTTGTGTTGTTTTCTTTACCATATTATTATAATTGCACGAGTCTGACTTGTACTTGATGTTTTATTTCCATTCAATGATAGATGCATTCGAGTACACTTTCTGATCAGTCATCAACCCTAACTAATAAAGTATACTTGTTTTTTGCAATGAGAAGGCACGCGAGCACTCAGGCACTCAGGTAAATGAGATCTGAAACTCAAAGACATTTACAATCTCAAAACTGCGATCCAATGCCTCTATGCTAGTAATTTCACCGCTTGTCTGCTGGATTTATGGATAAGATAGAAATAGAAATAGAAACATTAATTCGAGGAACACAGAAAAATAAAAAATAAAATATGTATAACAGAGACAAACATCATGAACAAAGTAGGATAATGTTGCCATGGGTGATTCTGTGACGTTGAAATTGACACCGCTCAGCACTATGACACGGCATAGACCGCGACGCTCGTTTTCAGTGGCGCCAACGTGACACACGAACGAAGTCAAGAGACGTTTAATTAAAGAATATAATAAATAGTAGTTGATTAACAAGTAGAATAATAAGAAATAAATTAAACTTAATTAGAATTATTAAAACGGAGTAAAATAGGTGGTGGTAGAGATCCGGACGGACCCTGCACAAGGTCCTACCACCACTAAAAGCAATCATATTTGAAAAGCAACCTTATCAAGTTACAAGTAGAGATTTCTGTCTTTCTGCCAACAAACTGCATTGCAGTTTGGCAGTTAGTTAATCTTTCGTAAAAATAATAGTATTTCTTGAAGATAAATTATTAAAAATAGCTAAGCTATCATTTTATAACATTAACTACGCAAAATCCTCCTATCCTCAACCGTGACCTTCAAATAATGTTACAGCGAAAACTCAACCCGAGACCTTCTTAAATTGGAATTTCGGATTCGTTCCACCCTTTGTAGAAGGTTATTTTGGCAACAAAGAAAGGCCTTTTCTATATTAAGGTTAGATGCAGTTATTCGTCCTTTGTTTAACCTTTACGGAAACAAGAATTTGATAATACAGTTAGATTGTATTAACCGTGTTTTTTTATTAATCTAAAATATAATTTATTACGCTTATTGTTAATAAGCATCTTATCGTAATAAAGAAACCACAATGAAACTGTTGATACAGTTTTAAATATTAATATAACTGCAAAATGTTTTTTTTAAATAAATATTAATAATAATGAAAACCGAGATTCGAATTCGACATTTACTAAAAATAGACCTTAAACACTATTTATTTAATTAATTGGGACTATTTGAACACACAGTTCCTCCTTTTAATATAAAAGTATATTTCACAACAAAAAGGCTTTACGTAACATTACGAGTATAATGGATTCGTAGTCTGTTAGAATGCTGATAGCCCGAAAAAAATTTGGTCTTAGATCCGAATAGGACATGACCTCCACAGGGCTGTATATTCGATAAAAAGTACTTTACTTATATCAAATTAAATATGCTACCTACGTAATAGTTTTTTTTTTTTAAATTGCCCTTTTTTTATTTAATACACCAATTACACACTAATCAAAAGTACGAAGGCTATGTAATATGAAAATGTTAGGTTTCGTGCAAATTATTAGTACCGACTTACCTACCTACCCAATAGCTATGATGGCGAAAAATAAATAATTGGTTTATTAAACAAGCAACAGTAATTAAAAAAAAAAAGTTATGATTCCGTTTTTTTTTAATCATATTAGGACTGAACTGAATTTTTATCAGTCAACCTATTATAAATATATTACTTCGCATATTAAATTCGATATAAAATACTTTTTATCGAATAAACAGCCCGGTGAAGCTCGTCTCCTATTCGGATCCCCTACTACACAGCAAAAATAATACGCAATAAAAAGTACATTATTTCCACAACAAAACAGTACACCTGTTATGCTTCAAACGTATTGCCCTATCACTCATACATTGAGAAATATACATTTTAAACGCCATGTAAAGCCTGTTCAGTACTAGGCCGACATCATAGCGGCGTGGAACTTTCCGCGGGCTCGTATGCCGAAATGATTTTTTGTGCTATTTTCGTAAGTTCCAGCCGCTTTCTGTAGCGTGGAGGGCCCCTGGTTACTACACGGGTTAAGGGCAATATCACGTATACACAGGCCGTTCTAATTATGTCGTTTTATTTTTTACGTGATTTAAATTGAAATAAAACAAGTAGTATGCTAAGGTTAGATATATATGTGCTTTGGAGATCTTGTACATACATAGAATATTATAATAAAATTTAAATTATTATTTTGGTATTGAGGATGGTAAAATTGGAATGAATAGCAGAAACACTGAATAAATGAAGTCACTGCTGCAGCAAGCTTTGCACCATACTGCATGAGCCTAACGATCGAAACAGTACCTAACTGTTACTGGTACAAAATCAGTTAAATCTTTAATCTTTAATCATAAATATAACGTCCAATCACAGAACTCTTTTCGTGTGTTTTTTGCTCTACTGTGTGAAGTAGGACTTTTTTTCCATTGAATGCATTCCATTTTAGTCCTTAGCATCAGCTAGCTTGTAGTGTTTGCTGTATCATTTATCGCGGGAAAAATCTAGTATTAAAAACACATAGAGCCACATGATTAAAAAAAAAACAAAGCTCCGCCTACCCTTAACGCCTGACCCGAAATAGCCGCGTTTGATCGCCAGCAGGCGCACGCGTCGATCCAGCCTATCGATCGATTGATTTATATATACTTCTCCCGCACCCACACTAAACGTCACAAGTCCATCTAGAAACCAAACTTAAAATCTGACTTCATGTGTTCAAATTTAAGGTCTATTTTACCTTAATAAAGTGGAGACTTGGGATTTTTTTGTCTAGTGTTTGTGCTTTTTACTAGAGTGGCATAAGCTTCACGGCTAGTGTTTATGGTGTGATTTAGAGGTTAAGAAATCCGGGCAGATGCCAGACGGGCAGACTCCTGCGCAACTTCGGCCCCAAATAGATCGGTACCTTCTCATTAATATTTGGTATTGGTATTTGAAAAATAACGTAACTGGGAAATATAGTCTAGTTAATGATTGAGGATAACAACAGCAGTACACAGTTTCAAGGTATTAGAACAGGATAATAAGTCTCCTGAAGATCTAGTGAAAAAGGGTTTAAGTATAGTAGACTCCGTTTGTGTATATAACCTTTTTTAGTACGAGTAAAGTCGACTTATTCCCTTTTTACCCCAGAAATATCAGGGGACAACCTAGCTAGTCCCAAACTAAGCTCTAAGCTTGTACAATGAGTATACTCAATAGAGAAATATACATAGAATACACCCAAGACTCAAAAATAAATACTCGGCGCTCAACACACAAATATTTGCCCTGACCGGGAATCGATCCCAGGATCGCTAACTTCGTAGGCAGGGTCATTCATTACCAACTACGCCAACTGCGCCGTTGTAATCTTATAAAGTTCAAATCCAAAGTTGTATAAAGGGCATCCACACATCTTTGTTGACTATATGTTATGTATATAAAAAAGGGTTTTTTTTTTAAATACAGAAAACAGTTTGAATGAACGATGTTGCCTAGTAAAATTGGGACCTGATTTCTATTTACTAAATAAGATCTAACGAGCTGAAAAAACAAATGCTACGCTGTTTGATGAACAACAGATTAAATGTCTCATAACACTTGCAATAAACAGCAAATAAACCAACTTACCATCAACTTTAGAAACTGCATATATGCATTGACGGATTGCAGTGCAAGTCCGCAATGCGCCGCGATGCGCCGTGACTTCTGCCAACGGCCATACCCGTCCATAGTAAACGCTACGCTCGCTGCCAGCCAAGTGCTCCTTATTTGAACACGTACACAAATCTCCAGACTGCTATTGAGATTTCAGATTTAATGTGAAGTAACGTATTGGGAAAGTTTCTGAAATATGAATAATGTCTACACAACGGACTACAGAAACCGACTAAACCAGAGGGGAGCGTTTTATTTTATGGAAACATGTATGGAAACTTGTATTATTACGCAGAATTATCATGTCATCGAAATTTCTCGCCGTATGACTTTTGAATTGTATTCACTAGTCTAACCTAGTCTAAGATAAGTCTTAAGATATCCAGAAAACATCATAGTTTCAACAAAAAGTAGCATTTGAAATGAAATTCGATAAATGATGGGTGACCAGATCTTTTACCTAATAAAAAGTAATAAAGTCTTTATATAGAGCGTCTAAAATATGGGGTGCGCCAAAGTTGAACTAAATTTTTAATGTCGATTATCGGAAATCCGAAAATGTTGTTCCTAATAATTTACATCCTAATAATCACTACTCATAACTACTTTGTTCCTAACGCTCTGAATTCCTAATCATTCAACTTCATAATGTCCGTTGCAATAAACATCGATCATACTACTATTTGTTTTCCTATATTTTCTCAACATAACCATCTTAAATTTTCATAAATGCGATGTCTTATTGACACTATTTTTTTATAATTCTACCACATAGAATACGTTAAAATAAGCACATTTTACTTGAAAAACTTTTCTCTAAAGTTAATAGTGACTGAGATCCTAAGGGTCCGTCATTACGTAGGCAGTAGGGAATAGGGACTTAGTGGCAAAACCGACTCGGATCGCGGATAGGTTAGAAGACTAACTAAAAAACTAAAAAGACGAAAGCGGGAGCGAAGCTCCCGCTTTCGTCTTCGAGGTTATTTTTTTTTATAAAAGAGCAGATCATCTTTAACTTTAAAATAATCCTGCGTAAAGTCCTGTACTCGGAAAGTAGGTTACACTAAAAATGTAACGAACTAAAAATGCAAATTATATACAATGCTGTAAAGTAAATAGGTACATACCTTCTCTTTTAACGCCTCCGGTTCATGATAATTTAAAAAAAAAATAGGAGTTTACAAAAAGTTACATCAGTGACATTAGCACTTAAAATTTTAAGAGATATGAGTTTTATGAGCTACGTTAATAGTAAAATAAATTGTAGGAACGAAATTTTTAGGAAAACATTTTTTAGGAGCAGTGATCATTAGGAGTACAAATCGTTAGGAAAATCAATTTCGGGTGATAAACTTTAGCGAAGCCAATATGGACCCAAAAAATTTGCTTAAGCAGTGTAAACAGAAGTATATAAGTAATCTGTTTGGAAATATATATCTATTAGAAGCTATAACTATTTCCTCCTCATTATCAAACAGCAATTTTCAAAAACTAAAATAAGACTAGAATTTAGACAAGAGTATATATAACGCTAGAGGCCCTTTTAAAAGATGACCATCATTAGCAAGGGCTCCGGCCCTTAGACCTTAGTAATGCGTAACACTAAGATACAAGAATATGTACAGCCAAGGAATTTAATTCCTATCACTTTGGACTATGTCAAAGTGACTATAGCAATCAAGACGTAAGAGACTTCTTATGATTTTATTTACAGTGTCACTTTGACATAGCCCAAAGTGCTATAGGAATTAAATTCCTTGACTCTATCTTAATAAATTAAACCTTCAATTGTAGCTACAACTCCGACCTCACTGACTACTCATAACTCTCTGGGACTTTTGTAGTCTTTCATTATTTAAAACTCTGCGATACATATTAATATAGATCGCTAATAAAAGAAAAAAAGAAAATAAACCTAGCTCTCTCTAAGGTGTAAATAAGGCTCTTACGCTAGCTTAACTATAATGGCATTAACAAATTCGAATGTCGAAAACGGACAAAATAGAATCAAGCGCTTAATGCGACCGTCTGGCAGCTTACGTCAATCCTTTTTATTTTTGATAGCAATAATATCCGTAGAATGCGTTTTATCTAGGCTATACATACATACATTAAATCACGTCTGTTTGCCAGAGTTGTGGGCAGAGACAACTGCTTTCCACCTGCTATGTTCCTGACAAATCTTTTTCGCTTCTTATTCATACATCGAGTCATGCATTCACGTCGGTTTCGGGTACTTAAGATTCGGCCCTTTTCCTGTAGGATAACCTTTGTGATTCAAAAAGTACGCCTAGGGCGATATGTATCTTTCGTCTCTTTTCATATTCTTTCATCCATCCTTTCCAAATGACCGAACCATCGAAGCATGCTCTAAATGTTCTTAGAAAAAATGATTATTTGAACCTACAACTCGTTAGTACGAAAAAAAGGCTTTAACAAATCCTAAACAGAATTTCTAATTGAAAAGCAGTGCTTTCGACCGGCGATGCAAGCTCGAAGCTTCGATATAAAAAACTTTGAGCTTACGAAGCTGAGCTGCAATCGCTCTAGGGCTAGAAAGTGGAATGCCCTACTAAACTTGAATCCGATCGTGACCCAGCCTAGGTTACTTATATCTATAATCAATACCCAACCGACGAGCTTAAAAGCACTCTAAAATAAGCTCAGAAAGCTCTCATTTCAAAAAGCTTGTCTTAACATTTCTGAATCGAAAATATTTTATTGGAAAGTACACTTTGAGTTAAAAGGGGCATGGTTCTATTTAAGGTGTGTTATTATTTAACATATCTTTGTGTACTTTTAATGAATTTTAAGGCTTCTTTCTATAAATAAGATTCTTTGTGTCTCGTGTTTTCTTCCATACTGATGCTTAGACTGTTGGTTTAGGGTTGGTTTTTCTGCGGAGTTGTGGAAATGTTACATATCAAGATTTAGAAATAGGCCCTTTGTTCATTGATGCGACTTCTTTTCATTAGAAGTTAAAGTCCCATAAGTACTGTCTTTTGTTATGTTAATGAAAAAAGGATAAATTAAAAAAAGAACATACATTTAAATAGGCTCTATTATACCATAGTATTGTTACAGCTAACCAAATAGATTTAAACTACTATTTTCAAATAATAATATTACGTTAAAAACAAAAAAGTCAAAGAGAAAAACGGAAAGTTTAAATTGGTTTGGCGTAACTCCAGACGATTTAAAACTGATTGATTTATAAAAGGTTTAAACGATCAGTCCGTCAAGCTTTTACATATGTGGACGAATTTGCAATACCTTCAGATGAGTAATTTATTAACGAATCAAAGCGCGTTATAGATACAGCTACACACACATACACACACACACACACACACACACGCATACAGAATTACCAACAACTCTAAAAACTTGTTGATAATTCTATAACCACATTTTGCGCAATCAGGCTAAGATGTTTACCAGTGTATATTATTGACAGGTTTCAAGCCCATCGCCTAACAATACTACAAGCCTTTAATATTCCTGTACACATAGCTATAACAAAGTATGTCACAATGTATGTATGTATGTAAACTCTTTATTGCACATAAACAATTACAAAACATTTTGCATCACTACAGATAATGTACATAGGCGAACTTATCCCATATGGGATCTCTTCCAGTTAACCTTGGAGTAGAATAAGCCAGGATAATGCAAAAAGGATAGGCAAATTTACAAAATATCAGATAAAAGAAAAAAGAAAAACGGTACATACATCTGAAAAACAGACATTAAAAAGTAATAATATCTGCTTTAACAAAATAAATACATAGTTAATAAAATATACAAATATATACTACCACATAATTATGTAAACAGCAATTAAAACCTACAACAGGGCAAAGGAACAACACTCACGGGTCACGACTCATCCTTAATGCATATTACGTTTTAATTTATCGTCAGTGTTTACCAGAGTTAATAATACTAATTTAAAGTACCTGGATGACCGAGCTTCACTTGTTTTTTTTTTGTAACTTTTCTTCAAATGAAACCTAGCTAGATCGACTTTTTGCTCCCTGTATACTAAATTTCATGAAAGTCGTTGAAGCCGATTCCGTAATTCAGTTTTTATATACATACATATATATACTAGAGGACGCGCGCGACTTCGTACGCCTAGAATTAGTTTCCCGCTACTCCTCCTATTTTAAACCCTAGGGGGTTAATTTCAAAATCCTTTCTTAGTGCTCATTTACATCATGAAAGGAACCTCTTTACTAAATTTCGGCTGTGCGTTGATATATGACTCAGGTTAGGTTTGCCTTTTATGTATATATATGGATATATTACAGATTTAGGTATATAATTATGTAACTCATGTTGCTGTGCCCTTGCAGTGCGTCACATGTATATTTTGCGGGTGGTAGGACCTTGTGCAGGGTCCGTCCGGATCGCTACCACCGTCTTATCCATTAACCTACCGCCAAACAGCAGTATTCGCATTGTTGTGTTCCGGTTTGAGGATAAGACAGCCGGTGTAATGACTAGCATAGAGGCATTCCATCTTAGTCCTCAGGGTAGGCAACGCATTTGCAGTCTTAGGCTTGCAGTCTTGTGAATGCGAATGTCTATGGGTCACAGTTTCCACTAACCATCAGGTGGCCTGTGTACTCGTTTGCCTTCACCGTGCCAAAAAAAAAAAGTATACCACTTGTAGTTCACCTGTTATGACGTTATGTAACGTGACACGCAATACCCTGATGATTTAAATTTTGATTTAACTTTTCATCAATACACTTGAATTAGCTGTGGTTAAGTATAATTAGATAAACTCCTGAGCTCAGTAGTGTTAGACCCCTGTGTTATTACGATGAATTATCATTTGGTAATTCTTCAATAAATATTTACAAAAACCGCCATGTGTGTGGTTTCCTAAACCCATAAAGGAAATATATTTTGAAGCATTCACGACCGCTCCAAAAAGCCGAATAGAACAGCGCCGCGCCAAAATCGATCAGTGAATGTCAAAGCTGTTGCGTTTAAAAGTACTTGATGCGGTCCGTTGGATTTCCAATTGGACGGATTGTATACACTCCATCTGTCGCCGAGACAAACGGTGCGTTTGTGAATGCCCACCTTAAAATTCCATGCTTTTTACCAAGATTAATATTATATATTAAATAGAAGTTGTTGCCCGCGACTCCGTCCGCGTAAAAATACCATATTGTATTGAAATTGGTTCAGCGTTTTAACCGCGAAAGCGTTACTAAACAGACAGTAACTTTCACATTCATTACGTTAGTGTGGATTTTATGATGCTTTTTAACAGTACCTATAAATTATGTTTTATACTGAGTGTCAAAAAAAAACACTTAAAAACCCAACACAGATAGTCGCCTGTAAAAAATATTGCTTTTTGCTTCTAAGCACACTATTTTCCTTTTTTGTCATTTTGACACTCGTGACCCTAAGACGAACCCAACGACATCCGTTTAGCCTGTTCGAGGGAACAAACAACTATACATATACTGTTCAAAAACATTATTTTCTTCTTGGACAGTTGTATTATGAACTTATTTGTTCGTTTATTAATTTAATACCAACCTATTTTAATACATTCTATCAAGCTATCTACATACCAAATTTAACCGAAATCGGTTCAGTGGTACTAACAGACAGACGAGCCATCTGATGGTAAGTGGGATCTGAGACCCATAGGCATTAGCATTCTCAACACTACAATCTTAAGACTGCAAACGCGTTGCCGACCCAAAGACTGAGATGAAATGCCTGTATGCTAGTAATCCCACCGCGTCTTATCTATTACCGAAACACAACAATACGAACACTGCTGAAAACATCTAACTAATATTATAAATTAGAAAGTTTGAATGTTTGGATATATGGATGTTTGTGACTCAATCACGTTTCAACCACTGAACGTATCGGTACGAAACTTGGCAGGTGAGGTCCTGGAATAAGACAGGATAGTTTCTATTCCAATAAATATAAAAGCTCCGATAACGATAATTGAAAAATACGCGGACGAAGTCACGGGCAGAAGCTAGTTAGTAGTTAATAATATTAGTGAATAGATCACCCAGTAATATGAACTCGCATCCTCCCGACATAAAGTCAATGACACCTTATACTCTACTTGAAAAAATGTTTTTTTTTAAACTAGTCTCAGCTGGAGGTTAATAGAGCACATTTAGCTCAACAATAGGGGTCAACGGCCGGGTCACGGGTCGCTGACCCCGGCTTTGTTCTTTGCCTTATTTCGGTATGGTAATGTTACCCCAGTTACCTAAACGGGAGGTTAGCACGAGATGTATTAGGTTTAATTGAATAAGAAATAAAGATGTCTGATAAGAAATAGTTCTGTTTACATGTATTTGGTAGGATTGTCTATTTACGCAGCCGCTTACCTTTTATGATATTGCCAATGTAAAGGGCCGCATTCCATATAAATAAGCGATCTTGGCTTACATGCCCGTCTCAAGATAAGTCTCAAGTCTAATTGCAAATGTCTATGAGATTCCACTGATCATTAGCTGTCCTGTTGTCCATTTGACGTCTCCATGCCAAAAAGAAAACATAATTCACCTTTTTTCAAGTCGGTGTTCAAGAATTGTTTGAATATCGACATGATTTATACGAATGACGTACATACACACAATCACTCCTCTTTCCCGTAGGGGTAGGCAGAGACCTGTTCCTTCCACTTGCTACGATCCAGACAAACTTCCCTCGCTTCCTGTACACTCATAAGTGTCTTCATACACGTGCGTCGGTTTAGAGTCTCCCGACCTGGCCCTTTCTTAATACGTCCCCGATCTGATTGTCCCTCTTCCAAAATTCCCATTTACTCATATCTGTTATTGTCAATCTCACTTAATCCATTCTCTCCACATGACCAAACCACTTCAGCGTTCCTTTATTAATTCTTGTCACTACAACTCCTTTTTACCCCCAACCCATAGACGTACTTCCGACAAATCGCTCGAGCGCTTATGCCAACTCCATACATTTCGAGTCGATAGAAAACAGAATCGTTATCAGCGTTTGCATCTTGGCTTCACCCTCGATAACGAAAATGTTTAGGATTGATGAAAGCTGTCAGACGGTCGCGTCGAGCGCCTGCGTCGATTCCATACATTTTACTGTTTTCGAAAGCTGTTTACATTAGCGTTAAGCAACAAGATCATCATAGATCTTTGCTTTGACCTCTGTCGTGCTTCAACTGGGCTGTCTTGATTTTTTCATGTTTTACAATTAATTATTTGGAATAAGGTAACCAATATTTAATGTCGCTCAGCGAGCTATGGAGAGGGCTAAGTTGGGAGTTTCTCTGAAGCATTGGATCCGGAATGAGGTCATCCGACAGAAAACGTTATCGACGTAGCCCATAGAATTAGCTGCTTGAAGTGGCAGTGGGCCGGTCATTTGTGCCGCAGAACCAATAATCGCTGGAGTTATCGTATTCTTGAGTGGAGACCGCGAATCGGCAAACGTAGAGTAGGACGCCCTCAGACAAGGTGGAGCGACGATCTACGCAAAGTGGCTGGCAGGAGCTGGATGAGAGTGCCCACGAATCGTGCTCGTTGGCGTGCAACGGTTGGAGGCCTATGTCCAGCAGTGAACTAATATAGGCTGATGATGATGAACCAATATTACTATAGTGTTCCCTTGTTAAATATTTTCTTTGAAACAGACCGATCCTACCACAACGAAGCTACAAAGTTTATTGCCTCGCTCCCACACAGTTCGCCTGAAACTTCACAACAATATCATTTCCATTTGAATTTCAAATTAATTTCTGAATTCGCGCTAATCCGCTTATAAAGTTAGATCGAGATTATCTGTGGTCCACCGTCCAGTGTTTAGAATAGGCTTAATATAATCAGTATGTCTAACTGTCGCTTCTATATGGTGAGTATAAGTTTTCTAACATCGGAATTTAGCCTCAGCGTTTTGTATCTAGATCTAGCTAAAATGCAAACTCGACTCGAGTTTTCCATCGAGTCCAAGTAATTATGGAGTTGACATCATCAATTTAAGTCAATCCTAAACATTTGGTTGGGTTACGAAAATGGCATCTGAACTAATCCTACTAAAAAGGGCCTGACCTAACTCCTAACCTGACTTAACTCGTACACACAACAACACACTTAACTGCCCATTAAAGACGGAAGTGAGAAAATGTAGAAAGAGATGAATATAGATTTTCCATAAGAATGTCATGTGCACGACAGAGACATTTTCTCTCTGTACATCTTCAATGGTCGCTCAGCTGTGTGGGCGACTGTACTAAGAAAAGGTATATACATAAACGGAGTAAATTAGACTTTAGCCCTTTATCACTTGATCTTCAGGAGACTTATACCCTTTTTCACTAGGACACAAGATTCATGTTCAGGGGGCTTAATTTGTCTTCGAATTAGCCGGCAAGCTTAAGTTGTTCTATCAATGTATATGAATAACATTTTCATGTGTGTTTTGTGATTTGGTCGCATATTTCGTCGGCGAAGCAAAGCAACGACAAGTTCCTACGAGCAAGCAGTGCAACAAAAGCTCGTTGGATAATAGTAATGAGAAAAATAATCAAATTACATAAAAAGTAAAATATTACATACTCAAAATTATCGATAAGACTGATCTTTATTTTACATATTGTAACCAACCCAACCGCTCTCATTCTAGCCAACAATGTCCCTTTTCATGGAAAATGTCTTAATTTTATACAGAACTCCACGAGTTGCATAAAGAAATATGTGCGCAAACACATACAAACAGATGACCATTGGAACTGACGTTTAGTCACACACAAGAACTGTGACTTGTGTGCGTCAATTTTCAAAAGAAAAACGAAGTATAAGTATGAAGTCTTTATGCGTATATTGTTATTTATGGACGTTATATTGTTACGGTTTTACCATTACATGTGAATACCGCATTTAATAACTGATTTTCTATATTTAAACGTGTCAGCTGCCAGCTTTAATTCTGGCAACTTTACGAGCGCGTGTAAACCGTTAGCGCGAAACTGGCGAAAACGCGGGAACGACGCCATTTTGTCTGACGATGGCGTGTGTGGAACCACAGAGCGCATTAAATCTGTAAGAACTTTTTTGTGTTCTGTGGTATAAATAAATAAAAGGTTTTATGTTTTAGCGTTTTGTAGACAGCGACAACTGCATTTAATTTTACAATGGTAATTAAAAAGCAGCTGATATCTCTCAAATGGCCCCACCGATTTTCATGTAGGTAGCCTAGGTAAGAACCATCCGGACCGGATAAAAATTACTGCGTCCAAATCAGTTTATACGATTGGGAGCTACGATGTAAAAGACACACACAAAAATACACATATAAGTGTGTGTCTAGATACACTCGTGTCATAGACTACAATTGATAACCCACTATAGAACCTTGAATAACAATTTAATATTTGTAACATGACATCTATGTAAATAAGTACGTTTATCGTTGCCTTTCAGGTACCCATACTGCAAGCCTAGAGCTTAGTTTGGGACTAGTCGATTTGTGTTACATTGTCCCGTAAAGCAATATTTATTAAAAATATTTTGCATTGCAACGACTTAATTTATCCGTAAATGATTATTTTGAATTTAACGAGCATAGAGAGAAAAGTGTATTTCAAAAATCTGGCTATATTGTATTTATTTTAACTCCGCCATCGGGGGGGCCATTTGCAACGTCAAAAGATGGCGGATTTGTAATTGGTTTTAGTTTTTATTTTTGTGTATTTAGGTGCTCAAAGTTCTTTTTTGTTAGTGATTTGTACTTTTAATGCCTTTGTGTTGCTCAGAGATAGAAGACTTGGACTTGTTTCGTGTATCCTAGCATCTTACTTCTCGTTTCAAGTGGACTCGCAGTGGTACAGAGGTTAAAACTATCTTGGCCTCTGTCCTACATATCACCGTACAACATTGCCACCAATCTTCCTAGAGAAGATTGGATTGTGTTTTATTGCTATATTGTTTTATACTTATATATACTTGACACTGGCGAAGTCACTCCATTGTGGAAACGCCATATTCCCGCGGTAGTAGCTGTTCACGTCGCCGCGGAAAAAAAAAAACATTACTGTCAAGTGATTAAAAGCTATCAAAATGTTGAAAAAACTATCGCAAATCAAAAGCAATTAAGTTTTAACGAGTAGAATATATATGTCTAAAGTATGTATGTATGTACGAATATGTTCACTCTTTAATGATCAAGAATAAAAACGCCAAACAAAACACCGGCAATACAACAACAAAAAGAGGTACAAAGGCGAACTACATAGCCTCAGAGCCGAATTTTCGAATCATCATAAATTGTAACAAGCAGCAATATTAATTTATATAAATGCTATTGAAAGCATCAGTATTCGGCACGTTTCCGCGAATGATAATAATATTATGCAAAACTGCAAACTGCATTGCAGAATACTTGATTGCTCGCGCTTGATGAGGCTCTGTCAGTTCGGCGTGCTAAAGTTATTAACGTCTTAGATTATTCGTTGTTTTTTAAATTCATAAGTTTGTTGCCGTGAATTAATCTTAATTTCATTCGTGGTGTATTTTCTTTACTCGTTGTTTTCCACTGCGAAAGCAAATACTTAATTCCTTGGAACTGTAGGTAATTGCGAGTTCAGCTGACTCACTGAAAAAGTATAGACCATTTATAGGCGTCTCTTCTTCTGGGTGAAAACGTATAGATTTTGACACGTCATAATATTGTTTTTAAGTCGGCCGGCATTCAATTCAATTTTTGTAGGTTATGGCTTCCGTGTCGATGGTTCCGCCAATGTCAATGTTAAGAAAGGCGCGAGATTCAAAAGAGAATCGGCAACAAAAGACAAAACAAACATTTATTGATAGTCTAACTAATACAACAACAGATTGTTAATTTTAACAAATTTACCGAGGACAAACACAAAAGGGGAGTCCACTATTACTTTACTTTCAAAGAACATATATATATATATATATATATATATATATATATATATATATATATATATATATATATATATATATATATATATATATATATATATATATATATATATATATATAAGAGCTATCTTAACACTGACGATGACTCAGTTTAATAAATACCCGTCCTTCCGTTTTGTAGTACATACGAAACGCATTTTTAGGGTTCCGTAGCCAAATGGCAAAAAACGGAACCCTTATAGATTCGTCATGTCTGTCCGTCCGTCTGTCCGTCCGTATGTCACAGCCACTTTATTCCGTAACTATAAGAGCTATACTATGGAAACTTTGTAAGTAGATGTATTCGGTGAACCGCATTAAGATTTTCATACAAAAATAGAAAAAAAACAATGAATTTTTGGGGTTCCCCATACTTAGAACTGAAAACACCTAATGCCTCTTGAACGGTAACAGGACGTTTCAGACGTAGTACGTACGTATGTAACAAAATTTAATTGTCATTTCAATGTATATCAAAAGAAAAGATGTAAGTTTCATTTGTCAGCACCGAATTTTCTGTTACTAGGTAAGTAGGCGGTCTCTTTCCTGTAAATTCATACATTACTGCCGCCGCGCCGCAGCGTTATCGCCTGTTAGTGTACTTGCAAACTAAAGCCAATCATATTTACAAGTATTGGTAGAAGGTACTCTAATTCGTAGATAAAGGTGAATAGACGGACCAACTCTCCATCAATAGGGCCACAATCCAAAAGATCCCATTATCTTCACAAAACGGATTATTCCCGAGTGGCGTTAACAAAAGTTCCCATTATGCTAAACCTCGCAATAATAAATAGCTCCGCACAAAACAATAAGAAAGTCCCGCCATGGGGTGGCCAGTGGACCGGAGCCAGCTAAATATCGCGCCATTTCGACATTCCTCCATTTTTGACATTTGGCGGCCATTTTGTCGATGCTATCGTAATGCCAAGGGGAAGTGTTGAATAGATGACTGACATTTTGGTGAAAAATGTTGCCGTTAATTGCGAATAATGGCAGGGAAATGTTAGGTGCTTCGATTAAGGTCATGTTTCCGAATTTGCCTAAGGTCGCCTTGGCAATTTGTTTCCCTATCATAAAATGCATTCTTTTTCGAGTCTTGCTTAAAGCGGGGTAAATATTAAAAGCCTTAAGTGGTAATGCATACTGGAGCACCAAAAATCAGGTGCAACAATAGTCTCGAGACCGGAGATGTATGAGATATCCCCTGACCCCTGCAGGCCTATAATAGTCGTGTTTATCGATGTAGATAAACATTGTATAAAACGTTTGTTACTCTCTGACCATTATATAAGTGCGAGAGTGATGGAAGCCGCATCCACTGCAATAAAGGCGACCATAAAACGGGTCTTGGGCTGATATTCTATACGGCAAAACCATATTGGTTTCTTTTTATATACCATATTGGTTTGGTACATTATCTGGAACGAACCTGTGCAATTTTTTTATTTGTTTAAATCGGAGCAAAGCGAGGACGGGACGGTAGAGCCTAACCAACGAATCGTATGATAAGTATTTCTAATTCTTCACATGGCAACAATTTTACCTATGAAACAAGCGGTCACATTATGCGTACCCATCCAGTAGTTATGCATTTCGCGTTACCAGCTATTGATATTTTTTGTGACGCTCACTGGTCACTCTTTTAGTCACGTCACGAATTTTGTCATATTAAAAGTATGTCGGTGTTCAACGTTTCGGATCAACCAGCGTGCTAGATTCACGGTCGTAAAGTTCACCCGATGTAAGTGAACCTCGTTCCGGCTGACCCGGTCGTGGGTTCAAGACGGTGGCACGCTTGCTAACGAACTGGCGAAATAAACTCAATTGGATGATCCGGCTAGAGTGGGATTTTGTCGACACTGAGCTAACTTTGAACAGGATTAAGGGTTAGAAAACATAATGAAGAGACGCTGTTTTCCATATTATCAATTGGCAAACAAGTTATTTTTAGCGTTACGTACCGAAACGATGCTTTCAGTCAGATCAGGCTGAGTCTTATGAACCGTAATAGGTAAACAGTTTACTTTTTCACAGTTTGTATCTCTATATTGCCGCTATATCAACAAACGTTTATAAACTAGCGCCCCGCCAGCGGCTTCGCCTGCTGCACACTTCCGGCTTTCCCGGTGGACGTGGAGAATTATCCAATTTGGGTCAGTCTTTCGGAAGTTAAGCGCTCAGTACCTACATACATTTTGGCGAATCATTTATTTTTAACGGCAATGAGAAGGCACGCGAGCACTCAGGCCTCCGGATGGCGTGGGATCTGAGACCCATAGACATTTGAAATCTCAAGACTACAATCCTAACTAACCTAACCTAACTTCAAATGCGTTGCCAACCCTGAGGACTGAGATGGATACAACAAGGGGACCGAGCCTGACGCGCACTTGGCCGGTATTTTAACAAATCCAATACATTGATTTATTAAAAAGCGGATATACACAAGGGTGTAGTCAACATCCATAACGGTAAGTTACTGAGAGCGATGACAATACGATAACTGTCAAAAGCAAAATGGGTTTACCAAGCACAATTGATTTTTTGATCGTTCTGATTTTCCCAAAGGTCAACTGGCAGAGAATGCCATTAGGCATTAAGTTCACCTTTTGTACTCAAACTTGTATTTTTTGTTTGATTAAATAAATAAAGCCCAGCGCACCTTCTAGACATGCCAATCAATGTAGATGATATTCTAAAACAATTTGTCAAAATAACAAATTATTTCTAAGCTTTCCGAATGATTTATTCCTGACACAGTTCCTTTTCACCAGTCATCCAACAAAGGGAGTGCAGGAATTATACATTTATTCACCGGCCCGCGTATTATGCTGATGTTTATGTATGTATGTATGTATGTTAAGCGTATATGTTGAGAATGTTAATGGGTTCACAGGCTTAGTGAGCGGTTCGACGGATTTTAGAAGAGTTTTATTTGTAACTTTGACGATGCTCCTTTATGCCAACGTACAAGAATAATGTCTCACATAGATGCAGCGGTTGTTAAGGTCCAGCAAAAACATGCCAGACTAACAAAATTCTTATACCTTTTGTTTATTTTTATTTGTTGTTATAGACGTCAACTGCCTAGTCTTACTATTACGGTTCCTGAGATACAGCTTGCTGAAAGACAGACGGACGGATAGCGGAGGCTTATTAATAGAGTCCCATTGGCACACTTAAGGTACGGAACCCTAAAAAGGAACCCTTACTGGTTAGACGTCATTGTTTATTGTATGTCTGAGGCGTCGCAGTAACTGCGTATTCTCAGTAACTATAGAATTTATTATCTTGAAAATGGCATAATATAAACGTGACGTGGCATGTGTTGACGAGACACGGCAACCTAGTTGGTAGTGGCCCTGCCTACGAAGCTAGCGGTCCCGGGTTCGAATCCCGGTATGGGCTAATATTCGTGTGATGAGCGCTAGTATTTGGTCCTGGAGTCTTGTGTGTTTTCCTGTTTTCTATTCATTTACGTGTGTATTTCTCTATACATATATAAGTAAGTTAATAAAGCCAAGTACCCGTAGTACAAGCCCAGTGATTAATTTGATGGGGCTAGGTCAATTTGTGTACAAGTGTCCTGTTTTTTTTTGTATAATTATTTGTCCGTATCCATGTAACGTAAGGGTCTCCCCAGACCTATCGATGCGTATCGGCTTGAGACGGTACGAAAAAGTTTTATGTCCATGCAATAAGAGCGAAAACAACGTCGTTCCGTTCGCAACGCCGAATCGAGCCGAGCCGAGCCGAACGACGTTTTTTTCACACTTACTGCACGGACATAAAACTTTTTCTTACCAGCTCAAGCCGATTTCGCGTGAGACCCTTAGAAGAAAGGTACATGTGGGATGTTTTCGTATTTTTCGGAAATCTATTCACTCACATAAAAGCCTTTGTAAATAAAACGACTTAAACAAATCAAACTGGGCGGCCGAGTTAAGAACGATACTATAACACGCCAAAGGCGACATGGTTTTACCAATTTAAATAGAGACACTGTGCAAAAAAAATATCTCGTAGAATGCTCGCGTCTTCCTCGGCAGTATCGAATTCCGGCTGTTCCCACCTATCCTACGTCTTAGGAATTGATTTACGCCTCTTTAGTATTACTATGAATAATTTATTTCAATTAACCATAAAGGAAGGTATTTTTTTTATAAGACAGGGAAGCAAATGAGCATGTTACCTTGATGTTACCCTTGAGACCTCATGGGAAGTAATCACCACCGCTCATAACACCAGCAACTCAAGAGTTGTCGGCGCGTTGCCGGCCACTTAGGGAAATTTAAGCTCTTTTCTAAAGTTTTTTTGGTGATCGCAATGCATAAATGTATGTATATTTGTTTCTTTGTGAATAATTAAACGGCTTTGTTGATTTTAAATTTGTGTCCAAAATATTACCTACACAAAATCTTCCCTCTTAAAATTCGTTGCCAACACTCAGGACTAAGATGGATTCCCTCTAGTAATTTCACCGGTTCTCTTATCCCCACACCGGAACAGCAATGCAAACACGGTGGGTTAATGGATAACGTGGTGGTAGCGATCCGGACGGAATTCTGACTTTGACATAACATGCAATGTCTAATATTTGCCCATACCAGGGACCGCTAGCTTGGTAGGCAAGGTCACTACCAACTAAGCTAAACGCGTCATACATATAGCATTTAGGAATTTTACTGGATTAGTAGTAAAGACGGCCGGAAGACGAGCTGTAGGTAGGCCTCCAACAAGATGGAGTGACGACCTCGTCAGGATCGCGGGACCGCGGCGAAAAGCACAAGACCGGTCTGAGTGGAAAGCCTTGGGGGAGGCCTATGTCCAGCAGTGGACGTCTTTCGGCTGACATGATGATGATGATGAGTAGTAAAGTCCCCGGTCCTCCGCGGTGAATCACTCTCCTGTTATATAGATATATATATACTGCCCCCTAAGCTAATAAGCAGTATCCCTAATTCAATAACCAAAGCAGTTTTAATTCTCTTCTGTTAGGAATAAAGTTGATATTGCTTCAGGAGTTCTATCAGAGTAACTGCCTATTGGCTTAGCGAGTCAGTCTGCCCTGCTAAGCCGAATAGCAGCATCTCGAATAAAACTCCTGTAGCAATCACGACCTAATTACTATGAAGAGAGGATTGAATCTACTTTGTCAATTGAATCTGGGATACTGCTTATTTTTTTATGAGGGTAGTTACTGTAGATTCCCTATAAAAACCGGCACTTCCTACGCCATTCGGAAATCAGCTATGATTCTTTATAAAATCTGTTTTTAGCCGTAACGCCATGTGCTACGCACATCAAAGAACAAAAGAGCCACGCAATCAACGAGTAAAAATAAAACGAACATACAGCGGGTTTCCGTTTGTAACGTGTACTTTACCAGATGGTTGTAGGGTTTTTCCATAATGGAGTCTTATTGGCTGAAATCACATACGAACCATACGCATGGTAAAAACAAGAATATAAACTTTAACTACAAGGAATAAGAAATTGTCAGACATTTTTGATTTAGTTTCCTTCTAATGGACTTATGCAGCAAACATATAAATCAAATTTTAGTCTTATATCACTGACAGATTCGTACATTTAGGTAGCCTAAATATAGACTTATATTGATGCTACAAGAGGCCCTTAGTTCTAAAATAAATTACTTAACATGTGACTATAAATTCCCAACTACGACAAATTGACACAACGAGTATGAGTTTAAAATACTAGTTCGTCCTCGCTTCGCCCTGGTTTAAACTAATAAAAAATAGAGAATAATGTAACTCTCAAATATTGAAAGAAAAAATTCACAAACACAAAATTCGCATTCTCTCGATATAGTATTTTTTGTATAGATAGAGCACTGACAGCTCAAGTTACGTTCGTTCACCTTTGTTTTTTCACCGGCGAACTTGCTAACGAGAAACCCGATAAGTTTTCTTAGCTTAAGCTAGATCTGACATTTTGGAGCAACCCTATATTTGGTCCTTAATAAACTGCTCTGGGCTGAGATGACGGTTTTATATGACTTGACATTGACTTTATATACAACGTATCTTGAAACTAGGTATCTCAGCTAAGGGTCAGTTTAATAATACGTTTCATAGTATCCCGATCTAACCTTAAAAGTATCCTGACAATTGTTGACGCTCTCGATTTTATAAAAACTTACATTTTATTTTGTTGATTTACAGCCAAGTAATGTACCGAAAAAACCTCTCATAAATATATTACTGAGTTCTTATAACACATTCATTTTGAAATTTTTCGGTCTCCCATTATTTTTACAATTGACTGTAAAAAATCATGCTGTAGTAGCGGCGGGCCCCAATAAGAAGCACGCGCCGGGCGTCGAACCTACACATCTGCGCGCGCGCCGCCTTCATTCATCGGCTCGACGAATTATAAAGAAAGCCGAAAAGATTCACAGGAATATCCCTTACATATGAATACGTGTCGAGTTGGGTTTAAACAGTGCGTCTTTAAATTATTTTTCGAGGGTACTTCCGTTTATTTTGCCCGATGTTATGTTAAATAAAAGATGCTTATTGCAAGTGCCACGATCCAAAAAGTAAATAATATTATTTCTAGACCAAAGGTATGTTTATCAAACGATCCTGAGAAGTTCTCAAACACTTATATTAAAGTGACACTCGAGAGCACTTCACAGGCTGAGTGACAGACAGACTGACGTGCAAATATTTTAAATAGTTGTGAGTCATGAGTTAATTATCGTAGTTAGTTAGCTAGTCATTCATATGAGTACCAACCGTGTGAGAATGCGTCCTGTTATCCTGTTCTAGATTAAGATGACTGTGCTACTGATTTTTAACCTTTTTTTTTTAAGTATATAAGAAACAGTATTTGCTAGCTACCAGTATTTCCGTGGGCAAGCCTCATAAAAAACTTACTTTACAATTGGACTGTGAAACGAAGAAATGGAATCTGCCTATGAGTAAGTACATGAATACTAAACTTAGATCAAATATTCGAGAAGAACATGCCTTCCATCAAGACTAGGGGAGACTACAGAAGGAAGTAGAATGAAAAATCCATCTGCTGTTTTGGTCGCGAAATTTATTTATTGGCATATTGCCAATACTTTAAAAAATGAATCAAACCAAACAGTATTACAGCATTTTACATTACCAATCCTAAAAATAATTTATTTATTCACCAAAAACCGGAGAATCTCTTCCTATGTTCTATTCAAATATAACCAAAGAATATCCCAAATATAATTTAGAAAATCTACATTACTGATGACTTCACCAACAAAAAATTCAACGACGGGCAATCCAATCTTGAAAAATCTGCTACTCAAAAATACCTTTCTCATTCAACAACGGCTGAATATTGTTAATCCTAAATTGGTAGGCATTATTCCCGGCCTTTAGAATTACAGGCAGTGTCCAAGCCGGAATGATAACTGAATATTCATTTGTCGGTGCTCGCTCAAGAAAAGGGTGCCTGATGATGGCTGCCACACAAACGGTTAAAATCTTATTACCAGCGTTTTAAATGGGTCTTTATCGTCTGCCATAATTATTATAGAGTTATATTTATCGAAAGCCATAACGTCCATTTTTTTTAAACTGTTCCTATTTCAGGTTTTAGATACATCTAAGTTAACATAGGTTTTTATTTTTTATTTCTCGTTTACAAAATTAGGGTCTTTGGGTCGCTTGGCGACTATGTCAGTCCCGTGATACATACATTAATATCACTAACAACAACAAAAAACTAAGTAAATTATGCACAAAAATAGAAACTTACGAATTTTACACATTGTGTGACATAAAACACAGCAATCGAGCTGGCTCACCCAAGGGTATTATTGTAAGCACGCTCTACACTACACCTACCTCCAATAAATTTAACCCGTAAAGCTAACCTAGTTGGAAACTAAGTTAGATTGTTAAGAAATTTTAAGAAGTTTACAGTTCCAGCGATATAAATTGATGACTACTGTACTAATTTAAATAAATTAATAAATATCACTTACAATGTCACAAACATTGAGGTAGTCCCAAACTAAGCTCCAGGCTTGTACTATGGGTAGACTACGATATAAATACTTGCGTAGAGATTCAGAAACAAATATTTACTCGGACTGATTACACAAACTCGTAAGTGTTATTACCTATCATGATACATAATTGTTAAAGAGTGATTAAAATGTTATAGAACCAAAGGCTTGATTTATATAGCCCTAACATACCCAACCATCAACGTTGGCACTGTCGTGTTCCAGTGGGGATAAGACAACAGGTAGAATTACTAGCATACAGTCGGTGATCAAATTTGAGATCAAAATCCTAATCTCAACGGGTGCACATTCTCAATAAAATAACATATTATCATTCAGGTTTTTATGAAATAATGTTAAACTAACGAAATAATCAAGATGGGAAATGACAGATTTCGATTTCGAATTCGATCACCGACTGTAGGACTTTAGTCTTGAGGATGACTGTGTGCTCATTAGCCTGTTCCTTGCAAAAAAAAAGCTTGTGCTGGATAATTCTCGTCATAGCGATGTTGGTAGTTCTGTAAGCAAAGCAACTCGGAAATCTGAGCACCCTTAGCGCAAAAGTATAAAAAGTGGAACCGATAAATCATAGTGAGATGGTGACTTCCAGGTTCGAATCCCAGCTAAGATTTCCTTTCTTATGTATTTATTTATTTTTGTGTTATTCATACATATATAAACTCACTCCTTCGTTCCCAGAATGCGGTAGGCAGAGCTACAAAATTACCTAAAACTCTAAAAACTTGTTCACGATTCCGCAACCAGGTTTTGTACAATCGGCTATTTACCAGCGTACGAGTATTAGTGACAGGTTGCAAGTAACTACTACAAGCTTTTATTCCCATAGTCGCCTCTTACGACATCCTCGGGAAGACATAGAGTGGCACTTTTCTAACGCGGTAACCACTCGGGCTTTATTGTTTTTTGAATCTAATAATTATATTTATTCTTAAACTGTGTTTTTTTAAGAATCATTTGTGTGTACTAGCGGCCGTGTGCAGCGTAGCTTTAAAAAGGGGGAAATTATGTCTGTTTGTCTCAGATAACCTACTTACACAACGGCCCGAGGATTGGAACAGCCTTTATGACGTCATTGTTATTTATGCTTTTTAGCAAACGTTAACATCCCTATATTTCGCAGTTTTAATTTAACTAAGAAGAGCTGAAGACCGAGCTCAGTGGCGTGCTATGGAACAGGCAGTGGACTGATGTGGGCTGATGATGATGAATTTGGCTATTATTTTTTGACAGCGATAAACATAATTATACAGATAAATACATACTTAAATAGTGTAAAGAAGAAAGCAAGAAGGAAAGACAAACATTTATTCACAACAATAACACACATAAATACAACATAAAAAAAGTAAAACAATCGACAGACAATGGCAATTGATGCGAAACGGTACCAACTCAGCATGTGCTTGCTGGCTGTGAAGACAACGCTGGTCTTCCGTTGGGACCACTTGGTAAAGACTCGAAAGGTGATACAGACATTACAGATAGCTTAAACAAATAAAACAAAAGCAATACAAAAAATTACAATAATGAAATAAACGAGTGTGGTTCATTAGAACAGTTGGCCTAGTATGGCTGCATTTATATCGCGTGTCAAATGTGGATAAAGCATCCGTCACTGTCTTACTTATTTACGTGTCAAAATGAGACGGATGCCTTATCCAAACTTTGTCACGCGATAAACGCAGTTATCCCAGGAAGCGCTCAGGTGCCAACCAGAGGAACGAACTTGTATGTACTTACAACGGGCCCAAACCGTGGAGCTTCACAGGCAGGGTCACTACCAACTAGGCCATATTATTTTGTATCAGGATGTCAAGTGTAGCCGCAGTCACAACCTTATGGTTAAATTTCTCGACGTGGATAAACGTGGACAAAACATCTGTCACTTTATATACCTAAGTGCGTGACTGAAGGATGTTTTACCGGAAAAATACCGGATCAGAGTGCGTTTTTCAAACAACCGAGACTATTTCGAAGCCTAAGTTCCTCGCCAGGGAATGCTTTTAGTGAAATCTGATGATGAATACCTCGAGCATCGATACAGGACTTCCAGAGTGCCTAGGATACCCAACTGAATGAATAGGCGGTTAACACTGGAATTGTGCATATTCAGAAAAACATCTAAAATGGCAATAAAATGTAAGGAAATCCAAGTGCTGACCCAAACGGCCCCAGGAGTGATTCAGCCAGTTCGCAAGGATGGCTCATTATCGGAGTATTATCGCCCACGGCTGACTAATCGCCCCAGACAGGTGTTTAGCAGATGCATTGTTTACTGTAGCGTCCGCAAAAACGGGGTAATGTAAACATTTAGTTGTATAAATAGTGCTTGGCGCCATGCGAAATAGATTTTAGAATTAGTGTTGATTTAATTCACAGTTCTGCAGTCTTAGTTTAAAAAAAACTGGTTAGTTGCAAGTCAGTTCGCGCATCGAGGGTAACCTCAGTCGCACTCGGGCGGTTTTTATTACTTCATGTTGTGTTTCTTTAGGGTTTGCACTATCACCGCATTGAAGTTTTATGTGTTCCTTTTAACGATAAAACGAGACACACACACAGATTCACAGGAGGCTAAGGTAAAACGAGGTCAAATTATAATATTTCCTAGTTACTAATTTATTATTTTGAGAACTAATGATTTAGTTTTCCCAAAAAATAACTGGTATTTAGTACTCAAGTTTACATTTTTGTGCATAAATGCTTATCGCTTCCACTACACAGTAGTATTTAAAATTCCAGTTTTCTTCCATTTCATATCAAAATCATCTAAAAAAATATACAAATTTAGCTTCGAGCGGTAATGTTTCGCACCTTATTGAAGTCCAATTTCTACAATATTTGAATTCGTTGAGGTTATAATGAAAAACTTTTTTTTTTACTTTCTACGGATTTTTTTCTAGAAAAGGAAAACTTACCAAAAACCTAGTTTTCATAATATCTACAACATAATCAACCTCAGCCTTTTCAGCCTCACAATCGTTTTAAAGCCTTAATAGTAATTGAAACCTTTATAGCAATCAAAATTCTTACTCTTAAATTAATTATGACCAATAAACTACCATTTAATACATATTTTGCATAATTATAAAACACCAATAAATCCGTTGTCTGTTGACGGTCCTCGCATAAACACACCGGTACAATATGTACAATAGAGCAGATTAGATACAGTTTGCCGTTCAGAAGAAAAAGGTGGTATGAGTATGAAGTCCATATGGCGCATACTGCATCTTTCCTCTGGTCAGCATTCTGGTTCTGATTAAAACGGCCTTGCGCTTGCGCTGCCACAATCACAATTAACTCTTTGTTCAATGTATTCAACCGCTTTTGTCGCAATCTTGGTCAGAGCCGGACGGATGAGGTCTGTCGATCATTAATTATATGTAGCATCACAAATGTTGCACTAGCGGCCTACTGGACCGAATGTGGACAAAGCATCCGTCACTCTTGTATTTATGAATGTGATAAAAAGTGACATTTTGTCACGTGATAAACGCAACCATATTAGACCCCCTGGTGACGGTTATGTCAACTCCATTTCGAGTCTATAAAAACCAGAAACGCGTCTTTTGCATCTTGGCTAGCCCTACAGCGAGCCTAATAAAGTCGCGTTTGTCGATGTGGATAAAGCATTTGTCACTGTCTCACCGGGGCATGCACGCGCTGAAATGTGTTTTTTGTACGCTCTGACGGGACTACCTTAACTCGCCGGTTTATATACGCTGCGCCGCGTTCACTCGTTAGACCGACCGAACGCCGTTTTTAAGAGAACGTATGTATGTGCGAGAATTACGGATGTTTTAGCTACCGCGATAAAGGCGGCCATGATACGGTTCCAGGTCGGTAAGCGAGCGAAGTCATACGAGCGGGCTCACTCGACACGTAAAGCTACCTAATTGCGAACGCACTCACTTAAAAGTTTTTGTACGCTCTGATGAGACAACTTAACTCGCAGGTTAATAATACATCCGTCGAGTCCAAGAGCGACTTGTTTACAGAATATCCTACCAGGAAGCGTCCACACGTGTCCGACTGTACATTAATTGAGCGGCGAGTGCACGGACGGGGGCCCCGCGCCGGCGGAGCACAATCGCAGGCTTTGTTTACGTTATCACGCTTAGCAGGGGTCCACAACCGGATTATTGTTTTTTTTTTAAATATAAATCTATTTTAAAGGGGTTTAGAGCATTAATTAACTGTCATCAAAATTATAAGAGGATTGTGAAGCTAATGTCCATGCGAAATGCGAGAACGTTTGTCTCGTTAGACGTAATCCGATTTTCCCGATTTTTGAATATCTTGTAAATATTATGAAAAAGTTGGTCCTTTAAAACAAATGGTCCAGAGCTCAATTAGTAGGTACCTATGGATTTTATTGACAATTAACCAATTTCAGCGTCGCTTCACAATCCTGTTAAAATGAAATGAAATAGTTTTATTCCGGAAAACAGGTTCCATAGGATGCACAAAAAAAATACAATAACGGCACAATTTAAACTTAACTCATAACTAAAATAAAGAAAATAAACCACCACTATATATGCCGGGGGTCGCCCGGATGCCACGATGACAGGCTAATGGTAGCCCCTCCAATGTTCCCTTACCGCCGAAAGCAGAATGTTAGATGTGTGATGGCCCTTCTGGCGGTAGCGCTCCTCGCGCGCACGACGCACCCTAAGGCGGACCCCTATCTTATAGCCGGTTCTTTCATTTAGTATACTCATTAGTAGGCTTAAAGAGTTTTACTACATAAAATAAAACTGGTTTCAGAAACTATCAATTTACATGGGCCTCTATTCTGCTGGGCAAAAACCATATTGTCTTTGGCCTCAGCTCTTATTTACCTACTTGATAGTATGGTCTTTTGACCAATACCAAAATACGTCAAAAGCATTAAGGTTTTTGCCTGATAGAATAGAGGCGCAGGTTCATTTTTCTCCAGTGATAAAAACTTTTTTTTGTACTTACTTCACACTGCAACAGTTGCTCCACTTATATCAAGCACAAGTTCGCTCGTGTTTGGAGTACTGCTGCCAGCTGTGGGATGGCTCTGCCAAATACCAGCTGGACCGACGAGCTAGGAGACTCATCGGTGACGAATCCTGACGATGACGAATACAAAGCTTCAGAGTTTGGAGCATCAGTGTAAAGTCGCTTGTCTCTCGATATTTTACAAGGTGTAATTATGAAGAGTGTGCCCTGGAACTGCATGACCTCATCCCACCCTCCACTTTCTCACCTCGGTCTTCTACACGCCGGGAAGGCTTCCACAGCCGCTACCTAATTGAGAATGCACGCGCTAAAATGTGATTTTCACGCTCCGACGGGACTACTTAAACTTGCCGGTTTATATAAGATGCGCCGCATTCACTTCACACACGCCGTTTTTAAGAGAATTACAACACAGGATTTAAGATTCCGATTCGAAGTCGCTGGCGAGAACACGGGCGTGTTAGAAGGTACGCCCGGTTGCGCGGTTGCGCGCCCCTGCCATGTGTTTACACAGAACAGATGCGCCGCACGTGCCCCGCTATCGCCGCATCTACACATTGTATGTTAATCTAATTAAAGAAAGGAATTTTACTATTTATAAAACCTCGGCCTTTAATAAGGGAGCGGATTTGTAATTAGTAGTCTGTTTTAAAGGTGTCAATGTGTTACCTTTTTATGTTGGGTTTTTTTGTAAGGGGCTTTTTTTACTGCTACAGCAGTACTTAAATCATTTTAGAGATAAGACTTGTTGATATTTTGCCCTTTATGTAATATATTTTATTTTATTATCGTGAGAATTTTGCTTTTTTCTCAGCGGTGTGTATGTATGTACATATGTAAGTATCAAAATAATTCGTATTTTGATCCTTAGACATTTTTAATGTGTGTATTTCGCAGTTATATACCAAAAAAAAAGCACCTAGGTGACCTAAAACCTCACAACAAGACTTCAGCGTAAGTAACGTGTAAAGGAGACTGACCTTTTAATAGTTGTGTAAGTTTTATAATTCTTAATTTCATGTTTCTGGTTTTTATTTTTTATATTGTTTTATATTTTAAAAAAAACCTCTTTCGTTTGTTTATATAAGTTTGGGTTAATTGCATAATAATAACTAGTACTTATTCTTATGTTAATAGTTAATTGTTTAATGTATCATTTCACAAACTTTCATTTCACAAAGAGATACTTCCCGCCGTATTATTTTCAAGGATTTTGTGGTCGATATTGTAACCTAACATAACTTATTTAATAAATTCATTTAACCTATGCAATATGTAAAGGTTTAAGCACAAACGTACTTTTGGTCAAATTAACGCCGTGGCGTCACGGAAAAATGGTCCCTGCGGAAGATGGCAACATGCTAAGCTGGGGCCGTCTCATGGCATCTAGCATTAGGTCAGCCATACCTTTGTTTATTGTTGTTTTGTTTTTTTAGTTCTTGTTTTGTCCTTTTTTTTGATGTGTAAAAAAAATCTTTCTTCTTTTTCTTTCTTTCTGACCATCTTTGTTGGGCCAAGTGCTGCCCAGAATGTACCTTCACATAGTGCATTATGTCCCTTACGCTAACACTAGACACCAAAGCGCTTCCAGATCTAGCCCGGGTGTTTTTTTTTTGAGAACTAAATCTAAAATCAAGTCAATTTAATAGAAAATAGCTTAGTAATTGTCTTCATTGGCATAGATAATAAATTCTATCGAGAAACAGAGCAGGGCGCCTAATAATTCCTTGGGTCCCGCATTAAAAACCAAATTAGGGACACAAAGATGCTGAACTATTTAAATATTGCAAAGTTATAAATATACACTACAAAATAAAAGTTGTTATTCTTAATGACGAAATTGGTAAATTGGTAAATTTGAAAAAATACAACAGGCCTCAACACCTTAGAAAATTAGCTTGTTTACCTCAATTCGTAGTACCAAAATGTTGCAATGTTTATGGTAAACGTAGGTGGGAACACTTGTTACCAGAGATCCTTAATAACGTAGACACAGAGATACTCACAAGTGTTTGTGAAAACCCACACCACTGCATGCGCATTATGAAAGCGGCCTACCTGCGTTGATGCTCCGCATGCATTGATATGCGCGGTATTATTTATTTTGCTGTTATTAGATTATTTATTATAGTTGAGTGAACACAGCGACAGTTAAACCGTGTACGGATTTGTTCGCTGTTTTTGGCATTAAATGTATTACGTTTTATAAGTAAATAAATTAAAAAAAAAAACGTGAGTGCAGCAGCTAATTGTTCAGCATGAATACTTTATGATTGCTTTGTGCTCATGATTGCATCCACAGCAGCATCTCCTCGTCAGCAGCGCTCTCAAAAACTTCGTTAGCGCTCAAACAATAGAAAAATAAATACGACGCAACAAAAACCAATTTGTTTCTCGAACCCAGTAGCAGGCAGTAGTTTAGTTAGTTTTGGACAGTATTTGGTCCAAACCTTGGCAATCTCTGTTGTTTCTTCTCAAGTTGAAGTACCGGTTTTGGTCATTTTACACCGTTTTTGGCCACTCTTCACTAATAAGTATGTAAAGCGTAATGAAATTAAAAAAAAAACTGTGTTAACGTTTTTTTTTAATTATTATATTGAGTTTTACAGTATTTTGATATTTTATCCAACCTACAATGACCAAAAAGGGTACCGCAGCCACAAACGGTAGGTACCTACTTCTATCCTAAGTCATTTTTTTTCCTAATGTTCTAGAATAATCTGGATGTATCACAGCCTTAAAGGGTTCCATTGACGCATCGATCTAGTTACTGAGTTGCAACAAACGGACGAGCGGCCGCAGCACTCCTTTGTCTAGAAACTGGGCTGCACTAGGGCTGGGACAGAGCTGCGGCTAGAGCCACGCCGAATAATGTTTCGGCTTACGATTCTAATTGTGTTGGTGATAACTTTTTGGTAGAGATTTTGTGTGGATGCTGCCAAAAAATTGAAGAAAAGCATGAGTTTTTTTTTCTAGTTGATATGAAATATATACCAAGTTACGTCGACGAGAGACGTCATCTAGAAATAAATGAAGGAAAATTGGGATGCTCAATACTGGACAAATATATGCTACGATACGCGTCATACTCGTGAACGGGTGCTGTCTGTGGGGTCCGGTCTGTTCACGCTTGCAAGGACCTGTTTTTCAGTTAGTTATTTCGATTATCGTTTCTGACGTAGAGACCTCGTCATGTTGTTCTTCTAGTCATACATTTGTAATGATTTTATTGGTGTTAATTTAAAATAATTATTTATTACTTTATTCCCTTTTAATGTTACTTTTAAGTATTATTGTATTTTATTATTGGAAAAAATGACCTTCTGCTGGAGTTTCTTGTGGCGCTTCTTCTCCGCAATGATGGTCGTGTCCGAAGTGCTAGTAGATTCACTCTATACTACCGACGTGTAAACGAGTCCTCATGTGGCCAATTTACTGAATAAATATTTTGAATTTGAATTTTGAATTTTATGTTCGATATGATGATGCCTAATACCAAGCTTTCTTGCTTGTTGGTAACAGCAAGTTCTTTAGTCGTTCAATTAACATGGAAACAAGACGCTTATACTCAACAATCACAATCATGTAAGAAGAAGCAATCAAGTTTAATTTTTAGAAGAAAGAAAGAAAGAAAAAGAAAAATACATTTATTCACTAACCACAACAAAACACAGAAAAAAAAAAGTAAAAACAGTAAACTAAAACTAAAACAAAGTGGTGGTGTGTCTTCGTGGCAGTGAATCGGATACTGGCTCAGCATGATGCTGAGGTGCTAAGCACCTGCAGCGCTGATTTTCAGCCAGCACCGAGTGTGACAGACAGACGGAACGCTATACAAACTAATAAATAAATGAAACGTATATACTATTAAACAAATACTTATAGTGAGACCTTATAAAAAGATATAATGAGGGACATAAAACATTACATAAACATATATTAAATAGTAAAAGACCTACTTAGCTAGTATACAGCATAGACCGTTCATAAAATAAAACTACAAATAAAAAGACAAATAAAAAGGAAAAGAAGATACTTAGTGCTGGATAGGAAATTAGGATTTTTGGAGCGTCAACAAATAACCCTTAAGCTTACGCTTAAAGGTGTACCTGCTAAGCGCTCCTTGGATGGAAGGAGGGAGATCATTCCAGCACTTGGACGCCGCGAACTTGAAACTACCGCGAAAAGCCACGGTTCGGTGCAGCGGCACAATCGCCCTACATTTAAACCGGCGCACACTACTCGTCCACTGGACCTTTTTAAAGAGGTACGACGGGGTCTCATGCTGCACTACACCGAACATAAGGGTCGCCAGGTGCATGCGCCTCCGCGCAGACATGTTTAGCAAGTTAGCGGCGCTCAAATACGGAGTGATGTGGGAGCGGGGAGGGACTCTGAAACAAAAACGAGCACATGCGTTTTGAACTCGTTGTATTAGCCTCTTGGATCGACCAAGTATGCAACCATCATAAACGACATCGCAATAGTTTAACCTTGATAATATAAGTGATTCACACAGGTGGACACGCAGATCAACACTGAGGTAATCACGAATATTATAAAGGATTTTGAGGCGGTAAAAGCAGTTGCTAACGACTCTAGCTACGTGGCTCTCAAAGCGCAGCTCACTGTCCATAAGTAGGCCAAGGTTACTTGCTTCGACCACCCGCTCTATTGGTTCGCCCATGATAGCTACATCCCCGGTCGCCAGGCTATCCAGAGTTTTACGGGTTTGATGTCTCGATCCAAACACTAAATATTTGGACTTCTTGGGATTGAGTACGAGGCAGTTCCTACCCGACCAAGACGCAACCCGATCGAGGTCAGCATTGATGTTCTCTACGGCGGTGACTGTATCTGAGGGTGCGCTGGAAGCGTAAAGTTGTAAGTCATCGGCGTAGAGGTGGTACTTACTGCTCTTTATACTGGAAATAATATCACTGCTATAGAGTATAAAGAGCAGAGGACCCAGGATCGAACCCTGCGGCACTCCTCTGGTCACAAGACCAGGAGAGGACAGCATAGCACGACCTGGCACTGTGAGTAACTCGACCGTCTGCGCTCGGCCTGACAGATAACTGTCAAACCACTTGACCGCTGCGACATCAAACCCGTAAAATGACATCTTCGATAATAGTAAGGGCACGCTAATGCAATCGAAAGCCCTAGAGAAATCCAATAGTACTAAAATAGTACTTTGACCAGCCATCCCGAGCCTGTAATATATTATCGACTACATCGAGCAGCACAGTAGCAGTCGATCGACCCTTGCGAAAGCCCGACTGTAGTTCAGGTAGGATGCTGTTTCTCTCTAGGTATTCCGACAGCTGATTGCAAATTACCCTCTCTATTATCTTTGATGAGCAAGGAAGGATGCTGATAGGACGGAGGTCAGACATTTCGGCTGGGTTCGGCTTCTTGGCTAAAGGGGTCACTTTAGCAATCTTCCAGGCTGTCGGGAAAGTCATAGTCAGTATGCTCTTGTTAATTATGTGTGTCAGGATGTCAGCAGTCTTCGAAAGAGTCAAATGCAGCATGTCAATTGAAATTGAGTCAAGTCCTTTAGCAGTCGTTTTAATAGAGGTTATGATTTTAGTGACAGCTGCCGAAGTCGTGGGCATGAGCGTAAAAGTCGTGTCACCGTGTCTACTAAATTCGTATAAAGTTAAGTCCGAAATTGTAACGTCTGATTTTCCAGGTACATTCAGAAAATGCCGGTTAATCAAGTCAGGGTCGTTAAAATGCGTCGGTAGGTCGGGCTGTGAGTCAGAGTCGGTAATAACGGAACGCTTTAAGTTTTTCCAAAGAGTCTTTGGGTCAGTCGTGTTGTTTATGTGGTGATCGAAGAAGGCCCGCCGCTCGCTGTGTATGGCTGCGATCACCAGGTGTTTCAAGTCAAGGTAGTATTGCTTATGTGCGCCAGACTTTGTTTGCTTGTACTTAGCATGAGCTTCATTCCTAAGACGCATCATAAGCCTTACGTTGCTTGTCAGCCATGGCTTGGGGGCCTCCTTCACCACTATCGTCTTCTCAGGTGCATGTCTGTCAAAAAGTCCAAGTAAAAGGTCATTAAAGCGCCGCACCATGTCGTTAATATCGTCCAGGTCAAGTATTTGGTCCCAGTCAATCGCGTCTAGGTCGTGGTAAAAGGCACAAAAATTTATGTCTTTTAATGGCCGGTATGTAATTGTTGTCGGCGTCGGTTTCCGTTTTTTAATGTCAAGCTCGACTGTGACGAAAGCATGCGCCCCGAGGTCCGGGATATGCTTCACGTCCACAGTCACAACGCGAGCGTCGGTGCACACAAGGTCAATTGTCGTTTCACTGTGGCTCGTGAAATGAGTCGGGTCGCGTACATGTTGAGTCAAGCTTACAGTTGCCAAAAATTGTGTCAGACATTTAAATTTACAGTCATTTTTAGTGTACCTCTATGGAAATTAATAAACATTCCGATTTTAATTTGGGTTTGAATTTGCTGTCACCATCAACTTTGTGACGAATAGAAAGAACGGCGAACTATCTTGAACGTAACGTTATAAGTCCCTGTTACTAATTAGCCGTCTTTTATGACTTTATAAAAAGATCGATCGATTTGGTATTAATTATCGATAGCCACTAGTTTCATGACTTAAATCCAATCAGGAGTTTAGAGTGGACGAATTCTCAGTTCTCACTGACTGCCGAAGGGGTTTTCGTCAAAGCTAGTACTATATTTTTTAAACCTCAACAGTTCAATCATGACGGTGACTTGCTTGATGTCGATCTGATGACTGGGACGGAAGAACGGACTTCAAACCAATCAGTAGGTAGCACATACCATCACACATGTACATTATTTCAGTATACGTAATAGTTAATTTGCTTGTTTGTTTGGCGCTGACTCAAAATGATTTATTAAGGTATTATCATTAGTGTAGGAGCTTAGTAACATAAGTCTTTTTTATTATTGTACAATAAAAATTGTGTAATTTAGTTATGGTTTACTTTGAAGATAAAATTACAATAACGAAAAACTATAAAGATAAACTAAAACATTAAATCTAAGAACAACCCTTGCGGAATTTCACCAAAGCGTTGCTTCAATGCAAAAGCGCCACAAATCAAAATGTGTTTGTGTTGCATTTAAATTCGGAAAGCTATGTATCAAATCAAACTATATTTATTATTAATTTTGGAACTTTTGCATTTAAGCAGCGAAAGATACTGGCAGCATTGCTTCGTTGATTGGCTAAACTAATTCGTTGAGCGAGGAAACTGCCAGCTCTTCGGTCTCGAGTGACGTTAATGAATCTCTTTGCAGTGTCCTTAAATAGGCTTAGAGCGCTATGACCCCGCGAACCCGTCTATTGTAACCTTAAAGTAATGTTGGTTAAAACACTATTCAAAATAAGTGCTTACGGTGAATCTTTTTCCCAAATTACTATACCTAAACCCGAGCCATAGACGACGCGCTGGCCTAGTTGGTAGTGACTCTGCCTAAGACGCTAGCGGTCCTGGATGCCAGTAAGGGCCGATATTTGTGTGATGAGCGCGAATGTTTACTCCTGAGTCATGGATATTTCTATGTATTTAAGTATATTACCTATTTCTTTATATCGTACGAGCCCAAGAGCTTAGTTTGGGACCAGGTCAATTGTTGTGACATTGTCCACTGATATTTATTATTTATTTGTTACTAAATAAATCCAAACGTTTTCGGCCACGAAGCCCCTCCCCTTCGGCCTCCAACCGCAAGTAATGTCGCCATTGTTCCCTCGTTTATTTTCACTGCGTTATTGCATCGTGTTCTCAATAAACATGGACGTATTTTGTTAACACATTTAAAGTTAAAATAATGAATCTGATTTTATACTCAAAGGTACATATTTACGAGAATATTACAAACTCGTGATGGATTACTAAGAAAAACAATAGAATGACGTTGTCCGTCCCGCCGTTCTTACCTTTAACAGACATATCTTTAAACTGTACCTGACAAGAACGTGAAGTAACAAGTTTTGTTCACATTTTCCGTAAATTTTCTTCTAAATAAAGACTCTGACTATCACTTTACCCCTTCTGATTAAAAAGCCGACTCCAGCGACGTCCTAAATATTTAATCCAGTATCGTATCAATGTCCATCCCTATACCAGCCACTATTACTTTACCAGCAATAAACTCGAACATAAAACGGAAATACGAGCCGACTTAAAACGTAGATTTGTAAAATATATGCCAGCATACGTAACCTACATACGACTAACCTACTTCTCCAACCTCCTTCATCAAACTCTGGCAGAAAATTGCTAAGGAAACCTAAAGATACACAAAATAAAGTACAATTTTCAAGCTTGGGTGACAATGACATACGAGTTTGGGAAGCTAAGTCGTGGGGAGCCACCCTAATTGATTTTCTCCCTCCCCCCAAGAATGCCCCCTTGGTATGAGCATTTCAAAAACTCATTTCGTGTAAGACAACTACAGGTAATTGATATAGGGGAAATAGTTTAAAAGCAATTTTGCGTTAGAGCATTAAACCTTCTATGTTCGAGTATTTTAGGTTTAGGCACTGAATTTGATTGCTCTTTGGAACCCTGCCGCAGAAAAGCAATTATTTATTTTGACGTCAATTTCTTAATCGCGATTGGTCGGTTTCATTGCCACAGGGTTCTATGTTGATAATTAAAGTATGTACGTATGCGGTTATTGATACGTAATGCATTGACAGATTTTTAGTTTTAGTGATTTATTAAACATACTTCTGAATCTTACGCCTATACGCCCGCCCTAAACGCACTTACAGTGTGATTCACAATGAACTGAATAAAGACCAAATCAAGAGCACCCGAAACTGACGTGCATGAAGAGGTTGATCAATGTAGAGGAAGCGAAAGCTGTATGTTAAGACCGGTGCACCTGGCGTCCCGTAGTCTCTGTCTACCCCATTGGGAGACAGGCGTGAAGGTATGTATGTATGTACTTAGTTGCCAACCTTTCGTCTTCTGCTACTCAATGACCATTCTTGTCAAAATAACTTAGACCAAGATTTTTAAAACAGTTGCAGGAAAAAGCGGTATGCGAGTGGCACAGAACCGATGGTGGTGAAGGTTTCGGGAAGTTCTATGATCAGCTGACGAATTTCAGCTGACATGTCAAGAAGAAGAATGAAAAGATATAAATGAAAAAACGCGACAATGTTAGCAAAATAAAGTTTGTAACCTAGGACAAGACCTAGGACCTAGGACCTAGGACCTGGGAGTTTGTTTGCTGAGATGCGAGAACAGCCAAAAAATAAGATATTTTTCCGAATATTCGTTGTTCAGAATTTTAATTTTTCCGAAAGGTGTGTTTATCCTGGAGCTATTTTAGATAAAAGTTATAACATAACTAGCTGTCCACGCCCGGCGCTGCCTGTTGATTCCAGTACAAGTTCCGAACAATGCGTACGTCTTTGCCATCTAGTCTAATATCGCTTAAAAGCGCTTTAAGGCGATCATGCAACCCTCGGGCAAACGCTTTTTCATAATCTACGAAGCAAAGAAAGACTTCCATGTCCATGCCCTTTTGCACCAAAACTTTTACTGCAAACAGAGCCTCCCTCGTTCCGACCCCAGACTAAAATCCAAACTGGCATTCATCAAGTTGTTCATCGCATTTTCCTTTGATTCGCTCATGTATAATAGAAAGAAAGAGCTTCAAAACTTGACTCATTAAACTTATAGTTCGAAACTCTTCACTTCTTTTGGCGTTTTTCTTTTTAGGAAAAGTCACAAACGTCGATGTAAACCAGTCCTGTGGTATTTGACCAGAATTATAAATGTGGTTGAAAAGATCAATGATGACATTCAACTGGTCATCACAAATTAGTTTGAGCACCTCGACATGAACCTCATCTGGCCCTGTTGATTTTCCAGTTTTGGATCTTTCCAACGCTTTCCAGACTTCATTTTTCCGGATAGGAAGACCATCCACACTATAAAAAAATTGATGTTTCTTGGTTTAGTTTACAGCAGCATCATAGTACGATTGGATTTGGCGATGGAGCTTACTGATGCACCCACAGTCTTGGCATTAATAATTATACCCACCCCGTGCAAGTTAGACGACTCTTCTGAACCTGAATAAAACATTGTGTACGGTTCATGTATGAGGTGTTTACCATTCCCCTTCCGCCGCACGTCACTTAACCCCAAGATATCGACATGCAGACGTTTAATTTCCTTTGTCCCCTTGTATGTCTTCTCTGAACTCTTCAAACTCCTCACGTTCCATGTTCCTATTGCTTTTGGTGCTCGACCGGGGATTCTTCGCACACCTGTCCCATTCAAAGAACGCCGGGCACTCGGGGCCTGGGCTTGTTTAGACTTTTCCATCAGTTCATTACAAAGGATATTAGTAGCAGTGGTTTCCCGTTGCCTTCCGCCCCAGACATTTTAGGAATCATTTTAATCTCCAAGGCCGCTGAAACCTTTTTGTGAATGGTTATACTGCCATTCGTTCGTTGTCTAACAGGGAGCACTATGACTTACTTGGTTAGGTTAGGTTTGATTAACAAGCAATATCAAAAAATAACGGCTTCTATCAAAACATTGCATTGCATTGCATTTTTTTTTTTTTTTTTTTTTTATTGCATGCAGAATTTTGGAAATTCGGGATTCTGATCAATTCGGAATTGTGACTCTTCAGAGTGTACCCGCCGAGATGCAAATGCTACTAACGTTTTTATTTTCTATCGTTCAAAATGTATTGGATGATAATTAACCACGTGGTTTATCGTAACGCATGAGAATCCCATCCCCATTAAGATTGAGTGATAAAAAATAAAAACGTTAATAGCGTTTGCATCTTGGACCTCTTTTCCATTCTGTTCAAAACTATCTTCCTAATATATTTTAAATGATAATGTCGACGTTACGGCATCTATTAAATATTATATAATGATTATGATGTTGGAGAAAAAAGTATAAAATAAATTTAAATAGAGTTCCTAGGCTTAGTGATCTAACAATTTAAACTTTCACCCCCTTCAGATATGCGAAATGAGAAGAGAGTTTCCAATAACGGGGAGTAAACATATTATAATAATGCTATTTATCTTTATACGATGTGAATGTATTTTAATCGAATACTTACTATCTATATAAATTTTAATTATAATCATTTAAAATAGATAGTGCTAATAAAATTGCTGTTCCCTTACAGGGTTCATGTTGAACTGTAATAAGCTTTATTCTTACATGTGTACAATAAAGATGTGATGATATGATGATAATGATAACGTCTTGAACCATATTAAATACTTAGTAAATTAACTTGAAACTTTAGACGCAAGCAACTGTCGAACTTGTGTGGACGTCAGTCGATAGTGCTGAATTATTGATGTTCCCCTCACTTGCCAGTGTTGGTACCCGACTACCCGAGGCAAAATTACGTTCAAGACTCCATTTTTAATTAACAATTTATTGAACTTACGGGTTCAGATAACGGTACTAGCGAGCTTTGAATACATGCAAAGTTATTTAAGTCTCAAGTTTTTCTAGTCTCATCTGGATGAAAGGTGTTATACATTTTCCAAATGCGGAAAAGAGAAGACACTGTATAATAACACGGTCTTAAATTTTTACATAATAATAAAAGTCTTCTGCATTTGACTGGCATATAGGGTAAAACAACATAATAATTTACTGAATTTAGTTACTCAGTTTAACAAAGGAAATTGGATCACCGAGGACCTCTCTGATGATCTTGACGTAGAACGGGAGCATAGGGCGTTGGCGGTGAGGCCGGCTCGCAGATTTGCGCGCTGTACGAAGGATGTCAAAATAACCCTCTTAAAAGCATTTTGTCAGACCTTTTACACGTGCAGTCTGTGGGTCAGGTGTACTCAGAGATCGATCAACGTCATACACGTCCAGTATAACAATGGTTCGTGTCGATGGCTTTCAGGACATAATGCGCAAAGGAGTTGCCGCCCTGATGCTTCGAATAAGTGGCACTTCCAGCAGCCTCCTAAAAAAAATCTTGTTAGGTTGCATTGTCCCATAGTTCTTCCCATTCTAATCTATGAACATTATAATTTGTTCGAAATAATAACTTATAAATAAATAAAGATATAAACCATTGGACGTACCCATACCTCTCTCTCGCCGCTGCAACGAGCGCTGAAGCTCTTAAAAGATATTCTACCAGCATACGTTTTCTGACTCTGAGCCCAAACTAATTGCATTGGCCAGTCGGTACTTAGAAAACATTGTCTAAGTAGTATGTAAATAAGGGTTATATTTTTCCACTTTATTGTTGTTTTTTCATGAATTGTATCTATGATTAACATCTTTGGACGTTGTAATTACACAAAAGATCCCATAGGGTCGAAGTGTATCCGTAAGGACCCCACCATAAAGATAAGATAACATCTTTGGACAAGTAACAGTCTACTGTAAGCGTTAATTTGTAGAAAATAAAAAAGAATTTAATCTGTATATTTATTACACTAGGCTAACCGTGTTGTGCGATCCTATGTACGGTATTATTCGAAATTTAAATAAATCTGTGCACTGTAATTCATTTTATTTTTTTGGCGTTGAGAAGGCAAACGAGCATACATACAGGCCACCTGATGGTAAGTGGAAACTGTGGCTCATAGACATTCGCATTCACAAGACTGCAAGCCTAAGACTGCAAATGCGTTGCCAACCCTGAGGACTAAGATGGAATGCCTCTATGCTAGTCATTACACCGGCTGTCTTATCCCCGAACTGGAACACGACAATGTGAACACTGCTGTTTGTCGGTAGGTTAATGTATAAGATGGTGGTAGCGATCCGGACGGACCCTGCACAAGGTCCTACCACCCGCAAATTCGTGGCCATTCTCTAGGTACATAAAAATTCTCTTTTCTATTTAATTTATTCACTTGTCAACTAATACTAAACTGATATTATTTGATTCAATTGTAATTCTCTGTAAATTCAACAATAGTATTGTAATTATAGGAAAAATCAATTCCAAATTACATTTTACGAAATTGCAAATTGACCTCTATTTAGTTATCGCTGCCGTACAAACATCTGTCAAATCAGGAAATTGTTTCATTCATCATTTTATTTCCCAATCAACTAGGCCACAGTGATTGCAAAATGATGATGGAGAATAAATGATTGCAATCATTATTTTGATTGCTTGTGAATTCAGAAATTATCAGCCATTTTAATCGAAAATGTATTTGTAGCGATTCGACATTTTCCTACCCGTCATTGGGGCTCTAGTCTTAACAATCGAAGTTCAGGTAGCTATGTCCCTTTCTATCGATTGCGTAAATACTGAAGAGTGAAACCATGAAGCTTTTGAAGTTTCGTATTCGCTGAGTTACCTGGATAGATTAAACGCCTCAATAATCGCGGCCTGAATATTATTTTACCAATAAATTCTTTTTAACGACTGGTGCTTAACAAAACTTAACCAAAAAACAACTTTTAAAAACGCACGGCATGTATGTTATCGTGTATAATTTTGTCATTATCCGAAAACATATGTATGTATTTGTTTAATTACCTCCACCTTAACAAGGGAACAACGAAGCATAGACATACATAACCGCATACGTATATACATACATTTTATACCTAGAGTCTTACTTTTATTTTAAGCTATAAGTAGGTATATTTGTCAAGAGTGCACTAAGCTAAATTGCAGCAAAGTGCAGCAAATTGAATTTCTCGTGAACACTACTTAACTCTCCGGATCTTGGGCAAGTACTTAAGCTTCGAAATAACTTGAGAACTCCTGAGCTAATTGAAGAAGTATTGATGACGGAAAATTTAAATTAATTTTGTAGAAATTATGTCTCTTGTGATTCTCCCACACTGCTTAGGTCGTTGGCCTTTGTTTCATGGCATACTTGGCTAATTTGCGTCGACTAAGTCAAATTTCTATCATGAAACCAATTTTGTTACATTTAAGTATAATAAAATACGAGTAGGTACATTTACGATAACAAAGGCTCTTTTGTTCTTTGGTAATCACGTGACTTTTTTTGTTTTTGCTCCTTCTGCGAGATGCTTGCTTCGCACGAGGGTGAAAGTTCTTAGAAAATCAAAAACTGATTAAACTAGCAACTTATTAGCTTTATTACATCTTTTGAAAGGAGTGTCCATTGACGTCAAAACATCGCTGCATCCGATGGAACCACTGACAAAAGCACTTTGCCCACTCGTCCTTAGGGGTCTCTTCGCGGGCCTTTTGAAACGCAGCCACAGCTTCCTCGGCGTCCATAAAACATTTTCCTCGAAGTTTTTCTTTTATTTTCGGGAATAAATAAAAATCGCAAGGTGCGAGGTCCGGGCTATACGGCGGGTGACCCAGTAATTCCACGTCTGACGTCGCCAAATAGTCGATCGTTCGCCTGGCGGTGTGTGACGAGGCGTTGTCGTGGTGAAGGAGGATCCTACTGCGAGGTCGTATTTCTCCCGAACTTTTTCCAAGACAAGTGGCAAACAATTGTTAGTGTACCACTCTGCAGTAACTGTTTTTCGATCCTCTAAATCAATTGTCGCGTAATGACCTGTCCTTCCGAAGAACGAGGCTACCATCTTTTTTCCCACGCTTCGAGCTCTCTTCACTTTAGTTGGCAACTCCTCGGAAGGAAACACCCACTGAGCAGACCGTCTTTTGGTTTCGGGATCATAACAGTAAATCCAGCTTTCGTCACCCGTAAGTATGTCGAACACAACATTTGAGTCACCTCCGTTAAATCTTAAAACCATTTCACGGCACCAATCAACACGACGGAGTTTTTGGGCCTCGGTCAAATTATGAGGTATCCACCGGGCACAAAGGTTCCTGACCGCTAAATGTTCATGGAGGATTTTATGCACTTGACTCATACCGATGCCCAAGCTTGTACAAATCTGCTGATAGGTCATTCTTTTATCAGTCTCTATCATACGCCGCACAACACTGATGTTATATTCAGTCGTTGCCGTAGAAGGCCGGCCCTCACGCAGATCATCGGTGAGATTATTGTGACCACGTTTAAACTCATTAAACCAATTGTAAACAGTGGCACGAGATGGGGCTTCATCGTGAAAGGCCAATCGTAGTCTATCATAACTTTCTTGTTGACTTAAATGACACCGAAAGTCATAAAAAATCATTCCACGAAAATTTTCTCGCGTTAAATTCATGCTGACGTGACACAGGCAACTTTCAATTTGCCGCCAAATCGTAAAACAAATGACAAATGAATAAAATACATACTCAATAATATTGGCAAAGAGTTACATTTTCAAAATTTAAACTTATTTTTTTATTATATTGTTTACAAGTGGCCAGATCTAAAAACTTTCAGTGTCGCCCTCGTAGAAGGAGGCTACCGCCCTCTATCACCCTATATCGGTCTCGGCTGCCGAGCATTTTTTCGACTAGGCTCGGTAGCGAAAGGTCCCCGCCCACGGTGATAGTGAGCAGGAACCTCTGAGGCACCCATACGGAGCACTCCTTCAAGGTGTACCGCAGATCGCCGACCATTGCGCCACACTCGTGGCACCTAGGTGTCATCTCCCTTATGGGACCCTGGTGCAGGTACTTTTCGAAGCGACCACGCCCGGTCAGCACCTAAAACAGCCTGAAGGAGAGCACGCCGTGCCGCCTGGCCACCCTTTGCAAATTTGCAATGGGCTGGATCACCCCTACAGTGAATAACGCGACTATGGGAGCATTCAGCGCCTCCGCCCACCATGCTTCCTCCACCTGGGCGAGCTTCGTAACGTACCTCCAGAGCGAGCTCCCTGACGTACCTGCAGAGCGTCAAGGTAATCGCCCCGCCTCTACCTCTCGGCGCGGTACTCGAGTGAAGAGAGCGACCGCTGTGAGCTCCCACGGGGGATCCACCGCCAAAAGCGTCACCGCTGTAAAGACACCCGTCACCGATATGACCCCGATATGACTGCGGACGTCGCAAGAGGGTCTTTATCTTTGCGGGTTATTCTGAGTTACGGCTTCTAGAGACGATGGCCGGGCCCCAAACAATATTGCCTTCGACGTGCTTTTGTAGCGTTTTTAACTGAGCTGCCATTACTTTCAGGTAGATAAGAGCTATCGTAACGTTGACAACACGATAACAATGTCAATAGCAATATGGGTTTGCCGAGTAGAATAGAGGCCCACTAGAACATTACTCTTATTCTGTTCACAATGCCCCTGATAAATGTATAAGAATGATAATAAGAAGCGTTGTGATTGTAATAAGTTTCTGAGAACAGATCCTTCCGCTAAGCAATATAGATGGGTCGTACGTGCGCGAATTTTCGTCACTGTAACAGGAATAAGAACAGGAAAACCTTTCTTTTTAATGTTAAAGGCCGACTCGCACTTGGCCGGTTTTTACACGACTGCCCAAAAAAGGAGTTTAATGTTTCCGGGTTTATGTATGTAAGTAATGATTCTTTATTCCACCATAACTTCGAAACGGCTGAGCCGATTTAAATGTGTGTGGTATCGTTAGAATCCTTTCACCACCCCGGGTGATATAGGATACCTAAACTGTTAAAATTTATATAACAACAATAACAAAATGTCAATTATTTTTGTCAACAAAAACAAGGCTTCTAATTATTACAATATGGTTGGGTATCATTTGGAAGGTCTTAATGTGACCATCTCAAATATATACGAATATAGTAGCAATAATAAACGGTTTAATAATAATATAAAAAAATGCAGTTAGGTTTTTCAAGCTTGCTTTTCATTTAGTTATTATTAGCCTTATCTACGTGTTACATGTTTAAAAGTCTTAATCTACAAACCAGTAAGTTGGTTCTGCAACCGCTGCAGTGATGCACCGAGCCAGGAGCGACCTACTTCGTATGCAGGGCGCGCCGACGCAACAAGTGCATGATGGATGAGGCTGCGGCTGCAGCTTAGCGGTGATCCACTCGCTTTGAAGCAGGTTTGAACCTTGGAAGTTAATTATTAAGTGAATAGTGATTTAGTGAATAGTAGGATAAGATTTAACGATTGATTTATAAAGTTAAAAATGGTACGAAAACTAAGGTAGAGCATAAAAGAGCCCTCCCGACTTTCAATCCCGGAGTGTCATGAAAGCTATAACAGTTAAAATAACCGGCCAAGTGTGAGTCGGACTCGCGCACGATGGGTTCCGTTCCAGTATCTAGACAATATTAGACACCTAAATATGATGTAAATATTTCAAGCGTCTACTTGTTGCATTTACTAATATCGGGCAAAAAACAGCAATAAAATCACGTTTGTTGTATAGAAGCCCCACTTAAACATTGATTATATTCTGTTTCTAGTATTAGTTGTTATAGCGGCAACAGAAATACATCATTTGAAAATTTTAATTCTGCCTAGCTACGAGTACCTATTACGGTTCGTGAGTGACTGAAAGACAGACGGACAGTGGAGTCTTAGTAATAGGTCCCGTTTTTACCCTTTAGGTACGGAACCCTAAAAACCGGTCAAGTGCAAGTCGAACTCGCGCACTGAGAATTCCGTACCGCCGCGCGTAGGTGTTAAAATACTCCGATTTCAATAATTTGACCATAGATAGGCTATCCTTCGAGTACGGAACCCTATACAGGACTAAACTTAGACTTGTAAGTGGGGCATTTTTTTTAAATGACAATGATGACCACCTGATGGTAAGTGGGATCTGAGACCCATGGAGATTTGAAATCTCAAGACCACAATCTCAGAACTGCAATCCTATGACTTCAAATGCGTTGCCAACCCTGAGGACTGAGATGGAATGCCTCTACGGTTGTCTTATCCCCACACCGGAACACAGCAATGCGAATACTGCTGTTTGGCGATGGATTAATATGGTGGTAGTGATCCGGACGGACCCTACACATGGTCCTACCACAACTAAAACTCACTGGCAATACACTGGTCATGCCTTATTTAATACACATTTACACACCTTTGGTGTTACAGACAGACCCGGTGCAGAGCCTGTATGACGGCAGAGGAGACTGCTGCCCACGTCATTATGGAATGTCATGACGTGCAACATAACGGGCGTGACACCTTGGACTAGAGCCGAAGGTCGCTACCAGAAGTCGTTGGCAACATCAACGGTCTGTTAGGCTTCCTTGTGGAACTGGGTTGGCAAGAGTAGTGCCACCAACCCGCAATGCAAAATAGGCGCTCATTTAAGTCGTCGAGTTGCGGAAAAGAGCCTATGACCTATAAAGTTAAAACTATAAAGGCCGGGAAACAAGCGGTTGCTGGACGAGTATGAGTTAGCGCGAGCACGCCTTAGGCAAACTCGCTTTATATACGAGTATAGGCAATTCCCCGAGGCTTATTTACTAGTTTTCTCAAACATGCACGTTTTCCGTCCAAAGCCAGGAAGAAATCACGCGATTAGTACGGGTGTGGTTTAAGTGGCGCTCAAGATAGCGCTTAAAAAAAACATTTTCAAGCATCATCGTCATTCTCCTGCCTGCCAAATTATTTGGAATCGGCGCAACATGTAACTTTTCTCAGCATGTCCAAGCATGTTTAAAAAAGATGCGTCTGTCAATTTAAAGGGTCAACTTTATCTTCTTCTGCTAGTGCCATCTCCTACCGGAGGTCGGCGATCATAATGGCTATCTTCACCTTGTCTACTGCCGCTCTAAACAAAGACCTCGTACTCATTCCGAACCACTGTCTGACGTTTTTGAGCCAAGATATCTTTCGTCTGCCTGGTGGTCGGCGTCCTTGAACTTTTCCCTGAATTATCAGTTGCAGTCAACTTTATAGCAACGTTTTTATTTTATGTAATATTAAGTCTCCAAATTTAAAGGCCACTGTCCGGCCGACTGTACCTCATTATCCTCAAAACTGAAGCCTTTATTAAAAACTCTGCCCGATGATGTAATGTTCGCTCGGGTTTTGTTTCACTTTGGCATTATATTTTAATAACTAGCCTCTAACAAAAGTCTAATAAATCTTATTAAACAAAATGTCAGCCAAATACCACCATCACGGAACAAGGGTGCCTTTATCCTGAAATTAAGAACAAAACCCATGACAAAATTGGTTTATGTCGCAAAATAAATGTGTTCCAATTTAAACCTTACTTGCGCTCAATTTGGTTTTAAAAGGGGTGTCGAATATTTGGAGTTCGATCACGTTTGTTCTAGAGTAGAAAAGAGTCAAATAACAATTAGGTCTAGACGATGAATGTCGCGTATTTTTTAATTTGACAGAACAAATGGTATTGTTCAGTGAGTAAGTCAAACTGAGCTAAGAGCTTGGTCTTTCGATAACGCAAACATTGAGTTAGGACATATTGCTTTTGCCATGATATCATATTGTGAACGTTAGGTACGATATCCCTTTTTTACTCGACAGTAATGGCGGCCGCGGCGAGTTAAAAATAATACTATAACACGTCCAAGGTAATAAGGTTTTGCCGAGTATAATAAGCCTTCTACATGTACATCTTTCTGTGCACCTTTTTGGTTTTGCATAGTTGGATATTAAATTGAGTGCCCGGATTTCTTGTATACTTTCAAATCGGACTCAATATCGTGTACTCGGTCTTGAATGAGTAAACATTTTTTATAACATCCCTTATTCTATCCGCGAGGGTTGCATGACGTCACTAATGTAATCAGACGCGCGTGACGTCACCAGTGGAGTGAACCCTCTCCTTGAATTGCGCCGAGATTTTCATGTACTCGTAGTGAGCTGTTTTCTGTTATTTATTTTTAATCGAGTTGAGCTAAAGCTATAGTCTCTAATAACATGTAGCCTTTAATGAAAGTAATTTACTTTCATCAAAGTATATAGCTGAATCAACAGTAGGTACCCCGAGCCGAACTTATACCTTCTATTGAAAGTGCGAGATCTTTGATCGATACTCTCACCACCAATGACTTAAAATTCAAATGCCGAGGCTCCAGCCACTCGACCCTAAAATGAAATGTATGGACCCCAGCCTAGGACCCGTTAGTTGTAAGCACTATTTAATCCGATAGGTATTTTTATAATCAACAAATACTTTTATGGTGGGAAATGGGACAATTTTAATGGCCTAGAATATCACAAGAAATGTTGGTTACGTTCAACTCTCCCGCTGTCTTTATTTAGCTATTTTATTTAACAAAAATATGTAGGACTACCCACCTTTATTATTGGGGGGTCGAGGTGGGCCTTGTGTGCCGCTTCGACCATTGCTGGTCGTTTGTGGCAGCCCTTTCTTTAGAGCTCACCGCAAAGGCCCGTTGCGTCCACGAATTTCCAGATGCTTTGCGCAGTGAGGAGTTGTATCTCTTGTGGGTCCATAATATGTCGACCTAAGTAGATATTTCTGATGCGCATTAGTGGTCCGCATGAACAGAGGATGTGCAATGTTGTCTCCTCTGTCTCCAGGCAGAACCTGCATGTCGCGTCTTGTTTCATACCCATAAGAAACAGAGCGACTACCCGCCTTAGTAAAAGCTTAAAACTTAAAATAATCTGTCCTGTGATAAATACTTATCGTTAGCGTTATTGGTTACATTGAATTTTCATCGAGTAAAGGTGACGTCATGGAATTAGTAAGTACATCTAGAATGCTTACTTCCAAAATCGCGACAAGTAAAATTGAACTCAATATGTTAAGTCAAACGGGTGATTTTGTGGTAACGAAGTGTACCTACGAGCCTAGAGAGACGTACTTTGTCTTTTTTGTCCCTCTTACAGAATTGGGATTGTTCATATTTTTATAATTACTCTAATTCGAAAACTATTTCGCGGAATAGGGTTTAAAGCCGTTCTGCATTTATTAAGTTTTCAAAATATTTATTTATTTCGGATATTTAGACAACAGTTTATCTAACCTTTGTTTGACTTTCGTTTTCGGCTTGAAGCCCTCCTAGGTGTATCTTACGGGTGAGGCGAAAACCGCTTGAAATAATGTTTCAAAACACTATTACAATCACTTTTTATAATTAGCAGTGATCGGGGAAAACGATGCAAAACTTTAACAAAACTTACATTACAGCCATGAAACTATTAATAATCCTTATACCAAATCAGAGACTCTGATATGGAGTTAAATTTAACACTAATCTTCCAATATTATTCTTATTTTTTTTATAATATTGTTGTTTTTCTTGGTTGCAAGTTGTCCTTTATGTCAGCTTTACAAGTTTTATTAAAGTTTTGCACCGTTTTCCCCGATCACTGAAATTAGATATCATTTAACTGTTGGAATTTATTAGATAATGCCATCCCATTTTTTAAATAATCATGTCATCCATAAAATGCTGCTGAATAACTAAATTGCGACAAATACAAAATTAATGAAATTCTCTTCAAATTACCTATTCTTTCGAATTAGAATGTAAAAACCGTGAGTTATTTTTTTTGTTCTATCCCAATTGCCATATTAAAAAGTCACGATGTTCTTAGTACGAAATGTTAACTAGGTAGCACATGTTAACGTTTTAAAATGTGATATTTATCACAGCATAATTATATATTTAGACTAGGCACTAGGAATGCATTAAAGCATTAACATGTTAAGTTAATATTAAAGTTAACCCGCTTCAATCGTTGCTCATCATGGGAGGAGTTTCTAAAATAAAACTAGCAACACTAATAAAACAAAATGGCGACTGGCAGTTACTTTTAAGACCTATTTCGGCTTTTATGTGTTCTTATGTGATTGTTTTAAAAACAATGGTAAATACGGGTTGTGCTGTGGGTGGCTGCAATAAAGAATCATATCCAGGTTGTCGGATAACCTTCCACAGGCAAGTTTGTGAGATTTATGTTAGGAGGGTCACCACGAGCAATCATTAATAGGTTCAATCATTATTTACTGATACTCTACACACTTGACACTGGCGAAATCACTGCAAAATACCGCAGTGGACCGCCATTATTAAAAAAAAAAGAAGAGGTGTAAATATTAAAGTATGAAATCGTGGTGAGTCTGTTTTAGGGCTTTGTGCTACGCGGTTCAGAACACGTCTTTGAATAGTGAAGGCAATCCGAAAATGAGGTATGATTTGAATTTTCGTGCTCGAGCTACTGGTTCAAACATAATCTGTTATTCGTCATTTTCACGGCAATTTGTGGCCGGCAACTATAGGCATCTTTCTCTATCATAAGAAGTAAAATTAAGACAGTTATATGTAGTTGCAAATGTTGATCGTTGACCAGCGTACGTAGTCCGTGATTTTATTAATGTTTATGACGTGAAACTTGGCGTGAATTATTTCAACACCCATCGCAAAAAATGTTATAATTAACTTGTTAACATAGAGTTAATCTAGGGTTAACATTATCGTGCCAGCGGGCCTTAGAGATACTTCTAGCTACACAGCATATTCTTTTATTCGTACTCGTTTTTTAATAATTCTTTTCCGCCATGCTGGGGCTGCATTACGTCATTAATGTCAGTCGGCGCGTGACGTCACCGGCAGAATGAGTTCGGGTCCAATTTGAAATGCGACGTGCCCTAGCTGTGGCGGGAGGGGCCGGTGGCGCAACGCACACTACAGAGGTTTAAGTAGCAATGTAAAATTTGCAGAACATTATCAAATGTTTGGAAATATATTCAAGAAATTACTGAGATTCTCTAATAAAAGATAAAAGATTAAAGCCATTTATTCAGTAGTAGGCCGCACGGGCACTTTTACACGTCAAGAATTTACCAGCGCTTCCCAATAGGAGACCCCTGCTGAAAAGAAACGCCGCAAGAAACTCAGCAGTCAGTCATTTTTTAAACATATTTCATATTACAATGGTACTACTTAGTCTAAGCATTATATAACATTTAACATGAAACTTTTAGGAGAATTGAGTATGTTCTCTTTTCATACGAAATGAAGAATATTTTTGTTAGCTATCGAGAATTTATAGTTAAACATTATTATTATATATATTATATACACCGTGTTTTTTTTGATTTACGATAACTTCGGCATATTACTAGGTATATCTATAGAAACTAATTGGTAGATTAGATGCAAAAAAAAATTTTTTTTTCAGTTTATAACAAAATAATGATTTTTTTTATCTTTGGTCATTCTAAAAGGGCCTTTAGAGTTACCTAGCTAATAATCAGTGTCAAATACGTCTATGTTGGCGTGACATACACACACAAGTAAAGATAACACTTGACAGGTACAAGTCACTTTAGATTGACGCGTATACAAACCTAACAATTGGAAACTCTTTACTCATACGTATTAAAAGAAAATTGTTGTTATCAATTAAGAGCCTTTTACACTAGTTTAACGTGATTAACTGATTAAATTTAAAAATTTAATATCTTTAAAACCGTTAGACTTATCATTTGTCTGTCTTCGGGAAATTAACTTTGTTTGACCTAAAGAACGTTCCCTTAAAGTTATCGTAAATCAAAAAAAACACGGTGTATATATAATAATCATTTTTTTTTGCCCCGGAATGTCCCACATTGCTGGGCAAACGCCTCCTTCCCACGTATGTCGATTATTTAAACTTGCCCCGAAACAGAGACCTTACGATTTCCATTCCGAAACCGTAACCCCGTGACCTCGTTTAATTTTCTATCATATTTTATGGAAACGGAATTAACAACTTATCCTCGAAGAAAGATATTGAAATTCGAATGTCATCTCAGTTGACTCTTAGACCTCACTCGGTTAAAACGTCCCAAATTTAATCCTAGACGCGATTGCGGACGCTGTTTTCAGCTTATAACGATAGGTTAAAACGGCCCTACGGAGTTCTACTACTCTTAGTTATAAACCACCTCCAAAATAATATCTCAAAAGAAACAATGCCACCAGTCCAGTCCTCTGGGAGGCTTCAAGCAACAGAGAAACTAATTGAAAGCTGTAATATTTTATTTGTATCCAAATATTTTAATTCGCAAGTAGATGTCAGACAAAAAAAGCAGAACCTATAAAGTTCGTCTATTTGAGCTATGAATGCAACTCTTTTTCTTAGTACTGCAGTTTGTAATCAGCGTTAACAACTGTAAATTAATTCAATTGTGATTGATGTCTTTCAATTTTTTTTCAATTGAAATGCAGAATTCAATGCCAAGATGCCAACTAAATTGTTTAAAGATGTTACAATGTCAAGCGTGGTAAAACCCCTGGGGTGACCACTGGGGTTTTCAATTCGTCAACGAAGAAATATCTGGTGAATTCAAGTGGCCGCGCGCTCGTTGGTACATAACAGCAGAGTTAGTAAGTACTCCTTTTTTGACGAAACCTGCGACCAAATTAAAAATACACTAACACTAACGTTAATAATTTGAAGACGAATTAAAAAATGAGTTGCTTAAAGACTTCTTCGCAGCTATGGACACAATTACAGCTGTAATAAAGGTGATGGTCAAATTATTGTATATATCTTAATACACCTGCAGCAACTATGAAGATTTATTTCATCAAAACACCTTTCTACGAACGTGTTACGCAGAATGTTCATTTCATGAAAGGCATTTCTCGCCGCATGTTAGTCACAAGTCTTACCTAACCATGATTTCAATAGAAAATGGCGTTCAATGAAATAAAACACGATGAAATGATCCAATCGATGACTGACGAAACAATATTCTATGCTTATAAAAATGTACTTGTAATATTTGATGTTAAGAATCAGATAGTATCAGTACCTATTAGTTATCAATTTTAATCTAATTTAACCATAATTTTAACCACGGTTAACCCCTAAAGGTCTCTGCCCACTACACCGTATCATACCATGACCGTAATAGGAACGTATCAGACAAAAAAATATTCTTTGTATGGAAAAGTATGAGACCATGCCCACTAGACCGTTCCGTCACCGACCATCACCGTAGCGTGCCATGCACGGAGCGTCGTGAATTGTCGGAGGGAATATTTTGCCGGTCCGGACGCGCTCCTTGCCCGGACCGCGACGTTGTCAGACCACCAAACCCGTTATGTACGTGCGTGGAACGCCGTTGACACGGTATAATGGGCATAGTAGTCCGTATCGGGTTGTATTCCGTGCCTGACACGTTCCTATTACGGTCATGGTATGATACGGTGTAGTGGGCAGAGACCTTAAACCACCGGCCCCACGCCCTAGTAGATGAGCAGAGCTGAAGGAAAATGTCATTTGTGTGCGTAATCCCGTGCACGTGCACGATTACCCTCCCATGTGTGCGTGCCGTCCTCACTGGTGTGAGGATTATAGTTTATCTGTGGGGGTAGATGTCTTTTTGATAGATAAGGGATTATTTGGATAAAATAACGGTGTTGCTTACTTAATGTATAATTTAGTTATTGATGTTTGATAGTTTAGATGCGTGTTTAAAAAAAGCCTCGTACAAATACTGAGCTGGGAACGTCTTTTTTAGTGTTCCGTAGTCGAACTAGGAACCCTTATAGTTTCGCCTTGTCTGTCCGTCTGTCCGTCCGCAGCCTAGCTCAGAGACTCTTAGTACTAGAAAGCTGTAATTTGGCATGAATATACATATTAGTCGCGCCAACAAAGTGGTAAAATAAAATCACAGAATATTTTTTTTTACTTACCTCTCGTCCTCCTGTCTCGTCTACCCTATTGTTTGGGGTGACTTTGGGTAGGCCTTTCAAAAATATTAACAATTTTCGGTTAAGGGATGCGTTTATGGAATATTAAGCTTTAAAACGCTAATGTTTATTACAGTCAAGTGTCATCCTACACCCAAAACTAAAAATACTAAAAAAAAACTGAAAAAATCTTCAATGAAAGCGCATATTACGAATTTAAAAGAAAAACTATGACGACAAAGTAGACATTAACGTAACGTAAACGGCACCAAATGACTTTACATAGAAAATTAGTTATTTCTTGTCGTTTTTATGTTTGTAGTACTTAGCGGCTTCGGAACCCTACACTGAGCATGCTCCGACATGCTCGTGCCCGGTGCTTTAAAGTACTGTCGGCCAAAAATGTGGTTGTTTGCACGTCGTGATACAACAAGTTCGATTTTCCCTTGCATTAATATTATGACAGTGAAAAGTGTCAACCTTAGCGATAATTATTTCTCACTCTCACTTCTTGGCCGACCGTACCTGGAAGACCGAGCGTCGCTTGGGTTGACAACGAATTTGCACGAAGATACAATGCAAATATAGCTCTTGAAAAGTTCTTCTAAGGGTAAGTTGAATTGACTAGTATACGAACGTATATAAGGTGCTAACAAATTAGTCACGGATATTTTTACAGCTGATAGTACTCGGTTCTCGGAGTACATTTAAGTATGAAACATCATAGGTTTTCTTATGTTTTTTTGGAGAAAACTAGGAAACAAATTTGCTACGTTAAAACACCCTGTTAATAAGATAATTAAATGAGACCTCTTTAGACATTCTAGAACCTCTTTAAACTATCATTCAAAAGGCCTCTTAAAAGTTGACCTACAGTTTTCCCGCCGAGTCATAATGACATTTACGAAAAACAACTTTGACGTGACATGACAGACAGTGTTTAACATCTTGACAAGTGCATAATAGGGTGATTATTTTAAAGATTAATTATAATTTATTTTTTTTGTTCGGTAAATTAAAACAATAAAATGATATACAAAGGTTCCTTAATTACAGTTAAAACTTAATTGATTTAATTTAATCTATTATCTCTTAAAATATCCGTGACTAATTTGTTAGCACCTTATATAAGAGCGAGTGAAAGAAGATTAATAAATCATAACCAGAGTCTCTTTAAGAGTATTCCACTGTAGAGTCGAGAACCTAAATTTGGGACTCACCATAGGTTCAAAGTCAATCTGACATTCTGCAACCATAAGGTTGAGCTTCCTATCAGTTACAAATGACTTGACATCTCTAGTGACATTGACGACTACAACAATATTTTTCCTGAAGTGGGTCACAAATTTACGTTTGTACTTGTTGAATCATAGTCGATATAGGTCCTTATCTAAATCGTGAAGCATCGATACAGCGACGTCGGGCTGGAGGATTCGGGACAGACCGGGATGTTCATTGCTGACCCGCTCTACCCTTTCTAATAATATAGAAAAGTAGCACGTCCCTTATGACTATATTTCTAGGAATAACGTAGATGAAGTAAATAAAGTAAGATCATTTTTAGCGGCCAAAACCAGGCAGTTAAGAAGTCTATTTTAAAACTTTGCACAACCATGAAATGTTTGAATATTGATTATGTTGACCGCAGTTAAACAATGCTAGCCTGGTTGCGTGTGAAGGAATACTCATAGTAATAGTAGCATTGTATTACTGCTGTCAACTACAAATATTCAGAAACTTCATGGTTGTGAAATGTATCAGGATTGACCACCGACGTATAAGTAAGCAGTAACGTAAATACCGAGTTCAAGCCCCACAGTGGTTGGCATATGACATTATGATATACTCAAGTTTTTTCAGTATAATTCGAATTTTCTTGATGTAGATCACCTATTTCACAACCATGCGGTCATCCAAATACTGTTTCAATGAATAGGCTCACTGACCTCTTCTTTTTCTTCAGCCTATGTGACTGCTGAGTGTAGGCCTCCTCATTAGCATGCCACTGTCCCCGATGTTGGGCAATCTTCATCAATTTTTTCCCCAATAACTTCTATACGTCTCATCCGACCATCTTGCGTTTTTGGCGGCCAACGCTTCGTCCCGGTCCGCGGTCGCCATTTTAACACCTCGCTCCAATGTTTGTCGATTCTGCGAGGTATAAGTCCACCAACAGCCTCTTCCTTTTCGCACCCATGTCAGCTGGTTTACTCCGAGTTACCGTGTTTCTTACTTTGTCGCTTAGAGTGATTCCTAACATGACGCGCTCCATGTTTCTCTGAGATATCTGAAGCTGGTGGATGTAGTTGCTGTATAAGGATCAAAGTCTCCGCACCGTGAATCGTGAGTGGCTGGACACGTTGCTCGTATGCCCTTCGCTTTAGACTAAGGGGTATCTCTTTACTCTTGAAAATCTCAGGCAGCCTACCAAACGCTCCTCTAAACTTGTTGCATTTATAAAGATACATTTATTCGCAACAATACAATATTACATTACATAACTACAAAAAGAACAAGGCAGAGAAATTGTTGCGAAACGGTCCCAACTCAGCATTCGCTAGCCGTAAAGCCAGAACTGATCTTCCGTCGGAACCGCTAGGTGAAGAGACGGAAAGTGACACACTTAACAAAAAACAACGTCAAAAGAAAAACAACATGAATTACTTAAGTAACAATATTTTTTTTTTTATCATACTTAATATTATGTAAATGCACTTTTTTATGTTATTCGTATTCTGGTTTTAGATAAAAAAGACATCAAGACGTCCGAACGTTTTCTTTTAAATGCAAAATGGTTTTTAATTTTAAAATAAGAACTTTTTTTTATTTACTTACTTACCCTAATGGAGATAATGCGTTAATCAAAGGTCGCTCGTCGTTTATCAGATATTACAATAATGTCACCGCTCCGCTAGCTATAAATCTTTATGATCACATTGGACACCAAGTTCAATATATTCATACATTACGTATAGGGGAATAACGAGCCCTATCAATATTGATTGACGTCAATACCGGCACCTGAGTCAACAGAGGGGGCAGGGGGAGGGTGTCAATAACACTTTGAAATTTAAATGCATCGTTAATGCGAAAACGAGAATATGCACGCTGCCGAGGCAGGGCCTGGGAAAACGGGTTTTTGAGTTCCGTAGTCAACAAGGAACCGTGTGTCCGTCTGTCCGCGGCTTAACTCAGAGGCTCTTGGTACTACAAAGCTGTAATTTAGCATGGTTATAAGTACAGTAGAACCCGCTTAATACGATCACGTTTAATACGATTTCCCGCATAATACGCCATTTTCTGCCGGTCCCTGCAACTTAAGGCCTGTTTTCATACATTTTTTCACGGTTAATACGACTCGCGTCCCGCTTAATACGTCTTCTAAACCATAATACCAAGTTATGTACGCGGGTCAAAAAGAGTTGCAACTAAGCATATCGTACTAATATTACGCAAGGGGACGCGATTCTAGCGACACCTCCAGGTAAGTTTGTGTGTTGCGACTAAGCGATCGGCTATATGTACTTTTACATAAATATATTTTTTTTGTATCTTCCATTTAAAATAAACAAATTACATGTAAATGTGTGTACATGAAATAATACTAGTTTAATTTTCACGTTTAATACGATTTCCCGTTTAAGACACTTTTTTTGCTAGGTCCCCTCAGAATCGTCTTAAGCGGGTTCTACTGTACATACATTATACGGACAAATAAAAAAAAAGTTTTTTTTTAATACCTCCATCGTGTAAATCAAAGGTTTTTTTTACTTTATGACATTGTGTGTGGAATCATTGAATAACACTTAAAAAAGTGACGTAGGTAGGTATATGTTATGATCAATTTTTAGTTTTTGCGGCCGTTTCGGAGATACTTATTGAAATCGAAAAGTGTATTTCTTGGTGGAGCTGCGCATCCCCGCTATTAGCCAAAACTACACCCACTTAATAAAAATCTGAAAAATATCTTAAATGTATGAACTTATAGGTATTGGTTTTTCTTTTGTATAATAAAGTGTTTACATACATAATTTACATTATAACGAACTTAAAAGGAAAACTATCATGAGCAAGTAGACTTGATTGGAAATATAGGTTACTAAAGTGTTTATAAATACCTACCAAAAACCATTTTAGACAGCACGAAATGTAGAACGTGTTGGTACTTAGAACGACTTCAGAACCCTATAGTGAGCATGGTCCGACATGCTCCAGCTCCGTTGTTGCCGGAGCAGTTTACCTACTGGGCATCTTTTCCGGGATAAATAGTAGCATCATAGTTTCCGGACTCTGAACTATTTCTGTAATATTTTGCTAATTATAACGTATTATAGGGTCGAGGATTATCTAACAGACAATAATGTATGGCCTAAACCCGAAACTTACAAGGAAAGGTACCTACATCTTTTGGCTCTTGGAGGTACTTTCCGTTGTATTTTTTTTGTTGTGAAAACTCAAACCTTACCTATCCTATTAAGTAAGCCTATGTAAACTATGTACAGATGTAGTGCATAATTGTTTTCCTTCGTATTTTCACGGAATCGTACGAACGTGTCTTGCTATTTCAGTCGGTCACAGTACAAAAAGTACTGAGGTTGACTGAAGTAGCATGACACGTTCGCACGTTTGCGAGAAAATACGAAGGAAAGCCATTATGCACTACACCTGTACCCAACTGTCCGGCTTCGATTTTGTTGATTTTGATATATGTTAGTGAGTAGTAGTAGCGGCCCAAACTCAACCTGTTGGGAGAAATTGACCTCCAAAGTACTTACTGAAAAGTGACTAAACCCTCTCTAACATAAGTATATCAAAATCAACAAAATCGGAGCCGGACAGTTGGGTACCTTCCCTTGTTAGTCAATAATCATTTGATCAATTGCAAAAAAATACTTTACCTTGTCTAGGGGACACCGTTGATGTAGGAAAACACATTGAAACTTTTATTAGGTCGTCTTGTACCGTCTTATACACACAAGTAGGTGATTTTTTTTTCCTTTTCTTTCAAGATTTTTGGCATGTTTTCTTGCTGCCGCATGTTATTGATATTATATTTATTTAATATTTATAGCTTTATATAATGCTTAGACTAAGTAGTACCATTGTAATATGAAATATGTTTAAAAAATTACTGAATACTGAGTTTCTTGCGGCGTTTCTTCTCAGCAGTTGTCTGTCTCCTCTTGGGAAGCGCTGGTAGATTCTTGACGTTTAACGTGCCGTTGCGGTCTACTTTCTGAATAAATATCACTTTTATCTTTTATGTTTTTATCTAAATTTAACTTTTAAATTAAACTTTAGTAAACCGTTCGGTTGCTATTATATTTTGAATTATGAACCGCGCCCCATTTTTCCACTCTTTTTGTCATGTACAAACGGTTCATGTACGAAGGTCCCTCCGTTTACATATTCGCAAAGCAACCTAAATTTCGGTGGTTGATTAATAATTGGTATTTTGATGAAATTAATTTACCCTCAATTTCCATGCAGAATGAGCGAGAGTTACAGCAGAACACAATTAATATTGCTCGCGTCTACGCGCTTACGCCGTCGACCAAGAGTCTATGATTGCTAAATCCGAGTGCCAATTATTTGTGTACAGCTATATTGCCGTCTGGAAGAAAAAGGTTATATAAGAGTATGTTATCCATATGTTTATACTGCTGTTTTGCTTTGGTCGGTAGAATACCTGATTTATCTTGGCCCACGGCGGGGTGGGAAGTGGGTAGGTACACAATGACCATTAGGGTTTACCGCTTGGTTTTTAGTGGGTATTCCGGCCGCTCACGTCCGGCGGTAAATAATGGTCATCGTAAATAACTATACACTTTAGAACCTTGTCGCTTTAACCGTTTTTTATAGACAGTCATAAAGTTTGTCTGTTCGGTACTGAATTTGCCGTCTAATTTTAACATACACCTATACCACCATACCACCAAGATACAAACGCCACTAACGTTTTTCCTTTATATCACTCAAAATGATGGTGTGGTTTATCGCAACGCACGAGTAGAGAATGACATGCATATTGAGTGATAGAAAAGAAAATCGTTCCTAACGTTTGCATTTTGGCTGGAGCCTCAGATGAGCTAAGGACATTGATACTTTCAAGTTTTAAACATAGCTCAGAGGTGACAATTAATGCAATATACATATATTATTATGCTTAATCAGTTTTGTAATCAGTAAGAACAGAGTCGGTATCTGCTCTACATATAAAACAAAGTCGCTTCCTACCGTCTGTTGTTAAATTACAAATGAATTTTACCAAGCTCTTCCCTTGAGTGAACCTATTAGTAAAACGTCATAAGTCTTCATTTTAAACTATGGAAGAAGATTACTGTAACTTAGTTCACCCGGCTTCACTCCAGAGTGAGCATTCCCAAACGGTTTCCAGCGACGATTTAACTGTGTTAACAACATAGTTAATTGTTAAGAGAAACTTCTGTATCACTGTTGTGCAGTAGGGTTTTTGTTGAACACGATGGTAAGTAACAAGTATAACAAAAAGCTCCTTAACTGTCCACTGTCCACTGTCCACCATCCACTGTCACTGTCCACTGTCCACGGTCCACTGTCTACAGTCCACTGTCACTGTCCACTGTCCACGGTCCACTGTCTACAGTCCACTGTCACTGTCCACTGTCCACGGTCCACTGTCTACAGTCCACTGTCACTGTCCACTGTCCACGGTCCACTGTCTACAGTCCACTGTCACTGTCCACTGTCCACGGTCCACTGTCTACAGTCCACTGTCACTGTCCACTGTCCACGGTCCACTGTCTACAGTCCACTGTCACTGTCGACTGTCCTTGACCAATGTATTTAAATCGGGCTTTAGATCCTTCAAACTACGCAACAGATTCAACGCGGTTTTTCATCAATACATAGAGAGTGATTCAAGGTTTATTTATTTATTTATTTATTTATTTGGCTCACAAAACAAGTAACAGTCGAAATTGGTACAGAGTAGGTATTGATGATGGAAAAGTTTAGATCTAGATTGTCACTCTTAACTATGTGTGCACATACTTAATGGTTATCGTGTAAGGATATAATACAATTGAGGGTTAGCTGTGTTAGTACGACGACGAAACGACGACGATTGAACGAATATTACAAAAACTCACATAAACTGGAGCGAAGCGAGGGCGGGTTGCTATTATTTTTATACCCTGACACTCGGTCGGTCGGTAACCCTATCTGATTGAGTACCAGTTAAGTAAAAATATTATTTTACACGATTTATATCGTTGCAGACATGCACGGTTCCGCCGATGTACTTCTTAGGGTTTCGTACCCAAAGAGTCCGTACCCTGTTACCAAGTCTGTCTGTCTATCAGCGGACAGTATCTCATGAGTTCACCATAATAGGAAAACCCTAGAAAATTTCCAGTCAACTTTTTCCTGTGTGTCCATAACGCATAAGAAAAAACACTGTTATTAGGAATATTTAAGCTTCAAAAACCTATAACATCGTTCGTTATCGATCGACATTACTTACCGGTAAACTTCGTAAAACATAATTCTAATCAATGCCCTTGTAGAGTACCTACCTACTTTTTAACGAAGACAAATTACTCCTTGTTTCAGTTTTGTATTAAAATGTCAAGTTTCCCGACGTTCCCGCTTTTATAGCCGGGTTTGGAGCGGCCATGTAATTGGTTGCGCGCTGAGGGCCCTTGACCCCGCTTTGTGTGGATCCGGTGTAGACACGTGCACAGTAGGTACCTGCCTACTACCAGGGCGGGTACTGTGGTCGCCTTTATAGCGGCGGTGGATAAAGCTTCCATCGCTCTTGCACTTGTATAGTGGCCAGAGAGTGACAGGTTATATTTATATCGATAAACACAGCCATAATAGGCCTGCTGGTTGTTGTCCGCTTTCATTTCATAGAATTCGGTTTAGCGGTTTAGAGGTGAAAGCGTAACAGACAGACAGATAAAGTAACTTTCACATTTATAATATAGGTACACTGGCAAAAATACGTTTATCGTGTGTATGCCTACCTGACTCGTGGCCACACTGCTGTTCGACGGAGTCCTGCCTTGCGGAGCTCCTATTTCTGGACGGTTTGCCCTTCGGATAAATGTGTGTCTGTTTGAGGTATCGTAGCTCTCAAACGGATAGAACAATTCGGGCGTGGGAAGAGCAAAAAATCAGAATAATATTATTTTTAATTCAACAGCCATTGCTAAGTAATAAGTAACCATAAAGTTCTAGTATTACCTTTATAATACGGTTCATTTTTTTTTAAACTACCTCCTATTAGCTAACGGACGCGCAGATATTTTCCCACGGGTAGATCTCACTATTCCCATTTCCCATTGCAGTGGTAATACTGAAACTGCACTTTTTTTTCAAATCAGTCTCACTATTCCCATTAAATTACGAAACGCCGAATGGTAATAGCGAGACTTAAAAATGAAATGTAAATTTATTATTTTTGTTGACATTTATTACTCATTGTACATATTTTGACATCGGATGAATGACCATTATTAGATGTTTAACTTTTATTGTTTTAATTTATGAATTATTATTGTATTCTATTCTTTGATTATTAATAGTTATGTTTTGACGATCTCAATGTAATTTCGTATTTTTTGACATGCAATGCAACTAATATTGTAATATTACATTGACAAATAAATAAAATAAACTAAACTAAACTATGTTCTCCTACAAATTCTCATTATTCGCATTTTGACCGGTTTTTTTTAAACGTCGGGTGTATAATAAATAATATACTATCCTACAGAAAAAAACAGGGGCTGACTCGTGGTCACACCAGTTTGTCACACCACTGCTATTCGCTTTAGTCGGTTATTCGTCAGAAATCATTTTTATTCCGCAAAAGTAGGTAGGTTAGGTTCGTTAGGTATCTTAAGATGCCCGAAGGGCAAATCGCTCAGAAATAGGAGCCCTGCCCGGCAGGGCTCCGTCGAAAGGCACTGGTGTGACAACCTGGTGTGACGACGAGTCTGCACCCAAAAAAATAAATATACCTACGCATAATATCCGAGCGTTTTATTGCAATGGTCGCGAATAGTAGCGGTTATATAAACGCAATAGGGATAGTGATACAAGTAGTATCACTATTACCATCAATGGGAAAGCTCAATGGGAATAGTGAGATCTACCCTTTCCCACTATTTTCCTAACCTACCAAGGCCAAATTCTTCAATGTACAGATAAACGTATCTGTCAAAAACATTTTTGCCCCATCCTTTTCTTTGATATGACGAAGAAAGGAAAGTAAAATATTCTTCTGGGGATTGGATAAATCGACCATAAGGGTTAGAATAATAATTTAATATCAGCATCAAACATTTTTAAATAACCTGGGGTCTACATTGGCTGCGTTAATCGCGTGACAAAATGTGGATAAAACATCCGTCACTTTCAGACACGTACATAAGTACGACAGTGAGGCCATTTGCAACGTCAAAAGATGGCGGATGTGTAATTTGTTTTAGTTTTTATTTTTGTGTATTTAGGTGTTCAAAGTTCTTTTTTGTTAGTGATTTGTACTTTTAATGCCTTTGTGTTGCACAGTGATAGAAGACTTAGACTTATTTCGTGTATCCTGGCATCTTACTTCTCGTTTCAAGTGGACTCGCAGTGGTACAGAGGTTAAAACTATCTTGGCCTCTGTCCTACATATCACCGTACAACGTTGCCACCAATCTTCCTAGAGAATATTGGATTCTGTTTTTTGACTATATTGATTTATACTTATATATACTTGACACTGGCAAAATCACTTCATAGTGGAAACGCCATATTCCCGCGGTAGTAGCTGTTCAAGTCGCCGTGGGGCAAAGAAAAAAAAAAAAAAAAGTACGACAGTCACGGATGCTTCACCCACGTTTTGTCACGCGATGAACGCAACCATACTAGGCCAGCTGCATGTAGTAAATCTTGTGAACGCACGTCAATAAAAAACGTGTCACTCTCACACGAAACATGTTTGCTATGCCATGCAAATTACAACTTAATAGGGGTGTGTTCTGGGTAAAAAATAAAACTAATTAGCCCGTCAATAAGATTATCAAAAACTATTGAACACGTATTTTATGCTTTATCAAATCAATCAAAATTGAATCAAGTAGCTCTACGTACAGTTGACTGCCGGAGCCATCTGTGTCGTTCAATAGGTTAGGGTGATGGAACCAGTAATTAACAAGGACGAATAATGGACACTTGACTCTCGAATTATGATCTTTAAATTAAGAGTTAAGAGTCCATTATTGGTGCCGTCACCCTAATAGCTAAACAGTAGAGAAAAGGAAATAAATACAACAAAGTACAAATATACAATTTAATATCATATCACAATTAGGTAAATAGGTATAAAATACTGAAGCTCTCATAATGGAATCGTCTTTAGTGTCACTGTCATCACAGTTAATACTAATTACTAAAAAATTCACTTAGAGATCAAATTATCTCAATCAGAATTAACCATACATTTATTATATACTGTTTATTTCATTTTGATTAAAAAATGGAATCTAAGGGGGGTGATCCATTGGCGGGTAAAACCGCACGAGCCAGCGAGCCAAAGGTCTAAACCGCCAATGGAGCGTTTGAAGACTGCGGACTTTTAGCTGTAGACCGGAGTGTGGTTTTGCTCGCCAGTGGATCACCCCCTTAAAAAGATGATGAGAACAAGAAACAGTCATAAATAAATAAAACAGGAGGCCTAAACCAGACGACCTAGCCGAGATGCACTACGCTAACTAGCGTTTCTATTAGCTTTGTTTTTAAACCAATCGCGTCACTGGTAGATGGCGTGATACCAAGAGTCACGTGATCTACCAGCGACGCGATTGGTTGATGGTGGCTAGGGCGCAAATGCATAACGCCAGCAATTTACTTTCACGCTTCACCCCCTATTTGAACCCCTTAGGGGATGAATTTCTCAAAATCCTTTATAGTGCACCCCCTAGGATATCCAAGGAATATTCTCTGCAAATTTCAAGTATCCAGGTTCAGCGGTTTCGGCTGTGCGTTAATCAGTTAGTCAGTTCTTTCTTGCGACCGTCGGCAGTTTTCGTAAATCATAGACATTTTCGATAACGATTACGACAGAATGCATCTGGTCTAGGCCTACTAATATGAAACAGCGATCGCTTAATTTAATACGAGTGAACCTGCGGGCTGCAGCCCTCACTATTTTCAATAGGTACTTTATCGTAAAAAAACGAATCATCTTTTGAGTATGATGTTCCCTTCTGCTGAGTATAGTCAGTATCATTTCAAATTAAACGGTCGCATGTCTTATTAGTCGTTTTTTTTCTCGTTTATTTTTATAAATTCTACAATTCAGTGGTCATTTCATAAATTATATTTATTCATTTATTTGTATTGGTATAGTACAGGGAGTTCTTAACCTAATAAAACGTTCAGCTATGTTTCTCTAAATGCATAATTTCCCAAAATTTTATTTTTCAATAACGTTTCCCGTCACAGTTGAGCTTTTATGTAGACAAGTCTAGCCTAAACGTAATATACGAAACAAACGGTTTCGGTATCCCGAATTTAAAACCAAAATAATACAAATAGCTTTTTGGGAAACAATGCATTCGGCCAAACGGCACCTGCAAAGGTACCTTTGGGTATTTAGCAGTTTTACTGTTATTCGTATTTTTGTGACCAATATAAGGCACTGCAAGAAATAAATTAGATTATCTAGTAGCAAGCTCATCAGATCAACTTATAATTATTATAGTTAGCACATGATTGTGTTAAACGAATACTTTAAGTAAACTATTTTATCCTGGAAACTTTGATGCTATAATTTTTGGTTTATAATATATCCGGATTAAGAACATAATTCATAATAATCAATAATTCAAACAAGTTCGCGCGTGATCCTCGCGTAGGATGACAGACTTTGTATCCTACACGAGATGAATCCAACATCTGAACTGATCATGCACAAGTATTATGTTAAAAACTGGTAACGTGAATTATAAATGTTTGTATAATATTTATTAGACACAAACTAAAAATAAGTAATCTATCCTATAAATAATTACAAGCTTACAAAAAATTACATTGAAAAGTGAATAAAAAAAGACTTAAGCAGATTAATTAGTAATAGCAATTGATTATCAAAATATTAATTTACCTAATCATAATATATTTGTCTAATATAATTACATGATATGTAAATTGACTTATTAATTTTAAATAATTTAGTTTTTGTTGGGAGAACTTTTCATAAGATACTTTACCGATAAGAGATTTCTGACTCATTCCCTGTTAACTCCTTTTTGTTGAACAGTCAGTTTTTTTTATTATCGAAATAAACCTCTTCAGGAATCGAAATGTAAATTGAACTAGTATTAGTATGACCAAGAATGCTAAATAAAGAAAAACTAAAACTAATCATAAGAATAGAGCCACAGGTTAATAATAGTTATAAATTAATTATTAAATTGAGGTCAACAAAAGAAATGTCGAAAAAATAAAAACAATCTCAGAATGTCGTATAGATAGTCAACTTTAAAAATTATAGTTCAGTATTTTATATTTAGTCAGTATTATTTTTACTAAATATCACATTTAAAAATCAAGGCTTTAAAAATAGTATCGAGCCTAACCCTCTGAATCATAAACATATGCTTTGACCTTATATTTCATCGTGACATTTGAATCTGTCAGAAACCGACAAAGTTTTTAATTCAAATAGGTTTATTGTACGTTTATGAATTAGAGGGTAACACTTTTAGTAAACTTTAGGGAAGAATAACCTTCTGACCGACCACGCGCTTAAAATGCCAAGTTAATTTAAACCTTATGTGCAAATAGTATATAATAGTGTTTCGAAAGGCGAGCTCCTGCCCCACTATTTCATTTCACGAACTATTTGATACGCTTTACTTCAAGTTGAGTCGCGGGGCGCGCCATCGTGGAATGAACACTACCTATTAACTATATAAAGAACGCAGGAGACTTCAAATTAGTTTTGTACAAGTAAGTTTGTATAAACACAATTGTTTTTTTTTTCTCAGAAAGCACAAAGGTTTTTTTTTAAATATCAGAGCAGAGATATTCATAATGAAACGCGCACAGGTATGAATACCTGACTACATTTACATAATATATCAGCTCCGATGCACTTAAGAGTATTCAGAGTTCAAGAACCTCACATTATGACCACCATAAAAATAGACTGTTTTGTTAGACAAATTTCTTATCTTTTAAAATTTTTATTATTGCTAAATAATCTCATCGATTTCGATAGTATTATTTCATCCAAATTTCGAGCACCTCTGAAAAACAAAGAAAATTGATTTGACCTCTATTATCAGTAGAGATGACGTTTAGTTCGAGATGAATTCTCAATTTGCATACAAATTTGTCAAATGTCGCACGTGAGTAAGATATCAAACGATATGATAGTTAGAGCCGACTCTAGTTTGTCTCTGATTTAAAAACAACTATGACAGCTGCTAGAAAACTTTTTAATCTTTTCATTACCGCCATTTCCGGTTAAAATTTGTTTTGTTGTATAAAATTGTTCGATTTGTTGAATTTAAACCATAAAATGAGCGATCAAGATGATATAGATATTTCGGCGACGCCTCCTGATATCCGTCACAAAGCAACTAACGTCATAAAATAATTACTGTTAGTGGCCCAGAACAACGCCGCGATGCCGGTCATAATATGCGGCTCCCGAATGCATCATGGAGGTTTATATGTGGGAAGATAAAGTAGTGTATGTAACTGTACATAATTAGGCATTAAAACACTTGTGTGATGTTATTATGAAACTCGCCTTCGGCTCGTTTCTTAAACCTACACTCGGGTTTAATGCCCTTCATTATGTGACTTAACTACTATTATTATATTTTATGGCAAAATATGTTTATATTGAATAAGTCTATCATAATCGAACACTTACCCAAACCCTTTATGATATTTACTTTTTGAATGTCTTTATTCTCTAATTAACTGACTGGCATGTCATGGGTGGTCAAAAGGTCAAAATCAACAGGTTAATATTAACACGTAAAGGTCATGGTCAACATGGAATTTTTCCAAGTCCTTACTTAAACAGTTAATAGAAGCTCATAGAGCAATCGAGGTCACAGGTTTGAGTCCCCGTACCAGTATCGTCGGGGAGAGATCCTTCGTAAATTCGTCTAGTACCTGTAAATAAAGAGACGTTACAAGTACATGAAACCACAACGATAGAAGAACCAGCTTGATAAAATAGTAATTTAAAAAGAAGTGTACGGAAAATGCGCGGAGCTCCTATTCCGCGCTTCGCGCCTTGACGCAACTCCAACCTAACCTAACCTCTATATAGGTACACCGTGTTTTTTTTGATTTACGATAACTTTAAGGGAACGTTCTTTAGGTCAAACAAAGTTAATTTCCCGAAGACAGACAAATGATAAGTCTAACGGTTTTAAAGATATTTAATTTTTAAATTTAATCAATTAATCACGTTAAACTAGTGTAAAAGGCTCTTAATTGATAACAACAATTTTCTTTTAATACGTATGAGTAAAGAGTTTCCAATTGTTAGGTTTGTATACGCGTCAATCTAAAGTGACTTGTACCTGTCAAGTGTTATCTTTACTTGTGTGTGTATGTCACGCCAACATAGACGTATTTGACACTGATTATTAGCTAGGTAACTCTAAAGGCCCCCCAGAACCAATTTGAACTTTTGGAAGAACTGGAAGACGAGGACATGGATGAAACTTGGGATCGTGTGCGTACCGCCTTCACAAAAGCCGGCGAAAAAGTCCTGGGCTAATCCCAATTAGGCAAGAAATCGCCCAACGGAAGTGGAGGTGGATAGGGCACACCCTCCGAAGAATAGAGGACAACGCCGCCAGGGTCGCGTTCACGTGGAGGCCGCGCGGGAGCAGGCGACGAGGCCGGCCAGCACACACGTGGCAGCGCACCATCGACGCCGAGCTGCGGGCAGCCGGGCTGAGTTGGAGAGACGCGGAGCGAGAGGCTCAGGACAGGAGCGGATGGAGACGTCTCACGAAGGCCCTCTGTACCACTGGGGTACCATAGGACGACAACAACTCTAAAGGCCCTTTTAGAATGACCAAAGATAAAAGATCATTATCTATCATTCATTATTTTGTTCTAAACTGAAAAAAAATTTTTTTTTGCAATATTTAAAAATCTAATCTACCAATTAGTTTCTATAGATATACCTAGTAATATGCCGAAGTTATCGTAAATAAAAAAAAACACGGTGTATAATGCGAGAATGACCTTTAGCAGATTGGTTTACATGACCTTTAGCAGATTGGTTTACATGACCTTGATTTAAACATTATAATTTATAATTATTTATGTCACCTGATCATTATTGCAAACGTTTTTACTTTTAATAATAGGGAATATGCATCGTATTTCTCAACAAAATATGAAAATACCGTTAAAGTGATCACCAGAAGTGAAATTAAAATTAAAGTCGGTCATGAAATACAGATGATACGAGCATTTAAAAATGCTAATTAGACAGAGAGATCCGAGGTGCACACGGTGACGTCATCGTGAAGTTCGGCCATTTAAACCACGTGAAATTCTGTTTTGCTATAAAGTGATAGGAACAAATCTTTGTTATTTTATATCTTGGTCATTTTTATAACAATTCAAAAAATGTTTTATTGCTTTTATTGAAGCTGTAATAAAAACATGCATATTCCCTATCATACTTAATGTATAGTATATGAAATGGCATTATATGCTACAAAACAATATACATTTTGTTTTTATGCTGGACGTTTGATATTCATTGCGTAGGTAGTTAAATGAAAATATGCAATGTGTTTTAGACTGATTGAAGCGCACCCCATTGACACTTGTCAGCTGGGCTGTAAATTGTATTAGTACCTGCAAGTACTGCTCACACACAGCCTTGTCAGCTTCGCTCAGCTCGGCTGATAGCTTGGGAGGCTCGGGGAGCTGCACGAACGTCACCGCCGTCTCGCTGCCGCTCCGGCTCTTTATGATGCTGTTCACTCTGAAACAAAGTGTCTTTCAATGCATTTACTCGAAAGTTTTGAAGGGGGTTCTTTTAAATTGACAGTGGGCAATTTTTAATGAGTTAGTTTTATTATTTATGACGTTTTCCATTTAAATTAAAGTTGCAACGAAGATAATAAATTGACAGATGGATTTTCAAAACTTCGCTAAAAACGCTGTTTCTATTGCTGTTTGTGTTGTTAAATGTTCTCTTTTCATGTTTTTTCAATTTCTGTTCTATTCTATTCTATTATGGCGCTGGCCATATGACAAGTGTGACGTCACAAGCAAGTAAACAATAAACAATAATTTAAAGAGATATACCATAGTGATATGTGGTTACTTGCGGTGACATCACCAGCAAGTAACCACGGCTGCAAACCAATCAAATAGCGTTTCTGCCACTGATAAAATTTCAAAAAATATGCCTTTTTTAATCGTGTCATTTCCAAAAAATTATGCATATTTTAGATTAACGCTATTATCTGATAAGGTGACCACAATTTGTAGTATACGTTCAATGTTGTCTAATAGCCTATTATGTCGTGTACCCAAATCAAGTGTACAACTTACTTTTGCAAATAACTAATAGGCACCCTTTGGTATACACTGTTGTCGCCGTCGCCGTCCGTCGCCCACCGGCTGGATTCCTCCAGCGCAGGCCATTCTGACACCTGCACAAATAAACTTAAATGATACTCTTGCCTATATGCATACATCATACTGGCGTTCCGGGAGTATATTTTTAGCGTAGTGTGAATGTATCAACGCTCATACAATGTCTTTTTGCCAAATAAGGGGCCACATATGGTGCCACACCCACACAAGAATAAAATGGAATAAGATGGCTTTATGTGCTTCCGCGCGAAGAAAGTGAGATGGAGATAGTTTACTTCATTACCACCTTTATTATTAAAAAACAGTTTTACCAGAATTAAACACATAAATACTCACTCTTAAATTAAAAAAAAACGTCGTTAAAGATTCAATCAAATACATGCGAAAAAGATGCCATGTTTGAATGGATTTTGTTTCTAATCGTATTTTCAGCTCTAACAGTCTCCAGCAAATATGATCAAGTTAAATATATCTAGGCGTTATGGTTATTGAGATCCAGATCGCGGAACCTCGTAGGGCCCACGTCAAATTTCGTTAGTTCGAAAAATAATCTTATGTCAGTCAACTAAAGTCAAAAGTCACTATGGCAGATGTCCTAAACTTAGGACATCGGGCCTTACGAGGTTAATATAGCCCACGACACTAAACCTAGTTCGATAGGACTACCAGATGATATATATAATTTAATTAGTCACGTCATTAATCGGGGAATGTGAAATAGCAATGCTGCAAAGCAAAAAACCTGGAAAAGCTAAGTCCGATGTCTAGTATGATAAGACTACCCAGTTTCCTTTGTTTCGCCCTCCCCCTCCCCTGTTCCATAGGACTATACGACAATGCAGTGCTGCAAGCCCCCCCTGATTGGCCTAATCAGTGGCAGCAGCATGACCAGCATCTATTATGACCGATCTCCTCAAAAAACCAAAGCTCATCCGAAAGATCATCAATTTCTGCGGAAGAAAAACCACTGCTGTATTCTCCAAAGAATGGAGAAAGTGGTTTCTGCAGCGATTTAATGTTGCCCTCCACGCAGCCGTTTTTTGCATTGCAGCATCGTTTTCCCCCATTCATGACGTGACTAATCATCTGGTAAAAAGAAAGAAAGAAAGAAAGAAAATACATTTATTGCCACAGAAAATAATATAAAAATACAAAAGAAACTAAGAACTAAAAGTAGGAAATCTAAAGTAAAAATAAAACACTCGACTGGGCCGGTATTCTAGACGGTACAAAACGATACCGCAATTAACCCGCTATGGCATTGTTATGACGTCAGCCGCCATTACTGTCAAGTAAATAAGAATTATCAAAACGGTGTCAATACGATAACAGCTCCCCCCCTGGACATTATCATTGTGGCAAAAGGGCGGCGCGTCAGCGTGTGCCGAGCTCGCACGACGGCCCTCGGCCGGCGTCCACAGCTCAGCGCTGGTATTCAGCGCAACCCTACGTTTAAAAACTAAAACTAACTTAACCTAAAATCATCATATATCATGGAAGACTACCATGATATATGATGATTTTATCGAACTAGGTTTAGTGTCGTGAGCTCTTAGACTTATATAAATGTGTATGCGTGAGTTACCACGTGCGCGCTGGCGTTGATCCGGAGCAGCCGCAGCAGCCGCTCCAGCCGCTCCTGCACGGGCAGCCCGGGGGACAGGGTTAGCACGCTCGGGTCCAGGGACGAGTCGTCCGACAGCGATACTGTGCGGCCCGCCTCTATAACAGGAAACCAAATTGACTTATAAACAGCATCGTGACAAGACTTGTTTTCAGTTGATTTACTACTAAAGGCTACTTACAGACGGTATGCAATTAAGACAGTGCTCCACTGACACAGGGTGGGTCCACTCACCGTGCACGCCCTGGCAGGACTCGGGCTTGCTGAACACGCGCAGGTGCAGGTGACGCCAGCCGCGCGCCGAGCGCACCACTGCGCTGAGCTGCAGTGCGAACAGTGCGCGCACCGTGAAGGCACCGTGCTGAGGAGCCAGAGGCTCTACCAGCCACACGTCAATGTATTTTAGGGACGGGGATCTCCTGCAAACAAAAAAACTTTATTAAAGGAAAGGCATAAACTTCTAAAATCGGAGTTGAAGTCGTCGAAGACAGATGAAATGTTGGAGGAGGCTATTAGTATAAGCTTCCCTTCCCAGGGCCACAATCCACTCCCGAGCACACTTTTTTTGAAATAATATTTTTGATTGATCGCAGATAGGCACCGTGGTCTGGATGTACAAGATCCGAGTAACGGCTGTACTCGCGCTGTTCTACAAGGCACGATTTGACAGCTTTCATACTGTAAAAAATATAACCTCAAACACACATTTTGTACCAAGTTGACAGCTGTCAACTCAAGTCTCTTAGAACGGCGCGACTATAGTGATCGATAAGAGGCCTTGTGACGCGTTTATTATATTTGAGAGGCCTTGCACTGTATCTTAGTACTAACCGCTCGACGAGCGCCATGTCCAGCTTGTGGAAATGCCGGCACAGGCACACGTTCTTGCGCACGCACAGCACGTCGGCCACCACGCGCACGTACTCCGGCGCCGGCAGCTTGTCGCCGGGCCGCCGCAGCGGGAACACGTCACCGGCCTCCGTCGTGAACTCGTCCGTGCGGTATGGAGAGCTTGGGCTGGAGGATAAAACAAAGAAAGTCGAATTGAGAAACTCCTCCTTTTTAAGGTAGTTTAAAAAACACGTTTATTCATCTTATCCACAGTATCACATTATAACAATGTTACAATGCTATTCATGAACCAAAGAATAAAATAATAAATACCCTGATGCGGCCAAATTAATGACCCATAAAAATAAAAAACACTCTGATAACGAACGACCCACGTCCTAAATTCATCACTTGTACCGCATAGCGCCGCCGTGTGTAGCGGTTAGTGTACTCACTCCGCCGAGCGTAGCGGCTAGTGTACTCATTTCACTGTGCGTAGCGGCTAGAGTACTCTCTTCACTGTGCGTAGCGGCTAGTGTACTCTTTTCACTGAGCGTAGCGGCTAGTGTACTCACTCCACCTAGCATAGCGGCTAGTGTACTCACTCACGGAACCAATCCCGGGGCGGCGCGGAGTCCCGGAAGCCGAGCATCACCGTGTCCGGCTTCATGGCGCCCAGCCCGGCCAGCCGCGTGAGCTGCGCGGCGCCCGCGCGAACTGACTCCGCTAAGCATAGCTCCACAAACGCTTTTACCTGAAAATAAGTAGGTATGTGACAGCGGCACCAAGTTTGTAGTTGATCATATTCATTGTGTAAGTTTGGTAAAATGAAAACGAACAGCCATCTTTAAGTAAATTAGTGATATGTTTAACAGCTTTCATGTAAACTACTGTTAGGTATTCTGCTACTTACATAAAAAAATACAATGACTCCAATGAAAATGGGTAACTGTAATTCGAATTTGTATGAAATGATCAATATCGCTTGCTTTTGATAGTTACCTTGAGATGGTCGATCAACTTGAGCCAGTACTTGTGTTCCTCGGCTAGCGGGTCACCGCTGCCGTCGAGTTGTCCTACCCGAACGTGACCCACGACGAATAAACCACCCTAGAAACAGTTTTTTTTTATTATACCCCAAAAAATAAAACATTGTTTTCTGCAATTTATATTTAAGTAGACTATATACGAAAATTTACGGTATTTTTTAAGGTCAAATTGAAAATTCAGAGGTTAAATAATCTGCATATGCCGAACACACATTTTGGGGCCTAACATAAATACTTAAAATAAATAAATAACAATCAGCATCTCATATTCTCCCGCTTTGCTTTTGTATAACATCGCCCACTCACCATTACCACAGATTATATACTTCGTAACAGATACGTCACTCGCGGCCGCCTACAGTTTATAATTACCTACCGGCTGGAGTATCCCCGGGGATACAAATATCAGTTGAGTGTCAAAATTTGCACGTACCTCTTAATATGTGTAATATCAAATTGCCTTTCTAGTCAATTTATTACTAGTTGCCAACCCTCGCTTAGGGGCGAAGTCAATGAAGTCATGCGACACTCAAACAAATAAATAAGTACTTAACGCGCGCGCGAACAGGCACATTTTGGCGCGTAGCATGAGTTAACAGATGTTGTGGGGAAGTAAAGAAGGACGTAAGTAACAAAAACAGCTGAGAAATACTCTGTTATATGGAGTGACGAGGCCCTGCCATTGCCTCGAACATACCTTGTTCCCTTACCTTTTTCTGGTCGTTGACGAAGTCAATGAGCGGCGCTTGTTGCCTGGGCGAGGCTATCAGCAACAGCATCTGCGGGCGCCAGAACTTAACGTGCTCTCGCCGAGGGTCCAGAAGTAGCAGATACTTGCGGACCTGCGTAGAGGAATGATCATAATTTTACATTATAAACTTCAAATATAACGCAATAAGAGGCCAAATACAGCATTCGATGTATAACGCAAACCACAAAATCATTTTTTTTACCAATAATAAACGCAGCAAGTTGGTTACCCCTTCTCAGCCTTCCTAATTAATATAAATGCACTTTTTAATGTTCCTTCTTAATGTTATGTTAGGGTTTGTCATGCCAATACATGGCAAAACATGACACTTCTTGGTGGCCGACGATGTATACGTCGTGTCAAAGTATCAACAGTAGTTCGTCTTCAAACAAAGGTATATCGCACGGCTTGCATGTACTTACGTGTGCCTGGACCGTAAGCGCCGCAAGCCACCGCAAGCAATTTTAACAGGACTGACCGAGCCGGTTAAAGGTCAACTCACATTGTAATTTGCGGGGTCGCAACGTTGAGCAGCACGCATAGAAGCAACCCTGAACGCTGACGCAACCAAGAAGATGGGATCAGTGCTGGATGGGAGCGCCGCAGAGCCAGTAATCTGAGGCTGGATCAAGGGGAACTGGGCGGAATGAATGGAGAGCCACTCGACCGCCCGCCTGCCTCGGCGGCGTCCCCACTCATCATCATCATTAGACGCAACCCTAGCTCCCGAGTGGCAACAGGTAACAGAAACTTGTAAAGGGCCGGAGCTGTCCTAGTTTTGGTGGTGCACCTGGTGGAAGATGAGCGCCTGCGAGAGGCTGCCCCAGGAGGGCATGGCGGCGGCGGGCGACAGCGCGTGCAGCGCCAGCACGAGCGCGGCGCACGCCAGCGCCGCGCCGCACGCGTGCGCCGGCCGCAGCGCGAACATCACGCCCGCGCAGCCCAGCAGGCCCGCCACGCACGTCACCCACGAGAACTGCTTGAACGACGGCCTGGAACGATCACGAATACCGACAATCAAATCGATTTTTTTAAGTAGGCGTATACACGACTTCATAGGTTTACAATAGTTATTCAAGTGAATGGATCGCTCTCATTACCAGTACAAAATAACTTTGTGAGCGGGCATTTTCAATGGCCAAGTACTGGAACTGCCGCCGACGCTCAATTATCAAATTTACTTGGAATTTTTGGAAAATCAATTTTGATGGAAGATGTAACACTGGATGCGGCGTACTTTGTAACTTCAAAACGATGGCTGCCCTGCTCACTATGGCCGTGCAGTAAGAGCTCATTTAGATACTAAATACCCCAATCGATGGATTGGACGATCAGGCCCAATCGTGTGACCCGCTCGATCAACCGACCCGCTCCAGCATACGATCTTAAACCATTAGGTTGTTTTACTGGGGTTTACTAATAAACAAAATTAAGTAACAGAGACCTTTTAAATTTAAATAATTAAAAAACTACACCACTTAACTTTTGATAGCTTTGCATCTCATAACCAGGGCTCGTACTTTTCATGACGTTGACAAAAAAAAGGCCTCACGCTAAATAGAGTATGATTCCAAATGCTTTGATTGTAATTATTAACCATTAGTCGTCAATAATTTAATCATGTAAAAATAATTTAAATAATCTATTGACGCGTAGAAAAATAAATACCTACTTCATACCTAAAACGTAAATGAAACTCTTTGATTGAAAAGGACAGTGGCAAAAATCATCGTGTAACATTATCATTTAAAAAACTGTTTTTATGTTGTAATATCGTTGAATAGTCATTAATACAATTATGACATTGACATTCATAAAAGAAAATTGTCTCAATGTGCCATTTTTACTAATGAGGGTTAAAAAATAAAGATTGACACCTAATGGTTTTTTGCCTTCTCCAAGCTCTGCTCACCTAAAGTTAGGAGCCCCCGCGAGGTCCAGACCGAGGCACGCCAGATTGATGGCGAAGTAGCTGGTCATGAAGAGCACCGAGTTGATCTGCGCAATGGCGTTGAGAGAGCCGCTGATGACGCCCAGCTGAACCAGCATCCAGGAGGCGAGGACGGCCAGCACCGGGTTGCCGGAGCGAGTTACCATCGGACGGAGGAGGAAGCCTGATCAACCGTCATCATGTTAGTCAACAAAATTAATGTTTCAGTCGTAATAATTGCGTTCAAGAAACACTATGGTTCCTAGGTCGGTAGCTATTACTTTAGTAATTAAATTTAAATCTGTTATCCTAATAATACATATGAAACAAAGACAGAAATTAAGGATTTTTTTCGTTACAACAACAAGAAATAAAAATAAAAAGACGCACACAAGCATGGTCTCGAAATGGTCGCAACTCAGTGTAATGCTATCATACTAGTCAGTACCTATAAGTCTTCCGATGGAACCAAGAAATGTTTGTTTTTAATTACAGAACGGTAAACGGTTTTAGATAAAAATTGGCCAACAAAGTACCAAATGAATGAATGAGGGAATGTCAAGTGACTTCTGCGAAAAATAAATTAAGTAGTTACCGTAAATATTATCTTTGGCTAGGGCTTCCAACACCCGCGATGCTCCAATCAAGTTCGATAGACCAGCCGAAAACGTTGCCATCAACATGCCTGTAGACAAGAGTTATATATACTTAGTATTCTTTCATAATAATAATGATCTCCCACAATGATCGCCAGTGATGTTCCCGTGCCGCCCGCATCCAAAGAGTTCCTACGACCTTCACCAGACCTTTACGGAACAAAACGCCAAGCGGCCACACGGCAGCAGGTGCATGTAGTTGCAAGATGGTCCAAACGTATCTTGCTTAAAGTCTTACTACCTGATTAGTCATTTCCTATTCTTCAATGCCTTCCATTTGTAGGTATTCTTTCCTTATACCCCTTCGGCCAATGCCGTACTTGGTCTTTTATGCGCCCAGTGCAAGCTTCTATAAAAATATACGACGATATACTAACTACCACGCACGACCAAAAACTTGGTGCTGGTCTGCTGGGCAATAGCCCAACGCACTCGAAAGCAGACTCGCCTTCGGATTGTTAAAATGACAAAGATTGCGAGTACGTCAGGTAATAAGCCCTCGGGTCTTGTCTGCGCCCCTTCAGGATATCGTCTCCCACTGCGTTGAACTCACCGACAGCGATGAAGGGTGGCCACACGTTGGCCGGCAGCAGATACACGTAGTTGTTCTGCAGCAGGTCCCGCGAGCACGAAGCCGCGGTGAGCACGCTGAGCGCCGCGTACGACACCGCCGTGAACAGCAGGGCCGCCAGCGTGCCGCGCGGTATGCTGCTCGCCGGGTTCTTCAGCTCGCCTGGAAACCGCCAGGGACTGAGTCACAGCTGCAGGAGGGGAAAATCCTTCTCCCTCAATTTTTTTTTTTTTTTTTTTTTATTTATTCAGAAAACAAACAGCCATTTAAAGACCAATTACATTGAACAAAATTACTTAGATAAGGCCTAAAGTTTCCTATATTACTAATTATACTAATGTTCTACATAAGTGTTCAACATAATCAGAAACAAAATGTTAAGCTACCACTATGGAGAATATAAATATTAACAGTAAACCTTAATATAAGCCGGTTTACGAGCTTTAATCTGGGACCCAATTCAAGAAAAATATGCTTCAAGTCGTCAATATCATTAGATTCATTAGACATGTCAAGTCATTTGTAGAATGGCAGATTGACTTTGGACTTAAGGTACCAAATTTAATCTCGTGACTGTACACTTTTACGTTCGTCAAATGTCAACGTAAATTCAAAACATAAACCGACAACAAATTTACAAACACAGCATTAGAAGTGCGAAATGGCAGTTAGCTTGCAGTCTACCTAAGCGGACTGCGCAGTTAGTTTGCAGTGTTGATGCAGATGACGTAACTGCCCTCGAGCTGCCATATAGCCGTTTACATTCTGTCCCTCTCAACCGGCCCTAAGGGCCTTCATAGATGGACTGCTTAGGGCAGAGTTAATATTTTTTTTACTTTTTTATCACTAATATTAAATATTGTCAAATAGTCACTCACCACTCATGTTAGCCCCCGCCATGACCCCAGTGACTCCAGTGAACAGAACTCCAAAAACTGATGCGAAGTCAACCATGTCCCCGTCGGCGGTGGAGTAGTCGCGGCCGTACTGGGGGTACAGGTTCGATGCCAGCGTGGCGCTGCTGAGGCCCGTGTAGTTGAAGTGGGTTATGTTGGTGAGTTGGTTCGAATCCGGCCGGCCCACCTGGAAGGGATGGTTTTAAAGGAACCTGTCAACCTAGTACCTTTTCACTTTAAAGCTTTTTACAGATTAGTGAAGCAGGTTAAACATTATGGTAAAGTGACAACCCACTAAAGTATGCGGCTACCTATAAGGCCAAACGTAACACCATCATGTCAGTTCCACAGTGCACTAAAACTAGTGCATTAGGTAGATACAAAACAAGAGTTTTCCGAGGAAGACACTCACAACACAATCTACCAGGCTTTTATGATTCTTAAACACTCTCAGCAAATTAATGTTGGGCAAATGGACGGAAGGCGTGCTCAAGGACGGGCACCTACAAGATGGTCTGACCCATTGAAGAAGGCGGTGGGCGGCAGCATGCACCGAGCGATCCACACTGCTTACGACCGCGCGAGTGGAAAACCCTAACATGTGGTCGCGATCCTCAGCGGCAGCATATTGAGGGAACGATGAAGAAGAAGAAACACTGTCAGTTTTTTGAACCATAATGTCAGTTAACCTAGATTTAAGTTGCCACACTTACAAAAAACGTGGGCCTATATTCCCGACGGTAAAAATATATCGTCTTTGACCTGTTATGGTATTGTTCTGACGTCAGACGCCATTGCTGTCAAGTAAATAAGAGCTATCAAAACGGTGACAATACGATTAAAGCTCAAACACGATATGGTTTTTACCGTGTTGAATAGAGGCCCTGGAGAGCATATCTTAAAGAAGTTCTCACCTCTCTGTTAGGCAGCATTTCTACCACACCTGCAGCACACAGCACGAAAATTACCAGGCGAACATAAATCCAAGAAGTTCATAAGTTCTTGGTAGTGAGAAAATTTAAGACCGAGCTACTCAGGCATGAGTATGATCACAAAATGCCTAAACGGGGGCCTATCAGCAAGCGGTAAGGAGGTAAGTCACAGACTACCAGGTACAAATAAATAAAAGACTGCATTGCGGCACTGACCTCCTAATACAACCACGCTCCGTATCAGGAAAACATAATATTTAACAAGTTTTCAATTCACGCTGTACATAACACATAAACTACCAGGCAAGCATAAATCCAAGAAGTTCTCACCTCTCCCGGCTTAGTAATGAAGAAGCTCAATAACGCGCTGCTGAGACACACGAGCATGGTCACCCATATGGCTAAACTGGTGCGTGCGAAGAGTGACGCACCCGCAAGAGACACTGCTACGCCTATCGCGTTCAATATGGATCGGTATAGGAACCGGTACCATTCGCTGTCTGGTAGGCCTGGTTGCCCTGCGGCGATGAGGTAACCTAGAAGGGAAGATCAAAAAATAAAGCCATCACGTTCCACTTTGTCCACACGATTAAAGTAAGTTAAAGCTGGAATTGCACAGCGACGCACGCTCACGTGGATATAAATTAATAATGAATATAATTATTCTACAGTGACGCACGTACGAAATGACGTCATTGACACATTCCTAGAACAAACAGTTAAACTGGACGCCGATCGGCGTCAGCGGCACCCCGCTAAAGGTGAATGTAGCTTAAGTTACAATGGACGCTGATCGGCGTCACCGGCATCCGAAATAGAAAATTTGTAACAATGTTTTCTTTTGTAAACCGACTAGAACCTAGTTTTAGTTCTACTAGGCCAACCTTCCATGGAATCGTTAATGAAAATATGACGCGTCTAAGGCATTGTTTTAGGGCAAAGGATAACGTCAATCGGCGTCATCGGCAATGAATGGGTTAATTAAACACTATGCTTCGCTCGGGGACCGGCGGCAAGAGCGTCTGCAGAGCAGACATCAGAGCTGCATAATGCTTCTCCATAAGCGCTCTCATAGGTATATCACTTTATGCTTGAGATAAAAAAAAATATGCTTTTATAGCCGCTTGTACAATAGGGAATATGCATGGATTTTTGACGAGCTGTACGTAGGCCTCCAACAAGATGGAGTGACGACCTCGTCAGGATCGCGGGACCGCGGTGGATGCGAAAAGCACAAGACCGGTCTGAGTGGAAAGCCTTGGGGGAGGCCTATGTCCAGCAGTGGACGTCTTTCGACTGACATGATGGATTTTTGAAATCGCATTTCTCAACAAAACATGGAAATACCTACTGTAAAACGTAGAACTGAAAGTGAAATTAAAATCAAAATCGGCCAAGAAATACGGATGATACAAGCATTTTAAACTGCTAATTAGACAGCGATTAGACAGAGAGATCCGATATGCACTGTTCAGTTCTGTTTTTCTAGAATGAGATAGGAACAAATCTTGGCTTTTATCTTGGTTATTTTAATAGCCATTATAAAAAATATTTTTCTCAACTGTTTTGTTACATGAATCAGCTTTTATTAAAGCTCTGAAAAAAAGTCATGAATATTCCCTATTTTACATAAAACGGCCATTTTAACCCTTAACTACCTACGTCCTATTTGTATCACACAACTACCTACTTGCGGTCATGGAGACCGCTCCTTGTTATGGGACCTAATTTTTTTACTTTAACGTAGCTGACGGTTGTTTTAATGTAGTAAGTACTCTTTACACAGTTTAAGGCATTTATTAGTCAACAATAATACAAAAATAATCAACATTATTATCTTTTAAACTTAACATAATTAGGACCGTCTTATATTTTTAAATAAAAACCTAGGTATCCTTCAGGACATGAGATCTCAATATTAAGGAATGTTATATACAGCTATTCATTAAAAAATAATAAAATTGAGCAATCAAAAATGCTATTAGACTATCTACTTTTGTTAAAAATAAGGTATTTTTGTAAAATTACAGCCCTTCAAAATAACCATTTTTGTCGGCAGTCAATAAACAACTTATTGAAACATTTAATGCAAATCGGTGTTTTGCATTCGATGCACTTGTACTGTGTCTTGCGTTTCTTCTTTGGATCACAAGTCGAGCACGTTTTTCTGCCTTTTAACCGTTTTTCAGTTTTGCTGGGAACCGGTAGTGTTAGTAAGTTGGTCACTTTTGTGAAGGTAAAAAATAACACAACCACCTACGTGCGGTCCCTGAGACTATAGAGAAAAATATAGTAACCACCTACATGCGGTCTCACAGACCGCCAATGCTATTTTTTTTCTCACCAGATCCAAATGAGCACACGTCTGAACGCATCGATGGCATGGCCGGCACTGAGGGGGGGCGGGGCAAAGGTACAAGGTCAAAGACGCGTGTGCGATGTACTTGTGAACAGTTATTGACAATTTTGAATAATCCATTGTCTGTGAGACCGCACATAGGTGGTTAAGGGTTAATAAACATCCATCACAGATAAAATAAAATTTCCTTTATATTGAAAATTGACTCTATTTTGTTTACAAATTTCAAGAAGAGTCTTAGAAGGCTAAAATTAAGTCAAGCTGAAGTATGACAAGGCTGTTACTGGTTTACCCTTGAAATATCGACAAACGTTTAATCGAATTTCAGTTCAAAGTCAACGTTTCGGTTATTTTCATTTGATCGAATATTCTTAAAATCGAACAATTAAATTATGTATTTTTAAAACACCGATTTTTAATGTTTATAAATATTATTATTATTAACTAGATACTTTATGTGACAGATTTTTATTTTACTTTATTATCCAATATTTTGTTTTATATTGTAAATTTTACATGTTTGAAAATAATTTCAGTATTTACTTTGCACAGATAATTTTGAGGTAATCATTATTTATTTGTTCTGTTAACAACTCTCCTTTTTGAACCTAGATTTCAGGCATTGTGTGCGTGTGACATATTTTGGAATAAAACAAATCGGTTTTGACGAACGCCGGCCGCTGCCGCGTCACGATCGCTTCGCTCGCTCGGCTTCGCGCGCTTTTAGGTCGCAGTTCACCTAACACACTCCTCCTCGCTTCGCTCGTCGGCGCGCCTATTTGTACTCTTGTCTCTTGAATTAGTTGATGAAATGTATTTTTAAGCATTTAAAAAGCCTTGTACCATTGTTCTAACAATTGTTTTAATTTATAATGAATAGTCGATGAAGCCATAATACTACAAGAGATAATATTTATATTATACTAAATATTCTATGAATCGTTTTCGATGAAATGAAATTGGATAAAAAGGGGCACCCGTTGTTACTCCTCGTGGAAGCAACAGTGTGTCGACTCACCCTTAGGTCCAAAGTTTTCTACGAGCGCTTCAGTGCAAGCAGATATGCAGAGGGCACTGGACACGACGTTGGCAAAGAAGAACAGGGTGCCAATAGCACCGCCGAATTCCGGGCCGAGGGTCCTGCTTATCATAACTGAGATGCTGATAGGAAAAGTATAGTACATTAACAGGCACAATAAATTGTAGCCAAGAACTCGCTTCAGAATTATGAGTTAGTCAGAAAATTTTAGATTAAAAACAAAAAAAGTACAAATTAACACTTCGTTACCGCAGTGCCTACAAAACACTGCGTAACTTTAAATTTCCATCTCCACATAATTCTGTACAATGCGCTATTCGAGTTTTTTTTATGGAAATGAATTGTTTTATGGAGGTCGGATCTGAGACTAAAAGACATGTGATATTTAAAGACTACAATCTCAAAACTGCAACCCTAAGACTTCAAATGCGTTGCCAACCGTGAGGACTGAGATGGAATGCCTCTATGCTAGTAATTTCACCGGTTGTCTTATCCCCCCACCGGAACACAGCAATGCAAACAACACTGCTGCTTGGCGATGGGTTAATGGATAAGATGGTGGTAGCGTGTCATATGTCAGCTATGTCATGAAGATTGTGTTTTTTTGTAACCATATCCAGTTATTATATTTTTAAATATACTTTCACGTTAGGGGACGTTTATTAGTGCTCGAAAAGTAAAATGGTCGCAATAGGCCAGTCATATCTTACAATAAAAACGCGAAACGCGCAATGTAAAGCTCAATTTCGGTGTTATTTTCACCGCTGGACTACATTTCGTAAGCAAAAATGTTGTGCTACCTACGTACGACGTAAAAAAAAATTCACAGTTTCTGCAGTTCACATCTTACTAAAGATCGGGAAAATGTAGTTGCACTCTCCCATAACGGGTCTTAATAACATACAACAAAAATACAGCTACATAGTGTTTTGCGATTGTAGAGCTTTTAATTGTTAGATATGACTAGCCTAATATGTAAGTTGCGTTCTATACTTGTGTCCGTCCGTCTGTTATAGAGGTTTTCGTACAACACACGGCCGAGCAGGGACCGGAACCGCTTAAAACCCTCGTTAGGCTTTCCCTATCAAGTGTTTATTGAACTTCTTCAAGCTATTTTAATCCCTACGCGCAGTCCATATAAAATATTTTTGCATAGGCTTCTAACCAATCACACGAATCAGCGAAACAGAGTCAACACGGAGGGAGAATGGATAGGGTAACACTAACGTAATGTAGGGGCCGTAATAATAAACTCATCTTGACTGTGAGGCCCGTCACAAGATACGTCAAAGCAAACGCCAAACGATAGAACATTGTCATTCTTGACGCATCTCGAGACGAGCATTTGAGTTGAGATCAGTTTATTAATACGGACCTAAGTGCGTAAATCCGACCCCCTTACGAAAATGGTAACCTCAATGGTTGTAGTGAACTAGTTCGAAGCAGTTTCCATATCATTAGGGTAAGCCTATCGATAGGAAGAGCATGTGATGTAGTACCCGATTGATAGACTTAATCAAATAAAGAGTTTACCGGTCCCTGCGGCTGAGGTGACTGATCATCCTTCATATTTCAATCGTTGGACAAAAAGGATACAATACACGCCTCCCCCCTCCACCGCGCCGTTGGTAGAGATGGCACAGATAGACGTCACTGTAAACACCACGATCAGGTACGCCAGACCGAACTGCGCCAGCGTCACCAGCAGCCCTGCGTTGCCGACCAGGTACCCTGGAAAAAGAAGAGATTCTCAAAAGTTTTTTTTTTGTACGCCCTGCATAAAGAGAATGACAACCAGTGGCGGGCCTCGTTTAAAAAAAAACACTAAAAAATTGATAGAAAAATAGATAAAAATCTTTATTCAGATATAACGCCATGACAAAGCTTTAATATGCGTAGTTCAAAAGTCGCATAATCATGAAAGGACGCCGACTCAGCATGGGCCAGCGCTGACATTCTGGCGGGACCCGGCGACGACAGACGCACTCGGTCACTAACTAGGCTCTCTTCCTCAAAATTAAACAAACCAATTGTTAGGCATTGACTTGAAGTTTCTGAATCGATAGTACCTAAGTGCGGTTTATATTTTTGTATAAATGTACTCTTTGAAAAAGTAGCTCTAGATGGCGCTGTTAGTCACCGATAGGGTGTACATTTTTTTTTATGGCAATGAGAGGGCACGCAAGCACTCAGGCACCACATTTTATTAAACATCCATATCATCCATGGCAGGCAGGCATATTTTAAGCACCTTGTCTCATTCGATTTTCTTAGACTGTAACTCTTATAAAATAGAAATTAAATTGATAAAACATCCCATGGGCGTGCCGGAGACGTCGAATAATGAATCTTGTGTCACTCAATCAAAGTATGAAATTGTCTATTACATTGGGCTTTCATGGGCCTTATACACGTTTGAAGGTCTCAGATCTACTCTTAATTCAACTAATGAACCCGGGTTTGTCAATATTTCCCCCTTGGAAAACAACGTAAATATCTGGTAAATAAAATTGTCATAGGTTAATGCATCACAATTTACATTAGACCTTAAGTTACAGTCTTTAACTTTTAGCCTCTTATCTCGATAATCGTCGGAACGTTACAAAAAACAGTTAAAAAAGCCAAATATCCCAAAACTAGCATTGTGTTAGACTTAGATCCGTCGCGGTAACAAAACCGGTAGTGGTATTTATCAACAGGCACGTTCAAAAACTCAACCAACAATCACAACTTTGCGTAACAACTAACAACGTACTTCAAACATGTGTCAGCTTTGATAACATTCATGATTCAGACTTATAAAACATGCTTACGAATCCGTTTACGCGGTAATTTTAACCTTATTTACTTAAACTTAAGGTATCTGTAACAAGTAATTTCAATAATTATAACGTTAAGTATTATTGTAATATTATGTTCTGTCGGATAAGTGGGTAGTCACCTGAGTGATATGGTACGGACGGAATTTAGAAATACCCGTTTGAAGGGGCGTATTCTCCGTTACTTTTTTTATGACGAGAAGGCACGCGAGCACTCAGGCCACCTGATGGTAAGTGGGATCTGAGACCCATACAGATTTGAAATCTCAAAACTGCAATCCTAATACTTCAAATGCGTTGCCAACCCTGAGGACTAAGATGAAATGCCTCTATGCTGGTAATTTCACCGGTTGTCTTATCCTCACACAGGAAAACAGCTATGCGAACGCTGCTGCTTGCCGTTGGGTTAATGGACAAGATGGTGGTATCGCTCCGGACGGATCCTGCTAGGTCCTACCACCACTACATTGATTTCTTTCATGACATTAACATGTTATTAATTTAATAGGTGGGTATTTGCGGTGGTATGCCATTTCCACAACACTAGTTAAATATATTGCATACTGCATAGCCATTACCTATACCCCTAACTGTATCCCTATTTCTATCAAAAAATCAGCCACTGATGCAATATTTCTTAACAAATTGAAAACAATGAACTAGCATGTTACAGTATAAACGAATTCTTACAAACGGAACATCAACCCATACATAATAGTAATAAATTAGACACCTAATCTGAAAATGTATATTTACAATGTAAACATTGACCTACTTTCAAGTGCTATTGTTTTATATAAAAACAAATTTAACCATAAAATTTAAATTTTATAATATTAAAGTTTTTTAAATAACAAATTACCTAACTATATTACGTACATTAATTGTTAAAGTTAGTAACCTAGTATTATGTAGACATAAATAATGTACCCATGAAAAATGACTTGTAAATACGTGTTTTTACCAATAAATATCTGAATCTGAATCTGAATCTGAATTACATAGTATAAAACACAGTGGCATGTGGCTTTCCCGAACACATGGTTGAGAGGCGATGGCTGAGATACGCGTCATACTCGTGAACGGGTGCTGCTTGTGGGGTCTGTTCACGTCTGCAAGGACTTGATGTTCAATTAATTATTCTAGTTATGGCTTTTGACGTAGAGACCTCGTCGTGTTGTTCTAATAGTCATTCATTTTATTTTTAGTTTAAGGTTTATTGACCTAACATTTGTAATAATTTAATTTTAGGTAGTTTTAAGAATTTATTATTTATTACTTTATTAACTTATTGTTACTTAATTTAATGTAACATTCACTCTATATTATCGACGTGTAAAAGGGCCCTAATGTGGGCCATTTACTGAATAAATATTATGAAATTGAATTTGAATTTTGTTAGTCTTTAAAATGCCATAAAAAACTTACCCATTCGGATGAACACGAGCGCACTGAACATGGACAGCACGACGGGACAGAACACGCCGGCGAAGGTGCCCACCTTCTTGACGGTGGGCCTCTCGGCGCGGAACTCGCCGAACTCCACATAGCCTGGAATGATGAGCACACTCTTAGATTGGAGACACGAAAACGTTTATTGGTTTATTTAAAATATGAAAAAAATATTTAAGGGCTCCCATTCAAACAACGTGATTTTTTATAGATAATGCGACGTAAACATTTGTGCGCGATACCGATTGGCACTTGGCCGGTTTTTTTAGAGTTCCATAACAGACGGGCGCCCTACCCTATTGCTAAGACTACGCTGTCCGTTGTGCGACCTCTAAAATTACCTATTTTCTTTGATATTTTGCATTTAAATTCATACAAACACTTTTATGGATTTAAGATCATGATTTCAATCATGAATAAAAAAATTAATCATGGATAAGTGACGTTATGAGATGTATTAGTTACCTCGAAAATATTTATTGACGGCGTAATAGGACGTTATAATAGAATTTCATTTTACGTGGCATGTAGATACCTAGTCGTAAAATGTTTCCAGCACTGACTTATAAATTATTTTTGGACTCCAAGTTAATAGGTACGGTCACGGACGTTAATTTGCTACCCATTTCAAAGAAAATCTGCTTGAAGATGTCATTGTCATTAGAGATGCCAAGTCATTTGTAATTGATAGGAAACTCAACCTTATTGCTGTAGAATGTCAGATTCACTTTGGAACTAAGGTGGGCCTAGCTAAAAAAATATGAATAAATCTGGATAGGACCATCATTGGGAATTTGGGATAGTCAAACTTGGTAGAAAATCAAGAGAATTAGACGTAGAGAAAAGCCGTTCTCGAGAATTCTCGGGAACAACGCTTGATTTCTAAGGAGAATTTCGAGAATTCTCGTGAACGGCACATGACTAATGACACGTAACCTACTTACACTGATCGACCAATGTGGTCATCCTAGGTAAAGTCAGCGTCAAAAATATGTGACCACTTTTGTACTTCATCGCATTAACACATTTGACCATCTTGTCTGTCGTTACGAGATCGTAAAGCGACCAGGTACAAAAGTTTGTTTACTATTTTCTGTCTGTTTTTGCTGAGCTGTTAGGTAAATACTAATCAAGACTAATCACGTACCTAATGAAAGTAGACACAGCGCTAACAATCACCTTATTTCATTATAATTAATTAGTCATGCTTTAACTGGTGACGTTTTCTCTTAAATTGGCTAAATGATTGCTGAAAGTTAATAGCCAACTAGTGGTGTTGCATTAACCTTGACTATGTTAGGAAATACCGATTTATCAGCCGAAAATAACAAAAACCGGACCATGCTCAGGGTAGGGTTCCGAAGTCGTTACTACAATCAAATTAGATCTCGCGACCAACTTAACGTTGCCGTTGGAAAACTGTTATCCCCATACATCGACATAGGCGGTCAGTATTACCAACACCGCAAATAAGTTTTCTGTAGGTATAACCATATAAACGGTTTGTAACTACAGAACCAATGAAGTCTACTTAGTCGTGATAGTTTTCCTTTTAAATTCATAAATTATGAGCTTTCATTTATGATATTTTTTAGATTTTTAGTGTTTTAGTATTTGGAGTTTTGACTGTCGCCACTTCACTCTAACAAAAATTAGCGTTTTTAAAGCGTAATATGTCATAAACGGATCCCTTAATAGAAAAATTGGTTCGAATAACCCGCAAGATTTTCGAAAGACCTATCTAACAACACCCCACACTATGGGCTAGATGAGAAAAAAAAATCACGTTACGCGTAGCGGAGGTACACTATAAAAAAACGAGATTTTATTTTACAACTTGGTTGGCGTGGCTAATATATACAGGGTTATTGGTAAGTCGACCTATTCCCGTTAGGAGGTGATAGGGGTGACTATTTGCGATAGTTTTGACCCCCATATGGATTATGCAAAAGTGAACCATTTTTGAGTTATCGCGATTATTCGTTTTTTTTTAAATTAGTCGGAAATTCAACTTGAAAAATTTATTACAAAAAAAGTATCAATTTAAATCTTTTTTTTTCTTCTGATTTACAAAACCGATAAAACACTGGTTATTTTTCAATATTAAAACAATAATTATCGGTCCAAATTTCAAAAAGCGAGACGGAAAACGAATTTTTTTAAATATTTTTTGGGATCGGTTTCCACTAAAATGCCTTAAAAACAAAAAAAAACCTTATGAAACTTGGCTTGCAGATTATTTTAAAAACTTAACTGTTTTCTTAGCTCTCCAAAAACGCATAACAAGTAGAAAATTATTTTAAAAAAACCTGTAAAAATAATCATCACAAAGGAAGCGGGCGGAAACAAAATTCACAAATGCAAATTAAAAAATTAAAATTAAAAAACAACAATAATTTTAATTTTTTAATTTGCATTTGTGACTTTTGTTTCCGCCCGCTTCCTTTGTGATGATTATTTTTACAGGTTTTTTTAACATAATTTTCTACTTGTTATGCGTTTTTGGAGAGCTAAGAAAACAGTTAAGTTTTTAAAATAATCTGCAAGCCAAGTTTCATAACGTTTTTTTTTTGTTTTTAAGGCATTTTAGTGGAAAGCGATCCCAAAAAATATTTAAAAAAAATCGTTTTCCGTCTCGCTTTTTGAAATTTGGACCGATAATCATTGTTTTAATATTGAGAAATAACCAGTGTTTAATCGGTTTTGTAAATCAGAAGAAAAAAAAAGATTTAAATTGATACTTTTTTTGTAATAAATTTTTCAAGTTGAATTTCCGACTAATTTAAAAAAAAAAGAATAATCGCGATAACTCAAAAATGGTTCATTTTTGCATAATGCATATGGGGGTCACAACTATCGCAAATAGTCACCCCTATCACCTCCTAACGGGAATAGGTCGACTTACCAATAACCCTGTATATTCATGCTAAATTACAGCTTTCTAGTACTAAGAGTCTCTGAGCTAGGCTGCGGACGGACGGACGGACTACGAAACCCTAAAAAACAAACCTACAGATATTTCTTACCTAAATGAACAATGGACATCAACTCGCATTTTCTCACTTGAAATAAACTTTTTTTTTTCAATACTCCTCACTTTGAAAAATAATTATCCAGAAGATGAGTAAGTACTTGATAATTCGATGTCCACAGCCGAAACACCAATAAAACGGTGAAAGCTGTTTTCATGAAACCAATTTAAAAAATGTTAGGCATGTAAATCTATTTACTTAAAGCATTTAAATACATAACTATTGATATAAACATTACCTCCATCGTTGCTCTTCTCCAACATCGCACTGCCTTTATCACACTAATTTAATTTAATAACTAAATCTAACATAAAAGCACTAAAAACGAAACAATGCTATCTAACAACATTTAAACTAACGCGGTTAAAATAAAACTTAAACGCCGCCGTATAAATCGCCGAATGCACAACTGCACTTTAAAACAGACACGGGTGCACTGATAACCTGAATAGCATAGTTTATCGCATTGTTTACCAATCAACCTTGGTGAGTACAATGGCAGAACGGATGCAGGCGAAAACTGCTGGGAATGCCGGTTTTTGTACCGACGGGTCAAGGCAGGAAACTCAATCACAAACGCACGACACTATAAATATTCATCATCATCATTATCAGCCGCAAGACGTCCACTGCTGGACAAAAGCCTTCCCCAAGGTTTTCCAAAACGATCGGTCCTCTGCTGCTGTCATCCAGCGGTTTCCCGCGACCTTTAAATATTATTGACACTATTTCAACTCTAAAAACGTTCAAACGACCACTGGGAAGCCAAGTCACACGCCTACTAGTAAACTCCTCGTGTTACATGACTCTAGCTATATATTTGTTAGTTTTTAAAAACCTGCACTAGTGACCCACCCTCACTTCATTCCGTATTGAGTTTTTTTTTTTATATAGTTAGCGCAAACGAGCACGCAGGCGACCTGATGGTAAGTGGAAACTGTGACCCATAGACATTCGCATTCACAAGACTGCAAGCCTAAGACTGCAAATGCGTAGCCAACCCTGAGGACTACGATGGAATGCCTTTATGCTAGTCATTACACCGGCTGTCTTATCCCCAAACTGGAACACAACAATGCGAAGACTGCTGTTTGGCGGTAGGAGTTTTTTGTAACACCCGTAAAGCAGATTTTATTTTTAATATACACAAAAACCGTCTGTGAAAGAGATGGGAAGTTGAATGCAGAGCTGACTGCCAACCACTGCTGCGGCTGCTGACTGCTGGCTGTAGTAGAGAGGAATTTAAAGAAGAAGAAAAAAAAATGTAACTGGGTTAGGCCTTAGCGGATATACAGACAGACGGACACGGAAAGCGACTTTGTTTTATACTTTGAAAGATAAAGATAGTTTGTCAGGATAGGTATAAGAATGTATAATAATTATAAATAAGTTTTGGTTTATGAATGGGTGTTCCAAAAACTCACATGAACCGAAGCGAAGCGAGAGGCGCTAGTTGTGGAATAAATCACTGATTTAAATTACCTTCTCCATCAGGTCTAGGGGAGGAAGTGCGTCGTCCGAACCTCGACCGCAGCTTGCTGAACAGCCCCTGCGGTGCGGGCGAGTAGTTTGTGCTCGGGGAGAGCGGGTTCAGTGTCTCAGCCATTTGCGGTGGCTTCGTCCCTAAAATATCAGAGGGTAAATAGCAGGGGAGAAATATAAGAGGTAGGGAGAATTGCTTTGAACCGGTTATTTTCATACAAAAACGATATACATACATATAACTGGTTAAATTGCATTCCCTAATCAGAGGATAATCTTACAAAAGTTAACCTAACTAAAATCTAAGCTTTAGCCTTCTATTGTGGGTATATATGGGTTTAACTTGTTTAAAAGTATTGAGAAATACATCCCTAAGAACATAAAAACTTTATTGTACTTCAAGTCAACAGTCTTGTACTCGTCTTTAAAAAAACCAACAGCCATAACAAAGTCTCAGCACTGAATGTCGATCAGTTTAAAAATCGACTGGACCAACACATTAGCAGTACAAAGAACACTTGATCAAGGAACAGCTGCATACAGGCATCTATCAGCTGTCGCAACTGCCATCTGGTAAAATAAATAAAAATAAAAATGAGAAAAACTTGCACTTTTCCATACAATCGCCTACAAATACCCAATCAACATTTTATCACTAGCTAAAATACAGTTTACCGCACAAATACAATGACGAGTGTACATACATAAATATAACAGTTCAAACATAATGTAAACGCAACAAAATTACTAATGAGTTGGATATTTTTCTTTATGATGCTGTCTGCTCAATATTGACAAAATAATTACCAGTAACAAAACAAATAATTTTATCAGCAGTCTAATGACATATCTTTATCTCCATTTACATAATATAATAGATTATTTCTTACAGGCCATTCAGAGGGGGGTGTGAGGCGTAGGAAAGCCTCTAGGCCAGATAAATTTATGAAAAGTAATCCATGGTGAATGCTGATGTCTTGGTATTTTAACAACTTCCAGTTTGTACATACCATCACACAGGCAATATGCTTGGTGTCCACAGACAGTAAAAAATATATGACGGATGAATTACATTATAGACATAAACATATTTAATTATTATTATTCACAAATAAAAGAATACCACTAAAACCAATAGTTCACTTACTCAAATGTATAGCTTCCATAACATTTAAAAACATACATCTACAAAAATGAGGTCATATGTATTTTATTAGTGTGAGATTGTCCCGTTTAATTACACAGATATATGGTTAGTTTATTTACGCCTGTAAGATTTTTAAATAATACTATATTTCTAAATATTGCTGTATATCTTTAATTACACAGAGTTCGTGACGACTTGTGTTATGCGTCAATTTATTGGCATAACAATGTGCAATTACAGCCACTGAAACCAGTTTTAAGAAAAAAAGTAAAGAATGATCAATGTTAGTATCGTATCGTATTAGGTTCGAACAGTTCCGGCGTCCTTTGTGACCTAAATAGCTAACTAAAGTAACTAGAATGATATCATCACAGAACTTTCGTACAAAGTACACTAACACCATAAGGCATGGACCTTTTAAAAAGTTTAAGCACTGCCTGATAACTTAATTCTTAACGGAACGACCAACTTGATTACAGAGTTAAATCTGAGCCAGCGTGAGACAACAGTTATAATTTCACTATTGTTAGAATGAGTCGAATGAAACGAACAAAAAATTCTACTTACAGTCTCAATAGTCTTGCTAGTTATTAGTTCAGCCGTTAAAGTTGCCTATAACGACGAAATGCGGTCATTTCTTTGTTTTGTAGTGTAAATATTGAATGTTATCTTTTAGGGAGTGATGATACAAACGAAAACAAAATTTAGAAAAGTCGGAAATTTGACAGCAAGTTAGTTAATGTGATGTTTGAGTAGCCGACAATAACATTACAAGTTTAAATGAAATAAATATCTCAATTTGCATTTAATAAAAAACTTTCATATCTGTAATAAATATCCGGCAATACGAGTAAGAAAAAAAATTGAGAATAGTGTAATGAGTAAATATTTAATTTTTGCCAAATTAATTGTTAGCAACGCAATACTTGAACGTTTCACTATGCTGTCACATGTTTTTTTTTATCGTATGTCATGGCCTAGATGCTAATATTTAAGCCACCTTAATTTAGTGATTTAGATTTACATGCGATGTTCCAACCTATCCCACCGCGAGCGAGTGTATTTGGCCCTGGTCCCACCGCGAGCGAGTAAGCGATGAACTATCGGCGATTTTCTCGCCCAAGAAACGAACAAAAGATAATCGCTCCCGTGTAAATAAAAGAAAGAGATATAGATTTATAGTTCCTCGCTTAGTTTCAGCTTATTTATAGCTCAGCTCGCTTACTCGCTCGCGGTGGGACCAGTGCCTTTAGCCTATGCTTAAAACTTTATATTGCTTTAGTATTCTCGATAAGTAAATTGGATAATGGTGACAATTTTATTCCGTACAGCTCCCTATTTTTATATCTTATTTCGACACTTGGCCTTGGAAGCTTTATACACCGTACCGCACAGCACCGGGCACCGTCACGGCATCGCTTAGCAGACGGAAGGAGCAAAACTGTTGAAATGCCTATGTATGAGCCTGCGGTTGCCGCGTCCGCTTAGCAAATTAGCGAAGAGCTGGGGTCAATAGCATAATAAAGTACAAGCTAATAGTATTAGTCGTTTTGTATGGATTTTTACGAATAGTATGGGCTTGTACTTTATTGTGTAATAGGCCACAGTATTATTATGCAATATACATCCTGTAATTTGATGTTCTAAACTGGACACGTGTAACTTTTACTTTGCCTTTGCGGCGTATGCATAACCTGAATAGCACAGGGTAACTCAACTAGAGGTAAAAGTTTTTAGTAACAGTATGACGACGATGAAGAAGCAATACCTCCTATCTATATTAAATTGCAGATCTAAATAATCTTAAGCACGAAGTCGTCTTTAATGTAGTTAGGATTATTTAGTTCTGTAACTTAATATATATATGAGGTAAGGTATATTCTTCATCATTGATGACGAAATTATAGTCCTTGATTAAAGTGTTCTTAACTATAGTGGAAAAATAAACAAGTAAGCCCATCACATATTATCATTTATTCTATAAAGGTTACTTCTTAGAAAGGGTATTTGAAAAGATGTCCCAAAGGTAATATAAAATAGTTTTTTTATGAGTGGGGAATATTTTAATTGTAAACTTCATTGTAGAGTCACAAGATGTAGTTATGTATGTATGTGAACATTACACATACACAAGAAAAAGCTTAAACACACATTCACCAAAGAACTACCTCAAAGTACGTGTTCCAAAACAAATTTACATTTTACAGATACCAAATTATGTGAGTAACCATTTGTGTGAGAAAGCTTATGAAAATCATTAATATTAAATTTTATAAGATACTTAAATGTATGTTGCACTTAGGGCTTTTTATATTCTATCTAATGACTCCAACATTATGATGCTATTTCCTCTGATGACCTGAAACCAGAAATTACATTAATTATTATTTGATTTGTAACTATAGAAGTGACTGGGTATCTTTATCCAATATAAGTATTTTAGTGATAAACTGATGACGTGCATTTTATTGGGACTTTTTTATGGGATGTAGAAGACAAACAAACACAGGCTACCAGATGGTAAGTGGGATATGTGACCCAAAGACATTTGCATTCTCAAGACAACAATCTTAAGACTGGAATTAATACAAATGCTTTGCAGACCCTTGATCGGAGGGAGTGAGCTATATTTTTTATACAGATTCTCCCCATGAAGCTGACATAGTCACTTGTGTGAAATAAAGCCTCCAGAAATATTAGATGTAAAAACACTACAATTTTCAGACTGTTATCTCAAGACCCCAAATGCATTGCCAACCCTGAGGACTAGGATGGAATGCATGCTAGTAATTTCACCAGTTGTCTTATCCCCTCAGCGGAACACAACAATGTGTACAATGCTGCTTGGCAGTGGGTTAAATTATAAGATTGTGGTAGTGACCTGGACGGACCCAGCACAAGGTCCTGCCACCACTATAAGATGACTGCCGGATTAAATCAATTTGGTTAGGTATTGTTTAAATATAATTATTTCAAAGCTGTCGCTATTATAAGGGTGCGGCTCCACTGAGGCGAAGACGAGCGGAGCGGAATGGAACAAAACTGTGCCAATATTAAGCATTAGAATCTAAGCTAAAGTGCGGAGGGCGCGCTCTACGTGACCGCACGCACCTTCTATTGGTTAATATTGGCACAGCTCCGCTCTGCTCTGCTCTGCTCGTTTCTGCTTCAGTGGAGCTGCACCTTAAGTGCATTTTGCCAACAAAATAAATATTAATTAAATATTACCATACATTGTTATACCATTAACATGATAATATTTATAGGCACTATATACATATCTTATGTATACACATCTAATTAAAATAAACAAAAATGTTTTACATACCACCATGCCAACATTATTTCTCGTGCCATCCTTGCACTCCTCAACAGACTCGTCCACTACCAGGTTCATGAAGGGATCAAAGCCTCGTAGCACTCCAGTGACAGCGCGGCCAGCATTCAGCTTGATAGACAACTTCTTGTCCATGAACCTAGGAAACAGATCAAGTTTATTGTCACCAATCAATTATAAATGTAGCTTTAAGGTGAGAAAGGTCCTGCCGATTTAGTGCCGTAAGGCTACCCTTGTCATTCTAGAAAAGTCCCTCAGACCTTATGCTAATCAATTATACTACACCCCAACTTCATCTTTATCAATTTTGTCATATCAATCTATTTACTACAATATGAAACAAGTATAAAGCCTTAGTATCTTTACTTATAGACATTGTTTTACATTTACTATCTGTGACCCTTTTGAGGCATCTATATAAACGTCGTTCAGCCTAAGTGCCTATGCAATATGCATTACATCGTCATCGTATTTAGATTTATATCATTATTATTACTACTTGCCGCCAAAAGAATAAAAGAGTATTAAGGGCATCGTGCAAATTTGCTAGCGGGCCGGTATGGCACTATCCTGATTCAATCAAAAGAAACATAAAAAAAAACCGGAGGCAATATAACTTTATTTATAAAAAACATAATTCGCAGGGAATTGCATACATTTTTAGATCATGGGAACAATAAAAGGACCAAAGGAGATGCAAGAAACAAAAAAATGGCTAGGTTACTATGGATGGCGTGCGTGACGCCAACTTGATATAACGCGGAAACCAAAATCAAAACACTTTATACTCACTTTTTCAATTCCGGAGGGTGAGCTTTCGACATTTTACTATTTTTTTTAGTGTTTTTGCTAATGTAAGGCTATTTATTTCTTTGAAAGACAAAAACAAGAGGAGTCTGATACAACAACCGGAAAAATTTGGTGATACCAGGTAAATAAAACTATTTACATCTAATCTAAATGGACGGAGTGAACCTTAAATTGGTTTTAATTTTTAATTTAATATTTTGGCGAGTGTAAGAAATATTGTCATTTACTTTTGTATTTTCATCTGATGTGAGTGAAATGAAAAACTAGCAATTAAATGACAAGAGTAATAACCGATCACTCTGAAATGCCGATTTAGGGCGCAAAGGAGATTAAAGGCATGATGTCTTATTAAGTTACTATTCATTTAGTAACAAGATTTATACGAGTGACCTTTTCCTTCGTATTTCGTATGAAACATTATGCGCTATTAGGCGCCAGTCTGAACTAAAACGTCTAAAACTAACCAAACCAACAATCTACCAATACCAATCTCAATTTATTAACTGGTCATCCTACGTAACAGCGACAATCAAATACCATATTCGCATAGGTACCTACACTTTTAGTCAAAAAATATTTTAAGCATTAGAGATATCCATTTTTTAAACAAACTATGAACCACACGAATATGTTTTTTTTTCTGTGCATTATGAATAAAAAATAAGTAAAAAATCCGGTCTATACAACTAGCGTTTTATTAACTTCTGAGCGAACTTACATTCAGGTGGTTTTGGTGTTGCTACTATATAAAATTAGAAAAATGAAACATCAATTTGGTCCTTCGAGAAATTTTACCCCGCATTACACTAAAATCTACTTTTCTGGATGATCTATTTTAATTTTTAAGTGTAATTGCAACCAGAATCAGTAAATAACATTTAGAAAGTCATATTGCCACTGAGAAAAAGATATCTTATCGATTACACAACTGATTTGTAGAGTAACGTTCTACATACATTTTAGTTTCAATTTTATCACGCTTAATTTTGCAGGGTTGTAGTCACACGTCACAACACAAACCTAAAACAAACCATGTGGTAAATATACATAAGTATATAGAATACAATAGCAACAAGTTTAGACAGACAGCTGGGAGGATGCTGATTGTGAGGTATCTCGGTAAACAGCGACTTTCTATTTCCTAAATGATGACTTTTAAGTGATTTTATGTAATATCAGTTCATAGTGGAAGTTTGTGTTTGTGTTTTTGCTCGAAATGGATGAATCCGGGATTGACATGGGTTTCGATCTCGCCTCTCTTTTGAGTAATGATTATAATGATCAAAAGATTTTGGACGAGATGACAGCAGCCCAGCAACATCAGGATTTCATGTTCTACGAGTTGAAGTCGAAAGCTGTACCCATCACAGAAAGGTCAGTACGATTCTGATAAGAAACGATGTACTACACGTAAGTTGCAAAAGTTTTCATCATAGACGGCAAAGAGGAACAGATATATTTGGCAGTGTTAGAACGAGGAACAATTTCACTCAAGTCAGCGGCCGCGACCCTGAAACCTTGGCAAGCCCCACGTTTCTTCTATTTGTTTATCTGCGCTATACATCACAGACATTTTACGAGAACGGTCAACCGATAATAAAATATTGAACTTTTGACATTCTTTTGATGAAATCCTTACCGAACGAGGTCATTAAATCTTAATTAGTAAATTAATTACACATGTTTTAGGTCAAATTATATAATTTGAATTCGAATTAGGGTAACATTATTTGTTTACTTTTTTGCGCGTGTTCCCGCCATTTCCTCATTTTTACGCTGTGGTTTTACGGACGCCATTATAATAAAACGAATAAATAAACCAACAAAGTCGGCTGGGAGCCGTAATAAAAATTTGTTTTGCGGTTTTGATTTATTATTTTTTGATGGAAAGTTGTGTTATTTCTTGTGAACAGTGTGACTTAGGAAATAGGTACTTTCCGAGTTGGTCTCCTTTTCTCTCAAATTAGGTACGCGTATTTAATTTTTAATCGATTTATATTTTTTTAAAGTTTTATTTCACCTAATTATTAGTAATTATTTTCGATATTAATTAATTACCTAATTCATGCGAAAAAGACAGAACAGCGCCGTTATTCTAGGCGGTAAAATTCAAATCTTATTCAATTCAAATCGTCCGGGTCCGTTGACTTCGACATAAAAAGTTGCTGGTAGTTATCATTATTTTCGTTAATATATTGAAGAGAACAATGACTGCGGTTGAAACGCCCGTATATTCACCCACCAATTTCAGAGATTCTGCTTGAAAGAAATCGGTTGAAAAAGAGAGAAAGAGAGTAAGTGAGTGAAGAGTGCGTTGAAGCTCTGAAAGTAGAACTCGCAATTATTAGATAGTCATCATAAGCGGATGTTTTTATGCTCGGTTCATCATCCGGTGCGACGCAGACACGGTTTACGGTCGACCCCTACTGCGCCGATCTGTGCAACCTATAGCCGGCACTCACTAGCGAAGTGTAACGGTAACTGCAGCAGTGGCAGTAACGAGCTTCTAGTGGAAAATAGGCACGATGTTACGTGCAACAGTTACAGCTACGGCTCGCTAGTGAGTTACTCGGCTTAATTTAGAACAATGGTTTTCAATCGCGTGTGCATATTATAAGTAGTCATCCTTTTTTGGTTAAGTACTGAGCTGTGAAAGTAATGGAGTGACAATCTTACTTTCTTTTTAAAATCCTAATGGACCTACCTAATACACGACATTGGCCATTATGAAGGGACTTACTTAATTTATTTACCCCCTTACTAATAAACGTTGAGTAACCGGTGGTGCAGCTAAACCATGCTTTGTCCTTTTCAGTCATAATCAATATGACAGATAAGGACAAAGCATGGTTTAATTTAACTACACCACGGGGGCCATTTACAACGTCAAAAGTTTGTGTTGCGTAGTGATAGAAGACTTGGACTTATTTCGTGTATCTAGCATCTTACTTCTCGTTTCAAGTGGACTCGTAGTGGTACAGAGGTTAAAACTATCTTGACCTCTGTCCTACATATCACCGTACAACGTTGCCCCCAATATTCCTAGAGAAGATTGGATTGTGTTTTATTGCTACACTGGCGAAATCACTTCATTGTGGAAACGCCATATCCCCGCGGTAGTAGCTGTTGAAGTCGCCGTGAGGCAAAGAAAAAGAAAGAACTACACCACGGTTAGGTACTCAACGTTTATTAGTAAGGGGGTTAGAGATAAATGCAAGTATAGGTCTGCCAGGGATATAAGAAACCTCGTCCTCGCTATGATACGGAATAAATTAACTATCTTTCATCGACACAACCACTACTTAATTATAAAATAATATCTCGCCCCCTCTGTCTGTAGGAATAATCTCAAAAACTACAGACCGGATTTTCATGCGGTTTTCATCATAGTTACGTATTTTTTCACGGAAGGTGTTTATGTCGGTATAATAAATTCTGGTTACAGAAAACTGACATAAACCGAAGCGAATTTGAATGTCTGTATTTCTGTATGTAAGTGTGTTTGATATGTATATTAGTTTAGTTTGGGAGTCGCTCAATTTGTGTGAGAATTTTCCTTGATACATGTATATTTTTTAATGACAAGAAAAAACTATTTTCTTTAAAGTAGGTATCTAGAATACTATAACAATGCATTAAATATTAAAAATCCCTGAAACTGTTGGTTTATTTATGCCAATAATACACCTGTTAGCTGTTACCATACTCTTATGAATGTGAATTCAGCTGCATTCGTCATACGCGTGATGCGTCGAGAGTTCGAGACACGTGTATCTGTGTATGTAACGTTTGAGACGTAAAATAAAAACTACTTTAATTAAAACGGACGCTAGATTAAGTAAGTACACATAGATAATTACTAGCTCCTTCCCGCGACTTCGTCCGCGTATGTTTCGATTATCATTATTCCTTCCAGGACCTTTAATTTTTCCGAAATGAAAAGCAGCCTTAGTATATCTTAATTTTTAAATGTATCCAAAACCGTCCAGCCGTTGCAGTGTGGTGTGAAGGAGAGATAAACAAACACACAAACTTTCGCATTTATTATATGAATGGGTGAAAAAGTTTGTTAATTAACCTATGATGTAGCGCCTAGACGCGGTCGTATTACTATTAGCTAATCTTCTAATTCATAATAGTGAATTGTTACGGTACAGCAACGATCATCTATTTGACAAACAGCATGCCATATTAAAGAACCTATTCAGTTATCCAGCCGAGGAAGCATTCTTCGTTACACAATAGGGGTCACGTGAAAACGATATTGCAACAAAAAAGAACCTTCGATGGTGAAAAATAGAGGTCAGAATCTCGGAACGCGGCGCGGTTGCGATGCAATTTATTTCGCTCACAGATTGCTTACGCTTCGCCGGGTGCCAAATTTGTTGTAAGTTCTTTAATGTTCAATACAATAACTGAATATTTAAATAACTTGATCGTTTTAAATTAAGATAAAGATCGCGGAAACAGCAGGAAGAGAGTAGCACAAGAACGATCATGGAGATTTTTGAAAAAGGAACATAAAACACCCAGCAATTAAAATACTTCGGCTGAATTAAGGATGGTGATTCAAAAAACCGGCCAAGTAGCCGCACAGTAGGTATTATATTCCGATTTAAATTTGGTTTCGGATCGAATCGATTGACCGTTTTTTAGTATTTCTGATACCGTGAAGGTGCGCTAGCGTGTCGACTACATCTAAGTTATACTGGCTGACTATTACGTCAGTAATATTTGAGTCAAATTATTTAAAAAAAGTGTAGATTTGGTTTATGTTACAATGGTGTCAGTCGCTTACGAGATGGGAATACTTATATTTATTAAAGTGGTTCTTATTTATTAGTAACTATAGGAAACTGCAGGCTTCCCATATTACTATATTCATATTAAATTTGACGCTTGTATTTTACTGTTTTTACGATATTATAAAAATAAAAAGAGTTTCTTATATGGGGATCCTCTTTATTAGTTCTTTTTTTTTTGTTATTAATTCGCATCAATTACAAATATTGTGGAAGAAACCCGTTATCTATTACGTTTTAAAAGATACAGCTCTTTAAAGTTGGAACGGACGGACGCCGAGCGTAGGCATTTCAATAGGGTCCCGTACGGCGCCCATGGGAACCCTAAAAAACGAAACGGGTTTAAGAGTTTTAAACTTTACACATTTTTAACGGTCGAAACAATTTCCATCAAAGCAAACAAAGTACAAACCCATAAAAACTCCTTTTAATAAACTCGATTAGTGCTGCCATCTTTTGACATGAAGCCTACGACAATCTAGCCTTGGAGTGATTTCTGCTGTCATTATTATTGTAAGAGATATAAACAAAATCATTAAGACGGACGTTAGATTAGAGGAATGAAGCGAATCAATGGTTAACTGTTAGCATTTGATTCTCATTGACCTTTGGGAATTGTCAGGAGTAAATCTGGCGTTCTATTGGTCAACGACTCCGTTTTAATGGAAGGCTATCGCTAACGACCAATCATGTGCGCTCACAATAAAATAAAACACGATATTTGTTTATATCAGATATTTAAATATCGAATATAGATCATACGGAGTTCAAGTTTAGTATCTTTAGCTTGGCAAAAAAAAGTGACAGGTGGATCTAATATTCTCAATTACAATAGAAAATTGTCCCACAAAACTGTTTACACAGTTGGACTGCGGGATCATTGAATCTCTTAAATAATAATAACAGCGTTCTTCTCCGCCGCCACCGACCTATTGCTGCACGCGTGGTCGACAAGGGATAGATTATGCTCTTGAGCGCCGTGATGATGAAGTGCTCACAGGAATTTAGCACATTCAAGGATCAATTTTGGCGCGGCGCTGTTCAATTCGGATTGTGGGAGCGGTCGTTAATGCTCAGCTTAAGAAATCCTCAAGGAGTATTACAGAACCAAACGGATCCGGTCTACATTATATTAATAACGATAAAATAAGGTCACCCACCTATCATCGTCATTCCTTTATCGATACATCGTGTTTACAAGCCAACCTATATGTACCTATACTTATTTGTACGTTGTCCACAATCGAACGATTGAAATGAATTGATTGGAATCGACTGACAGTGGTGAATAATAAATAATGTCTAATCAATTCATCAGACAGTCTTGTGACTGCTTAAAGTTTCATGGAATCTTGTACAACTCAGTCGTTAATTGGAATTTAGAATGCTATTATCGAATAGTGCTTGCTGTTTTCATAACAGATTAGATTCAATAATCTATCCTACATGACGGTGTACGGTCAGCCGAGTAGTGGTCTACCAGTTTTGACAAAACTTTCTGTGAGATCTAATCTTGTCACTGTCATAATATTATTGCAAGGGAAAATCGAACTTGTTGTATCCACCACCACCACCACATTTTTGGCCGACTGTACTATGTTGAAGTTAGTTTCCTTTTCGTTGCCAAATTACAGCGCCAACGCCAACACCAGAAGCGTCAGTGGGTTGTCCCAGAGCATTCGTATCATAAAGTTGCACGTTTATTTTGCGGAGGACTTGAGTATCTTACTTAGTGCGTCTGCGAGCCTACTATGGCTGCGACTATATCTCGCGTCAAATGTGGATAAAGCATCCGTCACTCTTACTTATTTACGTGTCAGAAGGTGACGGATGCCTTATCCAAACCCTGGTTAAATTCGTCAAAAGATGCGGGCTACCACTTCCAAGCAACCATTAATTGTCCCTAAACCCAGTTGATGTAGTGATGTTTCTGGGTAGCAAAAAGGAATAAAAGTAAACAAGATAAAGTCCCTGTGATAGGGAGGCATAAAACTGCGACGATTTTTTTTAAGGGTCCTTTTCTAGACTCCTTGATTATTAAAAGGATAGATAGAGCATCTTGTTGTTAGAGGTCATTGCGTAGAATCCTTCCATCTATTCTAACGCGTATTATTTGTACCTTACAAAGACGTATTTCATCATATCGGAGAGTGCTTGCTCCTTTAAAAGTCTACCATACCCTCACTTTTAAAAAGAGTATTTATACATATAAAATTTGAGAAAACAGTCAGGTGAACGGTCACGTAAACGTGTTAACCAACTCTTATCTCCTGCAAACATTTCCTTAGCCTCCGATTCTTTGCATTTTATGTTCATATCTATTTCACCTTTGAATGAAAATAAGATTAGATAAATATGTCAAGAAAGGCCGAAAAAGTCTCGTCTTCTGCTGAATATAGAGATATTTTAATTGGTATAAAAGACGTGCACATGTGTAAGCATATTATCTATATGTATACGTGTCTGATCAAAATAAGAAGAGTCCGGTCAATGAAAACTGTCTTATTTAGAACAAAACTATTTATATCATGTCTCTCTCCGTTGCCATCTTTCAATCTCTCCCGATCCGTTTATTCCGTTCCCATTTATTCCATCCCTTCACTCCCGCTTTTCATTCACTCTTCAGACATTCGGTTGAAGCTCGTCTCACAATCCTACATACGTACCTATTAAAAATATAAAATTTAGTAATTATACAAACTATAACAAATAAAACAAAAACTCTTACATAATACAGAATACGTATTGGTAAAATACGACTAACATTTAGTGTGGTACTGCATTCTCTCGTTTCTTTACTGTTATTACACGAATAGGTACACGCTTCCAAAAACCATTTCAAGATTTTACTGTGCAAATATTTATTTCTGCCTATGTTGACGTCAATTGCGTACGTCATTTGTTAGTGTACGCAACTACGATGATGGATGGATGATAATGATAATACCCCTAAAAATTCCTAAAGTCGGCAAATTCTCTATTGAGAATTATCTACAGATAGGTAATCTAAAGAAAAGATAATCTGTATTGGCAATTGTATCATCGTCCGATGACGTTCACACTACTTATGGTATGGTATATGACGTTAATTGTACAAGTTTAATGGGTTTGCTTAATTTGATCTTAATCGGGCATTCTTCTGATGCCCAGATTTGGTCTATCACATTTGGTTAATTAACTACACCAATATTTTTGCAACATTTTGCGGATATAATGATTTTTATTGCAAGTATAGCATTAACTTCTGATGTCCTAGTACAATATTACCTTGCTTGCCTAATATAAGTTCTTTCCCTCCGTTTTGGCTGTGGCATCCCAACCAAATTTAATTTATGATTGTATTGAATGATTTTTTTACTTTCTCTTACCGTATTTCTAGATTTCTTTCTCCAATATCATCATCATCATCATCATCATCATGTCAGCCGAAAGACGTCCCCTGCTGGACATAGGCCTCCCCCAAGGCTTTCCACTCAGACCGGTCTTGTGCTTTTCGCATCCACCGCGGTCCCGCGATCCTGACGAGGTCGTCACTCCATCTTGTTGGAGACCTACCTACAGCTCGTCTTCCCCCCAATGGTATGAGTTTCTCCAATATGCTCTATAACAACTGCCCTACCGGCCAGATAGTTTTGCGGATAGTATAGTTTAAGTCTTACGTCTTGGCGGGAAATCTCGGCGATTATGACGATACCACAACAAACAATCTGTTACGTGGGCTCATGAATCACATCGCTAATCCTACAATTTTTGCTTATCTTATCCTATTGCATAAACATGTTACATACCTCGGCTAGCCAAGCACTAAATGACCTTGACCGCGGAGTATTTAGTACATAAATTATAAGGACTTTATTTCTCTCAACCGATTTTTTAGACAGCCGCACCGACCCGTGTTGATGTTTTGTGGCAGCCCTTTGTTTAAAGATCAACGCAAAGTCCCGTTGCGTCCAGGAATTTCCAGATGCTATGGGCAATTGGGCAGTGAGGACCTGTACCTCTTGTGGGTCCATGATTTACCACCCTAGGTAGATACTTCTGTTGCGTATTAGTCCACAATGTCCAAATGAGCAGACGATGTGCAACGGTCTTGTCTGTCCCCTGACAGAACCTGCATGCGCATCATGTTTCATAACCATTGGTAACAGATGTATGTTCTCACTGCGCAAGTCTTTTCTCTTTTTAGTTCTAGATTTTTGCCCTTCAGCTTCAGCGGACAATGGTGATGATACTAACATTTGCAGTAACAACAAGTGCCCTTTTAGAAACCGTGAAACTCTAGGTCTGGGTGACGCTCAACCAGAAGATACGAAAAGGAATATAATCAAGAGCAAGCTTTGTAATTTAGAGCTGTTAAAGATGTTTGTTTCATGTCTGTTGGTATTCCTCCTAAAACAAGTTAACTGCAAACATCCAAAACGCAAATAAATACAGATAAGGTTGACGTGTTGAAATCCTATTTTGAGATCATGTGATTGTCTAAATTTTATCAGCAATTAAACGCCTGTCCAAACTGTCAGGGGCTAGAGATAACTTATCTAATACAGTACCTACAGTAGGTACCTACTGTAATTTGGACAATGAGTAATGTTAATGCAGGTTACATTCCTATGAAGAAATCTTAAGAATCTTCATCTTGTAATTAGAGGCTGGTTTCATTAGTGCCTTGCACCTTGTCCTACTCTTAATATTAGGGCAAAACAGATCCTTCAAATGTCCGTGTTGACATAAGTCAAAATACAAAAAAAAACCTCAAAATCAGATTATTAATATAGTTTATTTAGTCCAGTGGTTGAAAAATGTCTATTCTAATTTTAATCAAGGCTTTCACTATTAAGGTGAATTTAGCCAAAATCAAGTTATTTATACACAATCGCCATGGACTTATTACAGTAAATTAGTATGTCCACGGATATCACATAAAGAGTATTTTCTATTGAAGACTAAAAACAAGCACCGAAAACGTATAATGTTGACGCCACCTGCCAGACGGTCGCGTCGAGTGCTTGTAAACCCCATAAATTTTGTCAATTTTCGAAAATCGTTTACGTCTGCATTAAACAATAAAGTTCTAGGTAGAATAGAATTCAGTACTAACGCATTGCTCATTTAAGAAGTTCCTGAACATTAAGCACTAAAACGCTAAACCTATTGGTTGTTTGTGAAGGAACAGCATTGTATATATTTTTACTGCTGTCAACATTATCAATGTTCAGAAACTTCTTGGATGGACTTGACAGAAGCGCGTGGAGCTAACCCCATGTGCTTCTATTTATTCCATTAAAAATGGACTCATTTAGTCCATGGGAAGGTAAGTGATGGGTCTATAAATAACTCGACATGGTCGAAATACACCTCAACAGGAAAGCCATTAATTAAATTTAGAATAGAATAAAACTTCATGGATGTTCAATGTGTGAGGAATTGGATTGGAGGATTGACTTATTCTTTGTTTACTCGGTTGGTAGTCAGATTTACGAAACGATGAGCCTTGAGAGGTTGAGAGAATGGTGGCGTGCCGCGGCGTTTAGCGTCACTCACGATCATATTAGCAGGACCTGCCAATTTTCGAGCTAACCGAGATAAACTGCGAACCATCGGCGTTATAAGTAGTTGCACACTTAAGTACCTTGTCGCTTTAACGGCTTTGTCCTATTAGTGAAACAGGTTCAAACATGATGTCAAAGTGACAAGGCACTATATTTCATGGGTATGTCTAAGGCATTTGATATGGTTTCTCCTGAAATACTGCTTCGTAAGCTTTTTAACTACGGAGTGAGAGGTAACTGTCATAGATGGCTCAAATCACTTAAGAAATAGACAACAGTCAACGGAAATTTCTCATTACTGTGCAGACACAAAATCAATTAAGTATAAAGTATCGATCTGAAATAGATGTAATAAATAAAGCAACCACAGGGGAGCATACTGGGTCCATTAGTGTTCCTTTTCTAGATAAACGACCTTCCAAACCTCACCTATCACAAAGTGATTCTCTTTGCTGATGACTGCTTAGTGACTGTCTGCGGCGAAAACTCAAATAGGTACACTCGAAGTGGAAGTCAAAAAAGTATTTCATGTCACTAACACGTGGCTACAGAACAACCACCTTAAACTCAATTTTGGCAAAACAAACTTAATGCAGTTTCAGGCACCACAATGCACTAACACTACTAACACTAACGATGCCATAATCACGTTTCATGGTCAGAAGATTAATAACCTAAAAATCACCAACTTTTTAGGCGTGATCATTAACTACTATGGTAACTGGAACGCGCGTATTTAGTGCATAGACTTAATAGGTTTGTTTTCGCTTCGGACAAGACCATCATTGCGGAGAAGGAGCGCCGCCAGAAACTCCAGCAGATGGTTATTTTTTCCAATCATAAAATACAATAATACTTAAAACTAATTACAAGGTAATAAAGTAATAAAGGGCTCGGGGTTTCTCTGCGTGATAGAATCAGAAATGATGATGTCCGCAGTAGAACTAAGGTTACTGAGTTAGCCCTAAGAATAGCTAAACTGAAGTGGCAGTGGGCGGGGCACATTGCCCGCAGGACTGATGGCCGATGGGGTCAGAAGGTTCTGGAGTGGCGTCCGCGGACCGGAAGACGAGCTGTAGGTAGGTCTCCAACAAGATGGAGTGACGACCTCGTCAGGATCGCGGGACCGCGGTGGATGCGCAAAGCACAAGACCGGTCTGAGTGGAAAGCCTTGGGGGAGGCCTATGTCCAGCAGTGGACGTCTTTCGGCTGGCATGATGATGATGATGATGATGAAAGTAATAAATAAGGTTGGAAGTTAAATGTGATCGGTGAAAATTTGCATTCTCAAGGCTGCAATCTAAAGACTGCAACCATAGGTCCACAAATGCGTTGCCAACCCTGAGGACTAAGATAGCATCTCTTAGGCTAGTAATTTCACCAGCGAACCCTGCCAACGTGCATTACGCTAACTAGCGTTTCTATTCGTTTTTTTTTAAACCAATCGCTTCACTGATAGATCACGTGACTTTTCGTATCACGTGAATCACGTCATCTACCAGGAACGCGATTGGTATAATGTCCATATTGAATATTGCCTGTTTATGTATATAAATTACACAAAAAAACATTACAGCAATAAGAGAACAAGCAGCATAAAATAGACGCAGTATTTTGTACTATAAATCAATGCTTTTACCGGTGCTTTTGATTCGTCACGTAAATACTTTCCCAGTGAACTGCTGTTGGCAAAGGGCAAACGATAACAGTATCAGTTTAATTGATTCTGATTCAAGTCAAATTAAAATAATTGATAACATACTATAAATCTTAATTTATATTAAAAGTATAAGATATAAACAGACAACCTGTTGTGCGTTGGTTTGTCCTTCTACGTCGAAACGGATCAATGGATTGCATAAAGGTGGAGTTAAGATGTTACATTATACCTACATAAAATGTTTTTTATACAACACTTCGCTTGATTGGATAGTCGGCTAGAAGAATGGGTCTATATATTGTCTGGTATGATTATTTTTAGTCTTAATGTGTTTGAAGTAATTATTATCGTAAGTTAGGATTATTATATATCAAACCTAACTTATTTAAGCAGTAAAATTGTCAAAAATTTAAGATTTCAGCGATATAAAAATTATGACTAACAATTTGCGCGGTGCCGCCGCTCTATGCGACTTGTTGGAGCGGTCGTGAATGTCCAGCTTTACTCGATTACTCTGAATGATATTTTTTTCCAATCCCAGTCGCTATGCGGAGGTATTATTGAAAAACGTTATAAAGTTATCGACTCAGCTGAAACCCTGTTTATAACAAATGATAATTGGAGCTTGCGATACATCAGTATAAATGCTTCTAAAATTGTTGAGCTTTTTTATTCATAAAGATCACAATACAATAAATAATAAATAATGAACTTAATGATTTGGAAATTCTGTCACGTGATCTCAGTGGACTTCGCGAGATTAGACCTATGTGGGGTTTCTATGATATTATATTATTAATATATATAACAGTAGACCCGTGTCTAACTCGACACGCGTTCAGACAGTGAGCCAGTGTTGGCTGCTTGCCCACCTGCCTGTCACATTCCTCGCCTTCCGGAGAGATGAAGTGTTAGTACTGTTGGTAAACAATCTCAAGTAGACCGACAGATAACTATCGATGAAGCTAATGAAAAAAAAATGTTGCATAAGACCAAGCAAGTCCTATCTTATTGTGAAGATTATTATAATATCAATGATTGTGATGATGATTATAATATCAATGATTGTGATGATGATTATAATATCAATGATTGTGATGATGATTATAATATCAATGATTGTGATGATGATTATAATATCAATGATTGTGATGATGATAGGATAATTAATGCAACGGCACGGAACTGTCATCTATGGCTGATCAATCTGATCATTGTAAACTTTGTAAAACCAGGGCTTGATAATAAAATGATCACCACGGCTCAGGAACAGTACCACGAATAAAGAAGGATTATACTCAGTTCTCATGTCATGCCCACGGCCACTTGGTTTGCAACTAGAGAGCTGGTTGCAAGAAGTACAGGAACGATCATAGTGAAGATCTTTGGGTTATCTAAATGTAAAGCGTGGTCGTGTTTCGGTTAACATGATGATGATGCTCAGCTCATGTTAGACTTATCTGTGGTGAAAAAAAAGTATGCAGTTGATATATCATATATAAACGTGTTGTAACGACTGTAGATAAAAAAAAGGCGGCAGTCCTACACAAGTTCTATTTTACGTAATGCATGAAATTGACGCGCGTGGGCGCTAACAATGGGCCTCATAAGGAAGCTCAGAGGGCTATGGAAAGGGCTATGCTCGGGGTTTCTCTGCGTGATAGAATCAGAAATGATGATATCCGCAGTAGAACTAAGGTTACCGACATAGGCCGAAGAATAGCTAAACTGAAGTGGCAGTGGGCGGGGCACATTGCTCGCAGGACTGATGGCTGATGGGGTCAAAAGGTTCTGGAGTGGCGTCCCCGGACCGGGAGACGAGCTGTAGGTAGGCCTCCAACAAGATGGAGTGACGACCTCGTCAGGATCGCGGGACCGCGGTGGATGCGAAAAGCACAAGACCGGTCTGAGTGCAAAGCCTTGGAGGAGGCCTATGTCCAGCAGTGGACGTCTTTCGGCTGACATGACTGATGAAATTGACATAAATACCCGTTCGGCAGCTTACGTTTAATGCATTTTCTTTGGTTTCGGTGTTTGTTAACGTGCAACCGCATCCATCTCTTTACTAGCTATCTGCATATTACCAGAAAATATAACTGTAAACAAGATAAAAAATATCGATACCGTTTTGTCCGACCTTTCGTCCATTCAAACTAAATTCCAAACAATAGGTTTGGAACTAAATTTCAGTAAATGCGAACTTTACATTCAAAATTCTTCCTTAAATTGGTCTGTTATAAAACAAAAATTTGAAGATTTAACACCAAACATAAAAATAGTTGACCAAAAATCACTCAGCCTCCTAGGGTCCCCTGTTTTTGAAGACGCAATTCCAACTTTTATTCAAAATACTGTTTTAAAATTTCAAAATTATGTGGATCGTCTTCTTGAAATAAGTCCACATTATGCTCTTTCGGTTCTTAAATTCTGTCTTTTTGTACCTAAATTTATGTACCTGCTTCGCTGCTGCCCTTTTTGGAAATTTCGAAACCTCCTTACGCAAATTGATGACATTATTAAATTAAATTTGGAATCCATCTTGAACATTCAGCTAAGCGAGCAATCCTGGACTCAGGCCTCCCTCCCCATCCGCTTTGGTGGACTAGGGATCCGCAAAATTTCTTGTGTTTCTTTTCCAGCTTTTTTGTCTTCCGTTCATAGCTCGGCTAGTCTAGTAGGTAAAATCCTTAGCGCTTTGCCATCAAACTACACGACTGTCGACTTGGAGGAAGCCAAAAATGCCTGGAATCTTGCCTACCCAAGCAGTAATTATCCAGAAAATTTAAAGTCTCAGAGGAGTTGGGATGAAATAACCTGTAATTTAACTTTTAACAACCTTGTAAGTAGCAACTCAGGATCTGAGCGAGCCAGGCTTTTGGCGGTGGGAACCAAAGAGGCTGGTTACTGGCTCCATGCACACCCATCGCCAAATACTGGTACATTCTTAGATCCTGAAACTCTCCGAATTTCTGTTTGTTTACGTCTTGGTGTCCGGGTCTGCACTCCACACATATGCCCCTGTGGCAACGAAGTTGATTTTCTGGGTCACCACGGACTTTCATGCCAAAAAAGCGCAGGCCGCTTCTCTAGACACGCCGCGCTCAATGACATTATCCGCCGGTCTCTTGCCTCCGTCAACGTTCCCGCTTTACTGGAGCCAACCGGTATCGCTAGGGACGACGGCAAGAGACCTGACGGTATGTCTTTAATTCCGTGGAGTATGGGGCGAGTGCTGGTGTGGGACGCTACTTGTGTAGACACCCTGGCCTCGTCACACCTCCGCGGAACAGTAAATAAACCAGGCGCGGCGGCTGAGGCGGCCGAAACAATGAAAAAGAATAAGTACAAGGGTCTCGGCGCAGAATATAACTTTGTTCCTTTTGGCGTCGAGACCCTTGGTCCGTGGGGACCCGGTGCAATTAGCCTTTTTAAAGACATGACAAAAAGGCTAATTGAAACAACCGGTGACCACAGAGCTGGCAGCTTCCTCGGACAGCGTATTAGCATTGCTATACAACGAGGAAATGCTGCCAGCATCTGTGGTACTTTGCCACGGGGGCCCTCACTTTTCTAGTTTTTATTTAGTTTTAATTGATTTGTATTTAGTTTAGTTATAATTTGTTTAGTTTTAGTTTTTAATTGTATTATTGTTGGATTCGTTGAATATGTAGATAAAATAAACGGTCGGAACATTCATCGCATGGCAAATATTAATTCCTGTAAAACCTATTAGTAACGCCATCGCTGAGGTAGTCTTTGTAGTTGGCGGAGCGCCAAGAGTGCAATCCGGCCGCCTCGGTGGCCACAAACGGTTCGTGCCACACTGTCAAGAACCACGAGACTGCGTAGTAGGACTTTTGTTTATTTGGTCACTGTTATTTAGATTTCAACTGGGCTATTTAAAATGTATTTTTGAGGCAACGAGAAGCAAATTAGCATACATGCCTGATGGGAAGAAGCCCATAGACCTTTTAAATATTTCCATTACAATCTTACTTCCAATCCTGAAGACTTAATGCAATGCCTCTAATGAGTCTAATGCGTCTATGCCAGTCATTTGTCCGGTTGTCTTATCCGGGACACAACCATACGAACCAAACACTAAACTGTTCAACGCGGGAGTTATAGCAAGTATGTAATTATGGCGAAAATCACGCGGACCGGTTTGCTGCATTTGAAATTAGCTAAGTAGAAGTCCAAATAATAATGCACGATAGGTATCATTGACAGTTATAGGAAATTAGTCTGACCATTTCAATAGTCACAAACGGGCCTTGTCAAGTATAGTAGGGCTTTGCATCTTTATTTAGCACCCTTCGTCCCAAAACCAGAAGACTGAAGACCCTTCAAGCCTTTGACTGCATATGTGTCTGTGCGTCCGGTTTCGTCACAGACCTAAGTACAAACTATGGCTTTTGGTGGAAATAATGCACTGTGGAGATATCATTAATTCTTCTTTTATCTCTTCACCCTAAATTTGTAGCTTCTGGCTTTCAAATATATAATATAAAACACGCACACGCGCGCACTCACAGTGTGAGTGCGCGCGTGATAGGACGTGTGTGTGTGTGAGTCTCACACACACACACGTCCTATCACTCTCGTAGTCATCATGTAAATATCTATCTCACCAAAACGAATGGACTGTATACTTGAAATGATTTACCAGAATGATGCCTTCTTCGAGCCATTGTTTTACTTGCCTATCCATTTCTTGTTATATACCTATCCTCTCCTCATCTGTGGAGAAGCACTTTAAGATGGTCAGCGAAATGACGAGCAGCATAGCCATTCCATCTTAGTCCTGAGGTTTGGCACCGCATCAGCAGTTTCAAGATTGCGATTGTCGTGCCTTTGTGCCCGTTATCAATTAGATGAGTAATTGTGGCATAGTAATATCTTCCAGAACTCTTCACATGCTGCCATTGACTTCAATCTTTATAAGCCATTATAGAACTCTGTCGCAGGAAACGAAGGATTTAAATTGACGTAGTACCTTTATCGTTTTAGACGTTGTTATTATGACAGTTTTATGGTGACTTAAACAAATATAGTTCGGAACCGTACCGAACTAAAATTTAGCCCACAGTTTCCGTACTTGATCTGACACGTGCAGAGCCCTCGGTCTCTGACCTTCAGGTGATAAAAGGTATGAGTGGTATAACAAATATTGTTAGTTCCGATCAGGGTCCCAATTCTCGTGTCACTCGAGATGAAGTTACATATACAGGGTGTCCCGTAAGTAGTACTACAAATTAAAATAAATAATTAGGGCATCACCAGGGCTACCAAAAACACCCCCATAGAGATATTGATCATTTTAATCGTAATTTTTGTAATTTTTCCTTGTGTCCATCGTACGAAAAACCCAATTGCTCATGTCATGTATTTAATTCAATGTTTTTTAGGTCTTTTCTTACATTGCGTTACCGTGATGCGTCGAATTGTGAGAAATCGTGCTGTCCAACGTAGAAATTAAATCGCATGCGAATCAACTTTAAAAAATCTATATTACCGTTTGTTTTAATTTATTTATTAAATTATCAAATCAAACGCGTTGTTTAGCAGATGTATGCAAACAAGTATTACCTAATTGAGGAGTTAATAATCAAAACGTACTATATGATATTATCACGGATGATTATTTAATAGTTTTACTAACATGTTCGTATATTTTTGTAACTATAAACACGTTTTAATAGGGTAGGTACCTACCCGTTTGTCTGTTTGGTATTCGAGATATTTAGAATTTTCATTAGGGGGCACGGCTTAAATTGATTTTAAAAAGATCTATTTCACCTGAAAACTGAGCTGCGGAATTTTCCTCCTTCTCCCTTGAACTTGCGCGGGCGCAAATAGCCACGCAATAATAAACACGGCCGGCGTGCCAAATCCGCTCCGGCCCGGAGTCTCGCTGCGCCGGAGGCGTTTCCTAGCTATTGACGAGGTACAGGTAATTAAAACTACGATTCAGATTAATTATTTTCTATTTAAGTTTGAAACAATAAAATAAACACTGTCATAACACGAGAACAGAAAATAGATATTTTTTGCAACACAAAACCAACGTTGTACTTCCAGGAAGCCAGCAGCGAAGCTGTTCGGTTTCGATGATGGTGCTGCCCCTCCACACTCCGACTGACAGACTGAGTTGTCAACTTTATTAACTTAAGTACTTGAGCTAGTTGTATATATCCGGTATTTGTTTTTATTTTTTTATTGTACCTATTTATATTAAATTTGAAGGGTATTGCAATGGCGGTATAATAGTACTATTATACGTAGGCTAGTATAGCTACTCTTATTAAACGTTAACATTTTATAATATCCATATGCCTCGCGAAAATACAGATTATGCGATGAATTCATTCATGCGTGAGTGAGATTGGAATACATCAAGTTTAGGAAAATTAGCTCTACCTATTCCGATCTCTGAAGTCCCAGATAGACGGGCGAGTAAGTACGCCGTACGCCGCTCGGCGACCCTACTCGCCCGTGTTTCACATTAAGTACGCGAACTTCTTAAGCCCCAGATAGAAGGGCGAGTAAGTACGCCGTACTTATGGCTCGGCGACCTTACTCGCCCGTGTGTCAGCCTAAGTACGCGAACTTCTAAAGCCCCAGATAGAAGGGCGAGTATGTACCCCGTAGTTATGGCTCGGCGACCTTACTCGGCCGTGTGTCACCTTAAGTACGCGAACTTCTAAGGTAAACACAGACGAAAAAGGTCTTCTTACTTACTCGCACGTCTATCTGGGACTTGACGTTGATACGTCAACTATGTTTACCTATTTGTTTCTGTAAACATTGATTAATGTTCCGCATCACGCAATGTTGGTATAGTTTAGTGCGTGAGCGGTAGCCTTCCTCGGCAAACGATTAACTGTCCTGGAGATCTATATACTACTCGCCAAAAGCATATTGTTTTTGACATGAATCGTGTTGTGTTTAACTCTGCCGCTATTACTGTATCTAAGAGGGAAAAGTTGCAGAATGGATGCAATATGGTCACGATAAGTATAAGATGGATAAGACTTCTATTCAATTTCGAGTAATATTTATGTATAAGGTCTGTTCATCCTCAATTGTCTTCCCGTGTAAACAAACGTGACGTATAAAGACAATCTACATTGCAATGTCATATCTTTTTGAGGTTATTCATTCGTTCCTTCGATTATTGAAGACAAAATGATATCGTTAAGTGGTTACTTGGTTGATTTCAATACTTCGTGAGTTTCTTTAAGTATAAAACAACATTTTAAGTGATGGTTATGGGAGAAGTGTTTGTTTACATGATAAGATAATTAAGTATGAATATATCTTATATGCAGTTTTTGTCATACATATATCAGTATATACATATACCTCTATCCTCCATAGTAGGTACACAGTTAGCATATTAAGTATCACTTTACGAATACGCACTTCTTACATATGTAAGAGTGAATCATGAAAGGAATGGACTAAAAATTTACGTAATATATAGAAAAAACATGTTTATTACTCGTATACTACAACAACAAAAGTTATAAAACTATCTTGCAATTATGTTCGCTTTTAAAACCAATTGTAGTCATATCCATATTACGTTGACGTAATTTGCATCAGTCGTCTGCCCATTAGGATAAGCAATATGTTTTTACAGAGTAGAATAGAGCCCTGTTACGGTCACGGAAGTTAATTTGCTACCCATTTCAAGAAAATCTGCCTGAAGATGTCATTGTCATTAGAGATGCCATAGTAGATTGTGTCACAAGGGAGCAAAATGACATATTTAAGGCAAGGGCGTACATTGAATCCTGAGCGTAGTGAGGGATTCAAGTGTTAACGCCCAAGGTGGAAATAATTTTGCTACCGTGTGACACATACTGCTTTTCACATCACCTATGAGGAAAATAAAAGATCTTAGTGATGAAACAAATTTAATTATTCACACATTCTAGAAATGCTGAAATTATCAAATTTAACAACAGGAAATTATCGCACTTAACAACAATTATCAAATTTGGCAACAAAATGTCCTTGAACAGAAAAGTGCCACTTTGATCCCTCCTAGCAGGGAAGAAAAGTCCCCTTTCCGAGTAGGTGATATGAAAAGTCATTTGTAATTGATAGGATTAGGAATTGCTGTAGAATGTCAGATTGACTTTAGAACTAAGGTGGGTGACAAATTTAATTCCTTGAGTGTACGTGTATCGGATAATATAAGATATTAATTCCATGCCTAAAAATTACTCTATACATATAAAATGCTTTGTCCTGAATGATTGACTGACTGACTGACTGACTGACTGACGGATCAAAGGACAGCGCCACAGCCTAAACCGCTGTTTGTAGAGACCTGAAACTTGGAGGATGTGTTCTTTGTATGACGTAGGCATCCGATAAGTATGGATTTTTCGAATTTCTACCCCTAAGTGGGAGAAAAAGGGGGCAAAGTTTGTATGGGACAACGTGATTCTTTGATCCAATCTACTTCAAATTTCGCATAAACATTCTTTAACAGAATTGATAGAAGACGTATTTCATATTTTATTGAAATTCATCCCCTAAGTGGGTGAAAAACGGGTAGGAAGTTATTTTGCGGGTGATTTCCTTCAAAGTTGATATCACTACTCCTTAGCCTCCCGCTTTTGATTTACATTACATTTTATTTTGACACATGTTTAAAAACTCAACCACATTTTATTCAAAAAAGGATGAACTCACATAAACGTTTGGTGCAATGCAGATACCCAAACCGAGTCTAAAGATTCCATTTTTGGTAGGTAATAGGTTCCTTATGAGGTCTAGGGGTGCAGTAAGAAAGGATTTCCCGAAAATCGACCCCGACTATCTTCAGTTTATTTTTTTATTTTAAAACATATAAAAATTAAAAGCTGAATTAATGTACATTTTCAAGAACTAATAATCATTGCACATAGTTTCCGCAATTTCCGATACGATCTTCTAACATTCACGGCCGGCACCGATCAAAATACGCACGAGTTTTCTGAAAATATCACTTCTTAAAAAGCCTTTAAAGGTTAGTTTTTGGTAACTAAGAAACTTTTTTATTTAATATTGTGAAGCCTCTCATCTGTGGGTATGTTTAGAGATCAGCATTATTTTCCTAACGACACTCAAAAACCAGCTTATGAAGCTCGAAGTTTGGTCTGTTTTCGTATTGCTGCAAATTGATGTGAAATCGTAGAGTTTATTTAATGAGTCATGAAGATTGACCGGTGTATAAGCGGATCTTTAGTTGTTGGAAATACATTTGTACCAGAATTTAAAGGTAAAATTCTGATCAATATGTCACGCAAATTTCGACTCAATACGAGAACTCTTACAAAAGTTGTAGCCATTACCAGTATCGTGGTCGTGCGTGTTTTGACCCATGATTTCTTCTCCCGAATGGAATGCTTAAAGGTCGTTCATCCAATGATTGCAATAGTAAAGAATATAAATGACGCTTCTTTTTTTTCTATTTAAAATAAGGTTTTGATTGATGTACTACAAGTTTATGAAACTCTTTTATTTATTTTTTAAATTGAAATAAATCTTAGTGACAGAACTTAGGAACTGACTAGGTACATATATACTGTAGGTAGGTATATACTGTATTTTTTTTCCTATTAGATTAAAAATCGATTTTGTTATCATTGTGAAATAAATAAAGACATTATTAAAATAGTAGTAATAATAAATATAACAGGGGAAAATCCCACACAATAGTTAAAGCTATCTCACTATTAATTATTATTTAACTATTGTGTGGGATTTTCCCCATTTTTATTTTTTTATTTATTATATTCGTAATTGATTAACATTTAAAATGTTATATATCCATTCGAGTGTGAAAGCAGGGTTGTTTCTGTCTCAAGGTCCATTTTGATTAGAATACTTTTTGCAATAAGTTAAGGTCGATGTAGACAAACAAAAGTATCTCGTTCGATGTTGCACGTCATTGTGATTGGCAAACATGGCGGATTTTAAACATCCGCAGTCTAAACATGGCGCTCGCGAAAAGATACATGTTTGGTAAAAGTATGAGCAATTGTCCTAGACACTGACGTTAAGATAAGAAGAGATCTTAAGTAGGTAATTAACATGTTCGTAATATTTGGGCACATTTATCGAAACGAAGGAGCTCGTAGCGTACAGATGTAGTGCATAATTGTTTTCCTTCGTATTTTCACGGAAACGTACGAACGTTTCATGCTACTTCAGTCAACCTCAGTACTTTTTGTACTGTGACCGACTGAAATAGCAAGACAAGAGTAAGTATGAGTTAAGACTTGAATTACGAGTCTAGTTGACTCATATAGAAGCAAAGTCAGCAATATCCATTTTTTTTAATTTAGCAACTTTGAATGTAATGGTATAGTTAAATTAATCGCTTAATAAAAATGTCTTTACGATTTTCAACCATATTGGATGTTGCTGATTTTGCTTCTATGTGATTCAGTTGTTGAACCGCCACAAGGTTCATTTTTAATCTTTTGCGGTGAGAGTACCGAACAAAGATCTGTCGACCTTTAAAGGAAGAATTCTTGCCAAAGGGTGTCATATTTAAAAGAATAGAACATAATATAATAGAATATAAATTTAATTGACACCATTAGTTGTGATGCCAAAAAGGTTCCAACTCTGCATAATTCTGATTTTTTTGTTAGTGTAAATCTTACTAATAAAATAAATGCGAAAGTTTGTGTGTGTATTTGTTACTCCTTCACACTGCTGTGGCAGGACGGATTTGGATCAAATTTGGAATGGAGATAGCTTATACACTGGATTAATACAGAGGCTACTTTTTATTCCGGTAAATTTAAAAGTTCCCGATGGAATAACGAAAATCGAAATATACGCGGACTCTATCTATTGTTATGTATGTTATGTGCCTTGTTGCCCAAAATAACATCATTCTATTCTAACCAATTGTTTTTGTAGGCCGTAAGAATTTCACGACAAGGTACCCTAAAAATCGTAGACAATGCGATCGCGTACTAAAACCTTGTTAATTAGAGACAGCCATTACCGCTCATCAGTTGATTGTTGAGGCTCGGGATGGTCGCTTGCCAGCCCACTTGTTAAGGTCATACAGCGCCATCGGCTCCATATGTGGTCTTACTTAGGTATAGAAGTCACACCATAGAGACCAGACTCTGGCGCTCAACGTTTTAATTGATGTTGTGATTAATGTAAGATTTACGTAAATATGTGGTTAGGTTTTCATACAAGTAATGTAAATTTATTTCTAGCGAACCGGCGTCGTTTCGGTTTGGTTTATGTGAGTTTTCGGTAACACCAGTATATAATCCAGAATTGATTATAACATAAATACCTTCCTCTTTTATCACTCTATCTATTGAAGAAAACTGCATGAAAATCAGTTGAGTAGTTTGAGAGATCTAAGCGTACATACAGACGGACAGACGACGGGAAGCGACTTTCTTTTATACTTGTAAAGAAGAAGAAATGATTAGACGACCAGAATCAAATATAATGTTGCAGCTGCTGCCAGCGGCCTGTGTACGACAACCCTTAAGGGCGCAGTCACACTTTAACTTAAGTTCTAGAGCAAGAAACAATGTTGCCTTATTTTTTTAACTTTAAAGTTAGAGCAGGCAACTTCTGCAGTTTTCATTGCTAGTCTAAACCTCGCTTTAGAATTTCCTTGAAGTCAAAAGAATGGGATTCGTTCATTCGATCAAATTTACATTTGGTATTTGTATCATTTAAATTATTCCTTTCGCAATATCGTTTTGTGTTTGAGCTGTTATATTGCTTCATACTTAGGTAGTTTAGGTCTATAGTGATGCAAAGTGTTTTGTAATTGTTTATGTGCAATAAAGAGTTTCAATACATATAAAGGCTTACTACATAAATTAAAGAGGTTTAAAAAAACCTTTATTTAAATGTGTAGGTACAGTCACGGGATTGTTGAGCTTATCATCACCTTAACTTAGTGTTTTTCGTTATTGAAACGAGACCATAGCAACCCTTTTGTAACGACCAATGAAGACTAAGTTCAGTTGGAACCAAACCAATAGTGGGTTGTTTAAACGTAACTATAGTACCTAACCATCAACCACCATTATGTTTAAACAATACACAAAAAAAATTGTCGCTAGGTTACGGTTGCTAGACCTGCTATTGGTTGACTTTGGTTGTAAGTAGTCCACTTACTTTCAGGTTGGCAGTTCTAGCTCTCAAAAATGGCCTTCGACGGCTGTCAAACACGATGACAATCTTCTATTATACGAAGTCGTGTGACTTTCTTTGTCTGGATATAAACGAGTATAACCGACTAAACCCGATTTGCATTAGGGTGGGTTTAGACCAAACGAGCGAATTCTCCAGAACATGTTTTGTCCTTTAATTACAAAGAAAACGTAAGAGATAATGCCATTCTTTTTCATTCGAGTTCTTGTTCGCTCGCTTGGTCTAAACCCACCCTTACACAGCCAAAGTGGCAAGTGGCTCAACAATCCAGTGTTGCGACCGTACACCTACACCGTTACATTGCAGCTTTGAGAAGATGCATAAATATAGGTACTTGGTACAGTTGGTACAATAACTTAACCTTAACATGACCTTATCAAAACATTTGGTAAAACATTAAATCTGTCGTAAAACAAAAACTAATTTCCCGAGCATATTATAAAGTAAACGATTATATCATGGATAGGGATGTTTGGCAGTGAGTCGTCCGTCCTGCATGAGTAATCTACGCATAAATTTACCTACGCTTAAAAAAGGTGCACCACCTACCTACTGTGCAAAAATACTGTGATATTGTAAACTATTTATAATTATTATGATATTCTTGAAAAAAATATAGGTACCTTGCCGAGTTTCTTACGCCGGTTCTTCTCGGGGCAAAGGTTTTATTTTTCGAACCGGTGGTAATGCTTTTTGACATTCATAGGTGCATTATATTATGCCTAAATTGAAGAATAAAGATCTTTGACTCTGACTTTGACTTTATTACTGGACCTAAAACACATCAAATAATGTTTTTCAAGCTAAGCATATACTTAAGCATGCGATATGGTGTCTCCTCGGTCTGCTTACAATAACTCTGTCCTCGTTCACAGATAACTCCAATGCGGTATTGTATTGAACAATGCTATTTGAATCGCCGCAGTTGTTTTGAGAGCACTGTCCTTTAGTAAATCGACTGGCTAAGGAAGGGTTATGTTTTTGGGCTTAATTATTCATTTATTTACAACACCAATATAGGCTTTAAAATATTGGAGAACGCAACATCTCTAAAATATGTCCCATTGCACCTAATTCCAGTGGAACATATTTATGAGAGGTTTCTTTCGATAAGTACATGTTTTTATTTATAAATACGATTATGACCACCTTGGTTATTTGCATTGGTATACACTTAAAATACATTGGTTAGTTATTATATGAGATATCTGTTTTCTTTTAAATATTTTATACTAATTTAAACTAATCTTGATTGACCAAGATTCTTGTCTCAAAGATGCCTAAAAAATGACTTGACGTTTATTTTGACAATTGGCCGTGTGTTGGGACGTTCATCTCAGCCTTTCGGTACCTGTGTCCTAACTCCTCTGATCAACAATTCCTAAAATTCACATAAGGTTTATTTAACGTACTTATCACTTTGGACACTTCCTAAATTCCCACTTTCATGTAACATCTACTTCCTAAAATTCCCACTTTTTCAATTCATCTCTTACTCATTTTCTATTAATCACTACTGCCTATAAAATGAGGTAGGTTTAGGTTATGTTAGTTTTGCAGCAGGCCCGGAGGGCCAAACCACCCAGAAATAGGAGCTCCGCTGGCGCGGAGCTCCGTCCACACTGTCTGATTGATTTGAAATAAGAGTGTCGACGGAGCTACGCTGGCGCGGAGCTCCTATTTCTGGGTGGTTTGGCCCTCCGGGCCTGCTGCAAAACTAACATAACCTAAACCTACCTCATTTTATAGGCAGTAGTGATTAATAGAAAATGAGTAAAGGCTTGGTCAAACACACGGCGCGACGCAGCGCCGCGGCCGCGCCGCGTGATGCCGACGCGATGCCTGTTCAAACAGGGCGCGCGCGGATCGCGCTCTCAACACGCCCGCATCGCGCGCGCGGACGCGGCGCGGACGCAGCGCGATGCGGGCGTGACTCGCGCGCGGGCCGTCGCTCGCTCATTCCTGACTGATGTGACCCAGCGCGGCGCAGCGTGCCGCCGCGTCCGCGCCGCGCTGCGCTGCGCTCGCGCCGCGTGGACGCAAGAGGCCGCGCGGCGCGGAGCGCGACAGAAGCGGGGCGCGATGCCGGCGGGACGCAGTCTGTTTGACGTCGCTAACCTGTTAGCATGTATTTAAAGCCGCCGCGGTCGCGCGGCGCGGCCGCGGCGCTGCGTCGCGCCGTGTGTTTGACCAAGCCTTAAGAGATGAATTGAAAAAGTGGGAATTTTAGGAAATGACATTTATAGGCAGTAGTGATTATAGAAAATGTGTAAGAGATGAATAGGTATTTTGGTAAGTGTGAATTTTAGGAATTGTTGATCAGAGGAGTTAGGACACAGGTACCGAAAGGCATCTCAGTTCACAGGGCGGCAGCTCGTGGCTGAGAAGCTTCTCTCAAGATACGCCTATAACTTGGCGTTTACTATATAAACGGTAATTTCTGACGACACTTCTTGAACTCTTGAGACGCATCTGAGCTTTATTAATATTCAGTGTCTAGACAAGTTGCCATCGAATACAAACGCTAGCGTTTGGTGATCACCTACCGCTTTGCGTTGTAGAAAATGAAAAAGCTAGCCGAGTTGCCCTTAGATACCGACGTTTATATCGTGATAGGGCTCGTGTTTAATTCAACCTGTCAAAATAGTGCCGCGTCACGACGGACAAAACGTCAAAACTATCACTATTCAATTAGCGCGAGTGATAGTGATCACATTACAGCGAGTCAGTTGTAACGAGTATATCACGTGGCTTACGTCAATTCCATACGTTTTTGTAAGTGTGACAGGTGATCACCAAACGCTAGCGTTCGTATTCGATGGCAACTGGTCTAGCCCCGCAGACTATCCGCGCAAAACTTGACTTGCGCTATTTCGGGAGCGGTCCAATTACCCGAGATAAAAAATACCCCATATCCGTCTGTGGGCTAAAACCTATGCCTAAACCGTGTAACAAATGAACAAACACGCTTTTGAATATATAATTTAATATTAGTAAGGTATTTTCCATGTTTTACTCGATAAAACTCGGTTATCCAATCATTTTCGGCCGCCATTACACATTTTAGTAAATAAGAGCTAAGTATACGAAAACATGTCAAGAGCAATATAGTTTTACCGAGTAGAATAGAGCCATTATTCTGATTCTGCATAACACCGTCCGTCTTTTATTGGTCCCTCTGTGCTCTAATTTGCGGTCACGGCCGGCGTCTTCTGGGAAGTGATGTGGGCGTATCGATAAATGGATTGCGATCTCTTATCGATAAAGATGTTAACAATAGATTAGATAGATTTGGTAAAGTTATTCAGAAAAAAAAATGTATTGGATGGATGGGGTTGAGCCGGGGAAAGTACAGCTTATTAAGTTATTACCCGGAGTAACCCCATATCCCTATATAACAAAAAAAAATCTGTAATAGAATTCAACTTATTGTACTTAACTTTACTACAATCGTTCAACAAATTATCTATTTAATCTATTCGTTATTATCTCATTATCGATAAGAGATCGCAATATTTTATAACTGGCAATCGATGTAATGAATTCAATAATCAATTAACGGGTCGATATCAATAACGTATGACTTATGACATTGTTATCGATAAAATAGACAAGACTATCGTCTAACATGTTTTAACGTACGGTTTACCGTTCAAGTAAGCTCCTTGACACGACGGTATTGTATAATTAATATCTAACTTTATTGCACGTACTTACGTCTATACAATTTATCATTCAAGAGTCCTAAAGACAGGTTGCTTAGGAGGATTGTCAAAAGATGCCCATATAAATTATGTTTGGCGATAACGTTTCTCACACTCTTGAGAGCTAGGGCTTGAGCTACCCTTTGGGATTGCAGTCTTGAGATGTTTATCAAAAGTTTATGGGCCTAACGGCCACTCATCAGGTGGCCTGTGTGCTCGTTTGCCTTCGCCATGTCATAAACTAAATAGCCTTAATAATTTGATTACAATAATACTTAATAGTTTTTGTTCCGTATCATAAATTAACGCTAGTTTAAATGTTATGATTTTAAGTTCTTGTTTTTTTTTACGTTTAACTTTCACCTAAAAATTTAGTTGAGTCAAAATAGAATAATAGGAATAATTTAATGCTTTTAGGGTACCCAATGCCAACGGGACCCTATTTATTAAGCTTCCGCTGTACGTCCGTCCGTATTTGTTTGTTTTCAATCTCGACACTTTAACAAAGTGTATAGGTACCTAGGTATACTATATTGCTTTTGCCGCTATAACAACAAACATTAAGAATAAAAAAAGTTAAAAATTAAAGGGGCCCAAGAATAGTGTTTTTTTTCGGCGTTGTACGGAACCCTGCATGTGCAAGTCCGACTCGCACTTGGCCGGTTTTTGCTATGGTACCTACCTATTTTATTTATTTAAGCATACTTACTTACCAAATACCTACGGTAGTAATATTGTAATTGCAACCTTTTCAAAATGATTATAGGGTGCCTTTTAATTTGGCATTATATCCTCAAGCGAACGCCTGAAGGCTCGAGAGGATACCTACGTACGTACCATATATGCAGCAATGAAGTACCTACCTAGTATTTCAGAAACAACGACGCTGTCGAACTAACAATGAAAAATGGTCAAACGACTCTCAAAGATCTCAGTTTGAACATAGGTATTCATCGAGATGAGATCCTTAGTCGTTTGATCATCTTTCATTGTTAATTTATTTCACACTCCATCACAACTCCATCTGTCGGTAAGTAGTTCAATGTGAAACGCCGATGACCTTATCGCGTCGGTACGTAGTTCGCCACGTTTGCGCTAGATGGCGTTAGGCGTTGAAAGTTAAGAGGCGGGAAATTTACGCGTATGGAATGAACGTAATTATGCTCGATTACTAATAGGTAGAAAATGTGTCACGTTCGTGTTACAATCAAGGCCATTTTAATGCATAAAGGGGTTAGAAAACAAAACTTCATCTTACGTTATCTAGGCTATGCACGTGTTGTTAATTTTATAAAACATTCCTGGTAGGTACGGTCGGCCAAGAAAGTTATAGACTACCAGTTTTGACAAAAGTTTCTTTGAGATCTAATTATCGGTAAGTTTTACACTTTATTTATTTATTGTATTGTATTTATTTATTTAATGATTACAATAAAAGGTTAACAGTAAATATCAAAACACCTACGTTAGCACAAAAAAGAGAGTGTACAAAAAGAAAATAAAACAGATACAAGTACACATTACAAACTAAATTAAACATGTCGAAATATATATTGCATCCTGGCAATCGCGTATATTTTTCAAATCAAAAATTTTTCTTGGCCAGGGATCAGCGAATACGGTGGTATCCTGGACCTCAGAGACGAGAGTGTTGAACAACGCTAGCCCCCAAGCCGTGGGAGAGTTGGTAGCTCTACGAGTCCTGTCCTGACTCCTTGACACTGTCATAATATTATTGCAAGGGAAAATCGAACCGGTTGTATCATGACGTGCAAATGAACTTCAACCGTAGGGCGGTAGACCACATTTTTGGCCGACTTTACCTAGTGTGTGTTAGTCAGTGACATGTAATGGTTTTTTTTAAGTAGTTTCTTAAAAAATATCAATGCTAGATTTTGTTTACATTTAGCCCGTTATGGCCGTGGCTGGAATACAAATCGTGTTGTCATTTAAGACTGCGGGATGGTGTAGAGAGGCCGGGGCATGTTCTTACACTTTTGCTTGTAGCTAGAATAGTACATTGTTGCCTAGGCGCGGAAAGTAAGGGTTTTCCTGACGAGGTAGTTAGCAGGCCGAGCAATAGCGAGGCCTGCTAAAATACGAGTCAGGAAATCCTCGTTTGCGCCGAGGCATACATAATGCTTTTCTCAAACATGTGAGGAAATAATACAAATACATTTTTAAAAAGCAAGTCATTTAATTATGCAGAATGAATGAATGTTACCGACTGTCAATTGTTTTTAAATACTAACCATAGAAATTGGAATACAAATTCAAAAAGAAACACACGCACTGTGCTAAAAAAGCGAGCAGTTACCTTGGCTGTTTGGAATTTTTGTCTTGGTTCTTTTGATTTTGTATGCAAATTGACAGCATTTTTAAGAAAAATATAGACATGGACGGAAAGTGTTTTCATATGGTTTTTTTACTCCTAGGAGTAAAATGAGGCTTTCCATCCTTGTCTTTCAATCGGAAAACCGTTTTTTCCGAGCATGTTTGAGAAAAAGTACATAACGTACCTTTTTTATATCCATATACTCGGTGGTTATTAGCTAGGTATAATATAAAAAATATCAATGTTATAACAATCACAATTAATTCAAAAAAACAATTAAACAAAATATAATGAAAAAAGTCCGTTGGTAATACTTACCCCAGTCCCGGGGCTAGAATAAACATCGCTAGGGTAGGTAGGAATGTAATAAATTATCAATATCCAATACCAAAAAGAAAATTAAAATTGCAATCGTATAAAATCACCCTGCCAAAGAACAACTTTTTTTATTTGCTGTCTTGAGGGTGACCATGATATGGCTCAGCAATTCAGTTTAGGACAGGTGTAAGGGACAAAAGCTATAGCGGTTACAAAGTCTTTCGAACAGTCAAGGGCACAATTATGTATACACATCAGTCTCAAAAATATGTACGCAGACCTTATTACTATGACAACAAGAGTTATGTGTAAGTACATATTTCCGCACCTTTGTGCGGAGATTTATTTTACATGAACCTTTTCTGTGTGTATATCTGTGGAATCTTAGCTCGCAAACGTATTAGCCTATTAAGACGCGGTTTTTTTTCAGAGAGCTAGTTCAATTAGGATGGTCCCTAGCTAGTTTCATGAACATCGGTTGGGCCGTTTATGAGATATCAGGGGAGTTACCGTGACATACTAAAGCAGAACCCCCCCAGCTCTTAAAGAAGGGATGAATGAAAGGAATGTTATTTATTACAAGCTAAGTCGACTTCTATTACTAGGGCCGCATAAATAAATAAAATCGGCCAAGTGCGAGTCGGACTCGTGCACGAAGGGTTCCATACCGTTATCTATAAAAAAACACGTTCGTTGTATGGGAGCGCCACTTAAATATTTATTTTAAAATAATTTATTTTTAAAGTAATATGTAACTAAATATTCTGTGAATATTTCAAGCGTCATATTAACATTATATTAATATCGAGAAAACAAAAGCCCAAAAAAAAACACGTTTGTTGTATGGGAGCGCCACTTAAATAATTCTTTTAAAATAATTTATTTTTAAAGTAATATGTAACTAAATATTCTGTGAATATTTCAAGCGTCATATTAACATTATATTAATATCGAGAAAAAAAAGCCCAAAAAAAACACGTTTGTTGTATGGGAGCGCCACTTAAATATTTATTTTATTCTGTTTTTAGTACTTGTTGTTATAGTGGAAACAGAAATACACCATCTGTGAAAATCTCAACTGTGTAGCTATTACGGTTCATGAGATACAGCCTGGTGACGGACAGACGGACAGCGGAGTCTTAGTAATAGGGTCCCGTTTTTACCCTTCGGGTATAGAACCCTGAAAAGGCCCTCAGAAATTAGAAGTAACAACCCTGATGACCTCATAAAATGCAAGCGAAACCACGCGCACCCATTAGTATGTAGGTCCCACACTCTACTTGACCCGAATGTTCGTCCTTACTGGACCTTTCCATACCGTCAGTGCCACGTAACTAACAAATTTAATAAGCAGAAAAATGCACCTTACCCACCAAGTCATTGAGGTACATTTTGCTCCTAATTAAATTTATTAGTTACGTGGTTTAAATGTCACCGATGATATGCGCTCACTATAAAGCCTAACCTAACCATTAATGAGCGAGACGAGCTTATGCGACTTGTGTAGCACTGTCCCTCTTGTTCAGTTGAAGGGGATTTGGTCTAGTAATTGTGGAGGAATGTGTGGCAGGTCGTGTTGTGTGATGTTGAAGGTGATGTAATTATTACGCTTAGTAATATTATTAATGCGAAAGCGTTTGTTTGTTTGTTCATTTCAAAGGATCTAAACAGTCGATTTTCTTGGTACAGTCAACAGCATAAATAAGTGATCATTTATGTACCTTGCCGCTTTCAATCGTTTCACAATTTTGTATGACATTTCAAACACGACGTTATAGTGACAATGTACATAAATGATCACTTATTTATGTCAGTAGTAGTGAAATCAGAAGTAGCTGGAAATTTTAATTACTTGTCGCAGTGACGAATAAACTAGCGATCCGGCCTAGCTTCGCTTCGGTTTACCTATGTTATTTTTACATAATAACTTTCCGAGAAAAAATATCTGAATAATTATAAAGTTTTTGACATCATCGCGAACATACAAACAGACGCGGCGCTTACATAGAGGAGGTAGGGGGAGGTTCGGGCACTACCATATAACTTGAAAGGTAGTGCACGAACCTCCCGACTGCCCAATGGTCCCCTACCTCCCCTATATGCGTTATTGAGTGTGAAGTCCCAAAGGAACTCTACGTATTCCCAATTATATTAAAAAATATTATAAATATTTGATAGGTATTTCATTTATTTTTTTAATTTTCAGGTAAGGTCCATTAACTGTTTTAATTCCAGTGCAGACATTGCGGAATAAAAATAAGGTAAGTTTTTTATAATAATCACATACTACTTTTTTTAAATATTTTATATCTTAATAAGCTTTCACTCTTATTAATGTGTATTTCGCCAATGTCGACGTAATTAAAGACTCCCATGGAGTTATTAGAGTAATCAATTGACGCACGCGCGAGAACCAATTAGGAATAATTATGTTTTTTTTCACGGCTTCAATAAAAGCCATTTTTTTATAGCTATAATAATAACCAAGATATTATTCCTATCTCTTTCTAGCAAAACAGAATTTAGCATAGAGTATATGGCCGCACCAGTTACAGTGTTAGCAGTTTAAGCCTTGCATGATGTAGGATGCTCACTATTATGTATGAGTAATAAAAATAAAAAACTACTAAAAAAATTAGATGTTAAAATGCTGCTCACCTACCGACGCAGAATCGGCTTTCGTCGATTGTTTTACACCACACTATTCGCAATTAACCGATCGGCCGTCTCACCGGTTGTAAACCTACGTTCAGCCGTCTCATCCTCGGTATGGCCGTCGAGACGTCAGGTAGCCCTCTATGTAATAGGAAGCGTCTCCCCACACCTGTCGACGCCGAACGGCTGTCGCCAGCTCGAATCGGCTCTCATCGTAGCTACTCGGCCGTGGCCGCGTGGTCGGAACTGTTCAGCCCTCGCCGGCGCCGATCAGCCCCGATCGGCGGTACTCGGCGATGTAAGAATGCGAACGCGTGCGGTTGGCTGCTAACAGCGTGTCGTACGGATGCGAACAGAACGAAGAATTTCCGGCCAAATCCGCGTCGATAGATGTGGGGAGACCCTTATACCTATATATCAACGCACAGCCGAAATTCCTGTACCTAGAAACTTGAAATTTGGTACAGGGGTTCCTTTCATTGTGTAAGTGAGCACTAAGAAAGGATTTTTGAAAATTTACCCCCTAAGGGGTTAAAATTTCGACTTTTACAACAAGTGAGATTTTCCCTTGCAAAAATATTATGACAGTGACAAGTCAACCTTAGCGATAATTGGATCTCACAGAAACTTTTGTCAAAACTGGTAGACCCCTTTCTTGGCCGACCGTACCTACCTAGTTACTGTGGAAGATAATCTACTGATAAGAGGAAGACGTATCGATTTTCAGCGGCGCGAACCATCTAGGTTCAGATAAAAATCAAGATTAGTCTAGTCGGTTAGTCCTGCCTACGAAGCTAGCGGTCCTGGGTTCAAATCCCGGTAAGGCCAGATATTTGTGTGATGCTGATGAGCTCGAATATTTATTCTTGAGTCATGGACGTTTTCTATGTATTTAATTCTCTATATAAGTATTTATGTCGTTGTCCAGTACCCATAGCACACGCCTAGAGTTTAGTTTGGGACTAGGTCAATTGGTGTGACAATGTCCCCTGATTTTTTTTAAGGCTTAGATAAGGCAAACGAACACACAGGCCACCTGATGGTAAGTGGAAACTGTGACCCTTAGACATTCGCATTCACAAGACTGCAAATGCGTTGCCAACCCTGAGGGCTAAGATAGAATCTATGCTAGGCATTACACCGGCTGTCTTATCCCCAAACCGGAACACAACAATGCCAACACTGCTGTTTGGAGGTAGGTCAATGGATAAGATGGTGGTAGCGATCCGGGCGGAACCTGCACAAGGTCCTACCACATGCAAATGTTTTATCACAGAAAACATAAGGAAACGTCGGTGATGATCTGATGATAAATAAGGAAAATAAGTACCTTATTTAAAAAACCTTTTCCCTAAATACTTGAAATCACGTCTGCGTCGATTGCGTTTAGTTTTGTGTGTACCCGACTGCCCAAGGAGGGTATTGTTTTGACCTGAATTTACAGTCGAATTCATAAGTATGTGTACACTTTAGTACCTTGTCTAATTAACGTCATGTTTAAACTCCATATATGAATTGTCAGAGTGATTAAAGTGACGAGGTATAAAAGTGTACACATATTTATTATGAACTTGATTGTAGCTGAACGTATGGCCTTGGATTTATAAGAACCTATGAACTGTCGTCCTGTCGTCTATATGTTAACAACGATATTTAAAAATTCAACTGGATTTATAAGGAGTCTCCTTGTTAAATCTGTGGAAACGTTTTTTTATCCGAGGGATTCCGTATCCGAGGGAGCCCAACGGAACCCTATTAATATGCCTGCGCTGTCCGTTCGTTTGTCCTAACTTTAACAGCTGTATACATATATTGAATGTGTTCTTATTGCGGATTTACTATAAAATAAAATAAAATAAAGGAAATTGTGTATCATACAAACGGTAATTATGTAACCATTTTCAACATTCATTATCTAGAAGAAATCCCTTAAAGGGATAAGTTCGCCTTTGTACCTACTTGTAGTTTTGTTACATTGCCTGTGTTTTATTCTTGTACAATAAAGATTATACATACTATCGAACCAACGGAACCCTGACCCACCATAGAACCTTGTCACAGTGATTGGCGTTAGGACTGTCATACGAAGCTATACGACAATCGTACGTCAATCATTGTGACAAGGTTCCATGGTGGGTCAGGGTTCCGTTGGTTCGATAGTACATACATAAAACATAAACACGTCAATTTTGGAACCCCAAAAAAAACAACAAACAATCGCGCTGACTCCATTCGAAATCGAATTCCACTTGAAATATAATAACATCTGTGAACCCTCGGTTGGTTTTCCCTTTCTCTCGCTTAGTTTACGCAACTCATATTGTCACCACACAGTAAACGATCACATTCATTAATTAACCGAGCAGTCTCCCACGAACCATCATAAGCTCTTATTAGACGTTTTTAAATCGCCGCTCATTAAGACTCGTCCAGTGCGAACCGGTCCCGTTCAGAACGATTAGGTTTGAATGGGATTGAATGGGAACGAATGAATCAGGAGGGTTCATGATGCCGCGGATGCAATAACATTTAAAGATTGTCGTGGAACGCTGACGGTTTATTGGCTGCTGGTTACGGGAGTAGGTCAACTGATTCAGGATTATTGGGATTCACCTTTTGTATTAATAAACGGCGTAGAATTCTGTATAGAAACTTTATTTATTTAAAGCACACGACATTTGCACAAGTTCTATCGTTCTATATTTCATTGACAGTGGCGGCACCAGGTGGCCAAAACTAGAACTAACCTACATACATGCATTGCGTTTAGAAACTAGTACAACCTTAGACATAAAATGTATTTATCCTAACACTCCCACTTAAATTTTATAACACAGTGTAATAACATTTAAATAGTACTTAACATTTTATCTCTATTATTTTCAAACTTTATTGTAGGCAAAGCCTTTGTAAGAAAGTCAGCAAGCTGGCATGCACTTCTGATATATTTTATATCTATTATATTATCTTCGACTTTCTCTCTTATAAAGTTATATCTAACATCTATATGTTTAGATCTTCTATGATACACTGGATTATGTATAAGCTTAATGGCACTCTGATTATCTACAAACAAAGTGATTATGTTCTTCGGCTGTCCTATGTCTTGTAAGAGTTGCCTAAGCCATAATATTTCTTTAGCAGCTTCGCTAGCCGCCATGTATTCTGATTCTGTAGTAGACAATGCTACGGTGTTTTGTTTACGACTCGCCCAAGTAATAGGTCCACCATTCAACATAAATACATAGCCAGTATTTGACTTTCTTGAGTCTAAATCTGCTGCAAAATCAGAATCACAAAAACCAGTCAGTTCATCAATACAATTATATGTTATACATATATTTTTAGTTTTTATCAAATAGCGAATTATTCTTTTTACAGCATTAACATGGTCCTGACTGGGATTATTTAGGTACCTACTTACTATATTAACAGCATATGCTATATCTGGCCTACTGACCGATGACAAAAACAAAAGCGCTCCCACTGCTTCTGTAGACGTCAGACGCTAGTTTTCCCTTCGATACCTGTAAAAAAAGCTTAACCTAATAATAGACTAGTAGTAATAAAATAAAAACACTAACTTACCTTATACCTATGTTTGTACCTACCTCATATAGCTACGTTACTTGATGTACTTACCGTGTTTATTACAATTAAAGCCGCATACATAGTGAGTACGAGGGACGAAGATAGATGCATAGTTATAGCTATGCATACGTAGTTTTTACTTGCGCCCGGACTTACGGGCAGTTGTGAAATTACTGTCAAAGCGCATAGCCGCTATCGACCTCGTGACCGCTAGGCGAATTTTATTATTACGTTCCTTGTTTAATTTGCTATCTCCGCTCATTAGTACCTTTACTTACCATCTGAAGCTTACAAAAGTGGTTCTTCGAGCCGAATCTGGATTGTGTTTGCACATTAACGGACGCCGCCAAGATGGTAAATACCCGCAGAGCTGTAAAAAAAGAGCAGCAGAGACAGGACCGTAATATTGAACAGGCTACCGAGGACGAAGCTAGTGGAAATGAGCAACTCCCAAATGAGCCATCTATGGAAACCCCTAAACCAGATGAAAAAGAAATCGAAACGACTTGTGTAGCAACGGAACCAGTTGCGGGTACCTCGACAGCGATGTTGAACTTGGCTGAGAAAGCGCCACCTCGCCCGCCTGATTCACGCCACGGCAACAGCTCGAAGTCAAAAAGATCTTCATCTACGTCCTATCGATTAATGGCTGAACGGAAAAAGCTAGAAATACAAGCTGCCGAAGAAGAGGCACGCATACAATCAGCTCTTGTAAAAAAGAGATTGGCGGCAGAACTAACAGCCCTAGAGGAAAAATACAGTCACATATCATCGAAGTCAAGTGGATCAGTGAAAGATAAAAATGATATAGAGATGTGGATCGATCAAGGCCAACAGCTGATTCAACAGGCCCGAGAAGCCAACGCGCTGGAGGAGGAGCGCGCCCTGAACCAGACTGCCCCAGCCAAGGTCGTCCCTGAAGCCGACACCGCTTTATTTTTGGCACAGGCTCTCAAAAATCTTACGTCATCCACCAACAATCAAAATCAGCATTTAATAAGTCGTCTAAGTACACCGCGTGATTTACCAACCTTTTCTGGTGATGCAATGGAGTGGTTGTACTTTAAACAGTCTTTTGAGGAATCAACGGAAATATGTAACTACAATATAAAGGAGAATCAATGGCGTTTAAGAAAAAGTCTCGTCGGACAGGCGAGAGAAGCTGTATCCGCCTTGCTTATGAGCGGTGCTTCCCCTGACGTCATTATGTCAACCCTTGAACTGCAATTCGGAAACCCGGATTTAATTATTACAAGAATAATCGGCGACATCAAAAAACTCTCACCATTACCACTAAATTATATTTGTGACTTAGTGAAGTTCTCAATCAAAATTAAGAATTTTGTGGCAGCAGTAAAAGCCCTCGGTCGAGATGAGTATTTGCAAGGGGTAAGCATTTGCACAATAATATTATCTAAGTTACCTACTGCCCTGTTAACGAAATGGTCTGATTTTAATTTTGAGCATAAGGCCATGGCGAGTAAGGACTCGAAATTAGATCTGCTGTCACGATTTCTGTCCGAGGAGGCAACAAAGATTACAGAGGCTGGAATTAGTCACCTTAATATGAGAAGCTACGCTGATATACGTTCGAGCAAATATCAAGCCAATATTGTAACTAATCAGCTGACCGACAAGTGTAAATATTGCAAATTATTGTCGCATGACCTCGTTAACTGCAAGTTATTTAAAAAAGCATTACGGAAAGAGAGATGGAACTACGTTAGAAATAATGGTATTTGCTTTAAATGTTTAACAAGTAACCATGATAAGGAGAGTTGCCCGGCACCGATGTGCGACAAGGATGGCTGCGGGCAGCCGCACCATTCACTCCTTCACTACCCGATACAGCAACAGGCGCCGCGGCAAGTGCACACCGTCGAAGCGCTCGAGCCGGCGCCGGAGCCCGAGGCCGACTCGCAGCCCGAGAGCGAGCCCGCCTCTGAGCCCTACACAGTTGCGAACGTGAACATTAACAATAACAAAGTGATGTTAAAAGTTATCCGAGTGAACATTCACGGCCCAAAGGGCTCCATCACAACGCATGCTCTTTTAGACGATGGTGCTACGATTTCGTTAATTTCCGCGAATATAGTAAATCAATTAGAATTGTCCGGGAAAAGTGAAACCTTGCGTTTACGTGGAGCTTGGAACTCTGGTGAAATAATGTGTAAATCGGAAATAATTGACTTTAAATTAACTAACGATAACAAACAGACCTTTGATTTACGTGCTCGTAAAATTTCAGAACTAAACTTACCTGTACAAAAGTTATCTAAAATTAATATTGCAAACTATGAGTATTTGTCTGACATAAAGGACTACATTCCGTTTACGGACGTTAGGCCACAAATTTTAATTGGGCAAGACAATTACCATCTCATGATGCCAGTAAAAATAATATCACGAAAAAAAAGTGAACCTTGTGCCACTCTGACCCCGCTAGGATGGTGCGTACATGGTCTTATTTCGTCGTCTTTAGTACTTGGGTCGCTAAGCCAGCGCGACGCATTAATAACTGCGCCGTGCAGTCTCCCCCGGCCGCAACACCGCGCCCCTCTGTCGCCGTCTGATGATCCAGTTGCATTACGTCCCACTGATGAATCAGGCACCACGAACAGCTGGGAGCTCGCCGCGCGGCCCGCCACCCCCGCCACGCAAACCCCCGCCCCGCCGACGCCAACCCGTTTGGTGGACTTACCTGCGCCCGTACGACGTTGTTCCGACGAGTCATACGCTAACCTATGCATTGACTTAAGCGATCGAGTGAACATCCCTAATGCAGATAAGATATTGCATGAGATGGTGCGTTATTACTTTACCATGGAAAGTATAGGTATAACCCAAAACAAAAGAGAAAACCAACAAGAACGGCTAGCTGTATCTATTTTAAACAGCACTGCAAAGCTTACGAATGGCCGATGGGAAGTCGGACTTCCATGGAAATCCGAAGAAAAAATGGAAAATTCATATTTTAATGCCGAAAAACGCTTTAAATCTATCGAAATTAAATTAAGGCGTAATGATAATAATTACGCTGAGCGTTACCGGGAAAGGATACATCATTTATTCGAGAACGATTATGCTCGAGAATTGACGGCAGAGGAAACCGGAAGTCGAATTTGGTATCTACCACATTTTGGGGTAGATAATCCGAGAAAAAAGAAATTAAGGCTTGTTTATGACGCGGCCGCTACTACCAACGGAAAATCTCTTAATGACTACCTACTACAGGGCCCAGACTTACTGCAGTCATTGTACGGAATCATGTTACGGTTTAGAGAAAATCGTATCGGAGTAACTGGTGATATTCGCGATATGTTCTTAAGAATCAAAATAAGAAGCGACGACCAACACGCACTGCGATTCTTATGGCGTGATAATGAAGCCCAGCCGGTTAAACAATATGCGATGACGTCGCTCATATTTGGTGCAAATTGTTCCCCTTTCATAGCTCAATTTATTAAAGACAAAAATGCACAGTTATTTGAAGAAACTAAACCGAGCGCCGTGCAAGCCATTGTGCACAGTCACTACATGGATGATTACATAGACTCGCTGCCCACTGAGAGCGAGGCGATTAACATGATCAATGATATATCCATGGTGCACAAGTATGGGGGATTTGAGATTCGCGGATGGACCAGCAATAATAAAGAAGTTTTATTGCACTTACCTAAAGATCAACTGAGTACCAACGGTGAAAGTCTATTGGTTGACGGAGAAAATAAGTCTCAACGTACCTTGGGTCTTCTATGGGACCCCTCCACAGACTCGTTAGCCGTTGATGTATCATTGAAAAACATTCCTGAAGATTTACTCGACTTCAAGATACTCCCCACTAAGAGACAAATTTTAAAAATCGCTATGTCGATCTACGATATTTATGGCGTACTAGCACCCGTTACGGTTAAAGGAAAAATATTATTAAGGTCCATCTGGAAAACAAGCCTAAGCTGGGACGACTCGATAACAAAAGATTTTTTTGTTGACTTCAAAGACTGGATTAACGACTTGAAACAAGTATCTAATTTGCGCATTCCCAGATGGTACTTCTCACCTGCGCTTATGGGTTCGAGCATGGGTGCGAAAGAGAACGAGCTACAACTGCATGTGTTTAGCGACGCTGCGCCTAGTTCATTTTCTGCGGTAGCTTATTGGCGATTGATAAACAAATCCGGTGATGTGTGCGTTGCATTCATAGCGTGTAAAAATAGAATTGCGCCTACAAAGCTAGTGTCAGTGCCGCGGCTTGAGCTGCAGGGCGCGTTGTTGGCAGCTCGCTTAGCTAAAACAATACGAGACGAGCACCGAATTAAACCTAACCGGACTTATTACTGGACCGATTCGACCACTGTTTTACACTGGATAAGAAATGATAACCGGAACTACAAGGAATATATCGCAAACAGACTTGGCGAGATCGACGAGTTAACCAGCTGCTTGGATTGGCGTTACGTTCCGTCCCAAAGGAACGTTGCTGATTTAGCGACGAAGAAAACTCGAATTACATTAAACAGTGAAAGTGAATGGCTGAAAGGGCCCGCATTTTTGTATTTCAAGGAGAATAAATGGCCGGCGGACATCCTAGCACCGGAAATTAAGACAGAAGAATTAGAATTAGCGCTTACAGTGCAACATGAAGCTGACTCAGCTGATAACGTAACCATACCGAAACCAGAGAGATTATCTTCGTGGACCCGACTACGGCGCGCGACTGCTATCGTCCTGAAATTTATTTACAAAATGAAGAAATACAAGATTGACAATTTAGAAGCCGTGACCTTGAAGCGCGCGGAGTGTTTAATCCTGAAACATTCGCAAATGCAATCTTTTAGTGAAGAGATAGGGATACTAAAAAGAGGACAAGCATTAAGTAAGAATCACTTACCGGCGTTACTCACCTTATCGCCTTACCTGGATGAAAATGGAATAATGAGAGCTAATGGGCGGATTGACGCTGCAACCGAGGTGACCCCTGAAATAAAAAGGCCAATAATTTTGGATGGGCGTAATTATATAACTCGATTAATCGTTAAATTTTACCACAATAATGCCGCTCACGGGTATAATGAAATGGTGGTTAATGAATTGAAGCAAAAGTATTGGATAATTCGTATCAGACCAACAGTTAAAGCCGTGGCTGCTGAGTGTTTGACTTGCAAGATCCAAAAGGCTAAGCCACAAATTCCACGAATGGGTGAGTTGCCAGAGGCCAGGATGGCCCACCATCAAAGACCGTTCAGCTTTTGCGGCGTGGATTTGTTTGGACCTATGGAGGTAACAATTGGACGCCGTCGAGAGAAGCGTTACGGCGTGTTATTTACCTGTTTGACAGTGAGAGCAGTGCACATCGAGTTAGTGCATACGCTAAGCACTGATTCTCTTATCTTGGCTTTGCGAAGAATGGCTTCGAGACGTGGTTGGCCTCAAGCACTATTTTCTGATAATGGTACTAACCTAAGAGGGGCTGATACCGAACTTAAATTAGCCATTCAAGAACTAGACGAGACTTTATTGACATCGGAGGCCGCTAACAGAGGAATACAGTGGTCTTTCATTCCCCCAGCTAGTCCACACATGGGAGGGGCGTGGGAAAGATTGATACGCTCTATTAAAAACACCCTTAAAGTGACCTTGAAGGAGAGAGCCCCTCGAGAAGAAGTATTAACCACCTTACTTGCAGAGGCCGAGAATATGGCAAATAGCAGACCCCTCACCCATGTATCTGTGGAGCCGGGTTGTCCCGAAGGACTGACCCCGAATCATTTCCTTCTCGGGTCGTCATCAAACTTGCCGCAGATGGGTGTGTTTGACGATTCCGAATTCTACTTAAAGCGACAATGGCGCATATCTCAAAGGCTTGCCGATATGTACTGGAGCCGATGGGTAAAAGAAGTTTTACCTTTGTTGATACCCCGTCAGAAATGGCATGAGGAGAGCCGAGACCTGCAGGTTGGCGACCTGGTGCTTATTGCCGACCCAAACGCACCGCGCAATCACTGGGCGCGCGGATTGATACAAGAAGTGTGTCCCGGCAAAGACGGGCGGGTCAGAACGGTCCACGTCAAAACGAAGTCAAGCGTGCTGGTGAGGCCAGCCGTCCGCGTGGTGCGCCTGCCAGTGTGAGTGCCGCCGATGCAGCACTGGGGGGGAGATTGTAGACGTCAGACGCTAGTTTTCCCTTCGATACCTGTAAAAAAAGCTTAACCTAATAATAGACTAGTAGTAATAAAATAAAAACACTAACTTACCTTATACCTATGTTTGTACCTACCTCATATAGCTACGTTACTTGATGTACTTACCGTGTTTATTACAATTAAAGCCGCATACATAGTGAGTACGAGGGACGAAGATAGATGCATAGTTATAGCTATGCATACGTAGTTTTTACTTGCGCCCGGACTTACGGGCAGTTGTGAAATTACTGTCAAAGCGCATAGCCGCTATCGACCTCGTGACCGCTAGGCGAATTTTATTATTACGTTCCTTGTTTAATTTGCTATCTCCGCTCATTAGTACCTTTACTTACCATCTGAAGCTTACAGCTTCTCTATAAGGAAAATCAGGGACAAAATCACAATTGTCATTTTTAGTTAAAACAACATTACTATCAGCAGGAGTATTACATGCATTTGCCTGCAACATATCAAATCTTTCAATAATTTGCTCTGTATACTGTTTCTGATGAATACTAATCGAATCAGGCATCCTGCTTATTTCCATGCCAACAAATGAATACAATTTTAACACTTTTATATTAAAGACATTCTTAAGATCATTTATTATGATAGACAGGACTTGTTTACTCTTTGAAAACAATAAAGCATCATCAACGTAAAGTATTAAAATTACTTTATCATTATTAAAATTTCCAACAAAAATGCAGTTATCTGATTGGCACATTTTAAAACCATAAGTTATTAGAAATGATGTAAATTTTTTATTCCAACAACGTGATGATTGCTTTAAACCATATAATGATTTATTTAACTTACATATGCTTCCTGGCCTGGCCACAACTCCTTCTGGGACTTCCATGTACACTTCCTCTGTGAGCTCGCCATACAGGAAGGCAGTTTTGACATCAAACTGTTCTATTTCATATTTTTCTCTAGCTGCAATGCTTAATAAAGCTCTAATGGAGTCATATCTTACCGTTGGTGAAAATGTCTCCTTGTAATCAATGTCTTTCACCTGAGCAAATCCTCGGGCACACAAACGTGCCTTATATCTATCGATACTTCCATCTGTATTTCTCTTCAAACAAAATACCCATTTGGAAGTGATTGTTTTCTTATTTGTATTTTCTATTATAGTCCAAGTGTTGTTTTCAACATGTGACTGTAATTCCTCTCTTATAGCTTCCTTCCACTTCCCACTGTCTTCACATTGGATAGCGTCTTCAAATGAGGTTGGTGTAGTGAACTCTACCAGGTTAGCCTCCGCAGTTCTATTCCGTCTGGGTCTCAAGGTAATGTGGCGGTCTTCAATATTGCTGATTATTTGGCTTGGCTCATAGGTTTCATCATTTTCATCTAAGCAGCTCTGTAAACTGTCCTCACTGTGAACTTCCTCTGTTGACGTGCTTGGAGAAGCCAACTCACTCCCTGGGATATTGTCTACTGCTCTAAGTGGCTCTTCCATTTGACTTGTGCCACATTCTTGTTCACCGTCATTCACATAAATCTGAGAGGTATTATTTCTATTAAATACAGGAATACTGTTTTCATTAAAGCGCACATTTCTTGAAATTGTTATCTTCTTTGTTTCAACATCAAGCATTCTATAATTATTATTTTCATATCCTACTAGGATCATCCTTTTACTCTTCTTATCCAATTTCTTCCTTTTCGCATCAGGCACATGAACAAATCCTTCAGATCCAAATATTCTTATGTGATCAATACATGGTTTTTCACCACACCATAATTCATATGGTGATATATTCTTTGTTTGACTTGATGAGCTCCGATTTAGTAAGTATACTGAACAACACACTGCTTCAGCCCATAGATTTAATGGCATTTCTCTGGCATGTAGCATGGACCGCGCACTCTCCATGATAGTGCGCATCTCTCGTTCCGCTCGACCATTTTGTTCAGGGGTGTAGGGTGCAGTGCATTCATGAACTATCCCTTTTTCATCGAGATAGGTTCTGAAATCTTGATTAATATACTCACGCCCATTGTCCGTGTGCAGTATCTTTACACTATGTTGGAACATATTTTCCACAATATTATTGTACTTCTTAAAACAGCTGATCACATCACTTTTATATTTAATTATATAAATGTGTCTGAAACTCGTTGCTCCATCCTTAAATATCACAAAATATCTTGCACCTGATACAGATGTGTGCTCCAAGGGCCCGCACACATCACTGTATACAATGTCTCCTGGTTGACCAGGTTTTCTATTTGAGTTTTGAAACGGCAGCCGGCTCTGTTTACCATATTGACAAGCTTCACAAATAAACTCACTATAATTTTCATTATTTGACACTGTAATTGTGCCATTTTTAGCCATTTTCTGTACTTCTTTTATATTTAAATGTCCCAAGCGTTCATGCCAAACTTTTAAATTGGTTTGGACTAAATTACAGTTCTCTTGACACACAGTTTTAACATTTAGTTCATACAGGTTATTTTGTTTCAAACTTGCAGTCATTACTACTGAGTTTTCTTGTAATATTATAGCATCATTATTCTTCTTGGTAATAACATAACCTTTTCTAGTTGCCGCTCCTTCCGAAAATAAATTTCGCCGCAAATCTGGCACATACAACACTTCGGTTAGTAAAGACTGCTCCCACTGACCGTTTAAATATTTCTTAATCAGCACTGTACCCTTTCCGTGCACTTCAATCTCTTTTTGATTACCTAATCTCACTTTTCTGTCACTATTAGAATCAGACTTGTAATCATGTAGCTCATGAAAGAAATCACGCCTATATGACATGTGAACAGATGCCCCGCTGTCAAGGATCCATACATCTGTGTCAACCACAGACTGTAAACAATGTTCAGCACTAAACGCTAACATTTTCTGCTCTTGGGGTTTCTTCCCAGATTTCTTTGGGGCTCGACAATCTTTTGCAAAATGCCCTCTTTTATTGCAGTTATAGCATATAAATCTATGTTGCGTGTTCTGAGTGGTCGAACTTTTTTCACTATTATTACTTTGTTTATACTGTATAGGCTTCTTTGCTACTAATAATGCAGTTTCACTTTCTTCCTCAGTTGCTAATTTTGCTTCTTCGTCGATCAATCTCGAGGTTAAATTAGGTATTGTTTGTTTTGTTGAGTCTAAAGATAACCAAGCTTGGCGAAGAGAACGGTAATTCGCTGGCAGGGTAGATAGTATTTTGGTCATTATCGCCGTGTCACTTATTTTTTCTCCACTTTCTTTTAATTGTTTCGCCAAATTTTCTACTTTTGAGATATGCTGTGCGATACTGTCCGTGGATGACATTGTATATTGATAAAATCTTTCGTGAACCATCATTTTATTATATTCGGATTTCTGTTCGTATATGGATTCCAATTTATTAATAATCTCCAATGCGGTTTCACAATTCTCAATCAATGAGATTTGGTTCAAATCCATTGAAGATGTAATGATGAACATAGCCATGCCATCTTCCTTCAACCATTGTTTTGCGTCTCCTTCGGGTTTCTTTACTTTTAAATCTAAACCCTTTGCTTTCAAAGCACAATTAACTTGGAATTTCCACTGTCTAAAGTTTCTCCCATCGAACTTTTCCATACGCATTGCATTAGTTACCTCCATTGCCGGTTTGGAGGTTATGTTCTCGCAACACGTTTTAGTAGATGATGTATTTTTGCTCTTCACCGTTTTCGTTTATGCAGGAAAGCGTCTGGGCCCATAACCTATTGGGATTCACCTTTTGTATTAATAAACGGCGTAGAATTCTGTATAGAAACTTTATTTATTTAAAGCACACGACATTTGCACAAGTTCTATCGTTCTATATTTCATTGACAGTGGCGGCACCAGGTGGCCAAAACTAGAACTAACCTACATACATGCATTGCGTTTAGAAACTAGTACAACCTTAGACATAAAATGTATTTATCCTAACAAGGATCATACTCAGCTGTTATAAATTATGAGGGCCTATAGTGGCCGGCTGTTAAAAGTTAGTCAATCTTGACAGCTGTCATCGCAGTACGATTTATAACCTATTCTTGGATTTGACAGAAGCGCGTAGAGCTAACATCATGTGCTTCTGTTTACTCCATTAGAGATAATGCTCTTTAACAGAAGAATTGTCCTCGCGTGTGATGTCTATCCATGGACTTATTCCTCCAATAAGTCCATGGGATTGTCTATAAATAACTTGACATTGGCGAAATACACCTTAATAGGAGTGAAAGTCATTAATTATTATTGTTATTGCAGTTATTGCACCTGCGTAGTATTATAAATGTCTAATGCTAAAAGAAGGTGCAAGATCCTTATAAACGGCGTCAAACTTCTTCCTACCAAAAAAATATAGACCTAACCACCGCTCGGTACTGTTATTTTTCCATGTTGGTGAGAAAGTCATTCAACTTTTATTTATTTTCTATCCAAAGAATAGTTTCGAAAGGTAGTTTTTTTTTACCTAAGTAATGTCATAAGTGACCAAACACGGGTACTTATCAAACAGCCCTCGTTTAACCTATTTTTGGGTTTGAGGTTATAAATTGTACTGGAGTGACAGGTGTCAGGTTTGACTTCCCAACGGCCGGGCACTATAGTGAAAAAGGACATATTTCCCGAGTTTTCAAGTGACGACGGTATAAGTGTAGTATACTCAGTAAATAATGTATATACTCTTTTTTATTTCTAGCTATTTCGACTAGTATTATTTTTCACTAAGGCCACACGAGTTTTGTTCTACTCGGTAAAGCCATATTGCTTTTGGCACCCTTTTGCATGGTTTTTAACCCGGCCGCCATTACTGTAAAGTAAATAAGCTATCATAACGTTTAATATAACAATCTCACAAACAACACAATCAATCTCTTTTCTTCCTTTTATATTGCGCGCAAAAACTTGACTAGGTTCCAGTTCCTTACATTTTCTTATTACTGGGCAAAACCATATCGCCTTTGACCTGTTATCGTATTGTTAACGTTTTGATAGCTCTTATTTACTTGACAGTAAAGGCGGCCGAGTGAAAAACGATTCTGTATCAGGTCAAATACGATATCGTTGTTACTGAAACCGCCTAGAAAAGAGGCTTATTTTAACTCAGCTTCCATTACAAAGATAATACATTTTTTACCCTGTTGAATCTTATCTTATCTTATCTTTTTGGTGGAGTCCTTATGGATACACTTCGACCCTGTGGGATCTTTTGTGTAATTACCCCTCTTTTAGCGCTTAATCCAATGCAGCCTCCACCCATTCCAAAAAGCGTGCATTGGCAGTGCCTTGAAATCGTTCGGTGCCGTGTTGAATAGAGGTCCTGCCAAGTAAATAGGAATTATCGTAACATTCGTAACGTTGACAATAATACGATTACACCTCAAAAGCGTCACAGTTACTATGGTTTTATATAGTAGAATTAAACCACTGTAAAACTACCTACAATACAAATTAATTTACTACACGTTTTTAAAACTCATTAGGTTATATTTATGTCTCTCACCTGGTTATTATGACATAGCTTAGCAGTTTAGTTCTGTTCTTATCTCTCAGCGTAAACTGTACTGCATAGTTACATGACATAATAACCCCCCTTTGATTCACCACCATGTTTTTTTATTAAAACTAAACCGACATCGCGACAAGCAGCCGACACCTCCCTATCACCGCTGCAGCCGAGGTTAACAAACCATAATCGACCGATACGCGGAAAGTGGGTGTCTGCTAAAGTAGGTACTTTTAATGAACTGACAAGCATTCATAATTTTGCTAATTATACGTACGTGTTGTTATAATTATATCTAGTGATTGGTTTTCTGTGAGAGTTTTGATTTCGAGTTAATTTTGTTTCACCATCTAATTATTTAGTCTTGCCAAGCAGAAGTTTTCGCATTGGTGTGTTCCGGTGTGGGGATAAGACCGTTTAATGTACTAACAGAGACGTATTCTATCTTAGTCCTTAGTTTTGACTTGTCGTGTAAGGATTGTAGTCTTGAGAAATATCTATTCATTGGTATCAACAGCTGATTCATTTCAGTCTAAGGATGTTCACGCACTACAAATAACAAAAATATACCTATCCATCTCTGTCGCAATGACGGGTTCTATGTAAAGAGCAGGACATTTATCTCATATCACTACTACGTCGTCGGTACGATTTGCAATTTATGTTGCAAGAATTTATCACTAGCACTTGTTCCTAAAGGCAAGCATTTTTATTGCGAAATATTTGTGGAAAACCACTTTTACGCCCATATGACGTCATTGTGATGTCGCCGACGCCCACTCGTCGTATTTTTACTACGGAGACGTCATTGTCTGTGTATTCCGTACTGAGTGACGATGTGTGTTTTAAACGGGTAAGCTATCTTCTTTGGCAAAGAGAAATTGCACAATAGTACACGCTCCAGATATTATAAAGAAATTGGTATGGGTGTATCTAGAATATATATATAAGTATATATAATTAGCAAGGATCGGGAAAACGCCCGTCATTTTGAAAACATAACCCTGTTCCGTACAGCAGAGACTTCCTTATGATGTTAATTAAAAATATTTGAAGGTATTTTACATTTATTATACCATAATTCATATGTGTTCAGCGACAATATTATTAATTAATAACACTGGAATGGTTTTGGGAAAAAAAACTCTCGCCAATCAAAAATAACTTCATTTAAAAAAAAGTTTTTACTTGTTTGTCCATAACGCCGTGAATTCAGGACCTATTTATGCGTCAAAAAAGTTCGTTCACAATCTACGGACGTCATTGGGGCATATTTAATCGTTGAAGTTGGGTTACTGTTTGTCTGTTTGTTTGCGTTTTCCCATTACATTATCGCTGAATACATATACATTATGGTATAATAAACAAATAAAATACCTAGTAATAATTTTATTTTACATCAAGGAAGTCTCTGCTGTACGGAACAGGGTTATGTTTTCATAATGACGGGCGTTTTTCCTATCTTTGATAATTAGGCCTCTATTCTGCTGTGTAAAATCTACAATGCCTTTAGTTTAACGTGTTACTGTATTGTGAACGCTTTGACAGCTGTTATTTACTTGACAGTAATGGCGGCCGAGTTAAAAACAAGGGTCTTCATTGAAATCCCTAATCGTCATATGTCCTAATGTATCGTTTGTCCGAATTTTCGTTTATCCTAAAGCCATTTCCGCCTGTTCACGGGCCCTTTTCGTGTGATCTGTTTTACGAATTAGGTGTACTCATAGTATCCAGTATTAATTATAATATAACATGAATTTATCGCGTTGAGCATTACGTGCGTTACGCATCTCGCACCAATGTCACCACACTGACGGCTGCACAGTGCGTACGCGATTAATTTTAGAAGTTTCGACGTTTTTGTGACGTCGCGTGACGTCAGGACGTCTGGTGCGTTGCTCTAGTCGGTTTCAGCTGGCATGATGCCATTCCAAACGATCTGTGATTTGTGAGTCATCATTATGATTTTTATTAAAATATATTTGATGGTGAACCGTCCAAAACTGTCGCTAACTTGTTTGTTGTAGGTGAATCAACCGAATCAGCATTGGTTAAAAAAAATATGTTTATTCAGTAAGTAGACTGCACGAACTCTTTTACACGTCAAAAATCTACCAGCGCTTCGCAAGAGACAAGAAGTCTGTCATTATTTTAATACTGCTTATGGTCTAAAATCCGAATAGGAGACGAGCTTCACCCAGCTGTTTATTCGATAAAAAGTATTTTATATCAAATTTAATATGGTAGGTAATATATGGCAAAAAAATAGACTGAAACTTTTCAGTCCCGTTATATTATAATTAATTAAAAATTAAATAATTTCAACGTCGTAATCCCCTCCTTACTACCCTTGATGCACAATGTCCTATTATGATTCGATTGTGTCACTGTGTCCTGTATATAAGTGAGCCATTTGCAAACGCGTCAAACCTTAAATGTGATTTCCCACAAAGTGCCTACGATAACCAAAAGCAATTAGACACTTTTATTATTTTCATTAGCATGCTTAAAAAGGTCTTTGACTTTGCACATCGTTATCCTTTACTTATAAGAGGAAATGAGAGGAGAGGACACTTCTTTATGTAAGAATTATGACTTTCCATTCATTTGATATAGCCATTTATTGTTTTGAATTTTCTCAAGGTCTAATAGGTTAGATTTTTGGGATAGCAACTACTAATGTCTCTCGAGGTACTTACCTGAGTCCGGCGATGTTACATTTGAATAATCTTCCATTGTCAGTAATTATTAGCATAGAAAATATAGTATTTTTACGACTTTTTGTTATGCCTGTTGATAGTGGAGTGGTGTGATTTGCAGCAGATATTATACCATTGTCTTAGTAATATAGTTTATTGTGGGTCTGGTTTACTACAGCTGGCAACGCGGAGAACTACAATGCATTGAACTGAAGTGCTTTGTACAAATATTTTTTAACACAGACTTTAACTAGTTCAGATTTAGGACTTATGTCCATGCCCCATACAACGAAGATAGACTTGGTTATTTCGTGTGTCGAATATGATAAACTGTAATTCGATGTAACTTAATTTCACTGCGTTCTGAGTCTCACTGAGTTGCAATTGCCTCGCAGTATTCTTATAGAGTGCGAGGGACAGAGCATTCAACTCTAACAAACGGTACGGTAGTTATAAACTCATGGTAAGAGACGTGGTAGGCGTAAGAGAGGTGTTAAACATTTCATAGAAGATAAATTTCTTAAATCGGAAAAGTATCTTCTGCAAAGGTTTCGGGAACTTCTGAGAATATTAATTAATATATGGAAAGAGAACGTTCTGATAGTTCTCAAATGTTTCCAAGAGTGTTGATGAACATTCCCAAACTTCTGTTATTTAATGTTGTACAAATTGCACATTGCTAAAGCTGTTATTTTTCACACAACTCACTAAAACCATCTAAATGTTACTCTGAAATATACTTGTGTACATAACTTACAAAGTAACAGCACAAAACGTTTCAGTCACGATTATTTGTATCAGACAATTACACGACGCGCAAACGTCACAATTAGCACGGTAGTAAAAACAGTTGTTGGATGCACAAGTTGTGTACGATCGCGTCTATTCGTCTCTCTCTACATTGTTTTGATTTTGGCATAAGCTTTCAATTTCAATGCATTAGGTATTCTAAAGAAAATATCCTTTGCTCGTGTAACCATCTTATCCCAAGGACGAAAGACTTATTAAGTTCTCTTGCATTCTCTAATATGAAAGCAAAGGCAACACAGATGGCAGTGGCGATCTGCGTAAAAGTGTGACAGTATGGTATATGTCCGGATCACCACCATCTTTCACAGTTTAACCCGGCGCCAACCGTTGGAACTACTTGCATAGGGGCATTCCAATATTCCATCTTCTTCAGGGTTGGCCTCGCATTTGCGGTTTTAATAATGCAAATGTCGATGGACAATCTCTTGACTGAAAATACAATAATAATGTCGTCAGTTCTTAACAAAAGAAACAGAAATTGACTCACAAAATGTATTATACATTTTTTTACCAGAAACAGGAAATTCAGCTTGGAAATAAATGTCGCTCCAGTCGAAGCGGTACGTCCCGGTGACTCGCCCGTGACATCACTGTCATTATGTCGCTCGCCACCCACTCGTGCGCAGCTTCCAGCTTGTAAATGCATGTAGTACCTAAATTTAGGATAATCTCTGTGGCAGTAAAGTTGTGAAATAATTTTATGTCATGCCGGTGTGCATTTAGTAATAATTTATTCGTTTTTCGCAGGGGCGTACTGTTTTTTTTTTAGATAAGTTGGCAAAGTGATCTGTTTTAAAATTTTGTGTGTGTCAACAACACCTGATAATTAATGCACAGACATTGGTGTTTACAATTCATCACAAATATCAATGCATTACAATGATCTCTCTCTCTTTTTTCTCCCTTCTTCAACCTGTTGCCACCTAATGCTCTCCTAACACACGCCGTCTTCATTCATTTCGGTCTTAGTCTTTACGCATCCAATCTATATATCACCCCTATTTTGAAGAGATAATTAGACCTCATTGGTGCCCGTACCGTTTCTTCGGCATTATTCAGCAATAACAATGTTTGGTACCAACCTTAAAGCATGCGAAAAACTATAAAACCGTCTTCTTTAAGTTCTAATCTGTAGAATTTTGCAACAAAGGAATCTATATAAAGCATAGTCAAGACAAACGACATAAGGCACGAAACGCACTACATACGCACATCCGTCTGGCGTGCATCTCCGAGTTAGCGAAATAGGTCAGCCGCTTGCGCGAGCGCATCGCGAGAGGTCATCCATGTAGAATTCCTCCGCGTCACAGACCCTCGTGTGGATAATGTCAATCTTCTGCGTGAAGATGTTATTCAGCTTGTAATATGTGTGTCTTCACTGGAACTAACATATTATGACAAATTTGAGGATTAGAAGGGCATATTTATTAATTGTCATTTAGCGAGTAGTGAAGTGTGTACAGCATTGTATAGAAAGAGGACATTATCAATACCCTCAAATGTTCCTAATAATGTTCTCTGCAATTACTTGAGAACATTTCCTATGTACCGAGAATGTTCTGCAACTTGTAGGTACCTTATAATCATAAGTGTGTTTTGCAAGATGTCATTCATTTATACAACTCCGCATAACAGATCCACATGCGCTCAATGTCAATCTGCACAGTGAAGATAATTATTTAACACGTGTTCCGAAATATATTAACTAAAGTAAATAAGGATTGATATACGCTTTGGCACTTCTCAATAAAATAACTTTTACTGCAGAGTAACATCAAGAAGAAGAAGAAGAAGCGAAGAAGCATGTCAATACATTGCCTTTAACAAATAGAAAGAAGAACCTATTCTTCTTTCTTTCTTAAAATCAAAGTACGTAAGTACGTACTAAATAGATCAAAAGAACACATGACGAACTTAAACTACCATACATTACGGGAAAAATTAATGATAGTCCCTCATTGCAAGAGGTCATCCACGTAAAAGTCCACGTCACAGTCCCACGTGTGCTCAATGCTAATCGTTCCCGTGAACGCAATTATGAGGCACGTGCTGTGATTACGCCTATCTTTAGATCGTATTCCTCGTATACCTTGGTATTTTACAGCGATTTGTTCAAGGTGCTTCTCTTGCTTTTTGATTTTTGCACTCTGTGGCCATTCTGGAAATGCCTCTTCTCAGCAATTTGGTTTTTGTCCGAAGCGCTAGCAGATTGGTCCCATTACTTTGTAAAGACCTTCCTTCCTTTCCATACTTGGTGTCAATAAGGATGTTTGGTTCTTCGTTCGTTACCTGCGAAACTTCATGGGCATACAATGCGTCAGCAAATAGGCCGTCATTGTCTAACCATAAAATCAACTCCTTGTGTTTTGTCTTGGTACCCATTCTTTCCATCTTATTCCTCAAGACTTCTGCAAAAATCCCAGACGGAACAATATAACGAAAGATCTTAACGTCTATATTTAGATTGAGATGTTAGTGTTTGTCTTGTTTGTTGGGAAGATCAGAGATCGAATCTAGATTTGTTAAGAAATTGTTTTGGTCTTTGTTTCAACAAGATTTCCTTTGAACATTGAGTAAATTTGAATAACTTGACGCCAGTCATTTCAGTACCGTTGATTATTGTAATCTTAGGGTTGCATACATTATGTTTTATCGTCATTAAAAATAAATCTTACTTCATAATAATAAAACAAAATCAAATATATTATAAAACTTAACTTATTAAAAGGTGGGAAAAAAGCTCGCCACATAACTCATCTTCCAATTACAAACGATTTAATATATGTTTCTTCTAAAATAGAAATAGATACGATTTTCTTGAGTGAGAGCTTCTTCTCCTATTGTTTGTTACCAATGGGAGTAAGCCATCTTCATTAGTATTAATAATCTGGTTTGTTTTCAAACAAACGCGCTCTCCGCGGCTGCCAGGAATATGGAATCCAAAACTGTCCGCGTATTATATTTTTAGGGCTGACGCTTACCTTGAGTCTACCCGTTTAGATGTAAATCTTCACGAATCTAAGCCGTAATTTTAGACCAACCCTAACCGTCTGTCTGGCCCGTCCAATTACTCCCGCTATTTTAGAATACGCGACGTTAGCCGCGGAGCGCACGATTCGCTCGACTCCGCGTTTAAATATGAATAAAATCGGCCATAAACAATAACGACTCGCACCAAACAAACATGGCCGCTTCGAAATTTGAAATTTCGCGCGTTCGTCTACGGCCATTGGGCAATTTAGTGTTTCTATTGTTTTAAATGTGCCAGTGCTTGTGATTGGACAGTGGTTTGTTATGATGCAGACGTTGTTTATTTTGGGTCGCCAGTGTAGCTCGGGTCGACGTCAAACGTTTTACTGTACGTATTTGATGCAATGCACTGTTGTGTTACTGATACTGCTGTTTCTTTATCTTCAAATATTTTAAAGATAATCATAATGTTCATTTGATTGTCCTTATTTATTAATACTAGCGTAAATTTTACCTCACCAAACCCGATGTTGTTTTATTTAAAAAGCTATGTTGTTTTTATAAACAAAAAAAATAATTCAAAAATTTAATTTAATGTGATTTCATTTTCCCGATGCAATATTTTGAAAACAGATTCCATTGTTTATTACGTAATTGGTTTTAGTTTAAAATACGTAACACATATTACTTGCATGTAAATAATCTTCGTGAATAATATCAAAACGTATGTTGTTCTCACCTGTCAACCTTATCACGTCTAAAATAATGGTTATCTCGGCAGGGATTTACACATGATGTAGATGCCATTATTAAAAAATATCACACCTCAAAATTGTTAACCTCAAATTTACTATGAAACTCCTTTTTGCTGACGTTTTCTTGTTGAAAAACGGTTTATGTCAATATTAAAGAAATTCTGCAATGCAAACCTGTTCTGTACCAATATTCAGTATTGCCCGAAAAGTTTTTAAGGGTTTTTAAATTATAACATGAAGAGGTATTTTATTTATTTGAAAACTTTATCGCTAGAACTATTGTTTTTACTTGTAGCAATGTATAAAAACCTAGAAAAACATAATCCATATGACACTTAATGTTCCAAACCTGATTATTTCCTTACCGATAAAAATATCACAGATATCTACAAGATATTCCAAGTACGTATTTCCGGCGTTACTCTGACTTATTTTAGCTTATGTTTATCAACTGGTATCTGTTGTAGTTATATAACTAACTAAAACCAGCTAGTATATTTATCTTGATCTGTGCTATAAGTTTTCAGCAGGAACATTGCACATAAGGTCATTTTAAAACACTCTAAATCTTAATTTGCCTTTCGGTTACTTCCCCTCCAGTAGTCTTGCTCATCTTTATGATCTCGTGTGTAACATTGAATATAACATTAAATCTGACAGTTTCTTGCTTATGAAAAGCTGCATTTTTCTTTCTTTCCAATTTCCTTTGTTATTTGTTCAAAAGGTCAATGATTATTTTGTTTAGAAATTTAAGCTAAGTTTCACTAAGGAAATACGCATTACGTGACATTGCAACAACAATTTCATTGTAGCTTTCGTTGTGGCAAACGGACATACAACACAACCATCTGATGGTAAAGTAGACTCATCTACATAGCAACCTAAGACTGCAATTGTGCTGCCATAGTGTGGTGCCGCCAATGTTGTCTCTATGTTAATTATTTCAAGATCATCTACTAAACGTTCCATTCGCAATTTTTGAAAATATTATTTCATTATTCAACAACAAAGTATCTATGTCTATTCCTACCTTACTAAATATAAATGTCTAATTTTCTTTCTATGGCAGGATTCCTCTTAATCTGCCCTAAAGTACTGGCACGTTCATCATTATCATCTCTACAAGTCCTCTTAGCGACAAGATTCGACCCACCTCTTCCATGTAATATGCTACTTTATTGATACGCTCAGCGCCAGGCTTCTTATTTCCGTCAAAAATTGACTCCAATGAGAGTTCTTGGCACTGTTATCATTACCCATCATGGCACGCAATCCATTTACTACTACTAAGATTGTTACCGTTGTTGCAATAACAACCTTAGGTTCTTGAGCTAGAGTTTCATTGACTATTTGATCGTCAACATAATCATCAAGTCTTGGTTCATTGTCAACTTTGCCCCCTCGAGTTAAGAGTGGCTTTGGCGTGTTTTGGTGTTAAGTTTCGTGTCATCTTGGGAGGGATTTGGTATCACGCAACTCGGTAAGGATAGGGTTATTTAAAACACTAATCAAATGTTTTTTCCTGACGAAATTAGGTAACACGAAGAGGTTATTCTTATTGTTCTTGGCTTTAAAGACTTACCCTGGCAATAAATACTTATTTAAAGCAAATATTCATTTAATTACAAATCTTCGTTTTTAAGACCGAAATTATCAGTAGGCAATGCAGAGTTGAGAATCATTTGAATTCTTGGAATTACGTACAGTTAGACAAGTACGTGGTCTTTAAATTTGGTAGAACTTCTTAAAAAATAAAAATGTCCTTAAATTGTGCCTTCAAATTGAGTGACGAACCTTATCCTGTTGTCTTATCACGCAGACGAAATTTACCCTTAGGGTGGCCAACCTCATAACTGGCCGTCTGCACGTAAAATGTCTATCTCCTGTATTTATAAAAGAAGACCTGCTTCTTAAACTTAAATAAAGTGACTTAAATCTGTACTTTCCCACTTTAAAGAGTTTCGTTTGACCTCGTGAAGAAGTTTAAATAATCAAGGAGATGCAGATGTGGTGAATAATCAAAAGGCATCGTGTTTCATCAAAAAAGTTCGTATTTATCTTGATTTTTCAATCAGCTTCAGTTTCCATCGATAAGCTACTTTATAGACCATAACAGATACGAACTTGACAAAATACGATGTCAGAGAGGCTAGATCAGATCAAAAACGTAAACGATTTTCGAAAACTGACAAAATGACTAATTGACTTAAAAATTCGACGCAACCATCAATCGTATATACTTCCGATAACGATAACGTTCTAACGCATCTTGTCTCGGACCAATATCGTTTATGCACTTTATCAGTAACAAGTAAAATCTTAAACTGAATCGATCGATTTCAAAAAGTTGGTGCTGAAAGAAACCAGGACTAAACAAACGTTTTCCTGATTAATTAATATTTGCTTGTATACTAATCTATTTATGATTATTGCAAGGATTCGGCAATTATATTACGATAAGTTTCTAGAGTATGAAACGGAGTAATGCGCAGGAGTCGTCAGAGTCTTACAAGAGTTACAACTTACAAGTAAGAAACGAAATTAATATGAATAGCACTTCGCGGAATTGCTTTCGATTTCTAAAATCGTTATTATGAAAACGTAAGTTATCAAATTAATTCAAAATATTAATTTGATTTCAAACATGTCATAGTTTTAGAGTTTGTAGCACAAAGTGCAGTTTAAATCCTACTATTTCAGTTAATTACTGATCTCAGTAATTATTAATTGATTGTTTATCAACCGTTACATAAGTATCATATCTATTTTAGAAGTTTATTTTATTATTAAGGTTGTCTGGAAGAGATCGCTAATTTTAATCGCTATGTTGCGATTAAGACGTTATTCATCATGTTACATAACATTGTTTTTATTTGTTTCGAATTGTTACTCTCTGTTGTGCGTTTTAAAGAGTATTGTATCGCATAAGTTCTGTTTACCAATAAACCTGGGTTTGCATTGCTAGTGGTCATCACAAAGTTTTCCCAAGATTCGAACCCACGTCTCTAGCTCAGTATTTAGGTCACTGCTGGACCGATGACTCTAGAATACCTAGTTTATATTTGTAGTTAGTTTTTTTACGTCCATTCACCCAGTTAGCGTAAGGACTATGTCCTGAACGAGTCCAAGCGCCAGTGTCATTACCAACGTGCGCGCGCGCGGACGTCACAGCGCAGGCGCGAGTGAGTGTGTGTGTGTGCCACTATTGTTGTTAAGGTTGGATTTTGTTTGGCTATTTCTGTTTGGATCGATAAAGGTAGTATTGATCTGATATTAACTTTAAGTTTGATTTTGTTTAGTAATTTCTCTTGTTTTGGTTTTACTCTCATTGAATGTTATGTTGTTAAGTTGTCCTTGCAAATGTGACTAAATTAGTCAAGTATTAGTGCTCAGTTTTAAATGACAGTTAGTTTTTAGCCGGCTGATGACCTTGCCAATCATTGCTCTGTTTTTATGTCATAAAACTGATATAAAAAATGGCGACCAAGGCTTCGAGCATTAACGGTCGATGTATTGAATGGAGCGATAGTTTTTAATTAAGCAATGATAACATGCATTTAGCAAAAAGGTTTTATGAGAAGTTGCGACTGTTACTCTTTTGATGATAAGGTGAAATGTGATAAGGTTCTAACGGTTGCACAGATAAAACCGTGTTTGTTTATACATATGTTAATCACTTTTTATTTGGTTTCGTCATCTGTTGATTATACTTATTTTAAATAATTGCTAAAGTTTTTTACTCGGTCGCCATTACTGTCAAGTGAATCAGAGCTGTCGTAACAACAATACGGTAACATTTTAAATTGTAATAATGGTTTTACCCAGTAGAATAGAGACTCAAAGTTCTCTTTCGGGATCGAATTCGACTACTCGAGAGATCGAGTATAATCTGCACTGAGGCCCAGACAAAATGCAATCGGCGATCGTTATCGTTGTCAAAAATGTATCTGATTGACGTAAGCTGTCAGACGGTCGCGTCGAGCGAATACGTCAATTCCATACATTTTGCTAGTTGTCGAAAATCGTTTACGTTAGCGTTAGCAACTTGTCTAGCCTCTCTGATTCGTCTTAAAAGCGCTACGTGGAATCGATGCATTATCATTATGGTTTTACTCTAAGTAGGTATGTAAGTTGAATACTTATAGTACAGGGTAATAACAAGCAAATAAGTTAATATGACTACACATTGGTAACTCGTGGCATTTAGGTAGCACTTGACAGTTTCTAACAGACTAGTGATGTCACAATTCTTCCTGTACGAGTCGAGAAAAGGAAACCAATTAGAAAAAAGGTTTTTCTATCATTTAATATATGACATCCGTGATAAACAATTAATATTACTTATACATTTTTACAAGCCAGCCTGTCTTCTACTTGATAAAATCCACTTTGTGTAAGAAAATCCCGACTACACTGACATAATGAGTAAAAAAAGCATTCTATTGTAAAGTTGCAGCGTATTTTTATTGATGTTTTCTTTGATTTCCTCCATTATTTCCAAAAAACATGTTTCGCAACACGTCTCGTAATAATTATTGAGTAAATGAATGACAATATCATTGACATTGACATTGATGTTTTTAAACAGGTGATCAAACCTGCTTAATCAAATGTTACGACGATGGTTTTTTTTTCTGTAAAAGGCACTTAGAAATCTTTTCTCATCACTAATCTGTCAAGTGCTACCTAAATGCCAAGAGTTACCGATGTGTAAATATGACATACCTAAACTAAGTAGGTAGACGAATAGACGTAAATAAAAATAAAATCCCGGAGTATGTCCCGTTTAATGTTGATGAGTCAAAACAGCGATGACAAAATTGTTTACTCCTTGTACTGTTTGAATGACGTTTACTGTTACTGTTACTACTCATGAGGTTTATTCTACTAGCTTAAGCCATATAACGGCTGTCATTACTGTCAACTAAGAGCTATCGTAACGTTGTCAATACGATAACACGATACGATATTGGTTTATGGAGTTCGTAGGATTGAGCCGTTAGGGGAGGGTAATGTCTGTATCAGTCTTTATTTTTCTGGGGCGTTCTAGTAAACGCGTGGACCGATCTTGATGAGTCTTATGTCAATCGAACTGTATACAGTACACAGTAATAGCTTTACATATATTTATATTTTGAATATCTTCAAACTGCAAGATATCGGAATGGAACGTACATGAAAGTTTAAGTAATAATTCATCTTTTAATCCCTGAATATTTTAATTCGGTGACTATTTGAGTGAGACAAACATTCATACAGATGAAAAAAAAAAGTGGTATCGTATAAGTAACAGGGTTCCGTACCCAAAGGGTAAAAACGGGACCTTATTACTAAGACTCCACTATCCCCCTGTGTGTCTGTCAGTCACCAGGTAATATCTCATGAACCGTGATAGCTAGACAGTTGAATTTTTCACAGATGATGTATTATTTTTGTTGCCGCTATGACAACAAATACTAAAAACGGAATAAAATGAATATTTAAGTGGGGCTCCCATACGACAAACGTGTTTTTTTGGCCGTTTTTTGCTCGATATTACTATCGGCAACTGGTATAGTGTCTAATGTTGTATTGATAATGGTACGGAACCCTTTGTGCGCGAGTCCAACTAGCACTTGGCCGGTTTTTTAGGGTTCCGAAATCAAACTAGCTTTCCAACGGCAAAGTTAAATTTGTCACGAGGTCTTCTATGATTCTAGTAACGGCTTCGGATCCCTACACTGAGTTTGCGCGGTATTTTTTAACAGAGTCGTAGTCAGCAGCTGCCTAGTTGGTCAGTTAAGATTAAAAAGGGAGTTAATGATACTCGAAAACTGTCCTATCTATTCAATGAAACCTCAATCGACGATGGAGGAAAATAAACACAAATATTTGATACGGAGAAACCTGCGAGGTTAGTACATACATATTGATCGAAGGCGGAGAGAATTAATACAAAATGGTGCCGGAACGAATGTTTAACATAACGTACCTACCAACATCAAGTTCTTTACATAGTATTACACTTAAGTAGCTTCCCGCCTTCTGTCTTATTTGATTTTTGGGCCAATGGACTATGTTAAAGTGACGTTGTCAACCAAAACGTAAGAGACTTCCTATGATTTGGTTTACAACGTGACGTTGACAAAGTCCATAGTGGTCTAGAAATCAAATTGGTAGATCTTTCAAAGTAAGTACGCGATGGGTAGCTCGCTAAATTGAATATATTAAGGTAAATAAATCCTCAGTTAGTAAATATCTTACAAATTACTAGAAAGCTCCATGCTTGAACTGTTTTTTTTTAAATTAGATAAGAAAAAGACAGTCACATAAAAACATAAAAGACCTATATATGTACCAGGCACCAGCATCTCAACTCTTACGTTCTTGGAAAATGGTTTACTACGGTATAGTCAGGGAATTTAATTCCTATACCACTTTGCACTATGTCCAAGTGACACTGTAAATAAAATCATAAGAAGTCTCTTACGTTTTGATTGATTACGTCACTTTGACATAGTCCATAGTGGTATAGGAATTACATTCCATACGATCCCATACCATAGTAGAAAATGACTCGGGTTTTACCATCCCAATCAAACCTATTACACATACAACTCATAAACCATAAACTTCCTCAGACTGAGGAAAATTCAATATATTTTGTTCTGCGCAAACGATACGCATGTAAACAAACAGTTCGATACCGGCGACACAACTGCAGTGTTAAATTTACATTCTTCCGCCAGATGGAGGCAGCGAACGTTTTAAAATTCAGAGAACATGGGCAAACACGTGGCAAGCGGAACAAAATACTGTCGCTTACTCACTTGCGTACGCACAGATGAAGTGGGACGGAGTTATCCCATAGAGAACCATTTACGCGTGAATGAAACCGAAATAAGTATACATACCAAAAAACTCATGTTGATGTTTATATCATTTTTTTGTAACACATACATAAACTCACGCCTTAATTCCCAGAGTGGGGTAGGCCGGGCTACAGAATTACTAACAACTCTAAAAATTTGTTGATAATTCTGTAACCATATTTCTGTGGTCATACTGAAAAAGGATATAAGTCTCCTGAAGATCAATTGAAAAATGGTCCAAGTCTGGTATACTCCGTTTATGTATATACCCCTCTTCATCACGAGGTAAGGCGGCTTATACGTTTTCACTAGGTCCCCAGATTTAACCTCACATAAGCACACATGTAACCAAAATTTACTATGATGAACTTTTTCCTCTTGAATCACTCTATCTATTAATGAAAACCGTATTCAAATCCGTTGTGTTTCAATTCAGTTTGAAAGAGGGTACATACAGAGGGCCAGACGGCGGGAAACGACTTTGTTTTATATAGTAGAGAAAATGCACTTTTTCTCAAACATGCTCGAAAAAAACGGTTTTCCGATTGAAAGACAAGCACGGAAAGAGCCTCGTTTTACTCCTAGGAGTAAAAAAACCATATGAAAACACTTTCCGTCCATGTCTATATTTTTTTCTTAAAAATGTGTCAATTTGCATACAAAATCAAAAGGACCAAGACAAAAATTCCAAACAGCCAAGGTAACTGCTCGCTTTTTTAGCACAGTGCGTGTGTTTCTTTTTGAATTTGCATTCCAATTTCTATCGTTAGTATTTAAAAACAATTGAGAGTCGGTAACATTCGTTCATTCTGCATAATTAAATTACTAGCTTTTTAAAAATGTATTTGTATTATTTCCTCACATGTTTGAGAAAAGCATTATGTATGTATGCCTCGGCGGAAACGAGGATTTCCTGACTCGTATTTTAGCAGGCCTCGCTATTGCTCGGCCTGCTAACCACCTCGACAGGAAAACCCTTACTTTCCGCGCCTAGGCAACAATGTACTATTGTTTCTCTCACGCTTGAATGAAGTGAATCAAACTAATGGTAAGTGGGATCTGTCGTACACATCTGCATTCTCATGATTACAATCTGAAGGACTAAGATGGAATGTATATGCTAGCGATTTTACCGGGTGTCTTATTCCCACACCGGAACACAACAATGCGAACACTGCTGCTTGGCGGTACAGGCTGTGTAGGATTAAATGATAACATGGTGGTAATTTGCACAAGGTTTGATTTCCACTAAAGTAACACCTTATCGTCGGTGCTAGTGCAATACCTCGTAACGAACTAATTAAATAAGATGCAAAATACACCTAAGCCAGCAAGCCAATAAGGTTAATTTTGCAACTTATTGAATTTGTTAGTTACACGATATTGCAGTATCAACGGCGTTATAACATTTACTTATAATTTTCCAACATTACTCTGAATAAGTTAAAGGTTCTCGGAACTTGGGTAAAACCTTCTTTTATCTGTGGTAAAGCCGACTTTTGCTTATTAATACAAAACAATGCACTATCGTTTATTGATTAAGTGCATGGCGCATACGTGACGTGGCGAGACGGTGTGATGCAAAACAGAACTAGTATAATTAATTTTAAAGGAAAATAATACAAAACATAACAGCAGGACACGAAATGTTAAACTATGACTAATAACACTTTAAAAAATTACACATTTTTACTAGAAACAATTTAAAATACTTGACTTTTATTGGATTTAGATAAATTAAAACTCATATTTCCTGTAAAATATGCCTTACTTTTAAAAATGAAAAACTGTAATAACCTCAAACAACATTACATAAGCGTCTAGAATCTTTAATATAAATTAATATTGATGCAAACAGCATTCATGTCTAGCTGTCAAACCAGTTCGTAGAAATTGACGTTTGCAAATAAGTAATTTAAAAAAATAGACCATCTATCTAAATGGTTGTCACTCAGCATTTGGCTGGCTCATATGATATTGAGACTTGATACTGGTTTTTGTTATTAGGGTAGAAGTACCGTTTGTGGTAACTGTACCTTTTTTTGCCACTTAAGGTTGAAATAAGTATCAAAAATACTGAAGACAAGATTAATATAAGGATAAAATATAAAAATATTTTTGTACTTAATTTCATTATGCTTTATCTATACCTATTAGTAAAAATGTTGTGGCCAAAACCGGTACTTCTACCCTCATGTGCAATGCGTCTTTTTAAATTTATAACCAAGTTTTTTTTTTTTTTAGACATCTTAGTTTTAACACGGACTGGTTCACTCATGCATGAATTATTGAAGTAATATTGAATTGATGTTAAGTGGTTATTTATGTTTTATGCTCCATATAGTTTGATTGATTGATAAGTCAGAAGTAGATGATCGCTGTAGTGCCTTGTCGCTTTTATCGTTAAACTTAGAACACAAAGCCAGCTAAATCTACTGGTATACCTGAGCTGCTCTGCTTCGTCTTGGAAACCTTGGACGAAATAAAAAATACATGCACTATTACTTTGTAATGTTCTTAATATGTCATTAACTATATCACAAATAAAAGTAAAATACATGTTTTTTTTTATTGAGTAGTGACAGGTTAAGACGAACAGACGAAATATTAAGACTTATCCTTTTATCCATATTCATATTCTTATTCATATTCTTTTGCGGGTGGTAGGACTTTGTGCAGGGTCCGTCCGGATCGCTACCACCATCTTATCCATTAATCTACCGCCTAACAGCAGTGTTCGCATTGTTGTGTTCCGGTTTGGGGATAAGACAGCCAGTGTAATGACTAGCATAGCGGCAATCCATCTTAGTCCTCAGGGTTGGCAACGCATTTGCAGTCTTAGGCTTGCAGTCTTGTGAATGGGAATGTCTATGGGTCACAGTTTCCACTTACCATTAAGTGGCCTGTGTGCTCGTTTGCCTTCTCTATGCTATAAGAAAAAACTTACATTAGCTAAAATGCTTTGTCCTTAACTGCCATTGTGACATGTGCATCTGACAGAAAGTCGCAAAACATATTTTACTATAATAGTCGAAGATAATAGGTTTATGCTATGACTTCACCACAGAGTAACAAAACACATGCAGTTCCAACTTCCAAGTCTGTCAGACAGTCCAAAATCAAAGGATGCACCCGTCTGCAATATTCGTACGACGCTTTAAATCTGTCACTCGCCACGCTTACCGCACATCATCAGTTTTAATATCGACCGACTGCTAAAAGCGGACGATCGACCGGCCGCCTGTCGGCCACCCGCAAGTGTATAGAGAACTTTTCGAAGAAATCGTTAGGCCAAAATCGTCTGGTGGATTGTTATGACTGCACCTTAGAGCCAGTTAATGGAGAAGTCGTTCCATCCAACTTTGAAAAAGGAACGAGTTTATTGTTTAGTACAATAATAAGGAAAAATTATAATACGTGCAACTGGTTGTATTAAGTGATTATTATAATGTCTAATAACACCAAGTTGAGCATATGAGTACATATTATTTGCTTATTTAAATATATTAAATAAGACGCGAGTTAGGGAAAACGGTGGACTCCTTCAATACATTTTCACTAAAGTATAAAAGTGGTAAAATGTTTTATCCATAATATATGATGCCAAAATGGTGTTAATAACCAGGGCCCGTATTATAGTCGCTATTATCGAGCATCTGTCACTCTCGCACTTAATAACTGGTCAGAAAGTGACAGATGTCTTATCCACATCGATAAACACGACCATAGTAGGCCCGCTGGCGTTCTATTCTACTCGGTAAAACCTAATCGCTTTTGACGTGTTATCGTATGGTTTTCAACTCGGCTGCCTTTACTTTCAAGTAAATAATAGCTGTAATAACGTTGACAATACTATAACAAGCCAAAAGCATTTAGGCTCTACCAAATAGAGCGCCAATTTCATAAACGTTTGTTAAAACTAATATCGCCTTAAGTCGTTCATGACCTCACCCAAAAGACGCGCAATATAACTACATACGAGTAGATACTCAAAACTATGCTATAATATACAACATAGGCCTACTATTTTAACTTTCTACTAGTCATCCATAATCCTAGTGAAAAAGAAGTTAATTCTAGTATACACGTACTCAGTTCATGTATAGGTATACCCTTTTTAATTACTTACGAGTTAAGTCGAAAGTAACTGTTTGTTACGCTTCCACCGCAAAAATACTGATCCGATTTTTAATTGGATTTAAACCTTGAACCCCCATTTGACATTGGGGGCTATGTCCACTAATATCCAGCGGTGGACGTCTTTCGGCTAAAATGATAATAATTATTAAGGTAATTAAAATGACTGTCTAAATTACAATTGTACAAACACGGCCCTTAAAAACTCGTAGTATTAATTTATTTATCGCATAAGGATGTAGACAAAAATGTAGAATTAGTACTGATGAACTAAACAAGCTGAATGAGCAATTTAAAGCAATCATCGGCGCTTGCGCCGCCTCGCGTCCATCATTCTAAAAAAAAACTGTATTCCAAATTCGAAAATTGTTGTATGACACTTGTATTTGTAGCTTATTTATTTAATTCGAACTCTTCAGCATATAAATGAACATTATTAGAAAACATTATCAGGCGATATAAAAAAATACTTCGTTAAAAAATATCCTTTTGTTTAAATGTACTTACATTTCCCTGCATTAAATAAAACATTTATTATTCCCAGCTGTAAACAAACAAGTATTTACAAATCGAAATAACCTCAAAAACTGACATACAATTGCCTCTTTCTTGATCGCAATCAAGACGTAACCACATAACAAGTTCCCTTATGCTTCAAAAGCAATACGTCAAAACGTCTATGTCGCATAATTCTATGTAACATACTTGATTAGAATCAATTGAAATGATTCTAATGGCCTTGGGAGTAAAGTTCTGTTTACGTTGTACTGGGTGAAGCTGAGTGTACGGCAAAGTGACCTCTGCCGCACCTGCGACCTTGACCGGCGAACTAGATCTGTCAAGACTGCGGCAAAAAAAGTTGCGTAGGCGCATTCTCAAGGATTTATGCGTTTTTCGCTCAATTTTCCCTTAATCATTTAGCCGGCTAAACGCCACGGTTGTGTTGTGGCTCGAAAGCCGCTATGATATCACCTTCAGTATACTGCGGGCTTAGTACTCGCATGGTTGACTAAATGTGGATAAAGAATTCATCGCTCTCGTACTTATTACGTGTCAAATACTGACGGAAGTTTTATCCATGTTTTGTCACGCGATAAACGCAGCCGTATTAGGCTCCCTGACGAGCAGAAAGGATGCAGTCAAGTTGGGCGTATAGGGATGCTATTATTCCTAGCAGTTCAAAAAACAGAATGAAAATTAAACAAATATCCGGTCACGTTGGATTTTCTATACAACTTGACTCCCAACTTGAGGCCTATAATTATATCCTCGTAGTATATACTCCCGGTGAAATTACTAGCATAGAGGCATTCCATGTTGGGCCGTATTAATAACGTGATCTCACCTCGAATGCTCGTCTCGAGATGCGTCAAAAATGACAGTGTTCTATGGTTTGGCGTTTACTTTGACGTATCTTGTGACGGGCCTCACAGTCAACATGAGTTTATTAATGCGGCCCTTAGTCCTCAGGGTTGGCAACGTATTTGAGGTCTTAGGATTGCAGTCTTAAGACGGTAGTCTTAAGATTTCAAATGTCTATGGGTCTCTCTCTCACTTGCCATCAGGTGGCCTGAGTACTCAGGTGCCTTCTCATTGCCTTGAAAAAAATGCATTATGGATATGTACAAGTTTCCCACTCCACGCATGTTACCTAAGTTTCGTTTCCGTTTTGCTTCGGGATCCTTCTTTGAAATTTTAAATGAGAATTCCTCTGATTCTCCAAACATAGATAGGCAATGAATAAGTGGTTTTAAGACCTCATTAAATCCTATTTTGCGTTAAGATTCAGTATGTTTATACTCGACATCACGATATTCAAGCTTTAGTAACATCTAATTCTCTGAATTTATCAGTCATCGGTCAATGACGTTCGTAGAAGAAAAACAAGGCACGTATGTCTGACGGACGAACACGGCCTAAACCGCTGGATTTTGGAGTTTACTTGGGTACCGTACAAGTTCACTAACGGTTTTTTCAAAATCAACCCCCAACGGCAAGAAATAGGGGGAATAGCGGGAAACTAATTCCACGCAGGGCCACTGCTTCCTTTGAAGTTTTGCTTAGCCTTGTTCGTTCTGTGCTTTTGGATTCGCGCAGTGGAATGAAAACGCATACTTTAGCGGAAGTTGTAGTGAGCACAAGAATGAAGACTATTGAATTGCATGATGATGTTATGTAATGCAATAAAACTCATGTCGTCATCAAGCAAAACTTCAAAGGAAGCAGTGGCCCTGCGTGGAATTAGTTTCCCGCTATTCCCCCTATTTCTTGCCGTTGGGGGTTGATTTTGAAAAAACCGTTAGTGAACTTGTACGGTACCCAAGTAAACTCCAAAATCCAGCGGTTTAGGCCGTGTTCGTCCGTCAGACATACGTGCCTTGTTTTTCTTCTACGAACGTCATTGACCGATGACTGATAAATTCAGAGAATTAGATGTTACTAAAGCTTGAATATCGTGATGTCGAGTATAAACATACTGAATCTTAACGCAAAATAGGATTTAATGAGGTCTTAAAACCACTTATTCATTGCCTATCTATGTTTGGAGAATCAGAGGAATTCTCATTTAAAATTTCAAAGAAGGATCCCAAAAAGGGTATTATTCATGAAAGTGCCCTGAAAAAGAATGTGTCCTATGCTCAAATCACTAAAGGAGCACAGGTTCAAGCACAGGTCCAAGCACAGGCAAAGCCTCCTCTGCTAAGCAGTAGTCTGGATGATAAAATAAATAAAATCCTTAACCTTATGTCGTCTTTTGACGGTAGATTAAAGAAACTGGAATTCACTTCCAAGACATCCACTCAAAATCTGAAATAATGTTCAAGTCACTCAAAATCATGGCATGGAACGCTAACGGACTGCTTCGTCATCAAAACGAATTGAAGGCAGTCCTATCCACAGAAAAAATTGATGTGTGCCTCATATCTGAGTCACACTTTACTAAAGAATCTTTCATTCAAATTAAAGGTTTCAAAGTGTACCACGCTCTCCATCCAGGCAATACAGCTAGAGGAGGTAGTACAGTCATAATAAAGGACAACATTTCCCATTATGAAGAATTCAAGATCGAAGAACAAGACAAACAAATTGTAGCCATTTGTGTGAAAACAAAACGATATCATGTTACCATATCAGCAATATATTGCCCTCCAAAATATGCACTGAAAACAACGCAGTACAGAAGCTTTCTGGAGCAACTTGGAAACAGGTTTATCCTAGGAGGCGACTTCAATGCTAAAAATACCTACTGGGGATCCAGACTTACAACTACCAAAGGCAAAGAATTGCTATGCGCCATCAAAGAAACCAAATGTGACGTTGTATCAACAGGAAAGCCAACCTACTGGCCTACCGATATCAACAAAGTACCAGATTTAATCGATTTCTTCATATACAAAAACTTAGCAAATAAATACATACACATCGAGGAAGGATACGATATGAGTTCGGACCATTCGCCAATAATCTTAACTCTAAGTGAACAAATTATGTTAAAAGAATGCAACCCGACTCTGGTGAATAAGAATACAGACTGGGAAAGCTTTAAGTTAGATCTAGATAGAAAAATAAATCTCAAGGTTCCTCTTAAATCCACTGAACAGCTCGAACTGGAGGTTAAGAAATTCATAGCAGATGTACAACAATGTGCCTGGAATAACACACCTATCCCCAAGAAAAGGGACTTAGGTAGTAAGTATCCTCTGGAAATTAGAAATCTGATTACTGAAAAACGGAAGCAGAGAAGAAAATGGCAGCAATCGAGATTTCCACAAGACAAGACCTTATTAAATAATCTCACAAAACAACTGAATATTAAAATTAAAAGCTTTCACGATGAGTCGATGACTACTCACCTTCGTCAACTAACAGGTGATCGGTCAACAGACTATTCGTTGTGGAAAGTCACAAAAAAATTAAAAAGACCTATTATTCAAGTTCCTCCCATTAAACTAGAAAACGGTACTTGGGCTGTCAGTAGCGCTCAGAAAGCTGCGAGATTTGCACAACATCTTGAACAAATATTTCAACCGCACGAGGACAACACGTTTGAAATTAACCTAAATGAAGAGATATTACAAAATGAACTTCAAATAAAATTGGTTACACCAAAAGAAGTCTGTACTGAAATTAATCGCCTAAGACAAAAGAAATCTCCGGGTTATGATCTCATCACTGGGGAAGTCCTACGTAACCTGCCCCGTAAAGCAATAGTGAAACTCACCACACTTATCAACGCTACATTTAGACTAAAACATGTACCCGGCTTGTGGAAATTCGCCGAAGTCATTATGATTCCCAAACCAGGAAAGCCAGCACATGAGGTAACATCATACAGACCAATATCCCTGTTACCAATTATATCTAAGTTATTTGAAAAACTCTTCATAAAAAGAATAAAACCTATTTTAGAAGACAAAATGTTAATCCCTGACTACCAGTTTGGCTTTAGAGAAAAGCACTCTACTATAGACCAGGTTCACAGAATAACCAACATTATTGAAAAAACTTTAGAAGAGAAAAAAGTTTGCTCTACGGTCTTCCTTGATGTAGCACAAGCATTCGACAAAGTATGGCATGACGGCCTGATATACAAGCTGAAGAAAATGCTTCCAAAACAGTTCACAGATATCTTAAAATCTTATCTATCAGACAGAATGTTTCGAATCAGACAAGATGACTCATACTCAGAAATTAAGCAAATAAAAGCTGGAGTACCGCAAGGAAGTGTATTAGGTCCGGTCCTGTACCTGTTATACACATGTGATATTCCAGTGTTAGAAAACAACACCATTGCAACTTTTGCAGATGACACGGCTATCATGGCTGTAGGGATCACCCACGAAGAAGCATTGGAAAATGTACAAATTGCTATTAACGTTGTCTATGATTGGACAAAGAAATGGCGAATAAAACTCAATGAGTCGAAGTCAACTCATATAGATTTTACTAACAAGAAAACCTCATATCACCCGGTATTTATAAATAACAAAGCAATACCGTACGAAAATACAGCCAAATATCTGGGCATGACACTTGACACCAAACTTCGCTGGAGAGCTCACGTCAAAAAGAAACGCGACGAGCTAGAACTCCGCTACAGGAAGATGTACTGGCTGCTTGGGAGGCACTCAGAGTTGTCAGTACACAACAAAATACTACTGTACAAACAAGTCCTAATGCCGATATGGACTTACGGTATTCAGCTGTGGGGCTGTACCAAACAGAGCAACATGCAAATGATACAACGCTTTCAGAATAAAGTACTTAGAGGTATTGTAAACGCACCCTGGTACATAAGAAATGACAACCTCCACCGGGACCTTGAAGTGGAATATGTTAGTAATATTATCAAAAGATACGCCGAAGCCCATGAACGCAGGCTTCATCACCATGTGAATGTCGAGGCCATCCAGCTCCTCGACAACACGGATATACAGCGAAGACTGAAAAGGACAAAGCCTTTCGAGTTAGTTTAGTGTAGTGATAGTGTAATTAGTGCAGTAAGTACTACACACAAAGAACACATTAACAAAGTGTCTTCCCCTTAACAGAGACAATAGGATAAGTGTTAATGGACACATTCTTAGCTTAGTCTGTATTAGAAGTTTAGGTCAGATTTAAAATACTTATTAGTCATAAGACTAGATTGTATTCCAATGGAATATTTGTTAAGATATTTCATTTAATAAAAAAAAAAAAAAAAAAAAAAAAAAATGTCGTCATTGGCTAACGAGAGGAATCAAACCAGATGACTGTGTTTGGAGTGATCGATGCGCGGGAGTTGCGTTTACAGTCTTCTAGATCAAGATTGTTGACACAACTCAACAGTGTTTGAACCCGTAGAGTATTTTACAACGCCATAAAGATATATAAAGATGTATACTCATATACACTCAGGAGCAAAAAAAACGGGTCAGAGTGCGTTTTTCATACTAAAGAGGCTATTTCTAAGCCTTGGTTCATCGCCAGGGAATGCTTTTAGTGAAATCTGATGATGAACACCCCGAGCATCGATACAGGACTTCCAGAGTGCTTAGGATACCCAACTGAAGGAATCTACGGTTAACGCCGGAATTGTGCATGTTCCGAAAAACATCTAAAATGGAAATAAAATGTAAGGACATCCAAGTGCTGACCCAAACTCTCCCGCTGTGGTGTTAACTGCTTGTGCGATGATCAGTTAGGTAACTTAAGAACTTTTGACCTCCTCTATTGAACCTCTCAGTATCCACCATTATACCGCACTCAAAACAACCCTTGGCCAGGAACCTAAGCTTCGAAATAGTCTCGTTTGTATGAAAAACGCACTCTGACCCGGTATTTTTGCTCCTGAGTGTATATGACTACTTTTAGCCGTTGAATATGTCTGAACCATACAGATTCTCGGTATTTTAATAACAATTAAAATCACTTTTTCGAATCGCCTTTACTATTGGGAAACGCGTGTTCTGTTCGTTCTGTACCCTTACCATGAGTTAGAATTTTTGTACTCGTTAGCTTGAACGCTCTGTCCCTCACAATATTGTTATAGAGTGCGAGAGACAGAGCATTGGATTCGCTAGCGAGTACGATAATTGTAACTCATGGTAAGGGTACTGAATCCGTTGCACAAACCCCTAAAACATACTCAACAATACACAGTAAATATTTCTGTATGGCCAATTGGTTGACTGGTACAGTCAGCCTCATAAGTAGCTGCACACTTTTGTACCTTGTCGCTCTAAGGCCTTTCACAGATTAGTGCAGCAGTTCAAACATGACGTTAATGTGACAAAGTATTAAAGTGTGCAGCTACTTATGAGGCTGACCGTACAGCATGCCTTAAGTCATTAAGGCCGCAATTTCTACATACTTCGTATATTGTGCAATAAAGTTTAAACAAACAAGTAATAAATTAGGCGGAAAAAAAAGTAACACCACTATTTAGCATCTCAACCACGTTATGGTTCGACCAAAAAAAGCATATGTAGGTACTTACGTATTGTAAAACCAGTCGGCGTCTTCGTTAATAAAAATAATCACGAACAAAATAAACATTACCAGTTTATGTCAGGATTGCATCCTTCAATGACATTTCCACTGATACGTGCTGCGGTTGCCAAACATATTAAGTTATTAATGTTATTATAAAACGCGCGACAAATATAGGTAGGTGCTTAAGTGTGTTAAAATATTGCAAACCTTTGTTATTGTCTTTAAAGTACGGTACAGGAGATAGTAGAAAGATAAGAGGCCCTTGCCAAAAAACAAACGCTCCTAATGTTTTCTTTTCACTTACTCAAAATATATGGGATGACATATAAGCGTAGCGATAAACCACGTGGTCAACTGTCATTCCATACATTTTGAGTGATATTAACACGGTAAAAACAATATCGCTTTTGATCAGTCACCGTATTGTCATCGTTTTGATAGCTCTTATTTTCTTGACAGTAATGGCATAATGGTCAAAGACGATATGTTTTTTACCGTCGGGAATAGAGGCCCTAGGCCCTGACGTTAGCGATTTTGAAATACTGGAAAATATATCTACAGGATAGACGTAAGCTGTTAAAGATAAGTAATATGTATTGCGTCGGCCGCTTATATCAACTCCATGCATTTCGCTGGTTTGAAAAAAAAGTTAACTGGAGCGTTACTTATTTATTTATTAAGTATTCCAAGTATTCTTATGTTATTGTCTTTGTAAAAGGCATCCAAACATACATTGGTTACCGGAAAATCGTCGAGAAATTAAGTTTCAAAAGTGGCAAAGGACTATTACAAGCCAACTTCTGTGAGGACTGCTGGTATATAACAGTATTACCCGTGGACGCACTTCTTTGTCCCACCGCAGAAAAAGTTGCACCCAGCTTTTGGCATACAATTTAATTGTGATACCAAAACTGGGTAGGTTAGGTTCGTTAGGTATCTATAAATGCTCGAAGGGCAAAAGGCCTGGAATAGGAGCCCTGCTGTGAAGCAGGGCTCCGTCTAAAAGAGCAGTGGGACGAAGTAGTGGGACCACGGGTAAGCGTTCGGTATATATTGTCCTTCATTTTACACCAGCTAAGAAATCTCTGTTCTGTTCTGTTAAAAAAAAAACATTTCTGGGACAAGCCTTTGTTGCCGTTCAAAACCAATCGAATGAATCCCATCACGTTTACGTTCAGTATAGCGGAGATCCTGTCCGCAGCTTCCGACTCAATCATCAGACCAGCGCGATGGTGCTATATCATTGTATTGTCTTCCAATTTACATATGTACTTAAATTTGACCTACTTCCCAGTTTCTGATGAAGCTGAAAATTTGCATACATTGCTAGTTAAGTAAAAGGTAGCTCGCGCCACGCTGCTCGCGTCGCTCCCGGCTCGCGCAAGCTTTAAAGTGGTGCGCGTGCACATTTCTTCGATCGCCGATACCTCGCAGACCTTCAGCTGCGTGGATGATGTATGTGTGTTATGTATGTGCTCGCTATTACCCCACATAGTCAAGGTGGCTCGCTAGCCTGCGCCCGCGGCGGCGCTTGTTCTGTGGGAAGTAGGACGATCGATTTATTGTCTGCCTACGACTTTAGAGAAAGGTGATAGACAATTGGGTGTTTATTAATGTATTCAATTATTCTGATTATTGAATTGCCTATCCGACGTATGAACGATTTCCAAACGTATGTGAAACGTAGGACACTTCTAAATGGCGTCCGCGTATGATACGCATTTTACTTTTAAATGGGTAAACTTGAGAAAAACCTATAGGGTAGAAGTACCAGTTCTGGCGATCTTTGCACCGTTTTTGGCCACTCTAAATTTTAACTCATACTAGTTAAACTGTAGAGTGTCTCAATTTTAATTAATATGAAATTAGGAAATCTTCTGTCTTAACTATTTATGAATATTATTTTTAATAAGCCCCCTTGCAAATAAAACAAGCACTTTCGATTATTTCAAGTGGTATACCAACTGTTACTAAATGTAATTTGAGTGATAAAGCATTAAACTAGGAGTAATATTATTTGTATAAAACCATTTTTTTTTATAAACCATTATTTATTTATTTATTTTGTCGTATAAAATCTTAATCAGTTATACTGCTTTGAAAGTACTTACTTAAAAAAAAAAAAGATTCCTGTTTTTTTACATATTCTTTAAAATTGTGGCTTAAAAGAGTGGCCAAAATCGGTGCAAAGATGTCCAGAACCGGTACTTCTACCCTATAGGTTTTACTTAAGTTAGCCCATTTAAAAATAAAAGTAAACAGTGAATTACAGTATTTTTGAGGCTATATGTTTTAAGTGATGGCTGATTTTATTTATAGCTAATTATAACAAAATGTATCATTACATAATTAAAGTTTTGATCTCGGTATGTAATTAAGGAGTCATTGACCCTCGATTGAACGCATGTTTGTAAACAAAGGTGTTTAATGACAGATGACGCAATCCGGCCTGCTGGTTTCAAATTTGTTAGTTATTATATTTATAGAAACTGAATATTATTTTTAACATCAGCTTTATTGCTTTTCGTCGAGAAATTTCCAATATAATTCTAAATAATAATAATCTAGGATATGGAGTATCTATGTACCAAATTCAAATGCGTTCAATCGTTTTTGCATAATTGTGTGACAAACATCCAAATCTTTTTACAAGCTTTCACATTTATATTTAGTTCGATAATCAGGTATTTATTATTTTATAATTGCATTGTCTTTAAAAATTACAATTTCGGAATGAAATTTGCTGAAACTCGGTTAGTTGGGTTTAGAAATTTCTGGAATTACCTCCAAAATGTAACGTTTCTTGAAAATATTCTTTTAAAGCTGACGTATTTATTTGTTAAATAATGTGTACATTTTGAATTTGAAAATTCCTATAGCTTATCAGTTTCGCAATGCCAAAATTTAAAACCTAAATATACTTATAGCTTCTAACATTTAAAACACGTTTTTCTTTTAAGCATTGCCGTCTACAAATCCAATCCATATGTCGACTTTTTACGGTGATTTTATTATGCATTTACCTTATACTTTACCTTCCTGCTAGGGCTCTATTCTACCTGGTATAACCACATCGCTTTTGACATGTTATCGTATTTTCAACGTTCGTATAGCTCTTATTTACACTACAATAAAGGCGGCCAACTTAAAAACAATACGATAACATGTCAAAACAGAGTTGAATGATCCTGGTGTAATTAAAATAAAAAAAAAATGTTTTCTCACATACATACATTAAATCACGCCTGTTTCCCAGAAGGGTAAGCAGTGACCACTTCTTTCCACATGCTGAGAAATCTCTTTCGCTTCTTCCACATTCATACATCAAGGCCATCGAGTCATGCATGCACGTCGGTTTCGAAAATTTTAGGTTCGAGCCTGTTCCAGCAATTCTCCGAATTTATTCGAAAAAGTACGCCTAGGGCGGCCCCTTCCGGCCCTTCCACTCACTCAATTTCTTTTCTTAATCCTTACTAATATTAAAATAAAAAGTGTGTTTGTTCGTGAGTCCTTCTTTCCCCCTTGATCGACATAATTTGCACTGAGACAGCTAAAGAAGTAAAGAGCCAGCCAGTAACAGGCTGCATTAGTTCAAGAAATTCAGCAGGTTCCTTTATTGCCCAAAGTTAAACTAAAACGTTAAGGTTCAAATCAGTTGAACAGACGCCCGACCAGCGTCATTTTGCACTAGCGTCGAGAATGACGCGTCATCGGCATCTCTGTCGAATTCGCAGAAATGACTGAGGAACTTTACACTCGCATAACAATTACTAAGATAAGCTATTTCTTTAATTACTCGTTCGTTACATTACTCTACAGTTACAGATGCGCTTACGATTTTTTTAGTAACGTGTTTAGCTGTACATTTATTTCAGACTTTTATAACGTACCTATATATATACATACCGTGTTGAAGGATTAGCGTTATTACCTCGGAAACTTTTAAAATTTCCATGATTAAGTAGCCTATTTTTAATCCAGAGTACCTTTAAGTCCAGCAGTTGCAACGCGAAGGACTAACAAAAATAACACACACACATAAACTTTTTCATATATAGGATTACAACATTATTTGAAACCAAGATATTAAAACAATGCCATCAAAAACCAATCACCGCCGCACTGAATGAATGTATAGTACCTAGAGCATAAATGGTCGTAGGGAAACACTGCATGCGATACCGGCAAAATTAAAATACATGTTACGAGTGCCTACCTCAACCCACCGGCTGGCGCCTCGACCGGTTTGGAACAGGAAAGTCCAATGAATGGGTTCTGGGAAATTCCCGCGGGAGAAGCTGTGACGCCTGTGATGCAAGACAAAAAAAAAACCTCTTTGGGACAATGCTTTGCTGGTGACTGTAGTTTTTTTGCAAAATCATCTGCTTATCAAGACCAATCAAATGAGTTCCAACATAGTGGGTCTACGTTTAGTACAGCGGAGATCATGCCGCCACCTTCCGACTCCATCAGACCAGCTCGAAGGTGCCACATTATTGTATTTTCATTGAATTTACATGAGTTGACCAAATTTTGGGTCAATCGGTCCCCGGAAAGTGGTTCAAATCTTCCTTGCAAGATTTGACCCGAACATACAAACTTACATGCATATAGTTTTTTTGGACGTGTACAGTCAAGTCAAGTGTAAAAATATGGTAAAACGCTTATTCCAGAGTAATAAGAACTTCGTAACATATTTATGAGAGGATTCTTTCGATACATATTTTGCAGTTTACTGTACCTACTCGTATAGCGGTAGGTTAGATCACTTCGCATTAATATTTTAACTACAATGCATTTACAATGCTTTTGAAGTAAGTGGTACCTACCTGTTTATACCCTGATTGACTTCTGAATGCAGCTTAAAAACGTAGGTATCATTAGAAAAAAACGGTAACTGTCACCATGTTTACAAAAATGACAGTGCATCTAATTTCCCGCCATTGTGCCTTCTAATTATGAAAGTTTCCCATGGAACAACCGTGGAATCAATGTGTGTTTTGGTCCGGATCCATAATACAAAAGGGTTTGGAGCCAGTGGATCCAAATTGTATGATTCAATGGGCCCTTTATGTAGGCCGCCCTTTATTGTCTGCTTGAAGTGGCATAAATGCAAGGCTTGATGGGGTAAATGCAACTGTTTCTATGCTATACAGAGATGTATCTCATGTTGAACCTTATTACGAGGCAGTAAGGTGTAAAAGTAGATAAATCGCTTTGTACTCCACTGTGTAACTCTGATAATGTATGTATTCCGCTTGTCCGTAGTATATCTGTTATCGTCGATAGAAAAATACAATACATCTTTTTTTTTGCGTTATTTTAACTCTCCTTCATAGGTGTCTTTTCCTATTTGGATTTGAGAAAAGAAAATTCAATAATGTTGTTCAGCAATGATTTACTAAAATTCCGGGTACCTTGTAACTTTGAACTCCGACACAGAACTTCTGATTCTGTTGCGGATCGAGCGGTCTGAACTTATGAGAAAAATAAAACTATACTACCTGTGACTATACGCCCAAAACATCTATACAAATGAAGGGTAGTAAATATAATAATTCAAGTGCTAATTCCAGCAAAAAAACGCGTTTCCGACTCTACCCAACGCCGAACCTAACAGATGAGATGGCCCCATCCACCACACTATAACAGTGTACCAGTAGTATACTACACTCCTTAGAAAAAACGCGTATATCTCATAGAACAGCGTATACATACATATATTAGTGACCTTATTTCTTAAAGCAAAAAACCCCCCATGGGATTTTGCTTTGCCTATCAAATTACGTTTACGCTGTTTTTGTTTAGAAGGGCAGCATAGTAAGAGTAAACACATAACGTGTAGCATGTGTCGCGTCGCGTACGGGTCTTATGCGCTTGCGCAGCCTTGCGCTTTCCCCGAAGTAAATGCGCGCGCGCCGGCCTTGCGGACCGATCCGATAATTGTCGCGGTGCGTTTATGAAATCAATCTGCCATGTCACTCGACTTACTTGTTTTTGTTTTAATAATCGTTTTGAAATTTAGGTTATCGGGTTGTGAACTGAATTTTAAGTTTGTATTTAAACATTAGTATTGACGTTTCTAAAGACAATTCGCAACAAAACAAAACCACATTACATAAAGAGAAAGATATCAAGACACAGACAAATTGTTGCGAAACGGTCCCAACTCAGCATTCGCTAGCCGTAAAGCCAGCACTGGTCTTCCGTTGGAACCGCTTGGTGAAAAGGCGGAAAGTGACACACAACACAAAACAACGCTAAAAAAAACATCGAGGATCAAAACAACCATTTGTTCGAGATTATCTCGAACGTCTCAAACGACCATAAAATTTATAGCCTGGTAAAGTTGGCAACACAAAGGAAACAGAATCAATAAAATAAGAACAAAGACAATTATAGTCTATGGAAATGTAAACAAAGCAAGCATATAAGTTACGTAACAATAACCAAAATGTTAGACTTTCAATTCAAGAAATAAATAAAAAAAAATGTTTGTTCTATATAGCAGTTTTTTCAGCTAGCTTACTCAAAACCCGTAAAGTAACCTTTGAAAAAATACTGATGCCATGCTTTGGTACTATTTCCATAGGAGATAGGTACATTCAACAAATTTCTAGGCCACTATGGACTTTGTTAAAGTGACGTTGACAACCAAAACGTAAGAAACTTCCTATGATTTGGTTTACAACGCCACGTTGACAAAGTCCATAGTGGCCTAAAAATCAAATCGGTTGACTGTACTCCTTAAGGCCTCTTGACATTATGAAAGCCCTTGTTCTCTTTAGAGTAGGAATAAAGTCGATATATATAATTACGAAAAATTGGAATATCAGCCTTATATCTTTGTTTGCTCTGTCCCTTTCCGTCGTTTTGGTCATGAACGAAGAGTACAAGGGACATCTATTTTTTAGTCGCTATAGACTGACTCTGTGGTTTCCACTATACTCTTATTATTCTCAGATGATGCCAGTGACGGCTGTCACACGCGTCATCTTAGAATAACCACAGTATAGGGTCTAGTGCAAACCCATTAAATTTAAAAAATAGGACCCTGCTCAGCAGCTATGTGTTTCAACAGAATAACAAATAACCTATTAATTGCTGACCCGAATGAGTAGTCTAAGCAATGACACATGCCGTTAATGATTCAACGGAAAAGCTGATAACGCTAATGACATAAGTGCTTGCCGATTGACACTGTCATTAAAAAGTTTGATAGAAAATCATTTTAACAACACTACATTATATTTACATAGTATAAAACAAAGCGTGGTGGTTAGGGTGGGAGGCCGTCCAACACTCCGTCCACCGGTGCGGGGCCGCCACTCGAGAACTTTTCTTCCCCAACGGTTATCAGTTCTCCGAGCTATGTGGCCTGCCCATTGCCACTTCAGCATGCTAACTCTCTGAGCTATGTCGGTGACCTTGGTTCTCTGGCGTATTACCGTATTACGGATCATATCGCGCAAAGAAACTCCGAGCATAGCTCTTTCCATTGCACGCTGAGTGACCCTGAGCTTATTTATGAGGCCCACATTCAGCGGCCAAGTCTCTGATCCATAAGTCATCACTGGCAACACACACTGGTCGAAGACTTTCGACTTAAGGCTCTGCGGTATTTTGGACGAGAAGATCCGCTTTAGCTTTCTGAACGCTGCCCATCCGAGTTGGATTCGGCGATCGACCTCTTTCTTGAAGTTGGATTTACCTAGTTGGACAGTTTGTCCCAGGTATACGTACTGATCAACAACTTCAAGTTGAGAATTCCCCACGTGAACCGGTATTGGCAAAACGCGAACATTGGACATTGGACATTGGACCCGGTGGTCTGACGGCCTGGTTAGGATCGCGGGGAGCCGCTGGATGCAAGCGGCTCAAGACCGTGACTTGTGGCGCTCTTTGGGGGAGGCCTTTGTCCAGCAGTGGACGCCCCCGGGCTGATGATGATGATGATGATGAAAACAAAGTCGCTTCCCGCCGTCTGTATGTATGCTTAGATCTGTCAAACTACGCATCGAATATTAATACGGCTTACATCATTAGATAGATAACTTCGAGAGGAAGGTTTTTATCTATAACAAGCTGTTGCCCGCGACTCCAGTCGCGCAGAAAAATAAAACATATCGGGGATAATGTAGGATTCTAATAATGCAAGAATTTTTCAAATCGGTCCCGTAGTTTCGGAGCAAATGCAAACAAACCATCAAATACTTATGACATAAAAGATACATTTTCTCAAACATGCTCGAAAAAAACGGTTTTCCGATTGAAAGACAAGGACGGAAAAAGCCTCATTTTACTCCTAGGAGTAAAAAAACCATATGAAAACACTTTCCGTCCATGTCTATATTTTTCTTAAAAATGCAGTCAATTTGCATACAAAATCAAAAAGACCAAGACAAAAATTCCAAACAGCCCCTTGGCTGCTCGCTTTTTTAGCACAGTGCGTGTTTTTCTTTTTGAATTTGCATTCCAATTTCTATGGTTAGTATTTAAAAACAATTGACAGTCGGTAACATTCGTTCATTCAGCATAATTAAATTACTTGCTTTTTAAAAATGTATTTGTATTATTTCCTCACATGTTTGAGAAAAGCATTATGTATGCCTCGGCGGAAACGAGGCTTTCCTGACTCCTAGGCAACAATGTACTATTTGAGGTTATTACAGAGTTTACTAAAATGGATAGGTAAAGTGGAATGGACTTTAGGTCCAAATAGTTCGTCAAAGTAAAACGATCGAATTCGAACATTGTATTTTGCAAGTGTCGTATTAGGTAAAATGGACGTGTTCTAGAAACTCGTTGACTAATGGGTTTCCACCGTCCCAAGATGGCGGTGGTTAGGCCGTGACCCAAGTTTGGAGCCATTTAAAACTGTTGATATAATTTAACATCAAAGTCCGTATAGAAAAAAATAACTTTTCGAATCGGGTGCGCGTATACACATTTCTTAAATACCTATACAAAAATGTCCTAACTCACAATGACTCGTTTTTGCATTTAAAATCAGAACTCTCTCAACATGAAGTGTTAATCATACGCCATTTATATTCCAGTTGCATTATTTTTGAGGTAAGTATAACAGTTATTGCACCTGCGTATTATTATAAACGTTATTTATAATCAGTAGGTCCCGTCATTCTTATCAAATCGCTGGGACAAAGCGTGGAGCCTTTCGACAAGCTGTTTAAATGTGCTATTATGGCTGCGTTTATCGCTATGGCGCTATAAAGCTTCCGTCACTCTCACACTTACTTGTCAGAACGTGACAGATGTTGTATCCGTATTTTTCAGCTTCGGCTCCGGAAGAAAATCGATACAAATACGTATACAAACGCAAAATCAAACCGATTAGTAATTAAAACTATTTACGCTTCGTTCGGCGCTCAAACCGACATATTAAACATTAAAGCTATTGGAACAAATTATTAAAATAATACTTTAAATACTAGCGACCCGCCGTCGCTTCGCTTCGTTTCGCTTGGCATCGCTTCGCTTCGCTTCCCTTTGCTTCGCTTTATATGAGTTTTCTGTAACACCAGTACATAATTCAGGATTTATTATACATAAAAACCTTCCTCTTGAATTCCTCTATCTATTGCAAAAATTGACTTAAAATCAGTTGCGTAGTTAAAAAGATATTAGCGTATGGACAGCGGGAGCGACTTTCTTTTATACTATATAAAGTACCTACTTAATTTTAACGGTTTAACGCCAGTCCGTTAGCCTGTCAATAAAAAAAACCAATCAAACAATTAACTTTATGCTCAAGTTGTAAGATTTGAATTAGCGTGTATTAATTTGCAAGTGCAGTTCGGCGTTAACAAGCCGGTTTGGCGATTATGACGCGAGTTATTCTTTAACAAACCAATATTAAAAAGATTGTCGAATTTACCGTAGATCCATATTATTTTAACCCCTTAAAACTAAGGGATTACTTTGATTCGGAGGTCAAATTGTGTTGGTCATTTTAATATCCTTTACAGCTTCAATATAGAATTGTATCAAGATAAGAAAAGCAATAACAAAAACGCTTCGAAGTAAGACCGTTGTTTTTGATTGCTAGTATTAAATCAACAATTTTAATACGTAATTGACGAATATACTTTTCGGATAATAAAATACAGTAACAACACTAACAACCATGAACGAGCGTGTCTATCCGTAGGTATTGTACCTACTCTAGCCTCTTTATTCATAAATTAACTATAAACCTATTTCAAATTCAAATGTCACTATGAAAGATAAGGCCAAAGTATGTTTTAAGCATGAAGTGTATGCTCAGCTATTGCGCATTTACGAATAAGAGGTTCAGTATATTACATACCCCGAAACAAGTCTACAAGTACCAAGTTACATAATTGTGGAGCACTTTAGCAATGACGTTCACTATGACAAAGTTCTAAGTATGCTCGACATTATTATTGGGTGACTCTACAAGTACAAAAGACAATTTTACACAAATTAACCTAGTTCAAAACAACCACACAGCCCTAAGCTACGATGCAACTACAAGGTGCAATATGATACTAGTTAGTAACTTAAAAACTTCAGCTGAGAAACCTTTTGTTGGATAATCTATTTGTCGTATTAATCAAGATTCGCGCCATTTGGTTCTTCCGGTTGGAACGCCAGCGCCCTCTAGGGCGTTCGACGGAGTCTACTTAAGGGCGAGCTGGGGCGGCGGAGGCTTCTTACCTGCTGAGCCGTCGCATAGACCACATCCAGCTGTAGAAACCGTCCCGCGTTCCTACCTTGTGCATTTACTTGATTGTAGTACCTACCTACGTTATTATACGAGTTCTCTGCAAAACCTTTTTATATTCTCCAACACTACCCACGTAGCGCCCACAGTATGTCAGAGGGATCTGAGCCCCCTGATCTTCACCCGTCATCAGAAGTGGGATCGGTGTTGGTTAATACGACGCAACATGAAGATCATTGGCGTACCCTATTTGAAGCACAGAACGCCAACATGCGAGCGCTTATTGAAGCCCTTCAAGCACCGAAGACATCTTTTCAAGTTGAGTTGCCCGAGTTCGACCCTGAGAAGACTGATACTGATGCCAGATCATGGTGTGCGACTGCCGATTTATGTCTCGCCGAAAAACCTCTTCACGGCGGACAACTTGTTGTGGCAATTAGCAAGGCGTTAAAAGGTATCGCTTCGACCTGGTTGGCGCAAGTGGCATACCAGGGTATGACATGGCCCGAGTTTAAAACCCTATTTACGACCAGATTTGTTTCCACGGAGACTTTGGCAGGTACCCTCATAAACCTGAATAGTGACAAACCAAACGAAAAAGAAACTTTGGTGGCATACGCGTGTCGTTTGATGACGTCACTATCTAATCGCTGGAAGGACGCGAGCAAGGAACAATTGACTGTTGCGCTCGTTCTGTCACACATATCACAGTTTGACACGAGGCTGCAACGGTTGGCTTTTACTACCGACATCACAACAAGGGATAAACTACAGCAAGAATTACACGCCTTTACACATCTAAAACGCAAATCGAGTGCATTAGGCGAATCCCCGAGTGCCAGTGACAGCAAGCGACCCAGGATTGCAACTACCGTCAAGTGCTTTTTGTGTGGCAAGCCGGGTCACAAACGTTCTGAATGTAAAAGCAAGTATAAAGACATCCGCGGTCCATCTGCGTTCTCATCATCATCAAGCGAAGCTCGACAGTCTGCGGCGAGGCCCCTGCAATGCTTCAAGTGTGGGAAGCCTGGCCACATCGCGAAACACTGCATGACCGGTGTTGCCCGAGCGAACGGCGCGGGTAGCACGGGCGCAGCGCATACCGAGCGGCGAGTGGACATCTGCGTCGTGCAACCTCCTACGGGGACCTTGGAGCATAACGGTGAGCTGTATTGTTTTTATTACGATTCTGGTGCCGAATGCTCGTTGGTTAAAGAGAAACTAGCTGCTAAATTAAGTGGTAAACGATTTCATAATGTTGTGTCTATGGTAGGAATAGGACAGACGCGAGTATTTAGTACAGAACAGATTGTATGTAATGTGATGATTAACAACTACCCTCTTGAAATTTTATTTCATGTGTTACCGGATAATTGTTTACAAAACGAGATTATGATAGGCCGAGAGATTTTAAATAAAGGCTTTTCGGTTAACATGACAGCGACTGATTTCTCTTTAGCCAAGAATGTTGCAGTCAATAATGTAAATACAGTGTGCAACTTTAATAAACCTGATTTAAATTCTGTCAATACGGACGCAGTGGGTACAAATAAAGACGAACTTTTACGTGTTTTAGAGCCGTTTTCGGATTTTTTTATTACGGGTATGCCCACTTCACGTGTAACCACCGGTGAGTTAAAAATAAGGTTAATTGATCCTAATCACACGGTGCAAAGGCGACCGTATAGAGTGTCGGCCGAGGAACGTGGGGTGATTCGCGATCGAGTACAAGAGTTATTAGACGCAAACATTATAAGGCCTAGTTGTTCCCCATTTGCAAGCCCCGCGCTGTTAGTGAAGAAACAGGATGGATCGGACCGAATGTGCATTGACTACCGCGAGCTCAATAGCAACACACTCCCCGACCGCTACCCGCTCCCTCTTATTTCTGACCAAATTGCTCGTCTCAATGGCGCTAATTACTTCACAAAGCTGGACTGCGCAAGCGGATTCCATTTGATCCCGGTGCACGAGTCTTCAATAGAGAGTACCGCTTTTGTCACTCCAGAGGGTCAGTACGAGTTTTTGACAATGCCTTTTGGACTACGAAACGCTATTTCAGTTTTTCAGCGAGCTATAATTAACGCTTTAGGCTCCTTGGCTAATGATTACGTCATAGTGTATGTCGACGACATACTCATTGTCTCCCCCGATGTAGATTCTGGATTGGAAAGGCTTAGAACTGTGCTAGACACTTTGACGAAGGCTGGTTTTTCTTTGAATCTCAAGAAATGTTCTTTCCTTAAAACCAAGGTTGAGTTTCTGGGATTTGAGGTAGAAGCTGGCCAGATCAGGCCTAATCGTAAAAAGATTGAGGCTTTAACAGCATTGCCCCCTCCACAGACAGTGTCTCAATTGCGCCAATTTATTGGCTTGGCTTCATATTTTCGCCAATTTGTGAAAGATTTCTCTCGCATTATGGCCCCCCTGTATCGACTGACATCACTTAAAGGTGATTTATCCTGGACGGCTGAACATGAAACGATTCGTCAGACCATTATAAGTACTTTGACTAGCGACCCCATTTTGACCATATTCGATCCAAAATACCCAGTAGAACTCCACGCTGACGCAAGCAGTCTGGGCTATGGGTCAATCCTTTTCCAGCTGATCAATGGCAAACGTCATGTCGTAGCGTACTATAGTAAGCGCACTTCCCCTGCAGAGAGTAAGTACCACTCCTACGAGTTGGAGACACTAGCCGTAGTGAACTCGGTACGACATTTTCGACAATACCTTCACGGTAGACATTTCACTGTGTACACAGATTGCAATTCACTCAAGTCATCCAAAACCAAGGTAGAATTGACTCCAAGAGCGTATAGGTGGTGGGCTTACTTACAGTCATTCGACTTTGACATTACATACAGAGAAGGCAAACGTATGGCCCACGTAGATTTCCTGTCCCGCAATCCAGCTCCATCTGAGTGTAAACTTCCCTCCCCGAATGTCGAACACAAGCGCGTCGATGTCACGACACTTGCCGCCAACTGGCTTCAAGCCGAGCAGCAACGCGACGAAGAAGTGACAAAGATTATTTCAGACCTACAAAATGACCAAATGACTGAGCAAATGGCTAAGACATACGTGTTGCGTTCCGGTATTTTACATCGTAAAATCCAACGCAACGGCCGGTCCAAATCCTTACCCTATTTACCTCGCGCTTTAAGATGGTCCGTAATTAATAACTTTCACGACTCTCTAGTGCATCTCGGAGCTGACAAAACACGCGAAAAATTGTTTGATTATTATTGGTTTCCTAGGCTGTCTCAATACGTAAAGAAATTTGTAGACAATTGCGTAACGTGTAAGGTAGCTAAGTCACACTCGGGAAAAATTCAAGCCGAATTGCACCCGATACCAAAAGTCAACATACCATGGCACACTGTGCATATAGACGCGACGGGTAAATTAAGCGGCAAAAATGATCACAAAGAGTACGTGTTTGTTTTGATAGACGCGTTTACTAAATATGTGTTACTGTTTCATACACAAAATATTGACTCAAAAAATAGTATTCGTGCTGTAACTCAGAGCGTAGCGCTTTTTGGGGCTCCCACGCGCATCATTGCCGACCAGGGTAGGTGTTTTGCGAGTAAAGAGTTTCGTAGTTTTTGTGACAGTAAAAATATAAACTTGCACCTGATAGCAACCGGCTCCTCACGTGCGAATGGACAAGTCGAACGTATAATGAGTGTTTTAAAATCCATGTTGACGGCTGTCGAGGTCAGTGACAATAAATCGTGGCAGGACGGTTTAGGTGAGGTTCAGCTCGCAATTAATTGCACAATGAATCGCATTACTAAAGCGTCACCACTTGAGCTTTTAATAGGCAGAGTAGCTAGACCGTTGTCTTTAATGTGTAACGATAATGACGATACCCAGGTAAATCTGGAGGAAGTGCGAGAAATAGCGTCTAGCAGTATTCAAAACGCGGCAGCATATGATAAAGCACGGTTTGACAGCACTAAGGCGGCAATTAAACGGTTTTCGGTCGGTGATTTCGTGTTATTACAGAATGAGGAACGTAATCAGACTAAATTAGACCCGAAGTATAAGGGCCCCTTTAAAGTGACCGAGGTCTTAGATGGCGACCGTTATACATTAAAAGCATTAAATTGCAATAGATCGTACAAGTATGCACACGATAGGCTAAGGCTTATGCCAGTAGGTCATGTACCACTTGAAATTGATGTGTTAAACGATGTAAGCGGTATTGACGAGTAATCTTGTGTGAGGTAGTTGAGTAAACAACCTATTGGCCGTACTGAAGTTCGACCGTACCAGTAGTTGTTTCATAGCCGTAGCCCAGTGGAAATCGGTGTCTCTTGGGGAAACTCAAGTAGTCCGTGGGTGCGCGGTGCGTGATTAGCTCTGGCGGAGGTCGTGGCCTGTGAGGCCGTACTTAGTGTGAATCACGACATTGTGTGGCGGTTATCCATGGGTAGGATAGACTGTTCAGCCAGTGGTGGTTGTGGCAATAGTGTATTTACTCAAGTGTTTTAATCATCTAAAATAATTGATAAACAATGATGGTGGTACATGGCTCTGGTTGTAGTTTAGTATTGTTGTTTATTTTTATGAATTAGAATGTACAAAAGTTTAGTTTTACTTAGTTAGTAAGGTACATTCTGCTGGTTGTAAAATAATAATAATAATAAACAAGATTTAATGTGAAATATTTATTTTAAAAAAAAAATGGACTGTCCATCAGTAGTTGGTCAGAACGGCCGAGTCGGAGTTGATGCTTTAGATGGTTAATGCTATTGTTTCAGAGTAACACACCAGGAGGTGTGCCAGCAGGATGGCCGTGTCGTATTAATCAAGATTCGCGCCATTTGGTTCTTCCGGTTGGAACGCCAGCGCCCTCTAGGGCGTTCGACGGAGTCTACTTAAGGGCGAGCTGGGGCGGCGGAGGCTTCTTACCTGCTGAGCCGTCGCATAGACCACATCCAGCTGTAGAAACCGTCCCGCGTTCCTACCTTGTGCATTTACTTGATTGTAGTACCTACCTACGTTATTATACGAGTTCTCTGCAAAACCTTTTTATATTCTCCAACACTACCCACGTAGCGCCCACAGTATGTCAGAGGGATCTGAGCCCCCTGATCTTCACCCGTCATATTATACTCTGTCGACGAATATATGCAACTTAAATTGTAAAATTATTATTGATATTTGACCCTTATTAGTTTTGTGTATTGACATCGGAAACTGACCATTTATTACTTATTTATCATTGTTGTTTTTGATTATTTGAGTGTTATTATATTATTGTATTATTTTAATATTATTTTATCATTTTGTATTAATGTTTTGTTGACGATATCAATGTAATTTCGTATTTTTTGACATGCAATGCAATCTATATTGTAACATTACATTGATAAATAAATAAACTAAACTAAACTAACGTTTGTTTTCCTAAATCTCAACATGTATGGGATGACAGGTTGACCACGTGGTTTATCGTGACGCACGAGAATATTCACACATACATTTTGACATTTTTGACCGATAGAAATGGTTTAAGATCCGAATAGGAGATGACCTTCACCGAGCTGTTTGCCCGATACAAAGTATTATATCAAAAAGATGTTGAGTAAAATATGGTGAATAGGTAGGCTGAACATTTTCAGTCCAGTACTAAATAATTAAAAAAAAATCTTAGTTTTAACTAATCGAAAGTAGGAAGCCCTCAAAATATGCAAACGTTAGGTTTGATGCAACCTGCCTACCCAATAGTTTGACGGGAAAAAAATAGTCAACCTAACGTTTGCATATTCCATAGGCTTCATACTTTCTATTGGTATGTAATTTGCCTATTAAACAAGCAATTGCAACTTCAAAAAAAATTCATTTTTAATTTTTAATTATTTATACATATACTGGACCGAAATTTTCCAGCCTACCTATTCGTCGTATATTACAATATAAAATTTGATATAAAACTGTCGTCTCGTAAAAAGAGAACATTGCTAGTCTTGTACAAACACGAGCAATGAAATCGGGTCACTTTCTATTATAATTCAATACAAAATGACCCGTTCTCATTGCTCTCGAGCATTCTGTTAGTTTAATCAAAACATTTCCATAAGGATGTTGATTATATCTAAGAACCAGGTAATTGTCGTAAAGCTAGTCATGGAGACCAGGTCAAGATTTACCAGATTTCGATGCTCTGCATGATAAAGGCTATTTGCGTGGATTTAAGAGTCATGTAATTTTTATGTTTAAAATCAGGTTTTTTTGAGATTAGTGCGATTATGGTCGAGGAAAACAGGACAGAGGCCTCGTACGCCTCTTACCAACAACTGCTGTCAGCCCAATGGAACCGTGACCTACCGTAGGACTGTGTCGCAGTGTCGTTATGATTCAAGTTGTAAGAAGTATCAACCGAATTGTTTTTTAATGTCACTGTGACACCGTTCATACAACGGTCGGGGTTCCATTGGATGATAGTACATCGACTTGGATCTCTGGATGTCTTTCGCGTATCGGTTACGTGCGAATGCGTACAGAATATGTGATAGAAGAGGAGTCACGGAATAGGCACTTTCTAAGAACAGTCAAGTGAAAAAATATGTATCGAAACATAAATATTTTACGAAGTTCTTCTTATACTGGAATAAGGTGAATTGGGACATAATAATATTTTTCAGATCTTGTGTTCTCCCATATTTTTACACTTGACTGTACCAAAGGCTGTCTTGTTGGGAAGAGCGGCTACTGTTTAGGTACAGAAGTATGTCAAGAGACGTTATAATTCAATTCCTAAGTCACTTTGACATGGTTCCATGGTAACCTATGACTCAAATTGGATGATTGCTCAGTCCGCCTTTGTATAGTTGAAAACTTTAGAACTTTAACGCCTTTGACAGAATAAGAAGAACGAAGAGAAAAAGAAGATTTTTTTTTTTGGCGATATGCTACATGTTAACGTAATGTTGTATGTTAACACTTAAAAACTTAAGCTAAAGATTAGATTACACTTAGCTACAATAATCATAAGATTAATGCTACAATCCAAACGTTAAGTTGTAAGTGTAAAATGGCCGTTGTTGTAACTTTATGTTTGTAATGTTTTTCAACTTGTAGTAGTTAACATTAATGGTTATAGTTCTGGTATGTGGTAGTGGTAGGTCAACCAGTATCCTAGTTTAGGAGGAAAACGTTGATGGTTGTGTAGCGAAAGTTATTTATAGATTTTAGACAGCGGCAAAGTTAAATAATCTGCGTGGCTAGACAAGTTGCCATCGAATACAAACGCTAGCGTTTGGTGTTACTAAAGGGGCTTCTAAACGGGCCATGTTTTGCTGCAATTTGTGGCCGGCAACTAGTGCTATCTTACTCTTACTTCGTATGTTAGAGCAAGATGCGTATAGTTGCCGGCCACACATTGCCGTGAAAATGTTGCTCTTTTAGAAGCCCCCTTACAAAAATGTATAGAATTGACGTAAGTCACGTGATATATCGCTCGTTAATCGAACAGTGATAGTTTCGACGTTTTGTCCGTCGTTCCGCGGTACTATTTTGACAGGTTGAATTCAACGCGAGCACTATCACGATGTAAACGTCGGTATCTAAGGGGGCTTCTAAACGAGCAACATTTTCACGGGAATGTGTGGCCGGCAACTATATGCATCTTGCTCTAACATACGAAGTAAGAGTGAGACAGCACTAGTTGCCGGCCACAAATTGCAGCAAAACATGGCCCGTTTAGAAGCCCCTTAAGGGCAACTTGGCTAGCTTTTTCATTTTTGACAACGCAATGCGATAGGTGATCGCCAAACGCTAGCGTTTGTATTCGATGGCATCTTGTCTAGCCCCACTGGCTGGTACTTTGAATATTTCGGACATTAGAATCATGACTAGTAGAGTTTTTTTTACTACGTATTTATATTCTTGTTATCAAAAACGTTACATAAAAGGATTAAGGAAAAAAAGTGGTATAAATAATGGTAATTTTATTCTAACCTAAACAAAGGAAGAGCTAATGGATTCATACAACAGAAACCTGCGAATTATTACGTCAGAAGATCTAGGCAAACTTAGCCAATCTAATTACATAGAAACACTTTTATACTACTTATATAAATCTATACATATAAAAGAAGACACTAACTGACTGATCGACCTACCCACACCCGAGACCGCTGGACCTAGCTGGATTTTCGAAAATTCATCCCTTGTACGCGAACGGAGTCGCGGCTGTCCTTTGTGAATATTTTTCGAGTGTCAAAATTAGCTTTATTACTCTCCGACTATTTTACTATTCTAAAAAGAACTATCGCATCATTTTGATATGAAGATAAGGCAAACAGACTGATGGCGTATTCATTGGAATTACTACGATTTAATCCCCATTTTTTATCACAATGGCTTTTTTATGTGTGCTAAACATAAATTGTAAATGAAGTGATAATTGCATTTCAAGGCAGTTGTGTGATAACTTCAGTAATTTATTTGTCACGACTTTCGTTGCCGGCTACATAATAATTCAACGTCATTTTAAACGTAGATTCGAATGACGTACAAGGTAATCGGTCTATATTCGAGGAAGATACACTATGTACATTTTTTCACACATTTGAACCAAGAAAAACATCAAATTTGACAGCGAAACATTGCATTGACTAACTCAAACCTAAGGATTTATTTAATGAAACAAATGTGGTCGATAAAGAGTTTTAATTCAGGTTGTGGTTCTAGCTCCCCTGCAACTTATGGTCATGGAGAATACATAACATTTTTATCAAAAAAAAATCCAAAAAAAAAATCGTCATAAAACCTGCTGGTAATGCTGATACTGCAGATATTGATCTCTTTCCGATAATCTTAACGGCAACATCGATAGATAATATAATATACATTAACATTATATAAGATATAAAAAAATATCTCACGTTTCTTTCCATGTGTTAAAAACACGATAGTGACAGGTGACCGGCAAATTGCTTAGCATAACATACTCTGAGTTACTATTCATAATATTATTTGACAGTTATGATATGAAGTATACTCAACAAGTTTGCAATATCCACCGTATTCGGACGTGGGACCCTGTCATTGTCAAGATTATCAAATAAGCTTGTAAAGCTGGGCATTCACGGACGCGCCGTATGTCTCTGCGACAGATGAATTGCATAAAACTGGATAGGTTTCATATTATTAGGAACATTCACGGGCGCACCACGCCACGCGTGAATGGTGTGACATAAAATGGTGGCAAGACTGGCAAGAGAACGCTTTCACGACGACGCCATTTGGCTTGGCGCGAAGGCGTGGCATGTTCCAACGTTGAATTTCGGCATTCACGATAATTCCATCCGGATTCGCGCGTCGCGCTGGCTTTCTGTCCATTTGGTAATCCAACGGACCGCGCCAAGTACTTTTAAACGCTGCAGTTTTGAGATTCACGGCTTGTTGGAGCTGTCGTGAATGCCCAGCTTAAGCGATAGTTGTGATCATGATTGCCATATAGATAATAAATAAATATCAAAGGATGATTTCAAACAAATTGACCTAGCCCCAAACGCTCTGATAGGTTTGTACTATGGGTGCTAGACAACGATAAACATAAAAGATAAGATAAAAAAAACCCATTCCGGGAATCGAACCAGGACCGTTAGCTCCGTAAGCAGGGTCACTACCTACTAGGCTAACGAGTACGGACGGTCACGGACTTTATTTGATATAGCACTATAGAACCTTGTCGTATAACCCTAAGATTAATTCCCATGTAATTTCTATCTCGTCACTTGACGCTTTCATTATGACAGGGTTCCAGTCGCGAGGCGTTCGTACAAGCCGATTATTTACGGCTTTACCAAAAATTCCTATGCATAGAGTAGGTATACAAACAAAACGTAAAACCGAAAATAACCAGGTATACTATAGCTTTACCTTGCATTACCATCTTCATAATACGATGCATAACCAAAACGCAATTTATTTACTAAGCCGAAATCTATCGCAGTACTCGCTCGCACATATTCACTTACCTACAAGAAAGAAACAATAACAATATATTCGTACACACGCGCAGTTACATTTCACTGCGCGCGAACTTACACCCACAAAATTATTACAAGTCCGGCCGGTCCGGCGGTCCCTCTCGGCTGTACTTGAATTCAAACATTCAAACATTTTTCTAGCGCTTCGAACTCACACAACAGACACGGCAGCATGTGAAAACAATAAAAATCAGAGTGAGAGAACGCTCTAGTCCGCGGTAGGACGACGGCTTATTTCAATCAATTTTCAACTTTAAGTGTATAGCACGCGTCACTTTCTTTTCTCGAGGACGCCGTCGCCGCCACCTACGACCTTCAAACTTTAATAATATTTTGCATCCTTTTTTCATTACGCAATATTACGCGACGGACGCCATTACTTTAGTTCGCGTCGTCGCGCAAAGATAGTGTAATTCTTGTGAAAGTTTTTTTGAATTACCTATTTATTTAGTGTTTTATGATTCAAGTAACTAGTGAAATTTAGCTCGCTAAGTGTTAGTTCTGTGTTCATGTGCTGTGTTTGTAGTTACCTACTGTTTGGATTATTTGTTTTTGTTCACGACGACGGAGGTTGGTGTTTCTATTCTATTTTTAATACGTTAGGTACCTATAGGTTTTACCCAAATCTAATTTAGGTTATATTCGTGGTTTTTCAATATTTTTGTCTGTCTGTAGGTACTCAAAATATGGCCGCATTGGTTCAAATTGAGTGTTGTCTTGTCTTACAGATTACCTACTTAATGAGCTAACAAGTTTTTCAAGGTTATCCTTTGAAAATAAAAAACATGTCATTAAGTTAGGACGCGCTCTCCCAGACCTAAAAATTGATTATAAGCGTAGAGAAGGATTCTTCAAACACTTCCATAGTGAATTATATGATAAATACAATTGGCTGACTGGCAGCTGCAAATTAAACAAATTGTTTTGCTATTCGTGTTTGCTGTTTTCTCTAGCAGTGTTTGGAATCGAACCGGTTTTGCAGATATCAACAATATATATAATTCAGCTAAGAAACATGTTCAAAGCGAGAAACATATACGGAGTTGTATATTATTACATAGTTTAGGTTTACTTGGATTGTTTGGCGCTTTATTCGTGTCATCATGGTTTTCTTAATAGGTACAGTAAGGCGGGTACGGACGGCGCATGCCGCGGGCTGTGGGTTTTCTTTATTCGGTTGATTTTGTTGCACGAATTTGTAAATATATGTTTAATTAAGTCTTTTTTTTGGTTTCTGTGTGCAGACCTGCAGTGCATGTATTTAATTTGGTTTATTTTTGTTTTGTTTTTAACAAAGGACAACTTTTTATTTTGCATGATAGGTACCTATTAGCAAGCTAATTTTTACTGTGTTTTGATTTCTAACGTAAATTAACTATATTGTCTGTGTGTTTAATGTGTGCGTACGCAACTAACGGCTTTTTTCAAAGCCACTTTTGTCATACTTGACATACACTGTTCATGTAATACCAGTGATGTCATGTATGGCGAAGGTGGTGAACACTAACTGCAAGGATCGCACGTAGAAACAGTTACCGCACTTACTTCAGCACTGCTTTTTGGGAACTAAAAGATGACATCTATTTTATTAAGGTAGGTAGGTATGGTTTTTTTAATAATGGAAGGGGCAAACACGTACAAACGCCATACACCTTTTTTTGCTCCGGCTTGTCTATTTATTTACGTGACGCTTCGCCACTGCAGGGTTCCATATTGGCATATAACAAATCCTTGACTGTACTACATGCTAGTTATGAACTAATAATATAGTTCACTCAATACAAAACTCTAATAGTAAAATGTACTGTAATTTAATATTATTTATTAGTCTAGTGAGATTCGAGAAAAGGGGTCCTGGACGTAGGCTAGCCCTCTACAATACCTACTATCAATTACCAGTACCGCAATGCATGGAGTGCAACTAGCAGACTGCTAGCACAAGTTGTTCTGACTGGTACGTAACGATAGAGACGCAATGATCGACAAGAAAGAAATTATAAGGTTTGCTAGCCGCTAGTTCTCGAAAACTTTTGAAGTAAAAAGTGTCAGTTTATTTTAGTAAAATCAATAAAAAATCTACTTAGTATAAAAGAAAGTCGCTTCTCGCCTTTTTCTTCATAAGATAGTGATTCTTTCGTTATAACTAATTCGTCAACATGATAGCCAACCACACAAACACGTTTACGTTTCTTAGAAAAACGAAAATAAAAACAGTTTTAAGTGAGACTGGTAACACAGCGTCAAAGGCCAAAATAAATCAAATAATACGGGGAATGGATAAAAATGCAATAAAACTATGTCCGTGACCGCTCGCCGCATCCCAATTATTGCAACAAGGCAAAGATCGTGAGTTATTGTCTGCTAAACAAATTAAACTTAGCATTCGTTTTATTTATACATAAATTTTGTCCGTGGATATTCATAAAGAACTCTTCTAAGACTTAGATACCTATGTTACATTGTTTTATACAGTTATTTTAATTTCCAAGGCAGCGACAAATTGATGTCAGTTTTTATATCTTCGATCTTTAACTGTTTGTTAGTTGTACTATTCCAAAAAATAATACGGCCAATAATAACCAGTGATCGGAATAGGTAGAGCCAACTTTACCTAAAGTTCGCAAAAGGACAGACTTACCATAGAGTGGATATATCCGGGTAACATCTTCGTTTATTAATTCCGGTAGATTCCGGATCTCCGGTATTTCAACCGATTGCTTCCAAAATCGATATCCGGGGATATATGTGGTCTCCGATAACGAATCCTTTGGCAGAACAAGAAAAAGTACACGCCATCTTGAACTTTTTAGTATATCGATCGAAAATCGATAGGTATCTGATCAAAATGTATTTTTACCTATCCCGATCACTGATCATAACAAACAGTTTTAAAAACACCATGAGATACATCCCGATCTTGTTCTTTTAATGATTTCTCATATCTCACAGGCTATGAATCCTATTCTAACTCCAGCAGACGGGCCATTTTTTCCCATAATAAAATACAATAATGCCTTAAAGTAACATTACAAGGTAATAAAGTAATAAATAATCGTCAAATAATTCTCAAATGAGAATAGAACTTGAATTTTCTAGGTACCTGCACGTTATTGATAACGCTTCAACGCGTTGTAGCAGAACTCGAACCCCGGGGCCCTTTGTTTGGCATAATATTATTGTTCCTAATGATTATTTGGCATAATTATGATTTCGCATAATTGTTTTTTGTAAAACATTGATATTTATAAAATTATTTAAATATGCATCATGTACATTAAATATTTTAGTTTAGGTTAGCAGCTATTTTAAAAGTTAGAACGATGTATCAATTTCAGAGAAAAAAAATATTACTCATGCAAAATCATAATTATACGAAATAATAACAATAATATTTTCCGAATTAATACAGACCCCTCGAACCCATCGGAATGTAAATAGTCTTTTTAACCGCTACTCTGCCGAATGAGTGGTGATCGCTGGAGGTGTTAACACATAAATTGTTGGTTTGTTGGTCGGCTCTGCTTACTATCATGTCGAAGCTAATTTTACGAACCACTGCCCTAGTTTTAGACGTCTATGCCTACACGATTCTTGATTGGGAACACCTTAAAATTCCGAATTAATTCTTTCCGGATATTCATTGCGATAATTATTTTTTCTGAAAGCTATGTTACGCTGAAGCTATTTTAGATTTGAAACATAATTTAATTGACAGAACTAGGTTAGGTTACGTTAGATTTATAAGCAACAAAAGGGGTCTTATATCAAAAAATAGCTTTCGGAATTTTAATCGGAATTATGTAGATCCTCTTTTACCGACGTTTCCTTGAGAACGGGTGAATTTCTAAGGGGTAAAATAAAAGAACGTTTTATAAACAGACGTACGCCGTTAATTATAAGCGCACAATAAATCTATTTTAGTTTAAATATTAACTGTCCTTGTTGACAGAAAAAAACCGGTCAAGCGCGAGTCGGACTAGCGCACCGCGGGTTCCGTGCCGCCGCACAGTAGTATTGATAGGGTCTCGTCGGGCTTCCGCCAGGCACGGGACCTAAAAAGATTATCTAAATTACATTAGTTAGTCGTGATGTCGTACAAAACTGATATAAAAGCAGAAACGTACGAATTAGAAATTACGTCATTTAGGTAGTTGTAAGCGTCATAATTTCCTGTCAATACTACGATACAGATCTTATTAACCGAGCCTACGCTACAGATAAGATAAGGAAACGCATTGCAGTCAATTACCTACTCATGAAACCGCACAATTGAAATCTGTTAGTTATCTGTTATCTTGCACGTCATGTAGGTACCATAATTCTCCCAGTAATGAGGTTATGTCACGTCTCGAAGAAAAACAGAAGACGATCTCACACAGACCTCGTCCCAAACTAGGTATACTCTAGGCATCTACTATGCGTTTTAGACTTCGATAAACCTACTTATATTGAGAGAACCTTTTTTTTTTAACTATTGCCATCGACGGATAAGCCTACAGATGGCCCACCTGATAGGAAGTGGTCACCGCCGCCGCGTTTAAACGTTCCTTATCTATGTTTGTCTCACGTTACATACATGACACCCATCTCAAGTATCGTGTTCCAGGTAAATACTTTTTTATCCTTCCATAATGCCTTGTCACATTGCACAACCATGAAGTTACTGCATATTGATAATATTAATAGCAGTAAAACAATGCTGTTCCTCTTTTTTTTGACTATCTATTCCTTTACACGTCAGAAATAAAGTACCCGGATGACCGAGCTTAGCTCAGTATTTGTTTTTGGTAAGTGTCCAAAGATAAAATCTAGCTAGATCGATTTATCGCCCCTGAAAGCCCCTGCATACGAAATATCATGAGCCGTTTCCGAGATTCAGACTATGTATATACAAGAATGGCTCGTTTAAAGGTATTATATATTAAGCATGACTTTTCTGCCGTCAATATTATCAATATTCTATGACTGTCATAGTTCCATAGTGGTTCCAGAGTATCATAGAAATAAACTCATTGACTGTACACACCCAAATTGTTTTTTAATTGAAGTTATCTACGCGTCACTTATCAGAAAATATTAATTACGCTCGACAACGAGATATCATAATATTATTACTGTGATTATAACATTAAAATGTTGGTTGGAGTACAAGTACAACAGATACCTATCTGTTAAAAAAAATAATGAAATTAAATTGAGAGGGAAATAGATTTTTCACGCCACTGCTCGGAAATGTGGCGAAAGATGGTCTGTTCTTGGTCCCCAAAACAATCGATAGTTGTACATTGAATGAGCAGGCCTACTATGAATTTAAACAGACCAACTATGTTAACATTGTTGGTCTGTTCCATTGACCAATAACATCGGTCCGCTGATCACTAATTCGACCAATCAGAACACACTTTGTGCTGCATATGAAATTAAATTGGCCAATGAGAAGTCGTTTTATTTTTTGAATAATATTCATCCCTTCACGGATAGGCAAAGGAATCAGATTCCATACAGCCATATATGTCTGCTTTTAATTATCTGAAATAAAGTTTTTGTCACGGTGAGAGTCGTCAGTTTAAAAAACGCCTTATAAGATTTTTTTTTTATTTCCTCGCAGTAGTCGTGAGAAGCACTGTGTTAAGCCTCGGCCGAAAGTGCGATAGATGGACTAACTCGTCCATCTATTGCTTACTTTCTAACCTCTATAACAATGTATTATTTACAGTGGTTTTGTCTCACGAAAGCGGGTACATACTTGTAGTTGAAACCTTGTACTATCAGCCCAATGGAACAATGACACACCATAGAACTCTGTCACAGTGACGTCAAGTGGCAAGAAGTGTCGAAGAAATTGTTTTATACTGTCACTGTCACACCGTTCTATGATGTATCAGGGTTCCATCGGACTAAGAGTAGATACATCGGCTTGTAGTGAGAGAGAAGTATAAGTACCTCAATTTAATACACTATAGAGACATTAAGGGACTATCTTTAAAAAAAATGACCTGTAATTTTAAACGTAAGGAGCTTAAAAATAAGTCAAAACGGTATTATATAAATTAATTACAAGTACTGTGACTTACTTGTACAGTAACCTTGGTAATAACGATGTTATATTAATATTAACAACTGTCTTTATTACCATTTAAGTGGTTTTAAAATGATATAAACTTTTAATGTCATAACAAGAGTAATGGGCCATCATTTCCAGTTCAAGAAGATTTCTTTTATTCATACGATATCACGTCAGGCCATTTCTGTCCTCATAAGCCGATAAGCAGTATCTTAAATTCAATTACCAAAGCAGATTCAATTCTATTCCTTTAGTAATAAAGTAGATGTTACTACAGGAGGTTTATCTTAGTTACTGCGTATTTTTAATATTATATAAATAAAAGCACAGGATAAAATGGCGATCCCTTCCTTAGGCCACATTTACAGTTGCAAGTTATTGCTATAAGTTTTGAAACAAAGCTATATGCAAGACCGAGATACAGATATATTTGCCACTCACTCTTACCCATAGTTGCGTCTCAAAACTTACAGCAATAACTTGCAAGTGTAATTGCGGCCTTAGAGCAACCCAAGCGATATTAATGACACAAGGTTTAGCTGCACACAAACATACTTAAAAGGCCAAACATAGTAGATCTACTAAGTTTCAGAAAATGTATGCTATAGCAATTAAATATCTCCGTAGCTACCTAAAACTTAGTAGGTTTTGGCAACTTATAACATAATACCATTGTAAATATTGTAATGATGCGCCATTACCATAAAAGCACAGTAGAATTCTTAGTGGAGGGGCGCGTCCTCAAATTAAACAAGCTCGACACAGTAATTATTTAAAAGTTTAACTTTAAAAATACATAATTTAATGAGATAAAAGATAAAAGAAGTTTATTCAGTAAGTAGGCCGCTCGGGCACTTTTACACGTCAAGAATCTACCAGCGCTTCCCAAGAGGAGACCACTGCTGAGAAGAAACGCCGCAAGAAACTCAGCAGTCAGTCATTTTTTAAATATATTTCATATTACAATGGTTAGGCTAGCATTATATAAAGCTACAAATATTAAATTAAATATAGTATCAAATAACATGTGTACATTGAATGTCAGTTAAATCGTGGTTATAAGTTATAAGCTTTGTATGAAAACTAAATATTTCATATAACACCCTGTATTTTTTTTCCGGTTTTAACCGGAACCAACATAGATTTAGCTCTTTTTTGCAAATTTATCCTAGCGGCTCCACCATCGGCTCAATTCTACCTGTCCCTGTCCTGTATGCGTTTGTACATGTCTGTGCGTAAGTGTACCTTTTATCTTATCGAGATTGTTTTCTCTCACAAGCTCATGCATAAACCCCAGTGCTCGAGTCGTATTATTGTTGCAAAACTGACGTAACCAGGGCGATCGGTTTGTCTGGCGACCCTCACCTTAAGAACGAGGTGATTATCTTAAAAACGGCTGGTTGTTGAACGGTCAATCGGTCGACGAGTATTAAGCTACCAAGTATGAGACGCCCTAAAATGCTGTTGGTATGCTAGGGACAACATAAATTCGTTGATTAATAAGATGTCCGTCGAGTTGTAAAACGAGTTGGTTGAGATAATCACCCTACCAGACTGCGCGTGCGGCCCTTGCCCACAGGCCACCTGATGGTAAGTGGAAACTGTGACCCATAGACATTCGCATTCACAAGACTGGAAGCCTAAGACGGCCAAGGCGTTGCCAACCTTGAGGACTAAGATGGAATGCCTCTATGCTAGTCATTACACTGGCTGTCTTATCCCCAAACCGGAACACAACAATGCGAACACTGCTGTTTGTCGGTAGGTTAATGTATAAGATGGTGGTAGCGATCCGGACGGGCCCTGCACAAGGTCCTACCACCCGCAAACTTACCCGTAGACTTAAATAGCTCAGTTTAGATCTAACTGGACATCTATAGGTACATACACTCGTAGGGTGGCCATAAGTCAGGGTTTCTCCTAAAATGTCAAGATTTTGACCAATCAAGAAAATGCACACAGACTTAACAAAAATAACAATGATGGAAAATTCAAAATAAGTCTCTGTTGTTGCCAGAAATATCAGTCCTTTTCCTCAATGGTATGACTGTTTTTCACAAGAATTTTCTTTTCCACACCATCTTGCCAATTTGCATCTTGATATCGTTATCATGTCGTTAACGATATGACTGCTCTTGGGCCTAGACAAGGTTGGGCCTTGGGTCTACATAACGTATAGCGATTTTCGAAAACTGAAAGCAAATGGAATCACGTGAGACCTATTTTCCTATTTTAATTGTTATCGATAAGGAAAACGTTTGCAAACGGTATCTTATCTAGGGACAACGGCATCGAATCTGTGATTTCTCTTCTGAGCCAAGCCGAGATGCAAACACTATTTACGTTTTTGAGGGTTCCGTAGTCAAACTAAGATCCCTTATAGTTTCACCGTGTCCGTCCGTCAGTCTGCAGCCTAGCTCAGAGACTCCTAGTACTAGAAAGCTGTAATTTGGCATGAATATACATATTAGTCACGTCAACAAAGTAGTTAAATAAAATCTTGATTTTTTTTTTATCGTATCTACACGTAACGTGGGGATGTAAATTTTTTTCTCGTCTACCTCGTAGTGTGTAGTATCGTTGGATAGGTCTGTGTTATTTTCAGGTTTGTGAAAACAATTTTTCGATTAAGGGTTCCGTTTATGAAATATTTAGCTTTAACGCTCTTATTTTTTAGACTCAAGTGTACAAAGTCGGTTAACCCTTGGTATGTCTTTCTAAGCACTAAACATTGCACCCCCATATTCTGCTTAAGCACTGATCAGTGCAAGGTCACATGATCAACATTTTATTCGATTTTGAAGTTATAAATAAGTTTAATAAAGTCTAAAATGTTTTCACACTTGCAATCCCAATGAACCAATAAACCATAGACATTAATCTTTCGTTGAAGGAAACATTTTTTTTTCTTTGCCCCGCGGCGTCTTGAACAGCTAAGTACAACCGCGGGAATATAGCGTTTCCACAATGAAGTGATTTCGCCAGTGTCAAGTATATATAAGTATAAATCAATATAGCAATAAAACACAATACAATCTTCTCTAGGAAGATTGGGGGCAACGTTGTACGGTGATATGTAGGACAGGGGCCAAGATAGTATTAACCACTGCGAGTCCACTTGAAACGAGAAGTAAGATGCCAGGATACACGAAATAGGTCCAAGTCTTCTATCACTGTGCAACACAAAGGCATTAAAAGTACAAATCACTAACAGAAAAGAACTTTGAACACCCTAAATACACAAAAATAAAAACTAAAACAAATTACACATCCGCCACCTTTTGACGTTGCAAATGGCCTCCGAATGAAACATACAAAACAGTTCTAAATTTGAATTTGACGTTTGACGCGCCATTTTGCGACAGACGATGGGTGCAAGCGTGCGACCCTCGTCCGACATACGAAGGGCTAATGATTTGACGATTTGGCCGTTCCTTAGTGACGTTTTTTGAAAAAGGAACTAGTCTGTCTGTAAAATGTTTCCAAGCGGCGGTTATTTGGTGAAAGGAGAACAGTTCTATCAACACCGACGACATTTTGTCATACCGGTTTGGATCAACAACTCGATCATAATAGCCAAATTACCTTACAATTTCGCTTACACGTCTCACACATGAGATACAAGTGAATGCTAATCGAAGTTTCGAGAAGTAACCCGACCGGTCGCGGCTATGTGCTATGAATGTCAACCGAGTGTGTTTATTTACAAGTCAAGGGAATTTATTCGCGTACCACCGTGGAACTCTGTCGCAATGAGGTGGATTAAACGCCATACATTTCAAATTTATGTGGATTGTCATTCCGACAGAGTTTTTCGTTGGTATGCCAATACCTTCTGACTACAAATACCTGTGGCATATGCAATTCTGCGTTTATACATTTTAACTTTTATCTCTATAGAGGTTTGGAAACAGCAGGACGTTTTCGAATCACCTTTAGTAATCGAAAACGTGTACTACAGTTTTACGGAATCCATCTGTACCCTTACCATGAGTTACTATTACCGTACTCGCTAGCGAAATGTTCTGTCCCTCGTACAGTGTGTAAGAATACCACGAGGTCTGCGAAGGATAGAGCAAGGATAGAGTAGGGGTAATGTAGCAAAAATCTCTAATACGGACCGACGTTCCTTACTTTATTTCACTTTTATTACGTTACAAAATAACATCTTCTAAATGCGTGCTAGGAAATTTAAGTACTATGAACGGACACGAGGGCGCTGATCCATTTGCTATACCTATACATTTCCTTATGACACTCGATAATAGGAAAATGTGCTTGAGGTAATGATATGATGGCTACCTTAAGTTAAGGTTGTCTGTACCCTGACCAGCATGAGTTACAATTAATGTACTCGCCGCAGCGAGTCGAATGAATGATCTGTCCCTCGCATCTATATATAAGAATACTGCGAGGTCTGCGAGGGACAGACTATTCGACTCGCTAGCGAGTACGATAATTTTAACTCATGTTAGAGGTACTGCGACCTATTATGGTCATGTTTATCGATGTGGATATACGTAGATAAAATATGTCACTTTCTGAACAGTAGGTAAGTGCCAGGGTGACAGATGCTTTATGCTGGTCCTGGATTACTAACGTTAGCGATAGTCTGTCTTGTTACTTTGCTTCTTAATGAGACTGTTGGCGGTTATAATGTCGATAGACGATAATAGGTAAATAGTTACGAGTATTTAAAGAAACGAAGAAAGAAACATTTATTCGGCTGTAAAAACACAAATATAATAAAATGAAAGTTCCAGAGGCTCTAGACAAGGTGCATTCTGCGTTTTTTATGGTTCAGTTGACGTTAGCTGTCAGACGGTCGCGTCGAGCGCCTACGTCAATGCCAATTCCACATATTTTGTCAGTGTTCGAAAATTGTTTACGTTAACGTTAAACTACTGGCCTAGCCTCGCAGAAGATGCATATCGCTAACGTTAACTACACTCAGGAGCAATGAGAAGGAGCAATACAATGTGTAGTACAATACCCGATTTCATTGCTCTTGACTATATTTTCTAATGTGTAGAATTGACATCGATGCGTCCGTGCGGCCTCTTAATTCTCTTACGTCAATCCTATACATTTTCGACGACGTTGATGACGTATTCGTCGAAAGCATCTTGTGAATCAGGGTATCTATTCAACACGGTAAAAACAATATAGTTTTTGATCTGTTATCGTTTTGTCAACGTTTTGATAGCTCTTATTTACTTGACAGTAATGGCGGCCGAATTAAAAACAGTAACGTAACAGATGGAGGCCATTTGCAGCGTCAAAAGATGGCGGATGTGTAATTTGTTTTAGTTTTTATTTTTGTGTATTTAGGTGTTCAAAGTTCTTTTCTGTTAGTGATTCGTACTTTTAATGCCTTTGTGTTGCACAGTGATAGAAGACTTGGACTTATTTCGTGTATCTGGCATCTTACTTCTCGTTTCAAGTGGACTCGCAGTGGTACAGAGGTTAAAACTGTCTTGGCCTCTGTCCTACATATCACCGTACAACGTTGTCCCCAATCTTCCTAGAGAAGATTGGATTGTGTTTTATTGCTACATTGATTTATACTTATATATACTTGACACTGGCGAAATCACTTCATTGTGGAAACGCCATATCCCCGCGGTAGTAGCTGTTCAAGTCGCCGCGGGCGCAAAAAAGCGCAACAGATTAAATACGATTTCGATTTTACCGCCTAAAATAGAGACGCAGGCCTAGTCTATCGCTACAGTCCAGCTTTAAACTCGCAACAATCGCTAAATACAAGCGACTAAATCGACAAATTTAATAAAAACAGTTTTATTTGGACGTTCCGAAGGTCAAATACGTTGATTAGTCGACCTTCCGACTGCATCTAATCGCTGAATTAGAATGGAGGCTTTTTGTGCGGGCTTCAGTTTTTACTGATTTATTGCGCTGCCCTGCTAAGACAAATGGTGGTATTTTAGACAAAAGTCCTGTAGCAAAAGGAACCTCATAACTAACGAAAATAGATTGAATATGCTTTGTCTATTGAATTGGAGATAATGCCTTTTAGCTTATGAGGAAAGCGGGGAGCGTGAAAATAACCTATTCAAGTGTTGAGGTGACCTGTAAATGAACGGTGAATGCATCTAAATTATTAAATAAACGTTATTCAATATTAGATATACCTAGGTTCTTATAGGTTCTTCGTGTAAATGAGCACTGAAAGTAATAACCTAAACGAATTAATCGAGTGTATTATTTCTATAGATATGAAGTAAAATATGTTTTATAAAGAATATCAAATAAGAATGAGAGAGTGAAACTGCGGGTCGACTTTGTAGAACTCGACTCTTTTATTTATTTTCTATTTCCTCTTTGATTATGTAATAAAAATTTGCTCCGGGTTAGGTTGTGAAGTTCCTTTTCATGCGGTTTATTTTCTAAAACTCAAAACTCGGCTTACTGTTATAATGAATGTAAGAAGTACGTGAATAATTTATTCTGAAACTAGAAATATTTATTCATTATGACTCGGTTGTTAAATGCATTTGATGATAAAACGTTGGCCGTTTTAATGATTTAACGAAACCTAACAAATATTTTTATGTCATTTTTTTTAGAGTTCCGTGCCCGAAGGGAGCCCCAAGGGACCCTATTAATATGCCTCCGCTGTCCGTCCGTCCGTTCGTCCGTCCTAATGGATTTACTAACAACTATATAAAAAAACAAGTTAAATAATAAAGGAGTCTCCATAGAAGGAACGTTTTTATTCATCATATTTTTATTTTTATTCTGTCGTTTAAACGTCAAATTTGGTACGATTATATAAAAAAAACCTGACGGAAAACAACAAATACGAAAAAGTTGACATTATGAGTTGAGCTTGCGCTGATTTCTATTCGAAATTGAAATCAAATTGGAATATAATAATACCTACTGTGAGGCGATCTGAAACCTCCGGTGCGCACTTGACTAAATTATTAAAACAAATACTTTGAAGGCGGGTCCGTTTGTATCATTCGGTGTATCATAATCTCCAGACACCGTATCACGATTGATAGTTTGGACGTGAAAAGATACACAATCAAGTAACGCTCCGTATCTGATAGCATAGATTAGATTCCGTAGATTAGTTCTTTACTAGCTGCTCATACAAATAGCGCTGGCTACTTCGTATATTGGTGGAAATTACTGGCCGTATAACCATGTCACAGTATAATAAAAATAAGTAGGGCATGCAGCAAATGTGCTCTTGCTCGACTTGTATGTCTGCGCGCCTTACACTACACGTAAGCGCTGTAAGTCAGTAGGTGATGGAGCGTTGTTGGTACACGGATAACGTTGGTTTAAACTTTATTCTAAGTACTTGTATGTAAATGCACGTGCACGTTGTCTCCGAGTGCGTAGCTGTCATTGTTGAGCGTCGTGGCCGTAGTGTGCGTGTCTGTCTATACGCAATACAACTACTAGTAAGGCAAACCCGCTTTGGTGAGATATAACAACTGTGTATAACTTGTTAAGCTCACGTAAAATCAAGACGCTTAATTGACAACAAACACATCCTGTCTGGCTTTATTATTATTGCAAATCAATTGTTTTCTGTTATTTTTATCATCATCCTCCTGCCCCTATCTCACACAAAACGGGGCACCACATGTCTTCTTCTTCCACTCTCCTCTTTCTGCTGTTTACTCAGTATTCACACCTTTCATAGTCATATGATTCTTAACACAGTCCATCCACCTGTTGTGGTCTTCCTCTACCCTTATATCCATCAACATTCTTCGTCCCTCCTCATTACATGCCCATACCTCGCCAATCTAATACTCTTCAACTTAGTATTGTTTTGTATCTTCTAAAAAGCAACCAATTATTTCAACTGTACAGTCATGATGAGCATTTATAATAGAAATGTGGACGCAATTGCAAAAACTAAGGCCGCTCGCCGTGACCTCGTGTTCGCGCTCCATTTGTACCGTATTGTTATTGTCCCCAACCAATAACTTAACTTATTACTGCTTGCAGGTGATTCTCTTAACTAACTTGCTTTACAAGTTTTACAAATCGACGCAAGAGTTCAAGTTGTCCCGTCAGAGCTATAGAGTTTGCAGCGCCTGCTTCAACTTGACATTGAAACAGAGTTCTCCGTAGATGATTTGCCACCATTTTGAAAGTACTTTCAGAACTTCCATAAGTTATTTTCAAAATGAAACAGTCAAGGGCTGGAGATGAGGGGGAAGTTGAGGGGGAATGGACAATGTTTATCAAGTTTGACAGACCCACATTCAACTGTCTGATTATAAAACTGGAATGTTTTACACGCTATTCGTATTTTGGTCTTTGACATTTGTTCGACCTTTAAGGTCCAACCAACCTCCAAAGCAAAGCAAGTCCCGCGAAGCAATAACCAATACGGCTGTAGAGTGTTGTTTAACTACTTACCTTTTGTACTAAATGATTTCCCTAGACATGTCAGAAAAAAGTATTATAAAGATATTAATGTAACACAAAAGTCACATTAAGTAAAAAAGTTACTATTATTCAAGTAAAGTTACTGTTATTTAATTCTAACTTATTTTATAATCTTAGCTAACACAATCTTAAAAGTAAATATTATAGCTAAGACTGTTTAGTTTTTTAGTCTTTTGGAAATAAACAGTTTTTTTTTTATTTATTAAAATAGGTCAAAGCCCAGGAGCGGTAAAAATATTTTTTAATTAAAATCTTGGGGTGATTTTTGTTATATCCAGCCTTCAGCATAATCAAAATTGGAACAACAAACGCGTACACGCCGTAAACTCATTTACGTCATAGACTTTACTACGACTAGGCTCCAAGTCACGCGAATTGTCCTTGACTGTATGGCTCATAAAACCTATGTCATTTTCCTTTCCGCCGGCGCGAGGAAACGGTCCATATATCGTTTGACACAATTTGACGCGCGAAGGCCGGCGAACAATGTGCCGTAAAGTAAATCTGCGCGTACGCCGACTCATCGGCGCAGTCCGATCGCACGTGTGGAGCTTACTATTACTACAATATAGGTAGATTATACTTTTATCTACACACATATCATAAATCCTCTATTTTGCGGTGGGGTGCGGTTACCCGTAGGCAATCACCAGCATTATCTGTGGTAGTAGGTGACAGCGATGACAGCTGTCAATTTTGGAAGATGTTCCAAATTGGATCTCATTACTTTATAATATTCGATAACGTAATTTAATTACGTTACAGCTGTCATCGCTGTCACAGGTGATGCTGGTCATTTGCTTTTCGGCTTCTGAAGAGTACTTATAATATGTGTATAGATCAAGTATTGAACGCGACTCTGCGTAATTATAAATAAATAAATAAATAAATAACCGCACGTGGATGAAGACACTTGAGTGTCGAGGAAGCGAGGGAAGTTAGTCTGGATCGTAGCAACTAGCAAGTGGAAGGAAGTTGGGTCTGCCTGCACCTACGGAACAGAAGCGTGCTCGTCGGCCTCCTTTTTCACATAAAAAGAACCATTAAATTAGGTCGTTTTAAGGCTTCTTCTTCGTCTCTTTTACGGCCAATTACTGCTTAGTAAAGAATGGTTTTAATTTCACATTACGATCACATATACTATCCATATAATCATCCTATCTTTTTTCGCATTGCCACTACTCTCTGATTGAATTAATTAAACAGTTAATAAAAAAAATTGTTATTTGGTTTAAATAATATATATTTCTTTTGACAAGATACATAACGTTATCGAAAAAGATTTTCGAAAACTGTCTAAGTGTATGGAACTGAGATAAGCGTTTGACGCGACCGTCTGGCAGCTTACGTCAAACCTATATATTTTAGAATTTTTCGATAACGATAACGATCTCGCCACGCGTCTTGTCCCTGGCCACAGGGCGATTACAATGCTTGCACAGTCAGTGTAAAGTGCTCCTCATACTTTACTAAGCGAAAGAGCTTTTGTTGTAGCAATGACCATATACAATCCTTTACCACTACCCATGCAGCACTATCACGGTTTGACATACATCTCCGTACCCGGGCGCCGACAGAATGATAAATTGCCGTTGCAATCTCTCCGATAACATACTTCTGTTTATTTATAAACGTTCATGTGCGAAGTAAAACCTTAAAGTATGAAACTTTGTTAATTTACCGAATATAATTTTGCGCGAATCAAATATAGCGTCTAAGAGAATTTTTCCCAATTTAATGTGAACTGTTAATTTTTTACTAAACAGAATTCCATGTCCACTAAATTGAGAACAAAATGGAGGAAATTTGGGGAGGGATATGTGCAATATTGGTCAAATAGATGCTCAAGATGATGATGATGATGATGATGATGATGATGATGATGATAATTATGGTGATGATGATGATGATGATGATGATGATGATGGTGGTGGTGGTGATGATGATGATGATGATGATCTGGTATATTGCATCTTTTGGGCCCTCACACCAGAACATAACTCTGTGATCGCCATTGCTTGGCGGCTGGGTATATTTGCTAGCCAAGCAAGAGGTGGTATCGAAAACCCTGCACGACCCACCAACAAAAACGTGTCTCATCATCAATATAGGTACTAACCTTGGGTGAGAGAAAGAAGAAAGAAAGAAACAGTTTATTTGACACACATTAAACGTCAAGTACGTAATTTAATGTCAAGTCATAGCATAGAGGCATTCCATCTTAGCCCTCAAGGTTGACTACATTTGCGGTCTTAGGATTGCAGTCTTGTGATTGTAGATTGCAGTCTTTAGGTGTTTAGGGGATTGCACCCTAAGCTGGCTTGTGCGCTTCTTGCCTTCTACATAGCATTAAAAAAACATACAGAGCGGTAACTTTCTGACGTGTCTTGAAATGAAATCTATATCTAAAGCACATTAATTGGACCCTCAGATTCAGATCGGATGATTTTACCAAAGCACTCTAGTTAGCAATAGAATGTCGATCGACAGACAAACCAGCACTTTCGCATGTTTCGAATGACTCAGAATTATATTATATAACATTTTAATCACTGTGTGACCTTGAGTGTGCACTGGAGTCACGTAATAAGTATACGGCAATGATTATCCAACTTTACATTGTGGAGGATAATGATTTACCTGTTTGTAAATAGATGTAAATCTTTATGACTAACAGTCAACAATTTTCGACGTGGCTTAGCGACTCTAGCAGTCCTGTTATTATATCGCGCTATGAAGGCATCGACGAATCGACAGCCCCATTCAATATTCGAACGCCCTTCGGCTAGAACGTAACGCTTAAGCTCCATTTTATAGAAATGAAAACGCCTGGAAGCGTTTGCATCTGGTTGGGCACTCTGGGGCCGCAGCCAAGACACAAACCCTACTAACGTTATCTATTTTCTATCACTCAAAATGTATGGGATGACATTCTTGTGCGGTGCGATAAACCACGTGGTCAACTGTCATCCCATACATTCAATGCATCTCGTCTAGGGCCTAAGGTATTGATGAACCCTTATACGTTGTAATGGTCAAATTAGTTACAATAAGTACGTCGTGTTAGTTTGCTTTTACTTTTATTTAATTCCCGAGAAGAGTAAATAGGTGAGTACCTGACGCCGGCGCCCGCGCCGCTACGTCATCAGCCAGTAGTCTTCAACATTTTTAGAATTTACCTATGGTCATATAAAAATATATTATGTTTAATTTATAATTTTTTGTAGGTTTTTCTTTATATAAAGCATAGGTACACTCACCCAGGTCGAAATGTCAGAATTGAAAAAAAATGTTTTTTATAGTGAAGTGAAACGTGTTTTTGTCTGACATTGGTTTAAACTATAAAGGCAACGCAAGGCAAATGTTTTCCAATTAAAAGATAAGTTTTTTTTAGCATCAAATTTTATTATGAAAAAGGTATAAAAACATAAGATAACTTACCTAAATCAAGCCAAAAAATAAAGTCCTTGGAATTTAAAAATAGACGAAATTAGTTTATTGTCTGAAATTGTCTATTATTAAATATTTTTCAAAAAGATCTAAAAAACATGCTGGATTTTAATTTGGAATATCATACGTTTCCTCAATCCTTATTACGCTACACAAAACATTCGTAATCTAAGCATGTATTCGCTCGTACGAACCCGCGTATTTAATTAAATTTATTGCGAAACGATAAAAATTAATACATTAATTGTAAAACAATAAATGATAATTAAACTTATATTAAATAAGACTAAAAATAAATATTTACCTTAATGTACTTTTGGTTTATCTCACAATAATTATAATAAATAATAATAAAATAAAAGAGACCAAGGAAAAATTGAAGCCGTCATCTCCAAAGGTTGCCAACTCCTGCGTAAAGCATCCGTTATCAGCTACATATCTACACTTGACACATATACATTATATTTGTTATATATATGTTACGTACAGAGCCAACAATTATTTATCGTGACAGAGTGTTTTGCATGCTCGTGACTGTAGCGAATCCAAGTTTTCATTGTGTGTGTTAGTGTGTTATGTCATGGATAAGTTACAAGGATTAATATAGTTATTTACCTATATTATTATGTTGGTAGACGTATAAAACCGGTTGTCCGAAGTAGTATAATAAATATTAAATAAACGCATCATTATATTATGTTCTGTAATTGCTAGGCCCTTTTTTTACCCTTCCTTTTTTGGCAATGAAAAGTCAGATAAATTTGTAGCTCTGCAGTGTTCTTTCCTTTCACATAACAAAGAAAAAGAAATTGATAACTTCAAGTGGTGTATTTATGTGATGATGTGAAACATGCCCTTAGGTTATCCTCCAGTTTGTTCATACGTTGATGGGCAGTGTTTTACGACATTTTGATTTCATACAAAATTGAACCAAAATGAAAACGCCACGAAGTACTAAAGTGTTAAACTCTATGACACGCTTTCTTCAATGGCTCTTAGCTATAGTTATATTTTCACGATTATTACCAATTATGTACATACTTAAGAAAAAAAAATTTCAACAAAAGATTGTGTTTTAGTTATTAGATTTAAGTGCGGTGTCAGTTTATTTTTTTTATATTTATTTGGCATATCGTGCGTTTCCTCAATACTTATTATGCGTTTAAACAACTCGTCGTAAACTAAGCATATACTCGCTAATTAACTATAATATATGTTAATCACTCGCACGTGCTCACCCGCGTATTTAGTTAAATAAATATTTAAATTTATATTTTACACTCCGAATGTTGATTAGCAATGACAGATATTAGTTGTTACATTTGAAATAAAGATGGCGGTCGAGAGTTCCATATTTAAAAACATTTATACTGACAATTATTTCAAAACTAGGGACGCATACACACCGTTGATTGTATATAGCAGTCATGTACAGCAGTCACTATATTTCACAAATAACAACGACAGACGACAAATGATAATTCAGTATAGGTGGGTGGGTGGGTTTTGCGGGTGGTAGGACCTTGTGCGGGGTCCGTCCGGATCGCTACCACCATCTTATCCATTAACCTACCGCCAAACAGCAGTGTTCGCATTGTTGTGTTCCGGTTTGGGGATAAGACAGCCGGTGTAATGACTAGCATAGAGGCATTCCATCTTAGTCCTCAGGGTTGGCAGCGCATTTGCAGTCTTAGGCTTACAGTCTTGTGAATGCGAATGTCTATGGGTCACAGTTTCCACTTACCATCAGGTGGCCTGTGTGCTCGTCAGCCATCCCTATGCCATAAAAAAAAAAGTATAGGTACATTGCAAAGTCTATGATTGTCTGAGGCTCTATTATACTCCGTAAAACCATATAGTATAACAGTCGTTACGTTGACAATACGATAACATGTCAAAATAATGTTGTATTTATGACAACTTGTCACCTGTCACCTACATGTCGCGTCACGTTAGTAAACTTTGAAATTGTTGATTAGCTTTCTACAAGGCCCATCATTCTTACAGTACATATTAAAATATAAAAATACTGTGTACTTTATTGATTATATTAATTTACTAATTCCGTCACTCGTCGTAACTAACTCATGTGTGACGTACAAAATACATATGTCCAGTTGTTGCCAGACGGTTACTACAAGAGACGGAAAAAATATAGGTCACTAGATTGTAAGCGAATATCCCAATCTTTCACCCATTGGGCTGCGTTAACACCCGGAGAGAGCAAGTCCTGTACCTACCCTTAAGGCTCGAACAGACTGCCAACGGGACGCGCGGTCTTACAGAGCATGAGCGCATCGCGCTGTTCTCGCGTAGTCAACCCGCCAGCAACACGCGCGCATCCCGCTCGCATCGCGCGCGGTTCCCTACCGCATCGTGCACTTCCGCTCGCTGGTTGTGGTTTGGTCATTCGTTACGGGAATTTCGCTATTAACAAATTTCATTAATCATTCCGTATCCATTTTTTAAATATCAATTACCTGTACTATAAAATACGATTTTGCTGGCTGCGCTGGCGGGTCGTGACAGAAGCGGGGCGCGATGCCGACGGAGCGTAGCCTGTTTGACCACGGAAATATCGAGCTGCATGCCACTATCGCGCGCCCGCGACGCTGCTGTCTGCCGTTTCCACGAGTTACAATTACCGTACTCGCTCGCTAGTGAGTCGAATGCTCTGTCCCTTGAACTCTATAAGAAGACAGAGCGTTCGACTCGCTAGCGAGTACAATAATTGTAACTCACATGGTAATGGGACAGGCATTCTTCATATTTTTTTCCCTTTTTGGCCAGCCATGGGTATTTGTGGTGGGTGGACAGCACATGCTGGAGAATTTCGTCAACCACACTTGCACATGCCGGGATCATATTTCAAACTGTAAATACCTAAATTGCGCCACGTTTTCATAACCCCCTGAAACCTTGGTCGCTTCACGACTGTGTTGTTTGTCCACAAATTGGGCGAGCACGCGTGCGCCCGCGCCGACACGGCACGTTTCATTACGAAACCCGTGAAAATACACAAATTGAGACGTTTCAGAGGTTTGCATAAATTTGCCGGTCTGCGCTATCTACGTTGAAGATGTGATTTAAGTTAGTTTCTATATACAGCCTATTTATTTAGTGTCTAAATCTTTCCAGTCCGGTTTTTATTTATCTAAATCATCCCACCATTTTCTATTTCTCTACTCTGGCTGCCGTTACTTGGGTGGGATCCAGTCCAGTCTAGTCGGAAGTTAGTTTACGGTAAATAAAAATGGCAAGATATTGGGGCCACTTCGGATCGGTGTTCTCGAATTTAAAATATTTATAAGCCTTTTATAAACGTCAAACTCTATTCAAAATACTTAAGTGGCGAATAGTCTTAAAACACTGACAGTTCAGGATACTTGTATGTCACTGTTTTTTCAGAAAAGTTACTTCTTTATTATATTGTTAATCTTCTGCATTAATGGCCCTAGTCCTTGTTTTAACAAGGTGTATTTTTCCAATGTAGAGTTTTAGAAAATCATCGTGTACTTAATAAAGAAATAAGTCCATGGATATAACACGCGAGGACAACTATTCGGTTAAAAAGTATTTACTACACGTATGATGGACTAAACAGAACCACATGAGGTTAGCCCCAGGCGCTTCCTTATATTCTAAACGAATAAACTCCAAACCAGTGTCGTGTTTGACACACTTCCGACGTTATACGAAGATTGAAACCTGAAGCAATCTCGTTGTAAGATAAAACGTGAGAGTACATTTAGGATGTTTTCTCTTTTAACAATCTCGGTTTCCAAAACCGTTCCGTGTAACAAATACTTATATATTTTTGTCAATTGTGATTTACGTAAAAAACTCAGGACAGTACTATTCCTTAACACGCAACAAAAAAGTTTAGCAAGGTTTGTACTGCTGTCAACATCAAAACTAGCATATATTTATGTCAAAATTTAATGATTAAGTAAATGTTATAATACATGCGATGTGCTTAAAACCCATTTCGAAAAAACTTATCCTTTTCGTAGTCTAGAAAACATAACGTGGAAGGTCGATTTTTTTTAATTTTTTTTTGGGATTCGAAATAATAAATATTTTAATGCGTTAGTGTCTTTTAAGTCCTTAAACGTGTCTATGAGCTCTGTCTAAACAAAGCAAATAAGAGGAAGAAACGAGAAAAATAAAGATTTGAGGAAAATAGAAAATGATAATACATTTAATTCCAAAATAGACTCATTTATTGGAATCATTAATTCCAGACATGCAGACAAAATAAATATCTATAGTTACGTTAGGATCGCTACGCGTATTAACTATGCGGCAAAAAACTATAGCAAATTCTTTGCAACACGTCAATAAATCAACGCAAGCATTGCAAAATCAGAATCCATCAGGAATGCCGAGTGTTCATATGTTATCTTATTATCTCAACTAAAAGATAAGCAAAGACCACATTAATGTTTCAACCTACATCGAGGTTGTAGCAACATTTCAGCCTTATTGCTTTATGGCTAGTGTTTATTTTACTTAGGGATGATTATTGTTTTATGATTTTTGTTGTTACTTTGTTGTATGTGTGTTTTGTTTCCTGTAATATCGATCGCGTAAGATTCTTAGTGCCTTTCCCGAACTAAATAATTGGTGAACAATCCTACTAGAGGCCGCTTCGGTTTAAATATATTTAAAATTCCTTATATACTTACCCGGAATAATTATTAATTTACCATTAATGCCCTGAAAACCAGCGTCAAGGCTAGGAAGCCTGACACCATGCTGAGTGGCAACCTTATCGGTGTTAATTTTAGATTAAGTACTCTAAGAATATGTTCATTTTATTTTCAGCACCGAATAAACCATTTCTATTATAACCTTTCAAATGATGCAAGAATTTATCAAAAAGTTTCCGTGGTTCTGGAGATAACATGTCGGATAGATAGATACAAAGTAAAAAAAATCGCACTTTCTGTTCAATAAATATTAGATTTTAATAATCGACTCTTCAACTTACTTACTCTTAGCACAATTTCTCATTGATTTATCGTTCCGTTTCCTCAAACAAACACATCTTTGGTTTTTGCATTATGTACGACTATAGCTTTTAATATGTATATTAAATATTATCCGAGCTCAAAGGTAAAGATTTTGCTGGCGCTCCTAAAAACCCACTCTATTTGAGCCATGTTTTCACATTTTCTACAAGTCCAAACGTAAATAGCATTATTATTAGGCGACTTCAACGAGAATATCGTTGTATGTAGCGACGGTCGGTAGTCTATTACAGAATCATGAATATTGATCAATTATTGTACAGTGTACAGAGTTATCCGCAGCATCGCGTGCGCAGAGATGAGGTTACTTAGCGACGATTCGATGCGACTCATTATCATCGGTCAAATGTGCATTCAGGGCGTCTGCAAAATTGTGAAACGACACAGTTTGATGTACATAATACTGGTTGTCTCAGAAACCAACGTCAATTCGCCTAGGGCTGATAGATCAGCTAAAACACAATCGATTTAACCCCTATGTATGTCCAGCGATTTTCAATCGTTTCGGAGATATTGATCATATTAATTTGATTTTTTGTAAATTTCTCTTATTTATTTGCAGTTTTATTTCATAAGTTTTCCATTAGTATCTTTTATAATTAGAATCATTAAGAATCAGGGAAGTTTTTAAATCTTTTTGCTCGATTTTTTTTCAGTTTTTTAAAAAGTAATCACATAAAATTTGTATCTAATTAAGTAAGATGAAATTAATGATTTTTTGCGACATGGACATAAGGGAAAATCGCAAAAATTCAGATTAAAATGATCAATATCTCCGAAACTAGTAAAAATCTCTGAAAATACATAGGAGTTAAATCGATAGCTTTTTAGCTGCTCTATCAGCCCTAGACGGTTTCTGGGACACCCTATACCGGGTGTACAATCCAAATGGGTCAGTATGGAGAAGTCGGAAACTATGAGAGATAGCGAGATCTGTTCTTAGGAACCAAGACGTCGATTTTAGATTTAATAACAATTACATTCAAACTTTTTTATTAACTCTCATACTTTAAACAAGATTCCATGACGATATGTAAAACTTGTAGCACCCCTGTAATCGCTTCGGGGGTTAAATTAAAATGAGTCCTAGAACAATTAAATAAGGAAGAATTTTAATACTCGATACTTCATGATCAAGGACGAACTATAGTTATGATTGACAAGCTTCATGGAATCCTAGACGTGCGTACGCGCAACAATGACGCTGTCAAGGTTGTCAACTCGCAATTAGACCTAATTTACTTGTTTACTAATGATCCCCTTCCAACCTGCGCTTTTGAGGCTTTGGATATTCCCACGGATCGTTTCCATAGATATTTGTTGAAGGTTATTGGTTGTGATCTCTAATGGTGGCACTTAACTTGTTAAAATTTGACAAACACTGGTCTTAGGGTAAAGTCACCAGTGATCAGCCAGAGACCAGTAGGTCGACCTTATATGAGTGCGAAGAGTGGGAAATATATCTTTCGTACTCTTCCCACTCTTACAAAGTATAGGCAGAAGCCGACTACCAGGTCTCTGGCTGACCACTGGTGACTTTACCCTGTAACTCTTACTTTTCACATCTTTACATAGTATAAAACACCCGCTATCCGCCTCTGTGAAATTCCGTGAAAGATCAATACAGAGGGCTGTATGTACGCTTAGAACTTTCACGGAATTCCATGCGGTTTTCATCAATTGATAGAGTGATTTAAGAGGCAGATTTCTGTGTAAGTTCTGGTAAAATAAACCGAAGCCTAGCGAGGGCGGGTCGCTAGTACCGAATTAAATGCATGCAACGAAAATATTTGGTAAATAACAGCCCAGTGTGGTGACACCATAATGCAAAAAGTGTTCATCTCTGACCAATCTATGTAGACCCCTGAACTAATAGCAACTATCCAAGCTTGAAGCTCAACTCTGATTCACTACAGAGATATATTTTAGTGTTCAAGGACGACTGACACCACCTTATCGAATTTAGCGTTCTGCTCTCATCGTCCGTTATGGTTATTTTGGTCTTATTCATCATCTTGGAGGTGTATATTTCAGTAATAAATAATTTTAATTTTATTTAGACTGTTACACAATCCGCAGAGTAGAAACTATGTCAATGGTAGTCTTTCCGTATAAACAGAATAAGGACGTGGCTTTGCGCGTAATAAAAATGGGATTTCCACGTCACTTAGTTTTTCTGGTTCCTAAACTTATCTCTTTTTTATAGCGTACAAATAATTACATGTTGAGATAATTCACCGTAATTTTATCTTGCTTTATCATACAGTTTATTTACTCTTTTTATTCTTTCGTACCGTTTGGAGGCTGGATCATAAAAACGTATGTCATCTCATCTACGGTTACCATTGACCACGGAACTACGCCGTATCATCTACGTATCCGTCTTCTTCAAAAAGGAGACTTTGAATGCTGTATAATTTTTACCACTTTTTATTTTTAGATGTTGATTATCTTGGAAATACTTAATTTAAACTTTGAACAAAGTATGCAATCAAGTTAGTCCTTGTTGGTCCGAATATCATTTATACTTTGAACAGTTTCCCGTAAAAATATTTTACTTTTCAACATTGTTATCATATCTACTTCTTTAACCGCAGTTATTTTTGGAAAATATACAAAGTTATGTGATTATTATTACTCGGACCCAAGATATATTAACACGACAATAATACATTCGAATTTCGAATGCATCCTAAACGATCGTACGACGTCAAGCATAATATAGTAAATATAACCTCTTCAAGCTTAGGGCAAACGAAAAATAACCTTCAAAGAAATCATTACGTTTTTGTACATATATAGTCATGAGAAAATTTTCCTCAATTAACTAATAAAAACCTGTTATGTCAATAACAACAGGCATTCGACGGTACAAAAAAGTCCCAAGTCCTCCAAACTTGGTACCCAAATCTGCCTTTTCAACTTTAAGCTCAGCACGACCGTTCCCATGGTGAAGTTAAACACTATCTGCCACTATCAGCGATTGCGGGTGATAATGCTGCCTTCAGTACCGCGTCGACGTCCGTCGCTGTCTGACGTATCGCTCCAAGTTACAACACAACTTCAACAACTTTCGTGACGTAAAACTTAAAACCAAAGCAACAAATAAACAAGAGAAACTGATTGAAAACCTAATCTAAGTGATGTCGAATTTATAAGTAAGGTGTGGAGTGTTTTAGACCTTATTGTAAGTTGTGTGATTGATGCCGGTGACGTTAAGTGGATCTGTGAAGATGTTGTGTTTTTTGTGAGGTTTTATAAGGTCTTTAAGTAAATTTAGGCCTTTTTTTGGAGTTTAGGTTAGGTTAGGCTAGCTAAATGTTGAAGGTGGTTTGAAACTATTTTCGTGTTCAAGTTATAAAGCTTTTGAAGGTTATTAACGGACTTACTTGCGGTCACTAAAACATAATTGATGCAACAAGATTTTGAAGGCTGCGGTATTTTGTAGAAAATGGACTTTAATACGATACCTTTTTGACCTTATCTTTATTCGTAACTGTTTTTTACGTCTTTCGTTCGCTAATGCCTTAGAAAATCTACATTTAAATGCTTGAATGCATTTTTCATCAAGCTTTAACTCTTTTTTAGTTTATTGGTTACCTAACCCGCAAATTTGTATTGAAATATTTTTACGCTCCACTAACTTGTCTTTAGATAAATTAAAACTGTGAAGGTCGCTTGTCAACGCGTCAAATTCATATGTAAATTAAAGTTTAAATAGTAAATAACTACATTTACTAAGTAGTACTTCTCTCACATATTTAGTGACAGATAGAGAAAAAAAAACTACAAAGTATAACGTCTTCGATTTTTGATGTTTATATGTTTTTGTTGACTCTGCCGCCGGTAGCATCAGATTTGGTTGCAAGCACTGCTTATTTCTAAAAGCTATAAGTTCTAAGTATTGTTTCTTAAAATAAAAACTAAATACTGTTTACAATAAGGTCTAATTATGGTACAAAAATGTCTGTCACTTACCAGACCGGTTCAATCGGGTACATACTTATTTATAAGTATTAAGCAATCGGTGCACTGCTATAGTTTGTTTGCGTGCGTAAACATTGATTGAGTGCAAATGCAATTAAGTTTACGGTTTAAACTGATAGATGTCGTGGTTTAAACGTCAAATCTATTTTAATTGTCATTGGATGTTTCGCCGGTTCCTGATTGGCTGAATTGCTAGCAAGGTTATTTTAGAGATTCACGTTCTTGAAGCAACATGGTTTTTGTCAATTTATCTCCATTGTCGCCTCCAAAAAGGTGCAAATAAAATACCTACTATAGAATTAAAGCTATTAAAGAATCATCAAAGACCGTTTTACAATACGGAAGATTTTTTAGACGCTGTTTTTTACTTTGCGAAGACAATAAGTTTTTCAAAGTTATCGGGCCTTTTTTGTTTCGGCCTTGTGTCGGTTGGGTCTTGTATTTTCTACTGCTGCGGGCGAAACAACGTGTATAAACCGTTAATACTGCTGCAAATATAATTTGGGATTTACGTAAATAGGCAACAGATAATAAATGTTAATAATTGATATCATATCTGCTCATTTTCGACTAGCGTGCTAGTAGCTTAATATTATCTGACACAACGCAACCCCCCGATTAACGATAATTACCAAATGACAGTCACATGAATTGACCTAGGCCCAATCTATGCTCTAGGTCTTGTACTATGAATAGGTACTAGACAACGATAAACTTATATAGAGAAATACATACACAACATCCAAAACTCAGGAACAAACATCAAATATTTCACACCGGGATTTGAACATTTTGAACCTGGGACCGCTAGCTTCGTAGGCAGGGTTACTACCAACTAAGCTAACGCGTCGTTAACACAACAAAGTTAGAACTTTATCATAACCTAAAAAATACCACGCATATTAGCAGCTTAAGATCACTTTGTTATATTGGATTATAAAGGCTTCCACACATCACTCGGCGATCGCCCATTGCTTAAGAAATGTTGCGGCAGCTATAAACCTGCGCCTAGACCGACGCGCGATGCATCGTACGATACTTGAGTTAGATCTTAGAATTTAATATTGTGTGCTCGCTAGAAAAAAATTAAGTATCTTCTATTATCCTTTAAAATTAGGATAATACACTCAGGAGCAAAAATAACGGGTCAGAGTGCGTTTTTCATACTAAAGAGGCTATTTCGAAGCCTTGGTTCCTCGCCAGGGAATGCTTTTAGTGAAATCTGATGATGAATACCTCGAGCATCGATACAGGACTTCCAGAGTGCCTAGGATACCCAACTGAATAAACCTGCGGTTAACGCCGGAATGGAGCATGTTCAGGAAAACTTATAAAATGGCAATAAAATGTAAGGAAATCAAGTGCTGGCCCAAACTCTCCCGCTGTGGTGTTAACTGATTGTGCGATCAGTTAGGTATCTTAAGAACTTTTGACCTCCTCTATTGAACCTCGCAGTATCCACCATTAAACCTTACTCAAAACAACCCCAGGCGAGGAACGAAGGCTTCGAAATAGTCTCTTTTGTATGAAAGACGCACTCTGACCCGGTATTTTTGCTCCTGAGTGTAATTTAAGCACCAGTTTGTAAAATATTTAGACATTACAATGTAGAAAACTGTAGGCAAATACCAATCTCTCCATAAAAGCAGTGGATACATAAAAATGAGGTTAAACACTGAAATTACTCTCCTGCGAACTATGGCTACCCGATGTCGCCGCCCCACTAATTACTGGGGTAGGTAGCTAAACTTTTGTGTACAAATCACACCAATTTGGGGACAATTGGCTCGTCGAGGCCACCTATGATGTAACCGGTGGGTAATATTGGACAGTTAGTTTGTTAAAATTCGTTGGGTCCTTGAACCGATTTTTTTTAGTCGCGCGAGTATCGTTTGCGATAATCGGTTGGAGACGTGAAGATTGTGAAGCGACTTTATAAAAAATTGTCTCATCTGGTTGGAAGTACAGTCGAGGATTTACTACTTAGAGATTTTCCTTACATTAAACATAATAAAGCCTTATCTGAAGTTAAAATCATCATAATGTGAACAAAAAGGTTGGACATATGTTGAACGAATGAACCATCCTGCACTTCATAGATAAGTGGATTTCAGCAATATGCTATGTAACTAAATACTATTTAATATTTTAATAGGTCATTACTTAAGAGCTATGCTCTTGTCGGTGGAGTAATTTCTATTCTTTCCTATTTCAGGCCTTCTTGTCTTCCCCTTTCCCCTTCGTCCTATCTTTTTTTCCTTCCTCCTCTTTTTCTTTCTTCTCCTTTTCATTGGTCTAGGTAAGTTATTCTCGATCTTGGTTTGTTAAGTAGGTATGCAAGCTGAATTTTACGTTTCATTTTTCAGATACTCTGAGTTTAGGTTATCCTTATCCTTGCGATCAATCTTTCTTATCAAATCTCGCAGTCTTATCAAAATGTAAAACTGTTTTGCTAAGACCGATCTTGCAAAATCTCTTAACACGATTAGGTTTAAAATATTGCTGTAGAAAAGGCATATTATGAATAGCATTTAAAGCAAAGATATGACCTTGTTATACTAAATTCTATAATATTTTTTAAAAATCAACTAAATTAAATAAAGTATGTACACATAATAAAGCTACTGATCGACGTTTCGACAGATAACACCAAAGTAAGTCGTAAATGCTAAACCCATAATCTATATCCGTTTCCATGAACAACGTCTTCAATTCCAATAATTCGGACCATATCAAATATTAAATTCAACAACTTGATTAATTTAAAACTATTTATTATTTACTCGTAAGGTTAGGCTAAACGGATGTTTATGACAATAAAATAATACCATCGAGTTAAAATAATGTGGCCATAGAAGCTTCATCATAGGAATGCTTCGTTGTATATAGTACTTAGATCCGTCGAGCTTTATTTCCTTTGTCATCAATGTTCACAGAACAGAAGACAAAAAAAGTGTTGCCTAAAAGTGTACAATTTAAAAGTAACACCACTGCGTTTTACTTAAAATTACGAGACTTCATACTTCAGTAGCCCATTTCGCGACGAGGTCACCTCGGTGATTTATCACAGACAATCACTGAAGCCCTATCAACAACACGGACAGATTTCAACTTATCGTAATCAGCTGATAAGCAACGCGACTGCTAGCGCCTTTTAATCTTTAAGACAATATTTTTACTGAAAATATCTATCGTGAGTAAAATTCCGTAGTTTTTATGAGTGCGCCTACGAAATTGAACGCTACCTATCAAACGTATCTTACGACTGTCCATGAACGAGTAACTTCTACAGTAAGAGTAGGTATACTCGTAACTTGTTTACGTATTTTACTGTCCTTTGGTTTGAATTTGATGAGACGAGTTGTACTCGGTTGGTTTACAAATACTGTAATGTTGAAAAATTTGAGATCAGATATGATAATGTGTGCTCAGTGTTTCACTTTTTAAGGCCTTTGCCTAGCAGTAGGACCCTCGGACTCTTCGGACAGGATAAACAAGAAGTAGATTTCGAATTGTTAAATGAAGCACGAAATAAAATACCATGAGCAGAAAATTCTGAACCGAGGCTTCGTTATTGCTGTTCAGAATCAACAGTAGACGTCTTTTTGTGGATACGATGACGATTATTAGTGATTATGGCGATGCTTTTAGGGTGCAAAATAATAAATAAGGAATAAATAACACGCTTCATAACAATAATTTGGTTTCTTTGAATGCACACTCGGTTTTGAAGTAGCGAAACGTGACTAAGCCTCGAGTACTGGCATTACTTAACTCTGGCTTTACATACGAAGCGAACTATCTAGTTGAGGCCACTTATAGGCTTAAATTCCTACAAAATAACATATGTCTCATTATATTCATTATCTTTTGTATGATTACACCAACATAGTTGTTCACGCGTGGAAAATCGTCTTTTGGTCGTTGTAAATATAACAAATCTAACGTACCTATGCTTATTCTATCTAGGAAAATTGGTTACTAGACAATCGTAAATACTAAGCAAGATTTGACTTCCAGACATCGAGAACTACTTGTATTAAAATTGCCAATACAAAATTAAAAGGTGAACCTAAATATGTTCTCTTCCCGAAGATTTTACAAAAATAGAGCATAAAATCGTTATTCTAGCAACAATAGAGACAAACGACGCACACGCATCGCACATTATATTTTCGAAACAATAGTAGTAGGTCAAGTGACATTTGCCTGGCTACCGCTGAGCTGCCTTGACGGTGTTATCTGACAAGTTAGGCTGTTTATTTGTTCATTATCAATATTTCTTAACGTATCCAGTGCCAGGCTTTCATGATTTCTTCACAAAGAGTACCCGATATTGCACTTTTGGCTCTGAAAGCATTTACTTATTATTTCATCAGCGGCGCCAAGCCGCTATCGTACCTATTAATAAGTGTTCCACCACAACAAGCTTGTTTCTAATATACCGCGTATTTTTGACAGTCAACAATCTCATTCCAGTCACAATTGACGAATGTCCCTCTCATTATGTTTTTTAAAAATATCGACGTCTTCTGATTTTCTCAAAATTATAATGCAATATATATTCTAAAGGCACTTCCATGTGTCTGAGTTTACGAACGCTTTCACTTTTCTAAAGCTTCTAAGCTTGTAAGTTTTCAGACCGCTACTGAGAGCAATTAAATTTTGATGCTCAGCGAAATCTTATGATTTACCGACATCATCATTTTACAATTACAAATCATTGGTGTAATCCATGTTAAATTGACACGGGCAAACGTTTTCCACAGTCCCTAAACGAACATTAAAAATCCTTTCCCCAGGTCGCTTAAAATTTTAAAAATCGAACGGTGATCGAAGATGGTATCGTAAGATCTTTCACTTTTACTTTATATAAAACGTTGAATGGGCAGACGTGCGTAGTGTCAGCAGTTATAAAAAGCAAAAGAAATTCCAATGACTAAAGAAACAGCACTCTTCTTTGTTGTGGTTTTAATTTAACCTGTTTCACTAGTGTTAGGTACTGCACTTGTTTGATAACTTACATTTTTTTCCTTGTGAATTATTGTTTTTTTTTCCAGTTTGGTTGGTTTTATTTATACTGAAAGGCTTGACTGTGTCAGTTGTTTATTGTTCCCACTTTGACATAGAATTTCGCCCATCTTGATTAATATTAAACTCGTACCAATGCACTTGTCGATAAAAACTATACATACAAACATGTAACGTAGTTCTTAAACACTTTGGACTTTAGTATTTCTCATTTATGTACGTTTTGCTAAGTTGTTTTTCAAGATAACATTGATTCTCAAATCAGAGCTACAAAAACATGACAAAGTATCCGAACGTTAAGTGGTGTTGTCATAGTTAATTCTCCGAAGCCCCGAACAAGGTAGTGCACACAGCAAGTGTAAACAAGCATGTCTACCGAAAAACTGATTATCTTAGCAAAATATACTTGACTGCTAGCCGTCCGTCAAACAGAAACGAGAGAGAGAAATTATGTAAGATACTGAAGATTTATCAAAGAAATCTACTCGTACAAGTTTAAACTGATGACCAAAGCCAAGTGAAGATTGGAGACAAATGTCATTGTTGTTAAGCCTTTTTGACGGAAATAAGCTTTCCAAAACTAGTGTGACGTGACGTATCTGCATTAAAAATCTTGTCGCATTCTCTTGGTTGGTCGTGCGTGACGTTCAATAATAATTGGGTGACACGACTGAGAGAGGCATTCAAAACGCTTCAAATGACCTAAATTCTTAAAAAATCCTTCTTAAAATTCAAAATTAGCCTCTTTGTAACTTTGCATTTTCCTCCAATGCTCTATATCTCCAACACATTACATTTAGCACATCCTCATACGTGCACAATATGGCACAATGCTTCTCCTTGTCACAGGGTATTACAAATATTACAGTCTTCAGCTTCACGACTCCACTATGGTTCACCATTAACTACATTGTTAACTCCATTATCTTCGGCCATGTTTTTCTCAGAGGTATTGTTCTCTTTAAGATTTATAACGAGCCTTTTGTCGACTTAGTTTTAGTTCGTTTCAGTGACAATGTCCGTGTAATTGAGATTGGTTTTGATATTTTTAAGTTCGATTTCTATTTTAGGACGTGTGGAGCTTATGAATGTTAAACCACTTTACAATATTCCAATTTAAAAATTAACGTTAGTACATAGTTTCTATATCATACGCTGATCGATTCTTAGATAAAATAGCGCCAATTAGGTTTTAATTTGTGATATTTGAAGATTTTCATCAATAATCGTCATCGTCTTAATCAACCTGCTGATTGATTTCTAATTTTTTTATCGAATTGTTTGATGACAAACGTCAGCATTTTGCCGATCACATCCGCAATGACGTCATAATAATATAACTGATTACCTATTTATTACGTTTTCATTACACCATCAATAAAGCGGAACTTAAAAAACTAGCGAGCCGCCCTCGCTTGACATAAATCAGAAATTATTATACACAACAACCTGAAATAAATAAATGAATAAATACCAGGGGACAGTCACACAAGTTGACCTACTCCCAAATTAAGCTCTGGGCTTGTACATAGAGTATTAGACAGCGATAATCTTACTTAAAATAGAGCAATATAATATACTGAAAAAATATCTAACAGATGGTGAGAACCGCATCAAAATTCATTGTGTTAGCGAATATACAGATAGATTGACGGACGCGCAAAGTAAAGAAAGATAAAGCTACTTTTGACTTGTTAGTACAACGTTGTTAATTACTGTGGCAGAATTAGGTCAGTTTTTTAACTTCCTCTAAACTCACAAGCAAACAAGAAAATGACGAATAGCGAAGGCTACCGTTGATATGGTGTCTGTCTGTGCAAAAGTTCGACGATGTGCCTATCAATTTAAATTGACTCCTGACAAGCAATGTATATATGTATGCATGTAAACACTTATGGCCGAATAATATTCAAACCGCGGATAGATGGCTTACTTTGGATTAAAACGCGAAATAAGCCTTATCTATCCACCGTTTGATTACAGGGTTCGGCCCTTAGTAAACACATACCAGATAACAAATATAAAATGGACAAAAATATACACAACATATATATTATGACAACGAATAATCAAATAAGTTCAACAATAAAAGAAACAAAGCAAAATGTTGCTAAGATATACTCTTATAAACCAAACAAGCAAACTTACATATCGATAATTGCGTTGTACAAAAACATTGATAGCGTTGACATAGTCTTACATAACAAATGGAATAATTTTGATTGCCATTCTGAATTCACACGCCCCGTTAATTATCTTTAAAGGCTGGGTGTCGAATTATCGCCGTGATTGATTTTTATCTTATTTTCCTATTTATCGCAAATAGGCAAAATTTAAGAGATATGTCCAATTATTAACTACGCATGAAAAAAAGTATTTGCGTAAGTTATTGAGATATTCGCAGTGTTATCGCAGTGAAAACTATTCATCAGAATTCCAACACACTGTTTCGACGATTATTACAATTATACTGTTTCGATGTGTCGGGAAAACCACAGTAAGAAACATACTGCTAAGGAATATTAGACATACTTAGTTAGACATACTTTCATTGGACGAGACGGAGAAATAGTTAGGTGTCCTTCAAATAACAAGAAAATCTAATCCATAAAATTGTGTTACAACATCGTTGTTAATTATCATAGATGCGCCAAACAGATGCCAAACAAAGGGCGGCTTGACTTCTTACATATTTGCGTGGCAGACGTCGCAGTACTCAAACAAATTCCGCCTTCGGTCTGTTATAAGTTATATCATCTAGAATGAAAGTCTTATCTCTAAATACGCTTACATACACCTCTTCTGCCCTGTCAGCTCAAGATCTTTGGGTTCTATCCTATTTCCTGACCACCCAAAAAGACCCACCCTGAAAGAAGGATAAAGTAGGTAGCAGCTCTGTCTTATTGACAGATAAAGATTATCAGATATATGTTTATTAGGAGTTGCTTCTTCGTAAGTATGCCACGTCGATAAAAATGTTTTGCTGTGTCCAAGAGCAGCAAGTGTATCTACAGAAACATTGTCCGGTTTAATCTCAATTTGCACTGACTAATGTTTATGAACCAGTTATTCCTCGCTTGGATTGGTTTTTGTTTGTTTCGATTTTATCTAATTCTTCGAGCATCCTTGGTCGTGTCGCACTTCGTCTCTAACACATATTTCGAGAGTAAGTAATCTATTTCTTTATTTGCCTTGTTGCTTATCGCTGAAATTGAAATGCGTATCGTCTCCAGTTTATTTAGATTTGTCGTTTAGTTTGGCCTTAGGACTTACTTCTTTTTTTGCTATAATAGTTTCTACTTCTACCAAATACCATTTTTTCATTATTTAACTGTCATCATTGTCATCAATGTCTGCGTTATTCACTTCAATAGTAAAAGTTGTCTTAAACGAACTGTATTATACAGGCTAAGCTGTACCTACCCGAGTATTTAAACTTGTATACATATGTCTAATAAATAGAGATTAGAGCTGTACTCATATAGTGAGAAGAGGGAAGCGGGGTCTCAGAATCAACCGGGCGGGAATTTGTAAATTTGGAAAGATAGTTGAGAGAAATAAAATAATAAAATTTGAACATTTACATAATCGAAAGTGGGAAAATGAGGTCTCTCTTCTGGTCTTACTTCTATAACTAGTATAAAATTATGTAACATCAGTACTTAAGTTAAAAATGTAACATTTGTTTTACCTGGTAACGTAAATTACCATGATAACAACAAAATAATGCAGAAAGATAACCAAACGGTACGCGTACGCAAAATAATTATGTCAAAATGATAAGACGAATCACGTTTTAGCTCGTGTCACTAATCTATGATAGTACTTTAAATGCAAAAAGAGTCTTGGTGTAAAATGCTACTCAAACAGCTTGTTTAATGACTAATGATCAAACAACTAAACACAAAATTATCTTAGAGACAAGCAAACTGGTGGCTGACGCAAGTTATACACACTGACACAATAGTTAAAATCTTAATTGGCCAAAATCCTGAAACAACTGACGACGTTACCTAAATATTTGATATTTGAAATTGGTTGATAGTCTTATCAACTTAGCAATCAGGGACGTGTCACCATGCATCATCATTCATCATCCGAGATCTTGACGTGATTCTGAGACATGCGGCACATTGATAACACCTGTTACTACGTCGCCTACGATATGGTATTCTTCCAAATCTTACATAACGACTCGTAATTTTTGCATCGACAATATCGTCATTTTGATTTAGGTCTTTACCAACTTCAGTGCCTATATGTACGTCATAAATCAGAACGGTACCTCGTGCAACATCAATTATTTCTATATCTCCTAATTACGAGCTTAAAACGTCACCAGTGCATCAATCACCGTATCTTAATCCTATGTTATGTTTTGAAATTACTTAACAAAATCGACAACCTTATCAACAATTTTATTTCCTTCAGTATCTACGAAAGAATTAAGCAGTATTAAGTAACCAGTGATTTGAAGTGAGTGATCAGTATTACAAGTGATATTTTTTGGATATATAATTGTTTAAAGATGTGTATAAACAGTGGTGGAAGTTAGTGAAAATGATCGTGAGGTGACGAAGGAAGCTGGCGGGGTGCGTCGCATACGAAAACATTCCACTACTAAAAATTGTGACCAAGGGCCCACTGGAACAGAGCAAGGACTTTTGCAAAATGACCAAGGGCCCTCGGAAAGTGAAGCTAGTCATTGTAGTCAACAACAAGAAAGAGTGAGTATTGAGCAGTTTATTTTTTTAATGTGACCTATTGCCTGCGATCAGAAACTTGATTCAGAAATTTGGAGTCTTAAAAAACCGATGACTGATTTCAAAATCTACAGACATTCGTTTGGTACGAGTACGTTTTCGTTAACTGATAATATTTGAAACCATTTATTTGACTCTGGAGCGTATGCAATAGGTTAACAATATTTTAAGAATTTTCATATTGGACGTTAATTTAATCCTCTGATTTGAGTCTACATTTTACAAGTTTTCTCAATGTTGTCAATTTATTGGTTTTTTTTTGTCTATAAAATGAATTAAGTATGCTGATACAAATAATCTTGTGCAGTAACATGGGTGTGCCGAATCCCTGAAATTTTTAGGTCATTTATTTGGATGGCTCCCTGGTATTTAATTCACCGAATTTTCATGTTTGCAAATTTTGCGATATTAAAAAGCGTCATAAAGGAATTAAATCTAAATAAGTATGCTTGAATTCATCTTTTATAATCTATGACGTTATTAACCAGAAATGTGTCGCCATGTTTACTTTGAAGTTTTTAGTTTTCACTGAGTAGGCTGTCACTGATAACAAAATAGCTTCCATTACAATTAGGGTTTTCCGTCGTGACGAAAGTAAAGAGTGAGTAATATCACACGGTTTATTAAATGTGGTTTAAATGTAATTATAGTTTAGCAGATTCATTTGTGAGAGTCATTTGTTTGTGGCAAAGTGCATGCCACAAATCTTATTAATTATAATATATCGTCATATGGAATTTTTCCGATGTTTTTTCCGTTTTTACGGAATTCAAATACAATAATTTCTTGGAAAAATACTTAATTACGCTTGTAAAAATTTATTAAAAGCTAAACTGGTTATTATTTCATATGAACCTGTTCTGCATTACTGCAAAGTTAATAATTCTTGGAAAAATAAATAACAAATATCATAAATGAATGAATATCAGAGGACAATGTCACACCAATTGACCTAGTCCTAAACTAACCTCTAATGATATAAATACTTATAATAACTACTGACTACTGAGGCTCATGATGTCAATTCCTTAACATCTTTAGGTAAAAAAACCGAAGCAGAGAGTCTTGCATGCAGGCCGTATGGACCATAATATAAATTCTTTACACAACTGTATACTTGTGTAAATAACTTATATGCTAATAACGCTATTCAATCATACAATGTCGAATCATTTGCTACGGATGCTTTATAATACTCTCCTCCTTAAGTTTATTTACTTACAACACAATAAGTAAATAAGTACTTACAAATTCATATATAGGCTTGTGCTACATGCAACATTGTTAAGTACATTCGGGTTAACACAAATTATTTTGTTAGATATATTAGTCGTGTACTTGCAGGCTTTACAAAATCTGATAGACGACTTGTCAAATTCCAGAAAAAAACTTGGCGATGAAACACTGTTCAAACTGAACTAGCAAATGTTTTGCACTTTTAGCCGAGTAGTGCTCATAGTGCTTTTCTTAAATACTGAGATTTTTTTAAATTAAATAGTATGAAATAGGCAGAGTTTTTTTCTTTTTTATCAATAAGGCCGTATTGATAAAGAAGCAAAACTCAAAAGTCATAAAAGTGATGTTTTCTGACCACAAACCAGACCAATAATGTTCATATTCCCGAGAAATGTTGAGAAAATCTGTTTTGTTGTTGCTGATGTAAATGCTCTTCATTTATGTTTTTTAGTTACATTACTGCCATAAGAACTTCTTTTATCACGGAAAATAATGACCACCTTAGTATCGTCATGATTAGCATATTGGCGTCATCGTAGGTTCCGCTGCAGCCGCGATGATCTTGAGTCCATCCGGTCATCAAGGCTGGCTACTACTAGTAGTACTAGAGTACTAGATCTAAGATTAGGACGTCTGACCTAGAGAGTATAATGTTAGGAGAAAGATGTTTGGAACCTGAGAGCAAGGGCAAGGGATTCTAGTTGCTCCTACTCCACTTGTGGAATTGTGGATGCATCGCAATTTATTGCAGTTGTAGAACTAAATTAAAATTGAAATTTCATGATTATTCTGGAATTGCATAAGAACAAACATGCTAAACAGTAAAACTCCTTAAAGGTCTGTCATTGTGTAGTAAGACACTGATTTCATCAATCATTGTCCGTTTCTACTGCATGTACTCTATTCAAAATATCATGATAAAGTCCACGGTGTTGTTCATACCATCAATTTATTAACAAGTTTCGACAATCTCCTTGACAATCAATCAATTGCTCATTCGCAATTTATTATCAAATCAAACTACACTTCTGGAATTCAATTTATTCTTGGTACTATAATCATTGATACAAACAAAATTACACGTTGTACGAAATACTACAACCTACTTCAATGAACGGACTTGTGAATGAAGAGGCTATTATATGCAAATCTGTTATCGCATAATGGACTTAATCGCTGCGTGTAATAAGTAGAAGATCGCCCGCGTCCGGCCAAGCAAGGTGTCAGACAATTGTTCATATTAATTATATTACAGATAAACAAAGAAAAAAACGAGCAATGATGACGGATGACACGCTTAAAACGGAAAAAGATGAGAATGATTAATGCTAATTATTCATCTTTGTAGACTTCTGCGATTCTGCAGATAGACTGCTCATTTGAACTCATTTTGTGAGAAGACCGTTCTCAAAAAATTTACGCGTCTATGAGACGGCTTTTCCTAAACCCATAGTTTAACCAGATAAGCTTCGAATCGTTTATAGAAAATAGAAACTCGTGGATTTCCTACTTAACTACTTAGTTACAATATACAGATACTAAGCGACAATGGGGCTGGGTATAGGGAATCAGTAACATGTTTCTTAGTGTGTCAAGGTTTTGTGAAGCAACTTTTTAATTTCAGTTTTTTTTTTGCATCTATTGGTAAAGTGTGTGTGACTATATATGTATTGATAACCATCATCTGTACCATATTTTAAGCAAATAAATATATTTGACTTGACGCTACAACATTTTGGGATGCAATATTAATGATGCGTCCCTTACCACTTTGTCATCATCATAAAATGTGTCAACGAATAACTAAGGAATATATCTAAATATGTATTATTATAAATAAATGCTTATGTCCACTTGATAGTTTATCTGGCCCACGTTCCTTGAAGTGGATATGGTATTTCAAAACGTTTATACTATACGTAGGTACACGTGCCTCGAAATATGGTTTCATTGCGGTGTATATTATCTTGGCTGCATTAGGTCAAGGACAACCAGACCATCATTTTGCGAAAATTATTGGTCAAACTGAATATTGCTTCTTAGAGCAAAAAATTGAATGGGAATTCAAAAAGGAAGGCTTTTAAAATTTGTTTTTCATACACGTAAAATACGGTAACATGGAAGTGTCTAGCTGTTTTGTACCCATTGAAATGATCGTAAATTCAACTTCGTTATAATATTATATGGATCCTAAATAGATGTTATATAACTGCACGCTCCGAATAACTTTTCAACGTTAGTAATAAAAACAAAGGTTTCCCAAGAACTAACATACGAAGATAGAATCGTAAATCGTAGCCTTGGGCACACAATGACACGATAATGGTTTATTGTTATAATTACGATAACAATTCAAATAAGCATGAGGTTTAGTGAGCGACGGCCCAGGCCACTTAACTGTGTATTGTGCTGGGCACGGCTTATACTACATTGACGCGCGACAATGAAATGCGTATTGTCCGATAATACGGACGCGTTAATGTATTATGAAAATTCGTAAAAGTATATATGTTACTAAATTCAGTGGTTTGTCCAACCATGCCCATAAGAGCCTTTCTGATGATAGAGTGGGATGGAACTTGACTTTTTTTTTAACAGAAAGAGCTACCATATTGTTTTTTAAATCCAAAAAATATACAATTAAAAAATCAAGAAACGAACCAAATATATTTTCAAAGATCGAAAAGTTATGGCCATACCGTACCATTATTCAAGATTCTCTGTGATTGCCAACCATCAGATGATCGACCACTTTTCTGTAATGAAATCCACCAACGGTCGATGGTTTGGCGAAGCGACTATTTGTTTTGTTTTTATGCTCTAGCGTGTTGTACGTATCCATTGACGATTCGCGGAAGCATTTAGTTGTCATCTGAGTGTAACGAGCTCTCACGGAGCGATTTGCTTCGCCCTTGGTGCATGCCGATTGACGCGGCCACGGAAGGTCGCAGGCTGTGCTGTCACCGCCGTAATAGCGGATGGAGCCTTTTCGATTTGGCATGGAGGGCGCTTGTGACTTAGTTTGAAACTTCAGATAATTACCCCTTTTTTCACGTCAGTCGACACTCGACACTAAGTCAGGAGAAAAAGATGGAGATTATTGTAAGAACATTCATGACTTACAACTTTACAACACGTGATGTTATAAATCCGACTTGATGCTAAAAGAAGGGTGTTAACTGGTTTTGGTTTTTAAATATTGAAAATTACATAATTGGACTGTGGAGTGGAAGTGTTTTAAATAGCGTCTTTTTGTGTTCTCACTCTGCCGAATCATCAAGATATTGTATCAGAGGTCAGATGAAGTAAACGCCTAAAGTTCGCCTTATAATAATTTTACTGTTGAGAATGATGTCATATCCCCCAACGATAAGACTTCTGGCTTTCCCAAAATTATAGGTAATCATAAAGATCTACATCTAAGTGACGACTGTTGTCATTAATTAAATGATAAAAATGGGTACATATTATTCTATCGAAACACGTTACAATTACAACGAAGGTATCATTACGCAGAATTTTCATTTCATCGAAAGGCATTTCTCTCAGCATGAGTTTTTTTGGTGTTACAAGTCTAACCTAACTTAACCTACGTAGTGAATGTTTAAGATATCCTATCATATTTTTAGCAAAAAAAAGCGTTCGATGGAATGAAATTCGCTGAAATGATACAATCGCTAAGTAAAATTCAAAAATGATGAGTGATGAGAAACGCGTCGAGCGTATACCAATTCCATACACATGAGCATTTTTCGATAATTGTTTACGTTAGCGTTAACCATAGTGGCAAGGGTCATTTGATTATTTTTAGTTCATCGGCAAGTAAGCGATACGTCGTTTCTTATACAAGCAGTGACGCCCAACAGCCCAAGCACTACGTAGTGTACTTGTAATTCGAGAATATCCTTAATGATTCGTAAGACGAAATAGCCGGGCAGTTGAACCGCATGACACACGAGCCTCGCTCAAGCGTGACGCTGCCACTGTTTACTGTTTAATTATTAAACAGCCAATCATCTCCGTCCTTGGCTAACATCTGGACTTAAGATTCTTTCGATTGACAACGTCGCGTGCCTTCATTCATATTTCAAAGTACCAAAACAATTGACACCGAATTCTCGGGAGATGATAATGGGCTGCGGGTCAAGATATTATGGTTGTATGGTCTACACTTGAGGAGATAATGCTAGTGACTGTGGGAAGTGGATCAAATAAACAGTGGCGGCAGAAATTACAGTGATACAAGATGATTAAGGGTTGAAGGTGATGAATCTGCCGCATTGTTGTCATTCCTGGTATCGTTTACCTCAGAATAACTTGGAATGGGTAGTTCTGATTGAGTTGAATTAGTGTGCCGCCTGGCAAGCGTATAAGCCTAATTTCTTGGTAAATAAAGTTTGTTACCGAACTTGAAATGGTTTGGCGCTTTCTTCCATTTTCTTTTAATTACATAAAGGTCTTCAAGGTCGAGTTTAAGGCGCGATTGTGAATTCCAAAATTCTTTTCGTCTGACGTTTAAATGTCTTTTTTAAATCTAGTATTTTCTCTTGATTTATGCCCTTTTTATTACGAGCTACATCGACATATATCCGTTTCCACTAAGGTCACATTAGTAAAAATTTGCACCGTCAACAAACTGGTCCAAAGGACCATGTCAGCAGTGCTGACCACGTGTGTCATTACAGTAATGACGGGAAACAGAGGCTTCCGCGTAACGATGACCGTCATTATGCCATCTGCATTAGTGCATGAGAACTTAGTCTTTCAAGGTCGCGGACATCCTTGAAACCCTCGTACTCTGAGACCCTCAAGAGCCTGACAGTGTAAGATTACAGGTAACATTGCGTATACATTGCAAACCAGATATGTTCCTTAATCACTGAGCTTGATATAAACTGCGCTATGTACACGAAACGTCGTTTGTCACCTTCACTGATATTTTCGTTACTATGAGCTTGATGTACCGACGAGTACTGTCACATCAAGAGAGTCAAGCGACATTAGGCATATAATGTCATTGTCAGATTCATGATATAAAGGCCAGTCTACCATAAACCATATGGCTTTCACATGTTATCGTATTGTTTTAACTCGGCCGCCATTACTGTCAAGTAAATAAGAGCTATCGTAACGTTGACAGTACGATAATTGCATTAATTTTATTTGAATATCATCCGATAGAAAGTAAAAATGAGGTTAAAGATTAGGCACGTTTACATAGATAATATGAGTCTGCAGATTCCTTCGTTCCATTGCAAAGAAAAAGTACAAATATAAATTCTAGTATTTTCACTACATCATTTTCACAGAACATTATTATGGAACTTGGCATTACATCTCTCCATCTCTGGTCGTACATCCAGGAGGAGAAACAATGTGGAAACATGAAGTGCTGAAAGACATGCAGGAGTGTCACGCATCCGAAGACGATGGACTGAGTGAAGTGGAGAAGAAAGATCAGGAAAGCTGAACCTATCGGCATGTGGGATTAATAATAGCTAGGAAGAGAGAAAGATATTATTGGTAGTTTTTCTCTGTAAAAAGTTTTTGTTTTCCTGAAAGAGGCAGATTGATTTTGGCCAAACTTTACTCTGCGTAAATCTTCTAATATGTTGAGACAAAAGCCTTGGAGTTACACGTGTTTAACAATAGATGGCGCCCATCATGAATGAGACGCCATTCAAGGTCAACTTTTCTGAATGGAGCTTTTACTACAGTGACGCAGGCGCAGAAGATGTATAGTTCTCTAAAGAAACAGACGTTCGGATAATTGGAATATTAATGATACTCCGTACAAAGAGGCCTTTGTTGGATATTTTAATTTCAATTGCATTTGTAAAGGTATGACGTCATATTGCTTATTATGAGTTGTTACTAGATCCTTATCATAAAATTAGTAGCTTCTACTCACAAGTTTGTCCGCGTAGAATTAGTTAAACGTTGCAAGGAATTCGATCACCGTTATTCCTTCTGGAACTTCTATTTTTTTAAGATGAAACGTATATCGCTGCTTGAATACAAAAGCGCCACAAATCAAAAACAAATATAGTTTGATTTAAAACTGAAAGTATATAGCACTAGCTTTTGCCCGCGACTTCGTCCGCGTGGCGTGTTATAAAAGAGAGATCTTTGTGTGTGTGGGAGAAAGGTTAAAAAATGCTTAATTTTATTATTTTTAAATGAGGTCATAGTATAAGTAGCTCAGTTGAATAATGAATTGTTATTAATTTTTAGATTATTAGTTTATGATAATTTGGTTTGATATAAATTTAGGAAAATACGATCAGTGGAGGCTAACCCTAAAAGTACCTATAGGCTTTCGTCTGGAATTCAGAGGTGAGAATGTGGATGTCAGTCGGTATGAAAGTAAAAGTTTGACCACATGAAAACTAAAAACCGGCCAAGTGCGAGTCGGACTCGCGCGCGAAGAGTTCCGTACAAAATTAACAAAAAAAAACTCGTTTGTTGTATGGGGACCCCCCTATTTTTAATTTTATTCTTATTTTCAGTATTGGTTGGTAAAGCTAGATATACATATTCTGTGAAAATTTCAACTGACAGACAGACAACGAAGTCTCAGTAATAGGGTCCCGTTTTCACCCTTTGGATACGGAACCCTAAAAAGAGTAGCATGGAAGAGTGGTTCGGTTGGTGGGTGGCTGGTGCAACCGGGATATGGGAAATGTATTTAGGAAACATATTATTTATAAAATTTCCTTATAAACAACGTTTCTGGTCTTTCTGGAGGGTGGTGCGAGAATGACCAGACTGGATGGCGAACTTACGCGGGAGCACGCCACATATAACTGACCATGGGAGAAACAGGGCTGTCTTAAATCAACTCCTGCTAGCGCGAGTGTTTGACCCTGCGACTTATTAATGATCATGGCGAAACATACCTTCAATGGAAATTGTAGTCTCCGAAATTCGAACATACAACATTTTTTTCTCGCTAACTTAATTTTTCAAAATACATCCATAGCTAAACTTTATATTTACTAAGGTATGCATGCATGCTAGATTGAAAACATCTATCTTACGTGATTTAGATTTTTACATACAAAAGTTTTTTTCCCAATAACTCCCGTTCCCGTGAGAATTTTGCAATATCGCGTTGCAAGTAAGCTTAAGGTTCATTAGGGTACCTGCATGCCAAATTTCAATCATCTATCTCACGCGGTTTAGATTTTTACATACAAAAGTTTTTTCCCAATAACTCCCGTTCCCGTGGGAATTTTGCAATATCGCGTTGCAAGTAAGCTTTAGGTTCATTAGGGTACCTGCATGCCAAATTACAATCATCTATCTTACGCGGTTTAGATTTTTACATACAAAAGTTTTTTCCCAATAACTCCCGTTCCCGTGGGAATTTTGCAATATCGCGTTGCAAGTAAGCTTTACGTTCATTTGGGTACCTGCATGCCAAATTTCAATCATCTATCTTACGTGGTTTAGATTTTTCATACAAAAGGATTTTCCCGCTAATTCCCGTTCCCGTGGGAATTTCGGGAATTCCTTTCTTAGTGCACCTCTACGGTACCTAAGCTACGTCCCTTCCAAATTTCAAGTGCCTACGTTTAGCCGTTTAGGCTGTGCGTTGATATGTCAGTCAGTCAGTCAGTCAGTTTCTCCTTTTATATATTTAGATTCCGATTTCAAATGCAACACAGACACATTTTGTTTTGCGTCGCTTTTGTATTAAAGCAACGATATGTTAATCTAGACCTTGGATAACACTGGTACCTACTGGATTCCAGGGTATAAGCTATCTCCATTGCAAGTTTCGTCTCAATCCGTCCAGCCGTTGCAGCGTGAAGAAGTAACAAACTAACACACAAACTTTCATATTTATAATATTAGTAGGATTGCTAGATTCCACTCTTACTTTGTGTTTTGTTTGAAGTAGAACAGAACCCAAATTAATTCTAAGAAAAATGTATATATGTTACTGTCATTAATCTTAAATAATGGACTAGATAACATTACTTAGAGATTATATAATACTTGCTAATATATTGATATATTTTGCGCAGATTACATAATATTATCGATAACTGTATTTATGTAAGATAAAGTATCAAAACTTAGAAATGCTTTAGAAATGTTCAAGGATGACACTTTGGTAACTATAGTTTACTATAGTTTTGGTAAGAACCTATGTTCGGTGTGAGCTTTTTACCCGATTGTGGCGAAGTCCGAAAGGAGGGTTATGTGTTTGACCTGTATGTATGTATATATGTCCGTTCCTATGTCCTCTCGTAACCACTCAACGGGTCAACCGATTTTGATAAATGACACGTCATTAGCTTTTTATTATTTCCGTTACGTAAATGGTGAAATTTTCGATATAATACAGGGAAACCTGAAGCCTGGAGAAAGTGTAAGGGGCCCCCTTACATAACTGAAACAAAGTAGGCTTTGAATGATAGATAATGTACAATCACGCTTTTAACGCATGCGGTGCGTCCCGGGATCACTCAAACGTACTATATCAGTCAGTGCCATATCAATAAACACCTAATCTAAGGCTTCTATAAATCCCTGTCAGATTATGCACCGGTTTATACTAAAGATTTATCGGCATTGCGACAAAAATAAATGTTGAATCTGCTAAAATTCCATTGGATTTTGAAGCATGATAGACTTTTATATAGTAGATAAGAGACTGCAGGTTTGGGATTACATACATAGACTACACATGATTTGAAGTAACACAGGGTTGGCAATGTTGTTACCGACATAGCCATAACGATTGCTGGACTTAGTGGCAGTGGGCAGGGCATATCGCTCGCAGAACCGATGGCCGATGGAGACGAAGACTTCTCCAGTAGCGTCCGCGTACCGGAAGACGCAGCGTGTGGTTAGGTTTGCATATAGGTGAACTGACGACGTGGCTAAGATAGCGGTGCAAGACCGGTCCTTGTGGCAGACCTTGGGGGAGGCCTATGTCCAGCAGTGGACGTGTTCTGGCTGAAATTATGATGATGATGGCAATGTATTTGTAGTTAAAGAGATCGATGATCAGTGACCTGTATGCTCGTTTGCTTTCTCCTTGGCATGCAAACAATGAACTGATTTTTTTCCATTGAACCCAAGGGTTAAACATTTTAGGATATTTAAAATACTATTTTTATTACCAGGTATCGTTTAGATGAATATTCTACGACACTCTAGCGCAGTTGGTAATGACCATGCTAGCGGTCCCGGGTCCAAACTTCAAATCCCAATGTCGGCAGATATTTGTTCCTGAGTCTTTGATGTTTTCTATGTATACAAGTATCTATTTCTGTATATAAGTAAGTTTATTGTTGTCTAGTAGCCATAGTACAAGCCTAACTAGAACTTAGTTTATTTTGAAAGATCTATTAGGACCTATAGATGACGGGAAGTGATTTTGTTTTATAATGTGTCGAGAGTTAGAGGGATCTAATGGTCAGCCAAAATATTATATCGTGTGATATAAATGCAATAAAACACCGTTGCATAATTTCATAATACAATTGAATGTATATAATTATGTGGAAGATAGAAGGCCTTAAGTATCGCAGATTTTACAAGTCAAACACCTTCATCGACTCGTCTTTTAGCGTTTTATCTAAATTCCAAGTCTCGTTCTGTGTTTAAACGTACAGAAATAAACATGACATTGTTCCAGATTAGTAAAAATAAGCCTCGTACGTCTATCTTATCAGTATTACTCAATAATGCGAGGTAGAAGGAAAAATACAGCGTTTATATGGCTCATATATAACAGTAAAGAGGGGTTGGGAAATGTGTGCACAACTGCTGTAAAAAACCTATGGTTGGCGTTGAATATATCTACAGCCATCGAGCGTTTCAGTAGCGATTCAGTCGTTAAACGTCTGCCTTTAAACACACATATGCGTGACACCAATCAGCGATGCATTCGCGATTCAGTCGCGTCACGATACAGTCGCTAATCGTCTATAGATACGGCTACTGCAGTGATACAATCGCGATGCAAATAAGATATAGTATCGATGCAGGAGATTAAAATGTGCCATGTCTAAACCACTTAGTCATTATCCACGCATATTTGCGTATGAATCGAGTGATGTTGTTTTTTTTATACATAAGATCGACTGTGAAACATTTTTTTTTTATGGCTTATATAAGGCAGACGAGCATGCCTCTATGCTAGTCATTACACCGGCTGTCTTATCCCCAAACCTTAACACAACAATGCGAACACTGCTGTTTGGCGGTAGGTTAATGGATAAGATGGTGGTAGCGATCCGGACGGATCCTGCACAAGGTGTTACCACCCGCAAAATGTTTGTCGATGAGTCGCTAAGCGCAAAGAAGTCGTGCGTTTGTTTGTATCTGTGTAGAAAGTTCGCTTTGTATTAACCAGATGAAAATAAAACCTTAAAGGAACTTGCAGTGCAAGCCTGGTTAGTTTAATAGTAATGAATGTTAATAGTACATTATGATACAAGTGTGCTAAGTTGACCATTGTATACAAGGCGCTATTGTGTGCGCACGAGCGATAGCGAGTGCGCCACAAGAAAGCCGCGTATATTATGGTCACAGGCACACGTGTTACATACGACGTTTTTCAACACACTTGCGAAAAAAAAACAAGACTTCATTTTCTTTACTTAAAGATCCACTATCTTCGTCACAACCGTCAATTATTTACGAAAAATGGCGGATGGGGCGTTGTTTTTTTTTCTTGCCGCGATACCGATGCGCGCGCAAGGCTAAGGCGCGAACGAGATCGGCCAACAGCCAAATTTAAAATGTAATAATTCATGTTTAAAATACAAATTACAGAAAAATTTAAATGATTTTAATGAAATTGAGTTATTTTTTAGTAATTCACCAATGCAGCTGATTTCACCAATTTATTGAAATAAATATGTAGATAATGTTATTTGCCGCATAAAAACTGTTTGTTGCTAAGAAAAAAAAAGGTATATAACCCGACTAAATTATATCGCTTCTTCTTCGTACTTACAACTTGGTACTAGGCTACAAATGTAAATTGTTTGGGTTAATAAACTAAAGGCACTTGTGCGTAATATACTGAAAAAGCACGCGTGTTTAATATCTAGGTTTATGAGCCAAAAATCGGTGGAATAAAAAGGTCGTTTTGAGCAAGTGTGTTGAAAAAGGTTATTGTTACGGCTTTGCTGCCAAATGCAGTATGAATCTTTGTTTTTAATCCTTGTTTACTAGTCTTGCTGGTATTAACCCCTAAGAAGTTAGACCCCGGGTTGGATTCCCGGTCAGGACAGGTAATGTGTAATAATTAGGAAGCACGAATGCTTTCTATGTACATACTATAAGCCTATGTAACCACCATAGAACTGTATCACAGTGACGTTGTGATTCAAGTCGTATGAAGATCTGTAACAAATTGATTTATAATGTTACTGTGACGCCGTCCTGGTGGGTTGGGGTCACATGGGTTCCATTGGGCTCATAGTATGTATTTAAGTATTCTTTTATCTATTCAGTTATAAGTATACCTTTTTACGAAGAGTTTAGTTTGGGACTAGGTTTATTGATAAATGTAAAGTTAGTAGTTTTTACTTTCGAATACCGCTTACGCTGATACTTATTATAATTTTAGTTACCGTTCAGTTTTCTATCTATTTTGTTTTTTTTGTCCGTGTACGTAAAGCGCACGTTCTGTCCCTTGCAATCCTTCACACACCAAATAAAGCTGTCACTATCTGCATAATAAAGTAAACACCGAAATGTCTTCGAGCTCGGCTTTCAAATCGCCCACTTAACCCCGCCGGCCCTGTACTTAGTAAACCGAAATTCGGCCATCCCTTTCGCTCCTAAGGTGTTGCTGTATGGTGGGAACGAGACAGGACATGGCTGTTTCGCCACGCTGATAAATATTTGGTGCGCGCGCGCCGAATTCGCGAAGAATTATAATTGACACGGACAATGTGCGAATTGTGAAATGGGTGTAGTTGCCAACTTGTTGTTTGTTATAGCTGTCCGCTTTCTAAATTATTTATTATTTTGTCACTTAAATTATCTACCATGTTTGCCAGTGGATAGAGTATCACTGTAGGTACGGTCGGCCATAAGCAGCTGAACACTTTGGTGCTTTGTCACTTTACAGTCATGTTGGAACTGCTGCTACTGCTGCTATCAAAGGCTTTAAAGCGACAAGGTACAAGTGTGCAGCTACATATAAGGCCGGTTGTACTTGTTAGAAAAAACTTTATATCCACCGAAGCAAAATGGCTGTCATAAGTTTGACGTCTTCTGTCTGTGTATTTGTGACATCTAAATTCCTAAATGGATGCACCGATTCGAACGCGACTTTTTTCAATAGAAACGAACTAGTTGATAAATTGGGTCATTTAAGAGTAGGGCTTCAATAACAATATATGTATGTATGTATAGCATGCAATGCATAGTAGATTGTCATTAAACTTCAAACTAATGATCTAAGATCCCCATATTCCCAATAGGAGACGATATGCACCGGGCAGTTTATTCGATAAAAAGTATTTTATATCAAGCATGTGGCTGAAAAACTTCAGTCCAGAACTTATATTAAAAAAAAAACTTTTTTTATAAATTGCAAATGCTTGTTTAATAGACAAATTACATACTATTCGAAAGTATGAAGCCTATACAATATGTAAACGTTTGGTTTGTTGCAAATTATTAGTACCGACTTACCTGTTTATACCTCCATTCCCAATAGTTTGACGAAAAAATAGTCAAACTGACGTTTGTATATTCTATAGGCTTCATAATTAGTTTCGATTGGTTCCGCTTGGACAAATTTATTTTTTTAATTTTTAATTAATTATATACTGGACTTATATCTTTCAGCCTACCTATTCGCCATATATTCCTTAGCATATTAAATTTGATATAAAATACTTTTTATCGAAATTGACCAACATGACAATGCCATTAACAATGACAAGGTTCTAAGTATGCTTAACATCTTTACTGGGTGACTGTACCAGTGTACATTATAATAATTGAGCCGGAATGAGCATCTTTACCTTCTTCTATACATAGTATAAAACAAATAAAAGTCACTTTCCGCGTCTGTATATCTTATCTGTATATCCTCTAAGAGCCTAAGCCCTTCTAAACCACACATCAGTTTTTGATATGATTTTCACCGTTATGTAAAGAACCTATAATAAATCGTTGCTTAAATACAAAAACAAAATCAAAATGTGTTTGTGTTGCATTTAAATAAGGAATCCTATTTACTTTTTATGCTAATAACTTACATTCTTGTGTATCCTTAGAAGGATACATTTTATTTATCCCGAATCAATATCATCGGCACTGTTATCTAGATATAGTTTACAAATCCGATGTCAGTTGATAGGCTGACGGCAAGACACCTGATAAATGATAAGGGAGATCTATTGGCGTTATCAGAGCTACGGCTAGAGGGTTTTATTGATTGCATGATTATGGGCTAAGAACTACGCGTGTTAGCTAGTAGATTCGACTGTACCTACTAGCTTATCCTCGCAAGGCCCACTATACTAAAAACAGGGAGTTTTTTTGTAACTGGGCCTTTGAATGTACCATAAAGGCAAAAAAGTTCAATTACATTTGTTCGATAATGCCGTTTTCATAATCATTGCAACACGGCCACTATGGAACTATGTCATCGTGACGTAATGATTCAAATAGTAATAGACTTCTTAACAATTGAATTAAAACGTCACTTTAACATAGTTCCATAGTTGCCTATGAATCAAATTGGTTGAGTGTACGTCCTATTGCACACAGGGCCTTATGAGGTTAAAAAAATGCGACATGTAGCACAGCCTTTATAAGCCTTTTAATACTTAAAATTGTATTGAAGTGCAAACGTAATATACGTTTCATCATCATCATCATCATGTCAGCCGAAAGACGTCCACTGCTGGACATAGGCCTCCCCCAAGGCTTTCCACTCAGACCGGTCTTGTTCTTTTCGCATCCACCGCGCTCCCGCGATCCTGACGAGGTCGTCACTCCATCTTGTTGGAGGCCTACCTACAGCTCGTCTTCCGGTCCGCGGACGCCACTCCAATATACTTTTGCACTTTCATAATTAAATTTGATTTTTGGTAATAAAGGTTTTTTTTATTTGAAGCAGTTTTTGAATCCCAACCCAAAAAGGAGGAGTTTTATGTATTTAAAGTCTTTGTATGTCTTGTGTGTCCGTCGAGCTGTGTGTGTGTTGGATGTTTAAATTTAGAAACTAAACAATTCCATCGTTTTATGGTTTAGCGAAACCTTATTGAAATTGGTTCACCATCAGGCAGAACTGAAGCAATATAGGATTTCAATCGCTTCTTAACTTAGCGGATTTTAATCGACCGAATCGAAAGATCCTATGGGTATACTACATAGACTTATACCCTTTTTCAACGGAACCCCAGTTTCATTCTTGATCAATTTGAATAAGTAACTTGCTGCAACTTATAACTTATAACCTACATTCACAAACGTATTGCCGATTCATACTGCAACGTGTCGCCCTTGGCCGCTAATTCAACCAATAACACACACACAAACACACACACACACACACACTACACACACATGTTCTATGCACACGTGGTTGCGTGAGCGCAATCGACATTTAATAATGTATTATGAAAGTTTACTATTACATAGTTAAGACTGCTTTTTTATGTGTATATTTTATTATGGAAGAACGTCAAGTGCGAGTCGGAATCGCGCCCTGAGGGTTCCGTTACACCGCACAATAGCTATTATGTTCCGATTTGAATTCGATATTGAATCGAATCAGCGCCAGCCCAACTCACACCACAATTAGGGTTCCGTGAAAGAAGGGAACCCTACGGAATCCTATTGATATGTCTCCACTGTCCGTCCGACAGGCCTAACTTTAAACAGTTGTATGTTTTGAACTGTAATTGATAGCGGCTTTTTTTAATTTTTCTGAATATTTGTTGCTACTCCGGATTTGGCTGCGTTTATTTGCCGCCATATTGAATTTTGTTTACTGTCAGATCTTTAGTAACACACAAGATAAAAACCTAGCGATTGACATACGAATCATCAATTTCTAGAGCGCCAAACATACATATAGTACAAACATATATAGGCCGATAAATACATTACTCTTCTTTGCGTCGCGCAATCGGGTAAAAAGCTTCAGTGCCAATTTAATTTTCCAATTCATTACACATGCTATGGGCTTTTTACTGACAGCTTTTTGCCACACCGCCTTTCCTAATTTGAATTCCGACGTAACGGCAAAAGCTCCATCTGTAAGCTGCGCACGAGTGTACATTGTGTCGAATGTAACTGTCATGGCTGACGCCCGGTCAAACGAGATTAGCCGGGTACGCGCCAACCTGCGTTGTACGCCTGTTTAGGTGTGCCCTTTGCCGCTTTTTAACCACCTGCCTAAATGTCAACATAGAAAGAAATCCGCTGCGATCTCGGCCAAATATTCCAACGCCTTACATCTCCCAGCTAAATACGCCATACATTTTCTGGGGGACGCAGGCGGCTTGACGATCTCTAACTGATAGTTTTAATTGAATATTGCTGGCAAGCAAATGATTTTGGCCTGTCAGGCGGCCTAATAAGTAATTGCTCAATATTGACAAATCCCTAAGTACATGAAATTGATTTAAAAAAGATATATTATTATTTATTGGCATCGCATCTGATTTGCCACTTTATTAACATATATTGGTTTTTTTATCGAAATTATCCGAACACTGGCGTTTGTTTAGAATTCTAGATATTTTTATGTACATTAAGATAACCCTACTGCCCTGGTACGCCAAATATAATTTTAAATATAAGTCATGTAGCAATCTCAACCTAATTACTAAAGATACAGGATTTAATCTACCTTGGCAATTGAATCTGAGATGTTGTCTATTGGCTTTGGAGGGTGGTCTAACTAGGTAACTTTCAGTATTTTACCAACCAAATGTAGTATTCCAAGTATCCAAGTATTTAATCCATACATACTTTAATCACGACTGTATCCTTGAGGCAGAGACCACTTCTTTACATCAAGTCATGCACGTACGTCGGTTCCGGGTACTAAGATTCGGCCCTTCTTCGATATTTGATTCGAAATAATACGCCTAGAACAGGCCCTTCCAACAATTCCACTCACTTTCGCTCTGTATATCTCTTTCGTCAATCTTCTTTCATCCATCCTTTCCAAATGACTCAACCATCGAGGCATGCCCTTTTCAATCATTGTCACATCTTCTTTTAGCCCATATTTCTCTCTGATCTTTTTATTAGTTACTCTGTCAATTAGTTTTACACCACACATACTACGCAAAGAGCGCATATATAAATCAGGGGACAGTTAATAATTTACTGAAGATACCTATTTTAAAGCCAACTTACACTGGCGGCTGTGTTCTAGAATGTGTGGTTGGAGTGAACCCGGCCAATGGCATGATTGACAGTAAACAATCTCTGATTTCGCAACTTAATATCTGTAGATTAATTTGAAAAAGATAATTATGACACGACAATGGTGCTAAATACACGGACTGATAATTGATTACTTGTGTTATGTATCAATTATTGAAACCGTTAGTTAGTTCGTTGTTTTTAAACGGTAAGATACAAGATGTTTGTGAGATTAGCTGCCTTAAGTACTAGTTAAATTATTTGAATCATTCTTAAAGAGATTATTAGGTACCAATTTATGTTTGTTTTTTTTTATTCAACGGTCATTATTGTCAAAAAAACACGTAGATCAATGGTTCGACATAACCTTAGTTATGACTAAGTCCATTGGATATGTTGAAGACCAAGTACGTAACTTTTTTATGTTACGTATAAAATAATAGTAGCTAGTCCGGTTTTGGAGAACTCGTGTAAGACTATCGAGGAATTAAAATGGTTAGCAGCTGGACATAATACGCAAATTGGCCGGGTTATACATTTTCCACTAGTCATTAGTGGTGCCACGTCGGAAAATGTATAACACGGCTAATTTACGTATTTATGCTTAACAGTTAAACACTCACATTTCTAAAAGGTATCCTATCAAACAATAGTAACTCTTGTTGTGGGCCTCTAATAAACAATTTATTGACAAATCTTTAGGTACTTTAAACACCGTGGTGAAATACTGAATCAGTAAAACTATTGCAAATTGGCAGTTGCATAAATTCAAACCAGACTCAAAAACAGTTGCAAAAAGTAATATTCATATAAGTAATTCATAAACATGTTTCTAAGGTTGTTATTTGAAATATAATTGTATCGTTTGATCAGGCATGGTTGCAAAATAAATGTTATCAATTCATGAAGGTAAGCCCTGCCACGGCTGCCACTCAATGACGTGGCACGGTTGAGTCATTGTGAACACTTTCACATATCTAAGGCCACATTTCCACCTGCAAGAGACCTGCGAAAAATATCCGACAATGCCGTTCGACAGTAACATGCAAGTTTACACTTATCACTGTCGCATAGAACTGTCTGACATTATCTCGTCGCTATTTCTTGCAAGGCGGCTACCACAAGTAATCCATCTGCATCTAGCCTGCAACGAAAGAGACGCACTGAGCTTGTGCTAGCCGTACTGGTGTATTTTCAGCTTACTCGGAGTCTACCAGCTCCCCAATGGGGACCACTGTTGACAAGAAGCGGCGCAAGAAACTCAACAGTCAGTGTCTGGGTCAAAAACATAATACGCCCCCAGTCCTCATCCTATATTATTAAACGAGCTGTAATTGTATGTATATTGGTAATCATGTTCTCAATTCTATTTTTATAGGTTATGCCTCCATCGAGGCTGTTGATGATAGGATTACATACAGTGGATACTAAATGTGCTTTTCTGTTTGTTACAGCCCTCCCACATTCAAGACTCTCACGCCGACGTCGCGCACACAGCTGAAGCAACAGTTGATGCGAGAGCATGCGCAGGAACAACTGCGCAGAGAATCTTTACAGGTAAACTATACATATACAGACAATCACTCCTCTTTCCCGTAGGGGTAGGCAGAGACCACTTCCTTCCACTTGCTACGATCCAGACAAACTTCCCTCGCTTCCTCCACACTCATAAGTCTCTTCATACACGTGCGTCGGTTTAGGGTCTCCCGACCTGGACCTTTCTTAATACGTCTTTGTTCGCCTTGGCCTTCCCCTTCCAACATTCCCATTTTCTCTTTGCTTTCAGATTTATAACCCATCATCATCATCCCTTTCCCTCCACCTAATCTGACTCTGTTTAGTTTAATTTCAAACTAGGGACGATTTTTTTAATGCTAACTTTTTTTTTTGAACATAAAAGGTCTGTTATACTTTGACGCCTGTCTTGTTGCGTCTATCTATCTCTAGCTTCGTAACTCTCGAGCGGATGGAGAAATTTCAATATTTTTTAACTGAAAGCTAAAGGATTTGGGATACTTTTTAGCTAGGTTTGATGGAAATCAGTTAGTCTATTAAATAGATCAGCCATGAAAGTAGACGGCCTTGTTTTTTAATCTATTTACTTAATATTATAAAAATTGCGGGAACATCTAGAATCGTCTCAGAAAGATAAGCCATGAACCCAGGGATACACTAGGGGACAAATGTCCCACGACATGTCAATCGAAGCCGGCCGATTTCACCTGACATATCTGTTGACATCGCGCGACTTATGTCCGTAGCGACGTCAGGAAACACCGTGCGACTTCGCGAAACTTCGTCTGACATATCTGACGACATCGCGCGACTTGACTACAGGTGTCGTGTGATGATGCCAGCCATGTCGAGAAGTCCACTTCACCCGACGTCGCTGGTGACACGTGTCGCAGGATACGTGTAACCTAGTGTATCCTTGGCTTAATATTCACAGGTCACGAAGAACTAGAATAAAAGGCGTTAGCCCAGCAATAGGACACACAAATTGGCGAGGGAAAAATTATTCGTAATAAACATTGTTTGATATAGTTTGTTGGTGATTGCAGGCACAGCAAACGGGCCTGCACAAGGATGTGGAGGAGAAGAAGAAGTCAGTACCGGCGGACGTGCCGCGGGTCGTGCCTCACGTTGAACTGCCGCCACAGGTTCTGCAGGTGAGGAGTTAGCTAAGGAGTAGTAGTGACGCCACTGCCCTTTGAAAATCGTCATTCATGACTAAATCAAGAGAAAATGAGCAAACGTAACTTCCAACTTCGATTTATAAAGTAGGGCCTCTGGGCGACACGGCGCTGTCCCGTGGGCATCTTGTTTAACAAAGGAACCGCAAAATAATTATGTGTAATGGGTTTCGTAGCAGTATAGACAAAATTGAGACCCCTTGTAAGTGGTCTGTACCCTTGAATTAGCCTATTCTAGCAAAAAATGACCTGCTGAGGCACGGTTTTTTTAAATTGAGGTTAATTAAAGAAATATTCGCAGTAGTTTTGGCAGTATGTTTGGAGGAACTTCTGCGCGGCTGTTTTTATGCATTAGCTCCTTAGTAAGATATGAAACAACTGCTGAGATTTTCTGTAACACAGCACACAGTTTTTTTTCTAGTGCTGAAAGAACTGCAACATATTTTTCGCACTAGTTTCTTCACAATAATACGTAGGGAAATAATTGTAAAGGAATTATTGCGAAAAAGAGGCCGCAGTAGTTGCTTTACCATAAAAAAACTAGTGCAAAAGAATTGCTGTAAATCCTTTAAAGGCACTACCAAATTTACTTACTTAAACCTTAGTGCGATTACTTGAAATAAAAAAACATTTAATAAATGGATTCTTTACACTCTGTGAATCTATTCGGCCTTATTTTTGTTTAGAATGTCTTTTCGAATAATTTCAAACTCAACCAATTTTTATTTATTGCGTAAATCCTACTACCATAACAGGGCCCTTTACGACAGAATATTTTATTATACCATACAAACATCCGTACATACTGGGTAAAATCATTAAAGTAAATTGGCGTGAAAATATTATATATGTAGGTAGAGCACGAAAGATTTTCATGCAATTTAACTTTAATAACCAAGAAAAACTAAAGAATGCGACGTTTCCAACACAGTTTTTTTAAGAACCCTCTTAACGTTTTACCAGTCAATAACTCGCATAGCCTTTGAATAACCTGTGCATCTGCAGGTTAGTGGAGCGTCGACTGCAAAAGCTTTGCCAACTGTAGGAATATCAAGCAATTGGTTTGCGGGGAAGTAACTATTGTTTAAAAAAACAATTGAGATTGTTATTTTTTTTAACGTATTCGGACAACCGTTTCGAAGATTAGTGTGTAAAACGTTCTAATTGTGCTTAATGCATCCTAAAGGGGCTTCTAAACGGGCCATGTTTTGCTGCAATTTGTGGCCGGCAACTAGTGCTATCTTACTCTTACTTCGTATGTTAGAGCAAGATACGTATAGTTGCCGGCCACACATTGCCGTGAAAATGTTGCTCGTTTAGAAGCCCCCTAACTCTTTCAGTTGGCAATGCATTTGTAGTGTCGAGGCTTTTGACACACATGAAAAATTACCAGTTAAAAAATATCCTTACATTATTTTTATGTACTTATTAAGTTATTACAATATATGTTGTGATATATCGGAAATTTTTAAAAGAATGTAAAGGCTTTTTTTATGTGTGGATCTGGTTTCGGATTCCATTAGCTACCAGTTGATTTGAGTCGATTGCATTCTCCGAGACGAATCATAGTGTAGGGATACATCAATTGCATGCATAATAAAAACGTTAGTGTTTGTTGACACTTGATGTACTTATTCTGATGATGATGATTCCAGGTGCGGACAGTACTGGAGAACCCCACCCGGTATCACGTGATCCAGAAACAGAAGAGTCAGGTGCGCCAGTATCTCAGTGAATCCTTCCAGCCTAACCCTCAGGTCAGTAACAAACCAATCCTACATAGGATAACTAGTATAATAAAACAGTAGTATGACAACATCTGTGTATTAAAGACGTTTGAGAAGAAAATGAGATTTGTCAGAATCTTCCAAGGTGCAAAGAAGTGGTCTCTTCCTACCCGTCTTTCATTTATGTATGAAAAGAAAACTTCAAGGAGAGCTTTAAAGTTAATAATAATTTTTTTTTTACGAATAACCAAGACTTGAGAAGAAAAAGTTTTATACTTTTTATGTTATTTAAACTTTCTCTTTATTCCTTATTATTATTATTTTACTAACTTAAAATGACAAACTTTAATTCTGAAATCGCGAAATTAATCCCAGAATTGATAATCAATGTTGCATGCCCTAAATAGGACACATTTGTGAATTTTAACTTGTGAATCGCTCCAAGGAAACACTGCTTATCTCCTTCTATCCTACCGTCAGGTGTCCGTGTCCCCGCGCGGTGCGCCAACACAGTCCGCGCCCGAGCTGGGCGCGAAGCCGCCGCCGTCGCCCGACCGTGGCTCTACCTCCAGCCTGCTTAGCCCGGGCATCTGCTCGGTCGGCACTAACAACTCTGAAGTAAGTCTCTTTTACACCATAGAGAAACATTCGTAAAAGTAGTATTTAACTCCCGACGCAAAATAGGGGTGTTGAAACCTCCTACCTCTCACCATACAACAAAGTTTACCAAATTTTGACGTTTTGACGACGGAGTTTGTCTATTTAATAGTTGACAACAGGAAGATTATTTGTTACCAGAGCAGACTTTTGATGGTCTTGGATGGATCCTAAACTCACAACCCAAACTCAATTGTGCTGGAAATTATGATGCACGTTCTATGGTATGGTAGGTATTTATGACCATTTGAGCTGACAGTCTCAATTGATGTGATTCCAGGCAGATGAGTTCTTAGAAGACATCCTCTCCCTAGATGGGGGGGCAGGTCCTCTCTCCTCGTCAGGGCCACCCTCGGCCGCCAGCTCGGTGGCCGGGGACTGTTCACTACTGTCAGATGCAGATATGCACGCGTTGGCGAAAGACAGGCAGAAGAAAGACAACCACAACATGAGTGAGTAGAATTACAGTCAACCTTCTCCAGTCGTTATTAGAAGTCATGCAGGATCTTTGTTAGGATAAGACATGTATAATAATAGTAGATTGTGTCACAAGGGAGCAAAATGACATATTTAAGGCGAGGGCGTACATTGAATCCTGAACGAAGCGAAGGATTCTACAATTGAATCCCGAGAGTAGCGAGGGATTCTAAAATAGAATCCTGAGTGTAGTGAGGGATCCAAGTGTTAACGCTCAAGGTGGAAATAATTTTGCTACCGTGTGACACATACTGCTTTTCACATCACCTATGAGGAAAATAAGAGATCTTAGTGATGAAATAAATTTAATTATCCACACATTCTAGAAATGCTGAAATTATCAAATTTAACAACAGGAAATTTTCGAACTTAACAACAATTATCAAATTTGGCAACAAAATGTCCTTGAACAGAAAAGTGCCACTTTGATCCCTCCTAGCAGGGAAGAAAAGTCCCCTTTCCGAGTAGGTGATATGAAAAATAATTTTGTTCTGTTTTAAAGTCGTTCATGTCTCTGATTCTCTTACTTACTCTACTCTCTGACTTACTACATAATTATGATGCAACTAGTTTGGTTCATCAGACTCTTAATTATTACCGATTTCTACCCCAGAATCTAGCAGAAACTGCTAAAAAGATCTGAAGAAACATAAACGTATGCGGTTACCCCAAATACCTTGCTAAAATATTGCTACTCCACTTTCCAGTTGAACGCCGTCGCCGTTTCAACATAAACGACCGTATAAAGGAGCTCGGGACCCTCCTCCCGAAGACCAACGACCCGTTCTACGAGGTGATCCGGGACGTGCGGCCGAACAAGGGCACGATACTCAAGAGCAGCGTGGACTACATCAAGTGCTTGAGGGACGAGGTCAACCGGCTCAAGCACAGCGAGCAGAGACGGAAACAGATCGAGCTGCATAATCGGAAGTTGACGCTTAGAATACAGGTGTGTAACAAAAACCCGATGTCACCTGTAACAGTTAACAGATTGTATCGCGGCCATGTCGTTAGCGAACTCTCTAATAGTTCTTTTTTGTTGTTGGCTCATGTCTATGTCTGGTTGAAAGATGTAGTGACAAGGATCGAAAAGTGTTATGCTAAGATGGTTTGGTCATTTAGAAAGGATGGATGAAAGAAGTTGCGAAAGAGGTATGGCGAGCGAGAATGAGTAGACATGTGGACGCCGATGATCAGTTTCAAGACGTACTGAATAGGGGCTTAATAAAAAGCACCCCAAAACGACGTAACTGCATGAAGAGGTTGATGTATGTAGAGAAGGGAAAGCTGTATGTTTAGACCGGTGCACCTGGCGTTCCGTAGTCTCTGTCTACCCCATTAGGAGACAGGTATGAAGGTATGTGTGTATGTATTTGTGTATATTCCCGGTGCGTCTTGATGAGACCACAGTTTGGTACCTTTTTCTTCTTTGGAATTATGCTTATTGTATTTTACATGTTATTTTCAGGAATTAGAGCGCATAGCTCGACTGCATGGGTTGCCGCTTTCAGCAGGTGATAGTGGAGCTTCACCACAAACAGAAGAAGCGACGCCGCCTCCACCACCTCCGGTAAGTGCTGTTTCTTTTTATTTTTTTATTACATTATAAATTCAGGTATTGTGATGGTTCAACTCTTTAGGGTTGTTCAGGCTTTCTGTGAATCATCTGAAAGCAAAAAAAAGAAATTTTGTAGGACTTTGGTCTATCTCTGTGTGATCTGACTAAGGCGTTATTATAGTCATGCCAAAGAACAAATTAGCTCTATTAGATATATTTATCCCTCTAATTTTGACATGTGTACAATTTGACAACATTATACGGTATTTCATGGAGAAAGTTGACATTCCTGTTGACTTTACACTTGTAAAGTTTTGTGGGTTAGGGGGCTGATGACCGCTTGGTTGCGAACCAAACCGTACATTATGCGGGATGGGAGAGTTACTGATCCACTGTCGAATCAGGCCTTGCCATCAGCCTTGAAATCCGAGGACTGGATAAATTTTATACATATTAAATGGCATACTAATGGCAACTATTTAATAATCGGATTTTTTTTTCTGGATCCAAAGGAGGTAATATCTCCAAAGCAGGAGCCAGCACCGTTGATGGAACTGGGTGAACAGCCACCCGACCTGCTGCGCGACATGCCGGCCGCAGACTGTCTCTCCGTGCCTGATGCACTAGGTAACCCATCAAACTACTATGCGTTTGTAGTGTTTAAAAATATTAACGTCTTTCGATGGCAGATGCTCTCTACAAGTTAATTATTTCATTAAAATCGATATCTGGGGAGGGAAGTGCTAGCCTTGTAATATGGGAGACAACGATTAATGCACTAATATAGAGAAATAAATATTAAAATATCTCGAAATCATCCAAGACTGCACAGAAACAAATACTCGTGCTCATCACGAGTTTAATCGTCATAGTCAGGGCAGTTGACATGTATACAACGGTTTGACGATGTAGTGGCAGTTGTAGTTGGTCGGACGTGCTCTTAGATGTCCATGTAAAAAGTATTAGTCTTCTGCCACTGCGGTTATCCGCCTTTTATGTATCTATTTATTTAATCTTTGGCGCACAACAATACAAATTAGAGTACAATAGGTGAACTTAATGCCTAAAACTCTACAAGTTGACCTTTGGGCAAATCAGTATTACCCGCCTCTTGTGGTCCTTGTAGCCTGTGTATTCAGTTATAAGATCAATCCATATTTAAATATTACTTCAAGGGCATTCCTCATACCTCATTGTATGGTTTAAAATACTTAAGAGTAAATATACTTTTAATCGCTTTTCGTGAACGCAAGTAGATTATAAACGTTTGTTTCCAGACGGCCTAAAGCTGGGTTCGTGTTCTCCGCTGCGAGGCGAGGAGGGGCTGTCGCTGGGCTGCCTGGAGCCCGACTTGTGTCTCGAGCCCGAGCCTGACCACTTCCTCAACCACAAACACATAAAGGTAAGAAACCAGGCCTGGTTAGGTACCCCCTGATGAGGGTAAAATACGCGAGCGGCATGAAAACTGCGCTTTGACTGGGGGTTACCTAGGAATCTTGGTTAATTCTGTTTTATTGTCAATATACTGCTCAGCAAGTCAGGGAGAGGTCTAATTTTGAATGTATGTGACTGTTCAACATCATTGTGACTGCGTGTTTGTGATTGTGTTACTGTTGCGATATATACATAAGATCATCTATGTACTTAAGGATTACCTTCCAGTTCAAAAATGACCGAATGGTTTGCTGAGATACCGTTTTATGAATCAAGTTATGATAGGAGTGGATTAAAAATAGCCGCATTACTATTTCCCTTTCACTCTTGCTAGAAATGGTATAGATGTTCTATAACTTAGTTCAATAGATTCAGCGTGAGCAGGTGGCACTCTGTCTTGTAAAAAGTACATATAATGCCAAAACTGTCCTTTTATTGCACAGTGACCTACTTTCCTATTACTGCAAAATCCTTAGACACTCAAAATATAAGGATGCCCCGAACACCATATAAAAATCAGAATGCTAAGTTAAAATTTGATACTTATTTTTCTAACTTCACTCTTGAACTGTTCCAGTTGCGGCTCTCTCCTTCACCAGGGTTGCTTGGGGACGAAGACGCCGTGCTGAATCTGGCGCAAATCGAGGACCTGATGGACGACGACTCGCATAATCCCGTCACAACAGGTACGGGCAGAACCAGCAGACAGCCCACCTGATGGGACCGTATTAATCAACAGATCTCTACTGACGACCATCTTCCCAAGATGCGTCAAGAGTGACAGTTTTGTATGAACTGACGTTTACTTTGACGTATCTTGTGACAGACATCTTAACCAAGATGAGTTTATTAATACGTCCCGACAGGACAGCACCGGGACCAACCCTGGCGGATACAGATAGAATCACTTTACAGGCTTTACTGATACAGTCACGTGACAAAGCACTGATTGACCTTTTTAAGATTGCTTCATAGTATTCGATAGGATAGCGCTAAAATGACTGACCTAAATTCGCAATATCATCACGATCACGACTTAGCGCCCAAAGATCGGTAATAAACTTTAAGATAGGAAAAAACTTCAAGCTCGAAATTTCAGGCATGTACTGAAGCCATTTGCCTATTATCCTAACAAAGGTTCAAACGTGACTCAACAGATCCATTGATAATAAGAATTCGAATGCGTTGCCCACCTCAAACCGCATCATTAAATGACAGAAATAACGGTATTTCTCTCCAGATCACTTTATAAATACAGCGCTTAGGGACGTCCTGTACTTATACGTAGTTGTTTACACAGGAGACCCCATGCTCTGCTCTTCGCCGACATCCCAACTGTGCAGCCTGGCTGACGTGGTCGGGGACGCGGCAGAGCGCAGCCTCGCCACTATGCTGCACGAGGCAGCCCAGTACTCCCCGCACAGCGCAGGTAACTTAAACTAACTCAGCTGATCCTGTTTTGTTTTTCAATATGGGCTTGCGCTTGGCCTCGTCTTACCGGTGAGCCTTATAAGTAGCTGCACGGTTTAGTGCTTTGGCACTTTAACCTCATGTTTGAACTGCTGCACTAATCTGTCAAAGGCGTTAAAGCGTGCAAAAGTGAGCATCTACTTATAAGTCCGACTGTACAAGGCAGATGAGATGTCAACCCTGACACATTGCAAAACCATGATATTTTTGAATATAAATAATGTTGACAGCAGTAAAACAATTGTAAACTTATTTGTTGTGTGTGAAGAATTGGTAATAACAGCATTCAAATGCAGCTACTGTGAGGAATACATACATTAAATCACGCCTGTTTCCCAGAGGGGTAGGCAGAGACCACTTCTTTCCACCTGCTATGATCCTGACAAATCTCTTTCGCTTCTTCCACATTCATACATCGAGTCATGCACGCACGTCGATTTCGGGTACTTAAGATTCGGCCCTTTTCTAGTATTTCTCTGATTTGATTCGAAAAAGTACCTACGGCGGCCTCTTCCGACCCTTCCACTCACTTTAGCTCTTTATATCTCTTTCATCCTTTCCAAATGATCGAACCATCGAAGCATGCCCTTTTCAATCTTAGTCACTACATCTTCTTTTAGTCCACATTTTTCTCTGGCTTCTCATTCCTTACTCTATCAATCAATTTCACACCACACGTACTACTCAAAGAGCGCATTTCAACTATAAGGAATCCAGAAACAAATTTAGTTCCTGGATTAAAATAAAAGAGTAATCCTCCTCAAGATCCTCAGCCTCAACATCACATTGCTGTACATTTATAATACTGCTAGCTTTAATATCCAATCAATCAATTTATACAAAGTAGGATATTAAGAATAATGCAACCTACCGTTTTGTTCCAGGAACCTCCTCCCTAATGTCAGATGCGTCTATAGGGCTGAACGGCCTCCCAGGGCTCGGAGACAGCTGCCTGCCCGCGCTGCTGCTGGGCGGGCACCACCACGCGCCGCACTCCCCCCACTCCCACCCGCGCCAGCACTGTTTCGACATGGACCTGGGCGCCTAGGTCTCAACCACCATGGACACCTTCAAGTGCCCGGTGAGGTATTATGGAGCAGCTTCTGAGGAACTTAAAAGTTGGTGTTGAAAAACGAGACGTCAAAATGAGATTGCGAAATGTCAAATTGTAATGACAGTTAAAAACTACAGGTTTATGCTAGAATTTTACATGGATTTTAAATCCTCGCGTTGAAGTTTGCGGAATCGCCGGTCTTCATAGATTAGTGAATTGGTCCAGTATTTTTGGAGATTATTTTACACATTTACAGTAGATGGCGTTGTATGATGAAAGACATTTTAACGGTGAAACTGCGCGTGCGTTCTGACGCATCTTCGAATTGACTATCGCTTAATAGTGTCCAAATAATGTTCTTAAATAATAATTATCTAGTTATAATGTGTTCATTATTTGATTATCAGCACGGTAAGTTTAGGCGATTTTTAATTGTTTTACGGATTTTGCTAAATGACATTGAAATTTCTAGGCAAATTGAGTCCCAGTTAATTTTAGAGAAACCAAAGAGTTCATTAACATTTCGGTAGAAAAGTAAACTTTTTATTAAAAATGTCACTCCACTAAAATAGTTATTTTATGTTAGTAAAATCCTTCCTAAGTAGCGTAGATGTTAATATTTAAGCGTTTTAGTAGTCGTGATAGTAAGTTACCAGCTCATGATTGTTGTTTGAATGCGGCGTGGTTAATGCTTCTAGCATTCACTGTTCGTTTATTACACGTTTATCTTAGAAAATGCTTGCTTTGTGTTAATCCATAATTCAAAGATGGTAAATTATGCTTTTGCTACAAAACCCTTTTATATCTATAAGTACTGAAAAGTATTATTTCAAATTTTGTCGATATTATATTTTTTGATAATGAAACACCATCGTGGTGCTCTTTTTGAGATATATTATTAATCTATTTTATAATTGAGATATATATACTGGGATATAACTGACGGACCACAATATTTTATACAGAAAAAAATGTGATACAATATATTTTTAGATAATGAAACAAAATATGTAAAAAAAATATTTTTTGTACATACTTAGGACTATTTCAATGTCTATTATTAGTTTAAAACAAAGTGCCTTGAATGTAGTGATATTGGAAGTTTAAACTTCATATAAATGTAAATAAAATAAGAATTGTTGGAAACACACTGGTTTTATAGATCACACGTTATTTATTAAGTTTTATTTTGTGATGAATTTATTGTTACTTGTTGCTGTAGAAGACCTAAAGCAGAAAAATGAGTACTTTTGCCGAACAAACATGTTTTATTTTAGTGTATTTAAGGCATACAATACAATTAATTCAGTGAATGGAAGCACAAGTTTGTTACAGCTGGAATAACTTTGTGAACATTACATTTACTATTAATTTATTATCTATGTTGTAGGTGCTACTTATACTTAGTTTTTGTTAATTTCAGCAACAAATTAAAATGAATGTAATCTTTTTCTTTGCGAATGCATCTAATTTAAAAACATCAGGGTCTCTATTCTACATGGTAAATCCATATTGCCTTTGAAATTGTTTGGTTTTCCTTTGTTTCGGCCGCCATTACTGTGAAGTAAATAAGAGCAATCGTTGACGATACGATAACAATGTCAAAGGCAATATTGGTTTACCATGTAGGCACGTAGAATAAAGGTCTATACGTGCATCCGTTACTCTCGCACTTAAGTATATAGGTACTTGTCAGAAACTGACGAGTTTATCTACATTTATCCACAGCGATAATGGTGTCACTGGCTACTTAATAAGTTTGTGAAATTGTTGTTTAGTCGAAATTTTATCTGTATACGTACATGGTCACAAGCCTAATCCATTTATATTTGTATTTATATTTATTACAGTTTTTGAAATTAAGCTTTTTTTTGGACACAGATAATATGTTATATTTAAAATATCGTGCAATACAGAGGTGCCAATTTGCGCTCAATGTTTGACTCGTTTTAGGTACCTCAATGTTATTTAGGTATATCGGTGCTATTAATTTATAAATTCATTAATATATAACCATCATCAAAGATATTAATTAAACATAATTCAGTACTATTCAGCACCTGACCCGACTTTCTCTGTTTTGCCTAATGGTTGGTAGAGAGCTTTTTAACAAGGCCGCCATTTGTACTTACTGTATTATGCAATCAAGTTTAAAAAGGAGCCGATTGTTGCGTAGGCAAGGGTCAAATCCAAGGCTCAGGGATCAAAAGGCTAATAAAAATAACTAACTTGCTTTGTAACAAAATTATATTAAAAATTGTTCATTGAACTTTGACAAGGTATTCCAGTATCCGCCTTTACCGCCAGTATATGCATCACACCAATAAAAAACTGTACCTACAGTCAACGCAATGGATTTTCGGGCCACTATGTAATTATCAAAATGATGCAATAATTCACTTAGTTATTTGCCATTTTTAACAGGCTATAATAAAAATCTTATATGTTTTAAAGTAAGCTCAAGCGGCTTTATCTCCCGCTTTAAAGTTCATATCAAAAGTTACATGCATTCACAAGTAGATTTTTTTTGAGAGTAAGTTCACTCACATCACTCTTTCATATGAAGTTTTAGAACGGGAGTTAAGGCCACTTGACGTATTTGCCCCACTGACGTAATAGCCCCGCTTGACCTTACCTAGATACTTTTGAAACTTTCTTTGATGACAAATGGCAATCTTTATTGTAAAGCATTTCGAATGTAAAATTTCTTTGATCTTGTTACTATAAATTATGAAAATTGGCAGCTACTATAATTTAGCTTTAGTATATTTATCGAATCAAATTATTTATTGACTCGTCTATATAAATTTGCAATAATGCTATAAATCTAAATTATGTTTATTTATATTAGATGATATTACACGAAATCGAGTGCCTTATTACGTACAGCAACTGTAGATACTTTAAAAATATTAATAGTTAAGTGAAATACTTCTATTTACATGTTTATTACAAAGTTATTCGAGCGAAACACACACAAATGAAAATGTGTTATTTAATATTGTATGAGATTATTGAAAAAGAATGTTGAAGTACAAAACGTAAATAAAACAGATTTTAATAGATAATTCGTCTTTTTAATTTCCCTAAAACTACACATACTGAAAAGAGTTGTCTATTCGGCTATGAAATAGGAAAATTTGGAAAAAAAACTGATGGACAATTTTTAGTCAATTCCATGCGTGTCCAGAGCAATAGCTCTTGAAAAAAACATCTATTGCCTAACGCACTCGCAAACGCAATCGCAATCGACTTCAAAGTGGAATAGTTGTTTTCACTTTATATGCAGACTCGCCTTCGGACTGTCAAAATGAAAACGATTGCGAATGCGAGTGTGTTACGTAAACGGTTTTCGAAAACTGACAAGATTTATGGAATTTGTCGTAGGCGCTCGACGATTTTGGATAACGATAACGAAGGCCGAACGCATCTTGTCTATGGCGTCTAGTATCAGACTTAAGCCGTGCTTAACCCGAACCTAAAAGATTTTTAAAAGCTATTTATTGCAATGTACCGTATTACTTGCATTATAATTCCAAGGTATCATCTGTCCCGAAGTACTTTTTAGGGTTACGTTCCTCAAAAGGAAAAACTGGAAACCTTATAGGATCACTTGGTTGTCCGTCTGTCCGTCTTTCTGTCTGTCCGTCTGTCTATCTGTCAACACCCCTTATCTCGAGAACGCGTGGAGGTATTGAGTTGACATTAAAACCATATAGGTACTCTTTTTTCACTGATTCAAGGGACTGTAGACGGAGTCCCTTAAAGCAGTGAAAAAATTAAACTTCTACATTCACATTAAAAAAGATACGGCCATTTATTCGGGGGAAAAACCGTGTATTTCGACACTCTCGAGGAAATCAAAAATTACCTATAGGGTACTTCCCGTTGACCTAGAACTATGAAATTTGGTAAGTAACACCGTCTAATACCTACAACAGGATCTTTATGCTAGGAACACGGCGGTTCAAATTTTGAATTGAGTTAATCTTGTCATGTGCGGAACCCTCGGTGGGCGAGTCCAACTCGCACTAGTCCGGTTTTTTGTTTTATTTTCACGCTGGAAAAATGCCTTTACTCATATCATCCGACTCGGACGGGCCAAGGTGTTTATGTCGGACTCACTAACCGACATTGGTAGGAACGCCCACTACAAATCCAGCGACTCTTCTCCCACGCTCCTGTTGGCCACAGGTTACTCTTGCGCATTTGAGCACCTACGGCCCTCACCGGGAGGCCCGCTTAGCGGAGTCCATATGGGCGAAGGGAGAAACAACATTGTTTAATTATTATCATTTTAGATGAATGACGATCTCTGCTGAATATTATCCGAAGGTTGAATGAGGAATTTCTTTAACTGTACTTTTTTAAGTTATATAAACACCCCTGGATGTCCTCTGCCTCTGCAACTCATGCGCAAGAGAGCAGGGACGAGATTCAAGGCGGTAAAAACCAAATTGTTGGCGACATCTAAAGTTTGAAGGCTAAAAAAATAAACTGAAGCAGTAGTGGCGCCATCTCTCATCATGCGGTGAAGCTACACGGCGGTGAGGAAATGGCGGCAAAACCTGCCATGACTACGTCATCTCCGTCCCCTGCATGGGACTTCCGGATGAAGATTATAAAAGGAGCAGCCACCAGGCTGTAGGCCTTCTTTTTACAATCGTCGACGTCCCAGTTACGACAATACCTAGTGGTCAACCAGGCTAGATAGTGAGACGCTGCGGTTTGGTATCGTTCCTATTATTTTCCTAATTACATATCAAGTAACGCTTTTAAAATATTTTGTGTAATAAAGTGTCAAACTGTTTTACTTACAAGTAAAGTAATATTCCCATGTTAAGTCGGTAAGGAGTTTTTGGAAATAAATACTGTGATATTGTTTAATGTTTTATTCTCTCCCAGATATAGGAAAAAGTTTACATCAGAAGTGGGATAGATGAGCTCGCGCTCGAGACGCAGGCGCCGACGGTCGCCATCGCCCACGTCCAGCTCTTCCTCGAGCACCCGGACACCGTCGCCGCCTCCACGCAAGCGGAGGAGACAGGTACCTGGTCCTGACGGAGAGTTTGTGAGTACATCAAGTGCTATTTCTTTGAATAATATGATACCGGAGTTTGACCCAATTAAAGACAATGTGGATTCCTGGCTAAATATTATCGAATCTTATACTAAGACATTTTCATGGACCGATAGAATGACGCGATATCAAGCCCTTAATAAACTGATAGGGTCAGCCAAGATTTGGTATGATTCACTATTGCGAACCAGTGACAGTTGGACCGGTTGGAATTGGAATATTTGGCGTGAAAAAATTTCTAAAACTTTTCAAATTAAACGAAACATGTTCGAATGTTTGAAAGAAATAATTGACAGAAAACCTGACGAAAATCAATCCTTATACGAATTCTTTTTTGATCAAAAGTGCAAAATTGATAGATTGTCATTAAATTTCTCGGAAAGCGATATTGTATCTATAATTATAGGTAATATTGGTGACAGCACTATTAGCGCGTCTATAGAAGCGGGTAGTTTTGATTCCTGCGATAAATTGGCTAGCTTTTTGCATAGTCGTAGGTACAAGAGTAAAACTGTTTCAAAGCCGTCGCCTCTTAACATTTGTAAGCCAGTTGAGATTCGGAATAAAATGACATCGTCTCAGTTAAGTGCGCCTCAGAGTTCTACGTCTTATGCTGCGAATCAAACTTTGGATACAAATGTTAATGGTCAGCCTTTAGTTCGCAAGATCATAAAGTGTTTTTCGTGTGGCGGGCCACATAAACGTCATCAATGTGATGTTAAATGTGATTTTTGCGGAAAAAAGGGACATACAGAAGCATCTTGTTTTAGTAAAAAAAGTTCAAAAGTTGAAAAACCGGAAACCAATTACGTGAGTAGTTCAGATTCTAAAAATAGGTTTTTTAAGAAAGTACTTTTGAATGAGTTGGAACACGACGCATTCATTGATACGGGCAGCAGCTGTTCGCTCATTAGTGAATCATTACTTGACAAATATTCCTTAAAGGGTTATTCGTTGAGCTCACCAGTGACATTGCAGGGATTTTCAAGGGATAGCTGTAAAATTGTTTGTAAAGGTATAACAATCAGCTTAAAATTGGATAACGTTCATTTAGAAAATGTACAAATGTATGTTATTGACGAAATATCGGGCTGTGATATATTGATCGGACGTAATGTTACTGAGCGGCCTGACATAATGTACTCGCGAGTTGGTAATTTGCTTACATTCAATTATCAAAAATCGTTTGATAACTTTTGTAATACAATTTCTGAGGCTCAAATTGATACTGATTCGCATAGTGGTGAACTGCTGCAGCTTTTTCAAAAGTACTCTGAATGCGTCGCGACGAATGTAAAAGAGTTAGGAAAGGTGAATCATCATGAAATGTGTATAGATTTGACAGACACGAAACCTATTCACTTTAGGCCATATAGGAGCTCCCATTCGGATAGAAAGATCATACGTGAAATGGTTAACGAGTTGTTGGATAGTTGCATTATTCGTGAAAGCAGTTCCGCCTATGCTAGCCCCGTGTTACTTGTTGATAAAAAGAACGGTGAAAAAAGGCTATGCGTTGACTATAGGGCCCTTAATAAAATAACTGTTAAAAATAAATTTCCAATGCCAAGGATAGAGGACCTTATAGATAGACTCCAAGGCTGCAAATACTTTACAAGCCTGGACTTAAAAAGTGGTTATTACCAAATTAAAATGAGTGAAGAGTCCATTCATAAAACTGCTTTTATAACAGAAGACGGCCATTACGAATTTTTAAGACTTCCGTTTGGATTGTCAAATGGACCGTCATGTTTTCAAAATATGATGAATAAGGTGTTAGGTAACTGGCGTTTTGGAAAAGTAATAGTTTATCTAGACGATGTGTTGTTAATAAGTGAAACGGCAGAGGAAAATATAGAGTTACTAGAGACTGTTTTGAACATATTTAAGGATAATGGCTTAACATTAAATTTAAAAAAATGTCATTTTCTAAAGACAACAATAGACTTTTTAGGCTATAAAGTTCAACAAAATTCAATTATGCCTAGTAATTCTAAAATGACAGCAGTTAAAGAATTTCCTCAACCGACCACTGTACACCAGTTACGGCAGTTCCTAGGACTCATCAGCTACTTTCGTAAATTTATACGTAATTGTGCCCTCTTATCCAGCCCTCTGACAAAACTACTAAAGAAGGATAGTACTTGGAATTGGACTGATAGTCAACAGCATGCCTTTGACACTCTTAGAAATGCTTTATCCTCCGACAGTATATTAACAATTTATGATCCAACCAAAGAATGTGTACTTTACACTGACGCTAGCCGAGATGGAATAGCCAGTATTCTGATGCAGGTAACTGATGAAGGGGAGAAACCCATCCATTATTATAGTCGTCAAACCTCTATAGACGAAAAGAAATATCATTCTTTCGAATTGGAGCTATTAGCCATAATCGCATCCTTACAGAAATTTAGATTGTATTTGTTAGGTACCGTATTCAAAATTGTGACCGATTGCAACGCGGTTCGTTTCGCATTAACAAAGAAAGAGATTATTCCCCGCATTGCACGATGGGTTCTGTCGACTCAAGAATTTACTTTTGACATCTTACACAGAGATGGCATACGGATGCAGCATGTCGACGCGCTTAGTCGCAATCCTGTGCAGTCTGGGGAAAAATCTGAATCTGAGCTTATTCTTTCTATAACTGAAGCCGACTGGTTACTCTCAGTACAATTGCAGGATTCTGAAATAGTTAAAATAAAAGGAATTCTGGAATCAGGTGAGGCCGAGACGAACAAAGATATATTTTTGAATTATGAGCTTTTAGGCGGTAAAGTTTATAAACGAACATCCCAAGGTCGTCGGTGGGTTGTACCCAAGCAATGTATTTGGCAGGTTATAAAAGCTAATCACGACGACCTTGGTCATTTTGCCATGGATAAGACGGTAGAGCGGATTAAAGACAAATATTGGTTTCGTAAAATACGTCATACGGTAAAAAAATATGTAAAGAATTGCCTTAATTGTATTTTTAACAAAAATAAATCAGGTGCAAAGGAGGGCAAATTACATCCATTACCTAAATACGCCCAGCCTTTCCACACCTTGCATTTAGACCATCTAGGACCTTTCGTGAAAACTACTAAAAATAATAAGTATTTATTGGTTATGGTAGATTCGTTTACGAAGTTTGTTTTTATTTCCCCGGTACCAAACACTGACACTGCTAGCGTCATTCATGAACTAGATGCGCTGTCAAAAATATTTGGCTACCCAAATAGGTTTATTACTGACGCGGGCTCTTGTTTTACGTCGCATAGTTTTAAACAATACTGTGTAAGTAAAAACATAAGACTACATACGGTCGCAACCGGAATGCCACGTTCGAACGGCCAAGTTGAACGTTTCAACAAAACAATACTAGAAGCTATGAGAGCTATGGGCGCGAACTTGTCTGACGATGAGTGGGACCTGTGCATAAAATCGCTGCAACAAGGTTTGAATAGCACGATACAAACAACAATAAAAGCCGTCCCTAGCGAAGTTTTTCTCGGCTACCGGTTGAGAACTGATTCTGACATTATGGCTCCGAATGTCGGCAATGAATACAAAGTAGATGTCACGAAACTAAGAAATAGTGTTGATAAAAATATACAGTCAAGTTCCATGCAACAGAAAGAGAGATTCGATAAAACACGTAAAACAGCCAGTATTTACCGTGAAGGAGATTTAGTCCTTGTCAAAATCCAAAGCCAAACCAATGATGGACGAAGCATTAAATTATTGCCAGTGTACAAGGGTCCATTCCAAGTGACAAAAGTCTTAGGGAAAGATCGGTATCAAATAGCAGATGTACGTGGTGCTGAACGAAGCAGCAAGCGATACACAGGAAATGCTGCAGCTGAAAATATGAAGCCTTGGATCCGCATTGGCGACTTAGAATTGGAGGACTAAGTAGCAGTGTTGGCGAGGTAATTTCTTTTACAATATTATATTTTTTACAGGTTATGAATGTTATTATTACTTTAAACACTTGTTTCTATAATTATTGTTAGCGAGCCTTGGTAAAATGTTGTTTATGGGTTTGTACGTAAAGGCCAAAGGAAACTTTGTGCATTAATTTCAGTCTATCTTTTCTGGGCAAATGCAATGAGCCGGATACTTGGCTTAAGAGGGTGGTCACGAGCACAGTAATGTTCAGATAACGGAACATAGACATTGCTAGAAAGACACCTTTGAGGCCAAGTGTGGTGATTGTATATTTGCTAAGTCCTATAGGTGCTAAACAATTAAAGTTGTAAAATATTATAATTCAATGCTAACAGACATTTTTTTTTCATTTCTGATTACAGCATTTTACCCGACTCGTGGAGTGCCTGGGGCAGGCACAGGTGCAGAAATGGCCGTGTTGGCGACATCTAAAGTTTGAAGGCTAAAAAAATAAACTGAAGCAGTAGTGGCGCCATCTCTCATCATGCGGTGAAGCTACACGGCGGTGAGGAAATGGCGGCAAAACCTGCCATGACTACGTCATCTCCGTCCCCTGCATGGGACTTCCGGATGAAGATTATAAAAGGAGCAGCCACCAGGCTGTAGGCCTTCTTTTTACAATCGTCGACGTCCCAGTTACGACAATACCTAGTGGTCAACCAGGCTAGATAGTGAGACGCTGCGGTTTGGTATCGTTCCTATTATTTTCCTAATTACATATCAAGTAACGCTTTTAAAATATTTTGTGTAATAAAGTGTCAAACTGTTTTACTTACAAGTAAAGTAATATTCCCATGTTAAGTCGGTAAGGAGTTTTTGGAAATAAATACTGTGATATTGTTTAATGTTTTATTCTCTCCCAGATATAGGAAAAAGTTTACAAAATCCTCATTGATCTGTTGTTTGAACTGTGACGCGCTGGTTACTAGTATTTCGTTAAAACTCGTATGCAGAAATTCAACACGAAAAATAAAATTCCTTTACAGGTACAGTCCAAAAACAAAAGACAGTATTTTGTCAGAGAAGTTTGAGGGTAGGTATCTTGCCTTCTCAGAGCGTTTCAATGGGTTTGGCGAAGTAGGAGTAAGAAATATGAAGATAACGAAGAACCCAAGATAATACAAACTTATTTATCCAACAAAATACTACATCTACTATAAGTAAATCCTGTTAAATTTCATTAAATTAAGAAAAAAAACATTACAATCGATCGATTGACCAGCCCTTGCATAATCCGAGCCGTTAATTCTATGCGCACATGACCCAAATGCATTTTTCCCCCAAAAACTGAAGAACAACGATTATTTTTATGTGCAACTGGCAACAATGGTGCGTTTCAAATTTCGAACGAAATTTGCGTTTTTGCATAAAACGTCGCGTGCGCAGGACATTAAAGCTTGGGGTGACCATGAGGGTTCAAATAAAGAGGACAATTCTTATTACAATAATATGTCTGATTTAGTCGTACTATAAAAAACAATTGAGAAAACGAAAGAAAAGGAGCAGTCAAATAAAATGACGAATTTGATGTATGATCTTTATTATTAATTGACATTTTATTCTATAGGTACCTACCAATGTTAAATTTTTGAAGTAAGATTGTAGAAAATAATTATTAATATCTATAATTTAGACGGTCTGAAACATTCACTATTACAGAAATAAAAGTGGGTTGCCGAATGAAAAATTTGGGAAATGATACATTCGACCAAACGTATTTCGGCCAAAAGGCAGTACCTTTTGGCCGAACCGTTCCCAACCGTTTCATTTGCCAACCTACTTTTATTTCTGTAACTGTGAATGTTTCAGGATTTATTTCAGTGTGTAGACCCTATAGGTTAGGTTAGGTTAGTTTTTAGAAAAAAACTGAAATATTAACAGTTACAGAAATAAAAGTAGGTTGGCAAATGAAACGGTTCGTTTCCCAACCGTTTCATTTGCCAACCTACTTTTATTTCTGTAACTGTTAATATTTCATTCGACAAAATGTATTTCGGCCAAAAGGCAGAGAACCAATTAAGACATACTATCAAAAATAGATATAAAATGAATAAAATTGTAAAGGATTAATTATTACTTGAAATATTATTTTATACAAATGTAAAATTTTCAATAGAGGTAACTAAATATTCAAACTCTCATGTAGCATAAGATTTAAATCCATTTATTTGAGAGACAGGTAGTACAATAATGATACGCCTACAAAGACCGTCTATTCGGTTTTTCAATATGTTATTTTAGTCTTACAAGCTGAATACATTACTATTATAGGCACTATGATGTAAGAAAGCGTAAGTATCAATACCTGTTATATTTTCTAATTAAATAAGTTATTAGGATTTAATATTCCTTTAGTTAATTAATTTGCCGCTGTAAAGCAATCTCTATTTATTATCCCACGAGATTTAAATAATCCCGACATTGACCACCGCGTGGTCACCCCACACGACCATTGTACCGCGAGCCCTTTGTTACGAAGATTAATAAAAGCGATACAGTTTCTTTTTCACAAATTTAAATGAAGTCCCCATAATACCGTATTTGCATGAGCATTGGACAAAATTGGGGAATTCATTGGACAAAAAATGTGACTATCGATTGGTCACATTCACATTTAGTATGCACGTGGCTTGAGATAAAGGACCCTCTGAGAACCGTTATCGACTAGGCACTATCGATATTTACGAATTTCTGTTAAAAAGTTAGTACTTAATTATTATTATTATTATTTTTGCCCCGCGGCGACTTGAACAGCTACTACCGCGGGAATATGGCGTTTCCACTATGAAGTGATTTCGCCAGTGTCAAGTATATATAAGTATAAATCAATATAGCAATAAAACACAATCCAATCTTCTTTAGGAAGATTGGTGGCAACATTGTACGGTGATATGTAGGACAGAGGCCAAAATAGTTTTAACCTCTGTACCACTGCGAGTCTACTTGAAACGAGAAGTAAGATGCCAGATACACGAAATAAGTCCAAGTCTTCTATCACTGTGCAACACAAAGGCATTAAAAGTACAAATCACTAACAGAAAAGAACTTTGAACACCTAAATACACAAAAATAAAAACTAAAACAAATTACACATCCGCCATCTTTTGACGTTGCAAATGGCCTCCGTACTTAATATTGTTTTTACGTGAAAGCGTAATAAGTCTTACAAAAGCTGTGCTGGCAACATCGCATATTTCCACCAGTTAAACTCATTAAAGTAATACTCAAGTATACTACTAACTCTAATTAATTACAAGGTGGATTATTATGACATAGCTATGCAGTTCAGTTTACGGAGAGAGAAAAGGACAGAGCTATATAACTGCTATAGCTCTGTCCTTTACGCTCGCCGTAACATGAACTGCATTGCCATGTCATAATAACCACCCAGATGTAGCAAAAGTAAAATTCCCATCGTTTTTTTGTCGGATAAGTTAGAATTTATCTTGCTTTCTCAGTTGGCTTATTGATAGTATACCTAGAGGAACCTAATAGGAGACGACCTTCACCGGGTTGTTTATTCGATAAAAAGTAGGCTTAGAAATTACAGTCCAGTACTTATATACGTACATATTAAAAAAAAAAGGTAACTTTTTAAAATTGTTCATCATCATCATCATTATCAGCCGCAAGACGTCCACTGCTGGACAAAGGCCTTCCCCAAGGTTTTCCACAAGGATCGGTCCTCTGCTGCTGTCATCCAGCGGTTTCCCGCGACCTTTATCAGATCGTCAGTCCACCTTGTGGAAGGTCTGCCAACACTTCGTCTCCCGGTTCGCGGACGCCACTCTAGAACCTTTCCGCTCCAACACTTTTAAAATTGTTACTGCTTGTTAAATAGACAAATTAATAACATACCAATCGAAAGTATAAAACAAAATAGAATATGCAAACGTTAGGTTGACTATTTTGTTCCCATCATATAACTATTGGGTAGGCAGGTAACAATTTGCTCCAAACTTACGCTTCATACTTTCGATTGGTATGTATGTGTCTATTAAACGAGCAAATTAAATACATATTAAATTTGATATAAAATACTTTTTATCGAATAAACAGCCTGGGGAAGGTCGTCTCTTATTCGGATCTTAAACCATGAAGCTAATTGAAAAAGCAAGATAAATACGAACTTACCCGACAAATAAACGATGGGAAAGGATTATTCACTACCTCTTTGGTTGGTCGATACTTGCAGCTATCCATTGACGGGTTGTTTTAACGTTTTTGAGCCGAGAGCTATTGCAGCTACGCAATCTATCACGAAAAGCATGCGGGCTATGTATGTATAAACTGGGCCTTTAACCAGTTCACTATAATTACACCGTGCTGAGGCTGAGTTGGATAAAACGCAGTCTGTGAGAACTTAGAAGGTGCTTCAGGTTTATACTTCTTTCTCACTCGCTCTTAATAAGAGCGTATGAGATTGAGTAAGAGTCGAGTACAAACCCGAAACACATTCTAACTATGACACTGTACCGCTTTGGCAGAGCTGGGTCTTTATTATTTTCGGTAAAAACAATAATGCATTTGACATGTGTACAGTCAACGTGACTTATTTACTTGTAATAAAATAATACATAAATAACACTCAAATAATGTTTAGCCAAATATTTATAAACCACTAATAAATGTTTACTTGTCCGACTGAACCACAAAGAGGGCGCAAACAAACAATCAAACACTTCCGCTTTTATAAAGATAAAGTGACGAGTTTCCCGGAGTCGGAGTGTAAACCGCTGAAAGATAAAAAACCAAGCAAAAAGGTTGCAGCTAAAAATCATGGACTTAAAAAAAACCACTGTCACACCCAACGTCAACTTGTCAAACAATTTCCTATCATTTTCGAAACACATCTTGCAAATTCTGTACAGACTGTTAAAGTTTAAATTTGTGTTTTAACCTTTCTGCAATGAGCAAGCCATGCGAAGCGTTGGCTACGCCCATTCCTCGGATACCCTTCGAGCCCCTGTTGGACCTCAAGGAACCGATAGGAGAGCCAGAAGTTGAAGTAGAGCAGCTGGTTGAAACTTTGGAGGAAGTTGCAGTATGTGCTGATTAAAGCTAAGATTTCCTTGCCAAGCATTATATAGGTACATACATAAACTCACGCCAGTGCGGGGTAGGCAGAGCTACAGAATTACCTGCAACTCTGAAATCTTGTTGGTAATGTAACCACATTTTGCACAATTAGAGTGAGATGTTTACCAGTGTATTAGTGACAGAATATGATGCCCTCGCCGGAGTAAGAATGGAAATCCTCGGTTGTGGCTACCCAGAACCGAACGATTTCAAGGCACTGCCATTGCACTCCACTATCCGCTTTTTGGAAGCGGTGGAGGCTGCATTGGATTAAGTGCTAAAAGAGGGGTAATTACACAAAAGATCCCACAGGGTCGAAGTGTATCCGTAAGGACCCCACCAATAGAAAGATAAGATAAGATTAGTGACAGGTTGCAAGCCCATCGCCTAACAGTACTACAAGCCTATATTCCTCTAGTCGCCTCTTACGATATCCACGGGAAGACAGGGAGTGGCACTATTCTAACCCGGCAACCTAGGAACACAACACAGGAAAATTGCATGAATTTCAAACCTTTTTAATGTGCTTATAACTCAACACTTACCAACATTTAACGGAAGTCAAAAAAATGCGATCGGACAGTATCGACCGAAAGACTTTTAAAAAAAGAGGTTCTCAGTTTGAGTTGTATGTATGTTTGTCCGTGATTATTTCGCGTTTGGCTAAACCGATTTTGATGCGGATTTCAGAAAAATATTTGTTACACTTAGGAGAAGGTTTTAGTATCAAACCGACTAAAAAAAAGGTTCTCAGTTTGAACTCTTACAGACTTGTCCGATATAAAAAAATATTTTTCGGTTTGATAGAGTATACTTCCGAGGTGGTCCTATTGTCACCAAATCTGAATGTGATGAGGGGTTCCGTGAGATACAGCGATTTTACTATTTTTAGTAATAAGGTCCAGCTTTGCATTCGGAAACAATTGTGGTGGAACTCATGATGAAGACCACAAATGGCAACCGGAACTCCTTAACGGTATCTATTTCAAGGGTGGCGATAAGATATCTCGATTATTATAGTTGAGCAATTGCAACGAAGAACATTTCATTGTTTAAATATAACTATGACCTTCCCGCGGTGTTGCTTGAGGCGAGCTTTTAAGATGTCTTAAAGTTTCATATCAACTAAGAAGTGGAACTAAGTACATAGCAGCTTTTTATGATCACTAAAAAGTATAAAATAAAATAAATGTTTTAAAAAACAAAAACCCGCCTTCACATACGTAAAAAAAAAAAAATGGTAGATATAGGTCAGTCCAACTGAAGTCGTGGCGACTCACAATATTTTTACCCAAAAGCAAAACGTTTTTGAAGGCGGCTTTAGCCCTTTTAATTTTTTTTTATTACTCTAAAGGTGAAAGTGTGTAAGAGAGTATTTGGTCTCCGTCTCTATTCAGATGATAATTAAAATATTACCCTACTTAAGGTCTATGCTATACCGTATCATACCATAACCGTAATATGAAAGTGTCAGACAGAAAAATATTATTTGTATTGATAATTATGAGACTGTGTATGTCCACTAGACCGTTCCGTCACCGACCAAATTTTTAATACTAATTACCTTCCGGGCCTAATACGTTCATAGTACGGCCATGATATGGTACGGTGTAGCGGGCATATACATTAAGTACGGTAATATTTTAATTATCATCTGAAAAGAGATGGAGACCAAATACTCTCCTTCAATTATATCTAAACTAGTAATAAAACCATTTGCCATAGCAAGTCCATCCAGAGCCAGAAGCGTTACCACTCCAGGAGTTGGAGAATGTGGACCGCCTCCTCATAACCAAGCGGCTGGCAGTGAGGAAGATGATTTCCCTCAGAGGGAAGAAGAACCGGTACATCGTCAGGACTCCTGACCAGTCCGTCGTATACACAGTCCAGGAAGAAAACAGGTGAGGCCCGAGAAGGAGTCGTTACTCAGACCTAAAACTATCTCCATAGTTATTTCAAAATCAACCGCTGTTAACAAGTTAAATATTAATACACATATTTAAGAGTCGTTAGACCAATTCACGAAGCTACATCTTGTTCAACTTGCACTTCTACCACTTTTACCTTGCTTAGTAAGTATTTTGCAAAGTGGCAACACGTTTAATTCGACGACTCAACGTATCCCAAAACTACCAAACGACTTATAACTTCCTGTATCCCTTTTGCTACACTCCATGGGCAGTGGTTATCCTTAGATAATTTTGATAACTAACTGAGGCGTGTTGTGATAATAAAATACCTAACTCTCCTGCGCCGCTTTTCGTCGTACCTAACAGACATTCTTTAATAGTCCTTTGTTTTTAGGGTTCCGTCGTCAAACTAGGAAACCTTGTAGTTTACGTTTCAAGTTTCCCCGATGTGAGGTGTCATTGGATAGGTCTTTTAAAAAAAGTGCGGGTTTTATGAACCCTTTTTCGATTAAGGGATCCGTTTATGAAATATTAACTTTAAAGCGCAATTTCTTGTAGAGGCAAGTGAGACAAGAGCGAGAGCGATAGGTAATTGGGTATCCGGCACCCTTACTGTTCAAAGAAAGTACAAACAGAATCGTATTCCAAATAATGTACAGAGAACTTCAGTGCCTAGTTTTAATAATAAGTAACAAGTCCTATGCCTTACTGAACTTGGTTCCAGTTGGTGGGTAGGTTACCTCTGCTATGGGCTGCGACCCCTGCAGCTTAAGGTGTTGGACGGTCAAGGGCATGAGACGATAAGGATCAGCAGGCCTTTCGCCTGCACCGCGCGCGTCTTCCCCTGCGCGTTTCAAAAATTACAGGTGAAGCCCACTGTAGAATAAGGCTACATCTGATGCAGAAAGGTAGCCATTGGGCTACAAATGATCTTTCTGCATCGGAGGTAACCTCGATCGATGATAGCTAGATTCAGGAGCTCTAAGCAACTGGAAGGAAGCATAATAGTCTGATTGTGTATTTTTACGGCATGAGGAAGTCGGACGAGCTCACAGGCTGTTAGGCTCAAAGCATTTACAATATCAAAATTGCAAATTAATTGGTAACCTTGGATTGGAAGAATGGAATGCCTCAATGCTTGTAGTTTCACCTTCACACTAGGACACAACAGTAGAAACTAAACTTGGCGGCAGATTAGTAGGTAAAACGTAGGTATTGATTTGGATCAACCCACAACGTATTACAACCTGCAGAACTGCACCTTTAAGTGTTGAGGTAGATCATGGCGTTGTTCCTGGGCTATGGGTGTCTAAAGGTAAAGTTCTCTTATGCAATACAGAGATATATCAGTTGGTGGTTAGGCTATCTAAGCTACGAGCTGCGACCGTTTTCCATAGATACATAGGAAAGTTTATAGACCGACCAATGGACACCAGAACCATTCCACAAAAAAAAAGTCAAGCAAGGTTGCATGCGACCGTCTCACGGAGTGAAAGATCTTGAATAAGGAGAGGGAAGTGCCTCGTCCCTGCCAACATCTATCACGAGATCTATGAGAGTTATTTTTCCTGTGATCCTCAGATACCTATATATATTTACAATCCAGATATACTCCCCGCCCGGGACGCTAATCGGCACTGTGGAGCAACAGTGGAGCCCCATCAAGCCGCTTTATTTGATCAGGGACCAGGATGGCAGAGATGTGTTTTGGCTCAAAGGTAACTCAAGGTCTTTGCCAGGACTTTGCGCGACGACGTAGAGTGGCGACGTACACAAACAAACGCGTAGAGATGTATGAATCATGTCACGACTCACTGCGGAGGCAACGTGATTTCTATGAATTAGTTTCCTTTGCCCACCACTCACTGCCGCCGCGAAAAGTTGTGACTTGTCAAGTAACTTGCTTCACCAGCGACTTTGTTAAAAATACCGTGTTCTACTAATTTATTGCTTGTTCATTTGGAAACGTCTGTTTTTAAGAATCGAGGGTATCCTGTTTGGTTCGGTAGAATCCAATCAGTAGTAATCTGCTACTTAGGTTTTAAAGTGCAAGAGGGAACAGAGTACGGTGTTGCGCAAGCCTCGACAGAGATAATGGTCCATCGAGTGGTATTGGTTGAATATTGGTAGTATAAAAGAGATGCATGAACGGAGAGTTTAATGACCTGTGGATAAGCTTTACTATGAACTAGCTAGCTAGTTCATCAGGGATAATGTAGGATTCTAATGGAGAAATATTTTTTCAAATCAGTCTTGTACTTTCGGAGCCTACGCAATTCAAACAAACGAACAAAAAATAAATTCTTTCCACTTTATAATATTAGTATAGATAAATAACTACACTCAGGAGCAAAAATACCGGGTCTGAGTGCGTTTTTCATACAAACGAGACTATTTCGAAGCCTTGGTTCCTCGCCAGGGGTTTTTTCGAGTGAGGTTTTATGGTGGATACTCCGAGGTTCAATAGAGGAGGTCAAAAGTTCTTAAGATACCTAACTGATCGCACAATCAGTTAACACCACAGCCGGACAGTTTGGGTCAGCATTTGGATTTCCTTACATTTTATTGCCATTTTAGATGTTTTTCTGAACACGCACAATTCCGGCGTTAACCGCAGCTTCATTCAGTTGGGTATCCTAGGCACTCTGGAAATCCTGTATCGATGCTCGCGGTATTCATCATCAGAATTCACTAAAAGCATTCCCTGGCGAGGAACCAAGGCTTCGAAATAGCCTCTTTAGTATGAAAAACGCACTCTGACCCGTTTTTTTTGCTCCTGAGTGTAGTTTAAACACACTGTGGGTTGGCCACCTTATAGATTAACGAACGATGTGAGGGGTTTTGCTGGGAGCGGATAGATACGGGAGGCCGGCAGGAATTGAGCCAGTTAGCGAGCCATGTTAGCGGCCTATGTCCAGCACTAGATAGCTATAGGCTCTCTGATTACATGATTACCCAACATAGCCTCACAGACGAGTCATAACTTGTTTCTGTTTAAAATGTCCTGTATCTTATGTAATGAAGTGATAAATGTGTAACAATTATGGAAATGAAAAAATCTTATTCTGATTCTGATTCAGAGGAAACTCCTCCATCAGTCTTTCCTTACCCCTGAAGATGCATATGTCGCAGGTCCTCTAAACACTATGTGCCTGTTCCGAGACGTCCAGTTCGACATAGTCCGCCCCAACGGCGCGTACGTCGGTGCCACCTGCAAGCGCTGGCAGGGCATGACGCATGCGCTCCTGTTTGCTCCTGTCACTGACAGGTAAGGTCGTCCCTTTCCCAGCTAGCAAGCTTGCTGTCTTAGTTTCACTTAGATGTAAGAGTAAGACAATTTGATTTTGTAGTATCTCTGCTGATAACTAACCGGCACTAACACTTTATGACAGACCGACGTCGTACGTTAGGTTCGATTAGACTTGTGACCATGAGAAATGCCTTCCGCTGAATAACACATTGCGTCAGCGTATATTAAGCTTCGGTGTGGTCGATTCTTTAATGAAGCTCTTGTCGTAGGTTCGGCGTGGCGTTCGAGCGTAACCTGAACGTACGCGAAAAGGCTCTTCTGCTCGCGATCACTCTACTGGTCGACTACATGTACTATGACGTTTAGAAACCGTCGCTTTACTTACACCCTTGTCACACTCGCCGTTTTATTTAATATAATTCCACGGCAAAACAGATGCATATTGCACATAAGTCTCAGTACTTGTATATGATAGAAGGTCCTTGTAACGCCTAAGTCCCTTCTGCCACGCTTCATTTGAACATTACAAGAGAAGTATCTATAATTAAATTTCAATTTAAGAGATTTTTATTAGGATACAATATCATTTGTGAAATGTGCGGCATTTTAATAGGGAAAAGGTTCTTAAACGAGATTTACGTACACACTAAAATTGTATGGTTACCCTTTCAAATCTTAAATGTATTTAAAAGCCAAGCGTTAGCTAAAGAAATTGTACAGATAATTAAGCATATTTTTAGAAAAAACAACTCTCCTGTGGTCTCGTGGACGAATTATTGACCAAATATCCGCTACTCCTGCGTCTTGTGACTTAATTCGCTCATCTTGTGTCGTGTACCTCGTCCAAAGTGGTAGTCTATTAGTTAGAGTTAGTGTTATTTCAATACATATCTCGTTGACAACATGTGTTTTATTTCGATATGTTCAGACGTCATTCTTCAAGAACAGCTTATTGTGAACTGACAGTAGAGTTGATACGGACAAGTAGGTACTTAAATCGAGTCTAAATTTGAAGAATGTACTCGTAAGTACTAGATTTACGTTACGAGATTCCGTATTTAAAAAACTAATGGGTCTAAATCGAGCCCTTTTTCAAGTCTTATCGAGTTCAGTAGCTCAGTTCCACTGGATGCCATGCCTTTGACATTTTATCGTTGGTTATCATTTTAACGTTTCACAGACATATCGTATCTTTTTTTTCCGAAACTGTAAATGGGTCATTATTCGGGTGTTTCAACCGCCTCCACTTTTGAAGGTATATTTTTGAAGAATTGGTCGCATACTTCGATGCCGTTTTAAACTTAGATACCTAACCAGAAACGAAATCAAAATTTGCAGCCACTTCTACAAATTTGACCCCGAAAGTGATTCGGAACAAACGTCCTAATATTTCAGGATTTTTATAAAACTAACCTAACCTAACCTATAGGTATAAGGTGGTACAAGTTCTACCGGTGAAATTACTAGCATAGAGGCATTTCATCTCAGTCCTCAGGGTTGGCAACGTATTTGAGGTCTTAGGATTGCAGTTTTGAGATTGTAGTCTTGAGATTTCAAATGTCTATTGGTCCCCTTTACCATCAGCTGACCTGAGTACCTTCTCATTGCCATCAAAAAACGGTGTTCAGAACGATGTTCTGAAATAAATCCTGAAATACAATTTCGGAAAATAAAGCCTTTTGCGAAATGATATGTTTGTGAAATGTTGTGCTCCAATTGGAGGTGGTGACGATGGTTATCGTTTGGTTTTTAACACAGCCGCCATTACTGTCAAGCTCATAAGAGCTAACGGAACATCGATAACACGCTAGCATGTCAAAGGCAATGTACCCAGTAGAATACAGACCCTGTAGTCACAAGTCACAAATCAAACGACTCCAGTTTTGACATCTTTTACGCCCTTTTTTGGAGACTAAGTGCCAAATTCACCAAACGATGTTAACCACTTTTAACTGACGATTAGAGCGTTAACAGCTGTCATATTATATATGAACTAACAGTCGATTAACATTGATTAAATTTAACATCATTTGGTGAAATTGGTACTGAGGCTGGGTTTTATAAAGATCCGTTAGAAGTTACAAAAATTTGATCTGATTTATTTGCTAACGGAACTTTATAGAACCGGGCATACGTACCAATTTAACCACACGATGGTAAATTTAGTTAATGCTAATAGACTGTTAGCTCATACATTTTGACAGCTGTTAACACTCTAATCGTCTGTTAGGTGGTTAACATCGTTTGGTGAAATTGGTACTTAGCAAGATGAAAAGAACTCAAGCTTCGGTTAAATGACCAGAGTTCAAAAAGCAAGTCTAGTCTTAGAAGTGAAGACTCCATCTTCTTTATTAACTCTACCACTCTACAGATAATGTCATTACGGAGGAATAAAAAACTTAACTGTGTATGGATTGCATATTTGAATGCTTGCTCTTGAGATGAAGAGTTTGAATAAGAGACAGTAGGGTAAAGCATACTGTTATTACCCGCGACAAGTGATTACCCACTACATTTTTTAGAATACAGCTTGTTACACGTATGTGTAGCAAATATTTGTTTAGTGATCGCAGTCTCTAACAAAATTAATGAGTGATCTGATCACTGGTCGAGGGCAATAACAGTATGGTTTAGGTTGTAGGTTCTAGGATCCCGTTGGTACCCTTTGGGTACGAAACCAAATAAACAAGAAACACAATATATAAGTCAACGGCACGTGGTGTGAACTTGTGAACACCTAATTATTTTTTAATCTGTTTATTTTTTATGGCAAGAATGTGGGTAAGAATTTTTTTTATACCTACATTTTTAAAACGGAACACAATAACTGGCTTCGTATATTAATATTTTTATATCCATTTCGAAAAAAAAATCTCAAAGAAAATTATTATAATGAGTATAAATCGTTTGTTATAATGGTCGGATATAAAATGTAACAATAATTTTGAATAATGGCCTCAAATGTAGAGAAAATAAAAATCAAAGTCACCGATAAAATGCAAAACAATTACTTTTCGACGCACACCATTTGGAGTCTTAGTTTATTAAAAATAATGTTTACAATCGCGCGAAGTCCCGCTTCTCGGACATTAATATTGAAATGAGGGGACATGCTCGTTCGTTATACTTTAAATGCATTCTTTTTTACACCCGAAAATGTCGATTTCTCCCTAAAAATTTATGTTCCGGCCCACCCCTATTTGCATTGTGTTTAAACTTTTTTCTCCGCTTGGCAGATGGCCGCAGTAAATGGCGCGAAATTTTGACAGAACATGTAATTCTCGTCGCTACAATCAAGTGACGTTTCGCAGATTTCGCGCCAAAAAAAGTTCAATATTAGGTACTTTATTGAACCCTTTTCCAAAGGATTGAATTCAATTACGCCAAGAAAAAAATGTAATAAAAGGGTGTTTTTTACTGATTTTTGGAAATACAGGGGCTTAAACGCATGTAGGTCAGTGGGAGCAGAGGAATTAAAAGTTTTTTTTACTATTTTATTATTAAAGAGCGGCGCGCGTTTGTCACGTGTCGGAAAAGCAAGGGTTTAAAAATACAATGCCTTTTTAGGAAGTGATTTAGAGTTTTTTTTTAATCGCGTAACGGATTTGGCATTTTGGGGAAATAACTGAGCTTTTTTAAAGATTTTTATTGATAAGATCGAAGGGGTAAGTGTCAAGAGCGTGGAATTGTAAAATGAAATGAGTGATTGCTTATTGTTGATTTTTTGTACGTTACCTTTGTGAAATACTTTTTACTTATTCTTCCATTGGTATATTATTTTCTTGTCAGCCTTTAGTAACAGGAATTACATTGTAATTAAACGATGATTTAAGACCCGTACGTTAATAATGCTTTGTGGTTCGTGGTCGCCCGGTGGTCAAACTGAGTAGTTCCCCTTAATATATATTTTTATTCTTATTTTAAGTTTTAGACGTTGATGCGGTTAATGTCAACAGGTGGCCAGCGGCTGACGCAAACGAAACGGCACTTTTAACATTAAAATAATGAATTTTCCCTTCAGCAAATTTAATTATTTCATATTTGTAATCTAAAAAGAAGAAGAAGAAGAAAAACATTTATTCACTACACAGAAGGCACACAAATAGGGAAATAAAAGAAAACAAACAATGTGACAGGAACAGCACATAGTGCGTGTCCTCGCCGCAGTAAATCGGACACTGGCCCAGCATTATTCTGAGGTATCAGACACTTAAAGCGCTGATATTCAGCCAGTACCGTTTTGGTCACTCAGATAACGCTGTGCAAATATACTATACAGTATGCTATAGATGCTCCAACATACACGTTTAAAATACTGATATAATTTAGTGAATATTGTATAGAAACAAGGAGATACTCTTGACTTTACTAGCTTTTTCCCGCGACTCCGTCTGCGTAGAAGTCAAATATCTCTATTCTATTCCCTTGGGTTTTGTTTAATTCTCCGGCATTAAAGCAGACAGGGAAACAGATAAACAGCGAGTTACTTTAACATTTATAATATTAGTACGTACCTATTAAAAGAATGTACAAACGTTCCATAGCACCAATGTCCCATTAGGACGTATCACTTGCCTATTTGCGATGGCATTTATAACTTAGTTTTTTTGTTACTTAAATAGTTACCTAGCATCAAAGGGTAATAGGACATAATATGTTGCTGAGCATTTTTTTTTTCATTTTTTATTAGGAGACAATGTCGCACCAATTGACCTAGTCCCAAACTAAGCTCTAGGCTTGTATTATGGGTACTAGACAACGATATAAATACTTATATAGAGAAATACATTACTTACATAACTTTTCCAAACAAAGAAACATCACACCAGCAGTGTTCGCATTGTTGTGTTCCGGTTTGGGGATAAGACAGCCGGTGTTATGACTAGCATAGAGGCATTCCATCTTAGTCCTCAGGGTTGGCAACGCATTTGCAGTCTTAGGCTTGGAGTCTTTTAATGCGAATGTCTAAGTGTCACAGTTTCCGCATACCATCAGGTGGCTTGTGTGCTCGTTTTCCTTCTCTATGCTACACAAAAAAAACACAAAGGCGACTATTAGCAATTAACTGAGCGAGTTAAGCTAAAAATAATATGTAATTAGGAAGATCGTCACAAAACTGACTTTATATGCGTTTTTTTGTACAAAATTAATTACGCAGGGCGTTATTAATTATTTAAAACCTTCATATCCACAATGAAAAACTCACCATCATCATTTCAGCTGAAAGATGTCCACTGCTGAAAATAGTCCTCCGCAAGGTTTGACACAAGGACCAGTCCTGCGGCGCTTAAGTCCATCGGTTACCTGCAACGTTAGCTACGTCGTCGGTCCACATTGTTGGAGGCCCCCACGCTGCGTCTTCCGGTACGCGGACGCCACTCGAGAAGTCTTCGACGTCATCGGCCATCTGTTCTGCGAGCGATGTGCCCCGCCCACTGCCACTTAAGTCTTGCCAATTCTTAGGGCTATATCGGTGACTTTAGTTCTCGTGAAGATCACCTCATTTCTGATTCGATTGCGCAAGGAAATTCCGTGAAGAACCCTCTCCATTGCCGTTTAAGTGACCTTGAGCATTTTTATAATTACATGATATAAGTCATGCATGACTGGCAACACACACGTGTCGAAGACTTTTGATTTGAAACAGAGCTCCTATTTCCTTCTCGAGTGGCGGTTATTGTTGCATAATCCTTTCCTGTTCTTTTTAGTCAGATAAATTCGTCTTGGACTGATGGCCGATGGGTCAGAAGGTTCTGGAGTGGCGTCCGCGGACCGGAAGACGAGCTGTAGGTAGGCCTCCAACAAGATGGAGTGACGACCTCGTCAGGATCGCGGGACCGCGGTGGATGCGAAAAGCACAAGACCGGTCTGAGTGGAAAGCCTTGGGGGAGGCCTATGTCTAGCAGTGGACGTCTTTCGGCTGACATGATGATGATGATGATGAAATTCGTATTTATTGTGATTTCTCAGTTGGCTTATTGATGGGTGTTGAAGCTAATTGAGAAAGTAAGATAAATACAGCAAAAATCGGAAAAGGATTAATTGCTACTTCTGTATATGGATAACAATGATATAAAAATAAAATAAAACTAGCATTTAAGGTCACAGATCACGAAATTTTGAACCGAAACGTATTTTGACGAAGCGTGGCGACTCGCCGGGTTGGCGTCGCCCCGTCTCTATTTCAATGTTTAGCCATCCTTTTTTAACATTTAACCCATTTTTCAACAATTTCCCCCAAATACGTTTGACAGACGCAACAATGCGACCCTCGCGATTTAATGGATGTCGCTTTTTTTATGAAAAGCGCTGTTTTTGTTAAAAAAGTTTTTTTTAATTCCAAAGCCGACAGTTGACGCGGACGTAATCTTTTAAAGAGCAGTTTTCGGGAGTTTTTGTGTAATTTATTTATTGATAATTTAACGGATTTGCTGGGGTGGCTGTGTGTACATTTAATTAAGTTTTATTTGTGATATTTTCGGTTCGTTAAGGTTCAATCGTTAATGCGAATGTCAAATGTTTTTTTAACGGTACTTTGAAAAAATATTAAATCTTTCATACATTGATCATTTAATAAGTAAAAAACGAACAACTTTTGTTTCGCAAGGACGTATACCTACCGCCGCATTATTTTAATTTTTTTTGACTTTTACATTCTAACCTAACCCAATTTATGTAACACTTAAATGCATGATTATTTTTTTATTCGCTTATAAATTCTTTTACGTACATTCGCTAAAAAATCCTTACGAATTAAGTCAGTTTTCCACGATTTTGGATATCTTTATTAAAAAATCATTAAAATCGTAACTAGGTTAAACCTTGGGAGAAAACTTTATCGCATTGTGACCATGTAATGATTTAGCACAAATACGTTCTTATTACATTAAGTATATGTTATAGACGTTATAGTTTATAAAATGATTTTGCTAATAGTATTATTTATTAGTCAAATGAACGGATCCCATGTACCTACAAGTTTATGAGGCACTGCCAATTAATTTTACCATACGTGAAGCTACTCACACCTATTCAATGCTGTAATCGTGTTAACATGGCAGGATGAATGACGAATTAAATATCTGGTAAATAACTTCATGGCTATGTTTAAAATTAGAAAATACCCAGCTGTGTCATGTTTTTAATATTACTTGTTGTATTTTAGAGACCTTATTACAAAAATAAATTGTAGGTAGGTAGACACTTACAGGAAAAAGTAAGTATCCCAAGCAATGGGCTATATTGTACCTCCTCTGTAAATCCAACTTGCTTTTGACATGTCATCGAATTGCCAACTCAATAATAGCTCTTATTTACTTGAAGGTAATGGCAGTCGAGTTAAAACTAATAGGATATTGGCGATGATTTTAACCTAGTCGGTAGTGTCGGCAGAGACCCTGCCTACCAAGCTAGCGATCCCAGGTTCGATTCCCGGTATGGGCAAATATTTGTGTGATGAGCGCGAGTATTTGTTCCTGAATGACTTTAATTGTTATGCCAGTATGGAACCCTATCATAATGACTGTGTCAAGTGACGAGATAGAAATTACATGGGAATTAATCGTAGGTTTTACACGACAAGGTTCTATAGTGGTATATCAATTAAAGTCCGTGACCGTACAAGCCTTGCTCTGTTTGGGACTAGGTTAATCTGCGTGAGATTGTTCTTATCTTCTTGCCTGTTTTAGCGTCCCTGTCCCTCGCCGTTCGAGACTAAATCGAGAGAAAGGGATGGCGCGATCGTAACTTTGAACTTCGATTTTCAAAGTAGGGCCTCAGATCAAACGCTTCCCTTCTTCTTCGCCATTCTTCCCTACTGTATGCTCCCGCCGCTTTGAAACACGTGGAAATCATTTCGCCACTTCCTTTTTGGTGAGATACGATAAAATGACAAAAACAATTAGGTTTTAGCAAGCTGAGTTAGAAGCCCAGTCACTTGGGCATTTTGTGTTGTTATCTAGAACGTCGAATCATGGATTCTGACCTAGTTCTTCGGTGTAACATGTAACCCATATCACTTTAACATCTTTCACTGAGTGAATATCGAGATGACTTTTGACTTTATGTTTATTCTGCACTAGCTTTAGCCCACGACTCATTCTGCGTAGAAGTTATCCCAGTTCCAGTAGAAACTGTTTAATATTCCACGATGAATGTATGTATGTCTATTTCCGGACTATAGAACTATCTCTCTGCCTCACGCCCATCGTCGAGGCATTAAACCAGGAAAACGGAACAAAGAAACATTCAAAATTTCGTATTATAATGTTATATTTTAAATTAAAGAGAGGATAATTTACATAGATTTTTTTGTGACTGTTAGTAATATTTCCAAAATGATCTCAAATATCTACTTATCAGTAGGGTTTTAACTTGATAAAAGCTCGTGGAACTAACCCCAGGGTGCTTCTGCCACATCCACAAGAGAAAGAAGACGAATCGATAGACATCTCACTCGTCAAAGTAGTTTTGGAACGACTCTAGACTGGAACATCCATACATATTAATATACATACATAGGGTGTAAAAATCATAACCCTTCCTTTGCTTCGCCGTAGTCGATAAATACTCTTTATCTATAGGGGGTGATCCATTTGCGAGTTGGCGAGACAACGGTAATAAATCTTTGGCTTGTTCGCTCACTGACTCTCGTAGTGGCATTGGCAAGCAAAACAGTCGCCCCTCGATAGCGGATTTAGGATTTCAAGCATGCACAAAGAGCCAGCGAGCCAATTATCCAGTTTTCAGACCGCGGACTTTTAGGTGCTCCATTGGCGGTTTTGACCTTTGTCTACCGGCGAATTTGCTCGCAAATGGATTAACGCATTCACTGGCAGTACTGTTGTTAGATTTTTCGCCAGGTGCCACATCTTTTGTTTTAGATATATGGAGCTTGCCTAATTGTAAGAACGCACATATGCGTTGAGAGCACTGGGTGCAAGTCAAGAGCACGCTTATATGCGTTGCTGACACTGAATGCGTTAACCAAACAATTGCTCCAGCGTGTGATAGGTACTTTATCCGTGGACTTATTTCTCTAGTAAGTCCATGGCGATTGTCTATAATATAAATAACTCGACAGGGTTTTGTTTTAAAACAAAAAGGTTATGTGGAATAATGAAAACACAATTACTTGTATATTTAATTTATTGAATACGGTAGAAATGCTTCGTAGTAATTAATGGAAAACAAATAACAAACAGACGGATCTAGGAACATATACCTACCGCGGAACAACGAATAGCACTTTAAATACCGTTAGTAAAAAACTATAACGAAATTTTCAAAATGACTTATAAATATTTAATAGTATAAGTATAAATGCCGGTGTGTCACGACCCTAATATTATGACGCACGGCTGTTAAAAAAATTAAAATGTCAAAAATGCCGCCCAAGATGTATCGTGCATTTGACTTTTTGGATATTGGCAAGAAGGATGTGATTCCAGTACGTCTGGACTCTAATATTGAGACAACTGGATATTTCAAAAATCAAAACGTCAAAAAGCCCTCCAAAAACGTTATGTCTGACTTTCTTCATAAATTGCCAGGATTTATTAGAATAATTATTTTATTTTACTAAAGTGCTACACGTTGCCCTCGGCAAAAGATTTGGCTTTCTCCTAAAGCCAGAATATAATTTTATTCTCTTTTACACTTAAAACAGACATGATTTCAACCAATGTGAGTAAGACGCCATTGATCATAAACAATAGAAAAAAATCATTTCCTTGTTTTTTTTTCTGTCACGTTGGCGGTTCTGTTTAAAGTTACGAATAAAATAACCGTTGTAACAAAGTTGTTGTACAAGATGTAAATTTGATTAACCAATACCAGCTATTTCTAAGTTCAATTTTCTTTCCTTTGTTTTTCTAAAGATGGCCGTCTTTTCCACATTGGCAAATAAAATAATTTGACTAGAAATAACATTATAACTTGACAAATCATGACCAGCATCGTTTGGTACAGTCGCACCTTTTATACTATTTTAATAAACTTACAGAACATCTTGACTAGAAACAAAACTATGACTAAATTTGGAATGTATTTAGAAGACTCGAAAGGAACTACGTGTTTCTTAATGCTACCTTTGGATAAAACCACGTCGTTAAAAAAAAATACACTGGAACGTCACAACAATATTTACCCCAATGTAAAAACAGTACGTTCTCCTAAATAAATATTAATTTCCATACAATAATGATTTTAAATTAGAGTACTTCCATTTTATTCGAAAAAATATCAAACTGTATGACAAAACATACCGGCGACTATCTCCGCTTCTTTCACACCTTTGAAAAAGACAGAGATCTGTATAATATTCGCGTTGTTTCGTTTCACAATTTGATTTCTTTTCTATTACGTCTAGTTACTGTAGTTTTAGTACACTTAACAAAAATGATAAACAGGTGAAATGCTAAAAATACCATCATAAGGTTCTTTTTACTATTGAAATACCCCAAAAAACGGTTATGGAGTGGCGCCAACTCTGTCTGACGCTATAATGTCATTCAAACCTAAATGTCAAAGTGACAACCATTTTGTTTTTAAATATCGCTGACGACAGCACCGAAAATATTGTTAGTAATGCATTCTCTATTTTTATTACATTCTCAACAAACTTTGTAATAAGGAAAAGCAATAAAATATTGATTTGTTGGACATGTTTTATTTGATGACATCGGATTATCACTTGCAGCCCCAAAAAGGCCAGCTGCCGTTTATTTACTTAAGTCGCCAGTTTTTATTCAACTTAAAGCATATCATTCTTGCTTGTACGTTTAGTAAACATAATCGCCATATGTCAACAAATCTAACACAGATACATTAAAACAATGGAAGTACGTCTAAAACATAAAAAAATCACAACAACGCGTGCGACTGTACTCACCTGTTTAAAAGCATTGTACCCGAGTGTACTTCCTATTTCTAGTTCTGTAAACTTCATATAAGCTTATCAATAATTTGTACTGAGTTACCAAAAACACCGATAAATTACGAGGTATATTTTGTACTATTGGTTTAGACTTGGTCTGTTTCCACAGAGGTACAACGCGAAGAAAATCATTCTGAACACAATCTCATTTATACATTTCACTACATTCAATGACATCGACTTAGAATACACCCCCAAAATCCAATGTAATAAAACCCCGGCTTCACAAAGTTATCTATGCAGGTGGCCAAAAATAGAACTAACGTTTCTGCGTACTAACTCAACACCTTTAGTTAGACGCCAGCGCCGCCGTCACCTGCTTAATTAAGTTTGGAATAAATAGCCCCCTTGTGGGATTTTGGGGCGTACTAGAAAGTCGTGGTCACGCGTACATTTTTTATTAATTTTGTTATTATTTAAAACTTTATTAATAATATAATTTGTTGTAACGCGCGGGGACGTTTCGGCTCCGGGCGGGGCGGAAATTTGGCCTGCAGGAAGACTGTTAGGAAGTTTGTTACTGCGAGGAACTAGAGATTAAAAGGGTTAAATTTAAAGTCTGTTCGTATGTCACTTGGCGAATACACGTCAAGTAGCTAATCTAAATTGGCTGCTTATTGTTTGGGCTAAACTACGAAATAAGACAAATTGTAAAATCCATAACTGCAATTAATAAATACATTATGAATAATGTTTGCATCAACAGTAAATAAAAACTGTAACTGACATTTAATACGGGGTTTTTTAGCATCCAGTACAACTTGAATAAACGGGATGGTTTTAACTCTCTTTTACAAGTAATGTATTCCTACATTAAATAAAAAATATCTTCGACAATTTCGTTAACATGACAAAAGATAAATTTCATATCACCTTAAAAACTGTTGCAAAACAGTTACAAAAGATTTAGGCCATGGCTGTGTTTTTTTTGCTTTACAACACTCAGTCGATTATTTAAATATCATAGTCACATCACTAGTATGGGATCAAATAATAAGTCTCTTGTAGTAATGTGGATGTTTTAACAACTAGATTCTACATTATTTTTCATTGCTAAGGGATTAAAAAAAGTGTTTCAGTAAGCGTCGCCCTGGCATCAAGTATATAGTAGGGCTCGGCTTGCCGCGCCCGAAGCCGACTCGCCCCCGACCTCTAGTTTTACTATAAATTACAACTTACGTAGATACATAGGAACTTTCTTTAGAAGCTGCATGGTTTGTACAAGCTAACCCCCACACTGATCTACCGAATAAACAAATCTGTTACCTTTACTCAAATAAGTCTTGTTTATCTCAAGATAGTAACATCGATGACTCGCCCTGCGCACCCCTAGCGTGCTTGCGGAACGATTTTATTGTCATTTGTTTTTTATCTGTCTTTAAAATGTAAGAGAATCTGATTAGGGTTGTCAGCTATTGTTAGGTTGAGGTTATGACGGTTTTGTATGTTTTTAATGAGCAGAATAGGGGTGCGCAAGACCTGAAACTGCAGTAACATATTATGTTATCGATTACAATACAAATAAGTGTAAATATAGGCCGGCCGACGTGTTGCGGGAGGCTGCGCCCCCCGCGTAACAATGACCCGTAGTGCCGAGGCACGCAACGAACGTCGGCCCGCCTCACCACGTATCTAATCAAATTTAATACTAAAATTACGTTTAATGTTGATCACTGCCCAATAGTACGTATTTTTGTGCTTTAAGTCACTCTTAGACAACAATAATAGTATCAAGCTAACATGCCGGCTCCGTCCGGGTAACGTCGTAACTACATATTTGTACTTCGTGTAACTCCAAAATATATTTTATACATCAACAGCTAATATAAAACCTAACGTGAGGTAGAGCGGTTACAGTCGTGTGGCCCGCCTGGCCGTGCCGTGTACCGGAGTACTGGTGTACCGGTGTCCCGGTGTACCGGTGTACCGTGGGGCGGCCGCCGCGTCGCCGTCGCCGTCAGTGATCAACATCTCACCGGACTACGACGCTATCGTGAGCACGGGCTCACAGTAAATACATTTAAATAATAATTACGCCTAGGGTGTATTTCTTCTCCCGATCGAAATTAACGTTTCAAAAACTCGTCTCGGATCGACCCAAAGGAACATCGAGGAGATAATAAATAATTAAATTTATAAGCAACGTTTCATATATCACCCGTCAATATAATTCTCAATATATGAAGTTAGACTCTGTCAAAATAAGAGGCCGGGCCGCCGCGGTGTGGCGCTCTGCGGGCGGCCGGGCTCGCCATTATAAATTACGTCTCATAATATTTTTCAGCAATCGCTTGAAGGCACACAGCGTTAAATGTAGTCAGTAGAGTTCAGCGATCGGAGCGCGGCCGCGCGGTGTAGTCGCAGCGCGGTCGCGCCTCCCGGCGCCGGCGCCTAGGCCGGCGTGAGCGTGAGCGTGACGGTCGCGCGGCGCGTGGCGCGGCGTCGCACGGGCAGGAACACCAGCGCCGGCACCAGGCTCAGCGCGCCGCCCGCCTCCTCCACCACGAACGGCTGCATGGTGAGCGGCGCGCGCGGCGCGCGGGGCACGGCCAGCAGCGCGCCCGCGCCGCCGTGCGCCGCGCGCAGGTGCGCCTCCAGCGCCCCGAAGCCCTCCGCGCGGAACTCGCAGCGCGAGCACGAGTACACCTCCTCGCTCTCCGCGCCCTCCGGCTCCGCCTCGCACTCCTCGCTCGGCGCCGGCGCCGGCTCGCTCGCGCACTCCGCCGGCTCGCTCGCCTGCTGCACGTGCGCGCGCTCGTGCGCGAACAGGAACGCGAGCACGTCCGTGGTGAACGGGCAGTAGGAGCATGCGTAGGGCTTGTCGCGCGCCAGCAGGTCGAGCGGGCGCGGAGGCGGCGGCGGCGGGCGCGCGGGGGGCGCGTGCTCGGCCAGCAGGTGCGCCCGCAGTGCGCGCGGTCCGCGGAAGCGGCGCGCGCAAAGCGGACACGGCTCTGCCGGTGCCGTCTGGGCCGGCGCGGGCGGCGCCGGGATGCCGTGCGTGTTATGTTTGTGCACGCGCAGGAAGTACTTGCTACAAAGCTCCTTGTGGCAGATGTCGCAGGTGACGCCGCCCAGTTGCGTGCCGCTCTCCAGCGAGATGCCATGCATGCGCTGCATGTGTGTGCGCATAAAGTACTTGTTGCACAGCTCCTTGTTACAGATCTCGCAAAAACTGGATCCGGAGGAGGAGGCTCGACGCTCATCGGGCGCGGGCGGGTCATCTTGCGGCGGCGCGGGCGAGCACGGCTCGTCGGCGAGGCGCTCGGCCGCGAGCTCGTTGAGTTGCGAGATCATGGTCTGCAGCTTGCGCAGCTCCTCGCTGGCGGAGCCAGGCGACGCGCCGCGCTCCTCGACGATGAGGTTAAGCGGGCTGGTCTGTCCGTCGCGCAGCGCCGCCTCGAGCTCGTCCTCGCACTCGCGTTTGACCTCCGCCATCTCATCGGGGTCCAGCGGCGGCGGCAGCGACAGCGAACGCGGTGGCGTGTCGGGCGGCGGCGCCAGCGTGGCTGGTGGCGTCGCGAGCGGTGTGCCCAGCGGCGTACCTAGAGGCGTTCCCGGCGTGCCCAGATGCAGCATGGGCGGCGTCAGCGACTGCGGCGAGCGCTCTGCGGCCGGTGACAGGTGCGCGGGCACGCCGTGCCGCCGCTCTCGGTGCGTCCGGAGAAAGTATTTGTTGCAGTACTCCTTGCAACATATCTCGCAGAACGCCTCGGGGTTGACGACACCAAGCCGGCGAAGCGCGTCGGGTTGGAAGCCGGCATCTCTTGCCCGCCTCGCTGAGTCCGGTGACAGTCGGCGCGGGGTCCCTCCTGAGTCTTCATCGGAAGCGCGGCGCGGCGGCGACGGCTGCGGGAGCGGCTGGGGTTGAGGTTCTCCGCCGTCATATATCCCGTGTTTGTTGGCGCGGTGGGTCTTCAGGAAGTATTTGTTGCAGAACTCCTTGCAGCAGAGGTCGCAGTAGGCCTCGGGGTTAAAGATACGGGGCGGCTCGTGGCGGGGGAGCAGGCGGAAGGCGGCAAGGGGGTCGAAGGCCGGTAGCGCGAGGTCCCGCAGGTCCCCAAAGGCCAGCGCGCTCTTGTAAATGTCCTGCATCTTGGCGTGCAGGTCGAGCGGCGGGGGCAGCGGCTGCGGCGCGCGCGTGGGCGCCGCCTGCTTGCGCCGCTTGCGCCCAGGGCTGCCGCCGCCGCTCTCCAGGTCCAGCTCGCGCTTCACCGCCGGCGCGACCGACATTGCGTCACCGCCGCATCTGGAAAATGCATACGGGGCTCGTTACTAAACAGTCACGTGATTTTATAACAAGGACAAAAGATTTTAATTAATAGTGTTTTGTTTTTGCAAATTTAATGACTCGTCATTTCATTTCCTTTATTTTTGGTGAACATTAGAGTTACCATTATATTTAGGAATTCAAAACGTGTTATATGTGTAACTCTTCTGTATCCTTTAGCTAATATCAAACGGGACCTGAAAACAATATAAATCTTCGAAAATCACAATTTAAAAAGGGCCCTATGAGTAAAATATTACGATACACGAGAGGTTATTTGACGCTACATTTGGTTCGATTTCAATATCGACACATCTTTATCTTGCAGACGAGACCACGTCGAATAGAAGATTTAAAGAGCTTTCCATCACTGTGGCCGAAACGAGACCACCATAATGTACTCGTACCTAAAGAAGCAACAATCCTCGAGTACTGATGTATATTTTATAAATATGTTTTTGTGAATCTCTTCCTGAGTTACTGGTGTTTATGGACCGTGATGGTTACTTCCCATCAGGTTACCCGCATGACCGTTTGCATACACCTTTTATAAAAAAAAACTTGTTTCTGCAAAGTCAACCACGGCCCTTCGGTATTTATATTTCGTACACGTCCAATTCTTGAGACTTGAACAGTTGTGTTCTTCGGCCGTAATAAATCAATCAATAAAAATATTCAATTACAAAATTAATTAATCATTTACTTTTTAAAAAAAAAAGGTTAGTATAAAGCACTTCAAACCAAGACCAAACCGGCACTTTTGTTTTCTGCTAATCTTGTTTTATGTTATTCCAAAATTCACACAGTATTTGTAATTTACATCTTATTCAAGACCTAAAATGTCGAAGGTCACAACCACATATTTTGAATGCTTCAACTTCGATAATCTTACTCGATTCCAATAAGAAACTCACCTATCGTTCCTTAATTCAATTTCTTCCTTCATCGATCACTGTTTAGTCCTCAACAACATATCAACACTTACACACTCATACCACACCCAACACAATCAGTCATTAAAAAAAAACACTCAAATCTAACGAACTTTTCGAACCGTTCGAAAACAATTGACGATCGCACTTCAAATTTAAATTTGGAACAGCACGTGCCGCGCTGCGCGTGCGACTAAAACTGGTGTTTTAAGTAAAAACGCGTGCTACGTAATTTTTTTGTAGAAAATGGCAAAAATATGCCCCACCCGGGTAGAACCCCTGACTGCGTTGTCGAGGGGTTCGGCCGGTGCATTATGAAAGCGAGGGGCTTACATGGAGATGGTATTATAGAGTTCTGATCAGTTATCAGTTATTTTTTGACCTGTGAAAGAAGGAAGAGGTGTTATGCGTTGGAAGCCTTTTTTGTGTTTGTCTGCGTAGCTGTTATCACGAGAGATCGGACAAATGGACGTCATTACTCGCAATAATGTGGACATGATTCAAAAATTTTAATTAAACAAATTAAATTACATTAATTGATTAATTACCCTAAAAACAATTTTTCTTTTTAGTTTTCCTTTTCACGGCTAAAATTAAATTTGTGGTGAAAAGCTCCTTTCGAAATCCACGCATGCTAATGGAGCAAACATAAGAAGATTAATATTAATGGCCACTCCTCACGTCTTTGTATTATTTATTTATTACTGTCTTGCAAAGGATCGACATTATTTGTAGGGTAAGTAAATCAAATGTAATTAATTTTTTTTAATTAAATTCGTTGGAGTTCACATTATTGGGAGGAATGACGTCCATTTGTCCGATCTCTGGTTATCATCTAGGGCCCAGGCGAACTGATTAATTTGCCTTCATTATATTTGAAACCTTGTATTCCAGGGGTGGAATTTACCTGCCATAACTATGTTTGTTTATATCTGCTAAGTTTCTTGCGGCGTTTCTTCTCAGCAGTGGTCTCCTCTTGGGAAGCGCTGGTAGTATCTTGACGTGTAAAAGTGCCCGAGCGGCCTACTTACTGAATCAATTTCTTTTATCTTTTATCTTTATCTTTTATTCAGAACTTGGAAAATACTACTGTTAAAAAACGCCATTCTACCATAACTTTACTTAAAAACTTGATCTTAAAGTACCTCGTATTTAAAGAAATCTATCTAAGTTCTTTTTTGGATCCGTTTTCATCTTACCACCATCATTATAAATGCTTGCATAAAATTTTCACGAATGTTTGAATTTTCTTTTTTTTTTTTTTCATTTCATGTTTGTGTTTTCCTTATAAGTGTTAATAGGGTCTAGTTTTTAAGACCATTTTTGTATTTGTATTTGAAATGGTGGTCAGAATAGAAAAGTCATATTTGTAGGCAACTGCATGGGAAAAACAGTGTGGGAAGTATTTGGGTATGGTAACAAAATAAAAACTAAAAAAATGTAGTCAACATAAAAACCCTTAAACATGATAAGGTTTTATATAATATAAAGAAAGCTGTCAAGTTCTTTTTAAAATTGCTTTTATCAATAACTCTTTTGTATCTTCTTAATTTTTCTTTATAACTACACCATTAACGGTATTAAAACTAAGAAAGTATTTTTTTTATTTAAGCGCAAGCGGCATGTAAACCAACCCCACGGCAAACAAAGACAACCGCTTTCCTAAAATTTGGAAACACTATCAAAAGGGCGGCTCTTTGTACATACACCTATCCCCCTCGCACACAGCCAGCCCTCTCCCTCGCACCTTAATGATTATGATGAATCGTGCACCAATAAATTGTACGTATAAAGTGTACTTTCTGCTGTAATAAATTTCTTTTTTTTTTAAGATTCGCAAAGTTTGTTGGGAAGTATTATTGGGTATAAACAACCGCGGTTTTTTATGATACCGCCCAAAGTGAAAAGTTTTATATTAAAATATTGGTGGTGTAATTAGAAGGTCGATCGTTGAACTGAGTTTTAAAAGTTTTGCTTTAAAATGAAACCGGAGTTTATGTTATATCTACCTACCCGGATATTAACCCCCGGCATAATGAGAGGGGTGTTACAAGTTTACGTCCGTATCTGTGTATCTGTCTGTTGTACATAGCTTCCATAGGATAATAAACCGATTTTGATGATTTTTTTAGGGTTCCGTACAAAAATGAAAACACGGAACCCTTGTAGGATCACTCATGTGTCTGTCTGTCCGTCCGTCCGTCACAGCCAATTTGCTCCGAAACTCTTGACCGATTGAGTTGAAATTTGGTACTCGTATAAGTAAATTGATGACCCAAACACAGATGTGGAAAGTATTTTTTTTTTAATTTTGAATAAGGTTCATTTTCGGGGGACAAATAAGGAAATTAAAAAACAGTTTTACTAACCTTACTGTGTGAAAGGGCCTTAATGAAAGGGCTCGTTTTGAGGTTCTCAAATACATTTTTGTCATTATTAATAATGTATGTATGTAAACTCTTTATTGTACAAAAACACAGTAATTATAATACAATATTTACAGAAAAGGAACGTACAAAGGCGAACTTATCCCTTTAAGCAATAGTTTTTATTTTATTCATGAAAGAAGACGAAAATTGACCACCCCTGATCTCCAAAACTACTGAGCAAAAAAAAAAAAAAAATACGAAATATTGTATCAAAAAAAAATATACGGAACCTCTCCACGCGAGTTCAACTCGCACCTGGCTGTTTTTTTTTAAATTAGAAAGCTCGTTTGATTAGCGTGGTGCTTAGCTAAGTTTGATACGAGCCACGTGTTTTTTATGTTGACTACAATCTCAAGACTGCAATCTGAGCCTCCAAATGCGTTGCCAACCCTAAGGACTTACGGCTGCAGTTAGTTAATGACGATTAGGTAAGTCCTTCCTGAGTGACTTGTTATACACAAGTTCGAAAAACTATTAGATACGCTCAGGAGCAATGGAAACGTCACCTTCTATGGTACCTAATTCGATACAAAGTGACCCGTTTCCATACAAATCCCCGATGTAATGGTGACCCCTTCTTTCAGAGCTGATATATTTTAAACGGCTCAACCGATTTTCACGAAACTTAGCTAAAAACTACGGCTAGAAAACCTGCTTTCAAATAAAAAAATTAACATCCAGATCGGTTCACCTGTTGAAAGGCTACGGTGCCACACACAAAAATGTGTCTGAGTACAATGGTAAGATGGAATGCCTCTATGCTAGTATTTCAGTTTGTCTTATCCCCACACCGGAACACAACAATGCAAACACTGCTGCTCGTCGGTAGGTTAAATGATGGTAGTAGCGTTCCGGACGGAACTTTAAAACTTACGCATTTTATCATTGTAATATCTAGAAATTAACGTTTCCGAAATTTTAGCACTTATTTTTCCAAGGCTTTTAGCAAAATAAGCTTTGTGATTCATTTTCTTGAAATTATAAAGTAACTTAATTATTCTAACAAAATTGTTAGTAATTTTATATTCAAGGACTTTTGAAGAATAAGCGTTACTAACATGAGGAAAATGAATAATTACTTGAATGAGGCTTACGAAGAAATTCGTGGATATAAGTTGTAATAATTATTAAAACATAAAGAATTTGTTTATAAATTAAGTAAATAAATTCTTTTCTACCCTACTAAGCTTTTGGCATAGTAATTATCTCAGATAAAATTCATTACCAACAGAAAATTATTAATGCTGCTTTGAATATTTAATTAGAGATTCTGCGTTTTGGCTTCATTCAGTACTGTAACTAGCAGTTTAGTTCAGTAGTGGGGGGAGCCCCTTGTGCAGGGTCCGTCTGGATCGCTACCACCATCTTAGCCTAAAACCTACCGCCAGGCTGCGTTCCGGTTCAAATTCAAAAATAAAATTACTAAACATAGAATGTAGCTACTACAATTAAAAGTTAAAACTAAACTTTTTTAAATTAAAATAAAACTAAGCTACTCCAAAGAACACCCCCTCTAGCAGGTCCGCTCGCGGCATTGTCCCTGTCACACTGGCTGCATTACCTCTCTGTATAGCTAGCCCAATCCTTTGGGAGAGGTAAGCACCAGCTCTAGGATTTCCGGAGGTGTCTATGAGCCGGGATGATAGGACCTTAATAAAGCTTTTTATACCGGCTGACCAAGGTCCCATGGTCTCCACTGCAAGCGCCACAAATTCGTTATTATTTAATAATGATGAATATTTGCGGTGCTTGATGGTTTGGGCCTGATCAGCTGCTACACCGGCCCGATTACGGGTTGACTGGACGTGGGAAAGGGCGAATGTGTACACGTCGCGTCCCACACCAGCCCACCCAGTTTCCACGGCACCAATGTAGCTCCGTCTGGTCGCTTGCCATCAACTCTATGCAAACCTGCTGGTTCCAGGACAGCTGGTACAGAGGCAGTGGCAAGCGAACGATGGATCAGATCATTAATTGTGCCGTGGAGTACAAACGGCTGGCACTTCTAAAGCATGCACCATGTATTACATGATTTTTTTAAAACATCGTTAACATACCACGTGCGGAACTGTCATTTTCACTAGTCTCGAGTACAAGACACCTCAGGACTCGTGTAAAATGACATACCTACTTTCCACACTTGCATCAAAATGTACTATTATGGTATAGTAATAGTAATAGCCATAGTAAAACAATAATTCCTTTTCCTCATAGAGTCCGTATCTTCAGCGTTCAGGGTCGCCAAAAGGTCCGCGATCGACCTTTGCGCGGTTCGCTGGAGCGCTGAAAAATACAGGCGGGGTCACGCGAAATAACGCGTTTTGACAACCCTATTATGTCAAGGATGTGTTTTTAGAATGTTTTGTTGTTGTCCTGATATGTTATAGTAGTTCTATTAGACACAGCCCTATATTATTAACACTAAACGTTGCTTGTGAAATATGACGAGTTTAGTTGGCAGGTTGATGCAGAGAAAACAATATACACTTACAATAAAAACAGGTCACAAAAGTTGACCTAGTCTCGAACTGAGCTCTAGCCTTGTACTATGGGAACTAGAGAACGATCATCTTTAGTAGGTACCTACCTACATTAGTGCTCTTCAGTAATGACACAGATGACTAAGTCTCAAAAAAACAGCGATGGACATTCAATTATCAAATTATTTGCCCGAGCCTAAGTCACACCCAACACTCAATCCTCATTCAGTTTTCAAGAGGCTATGTTTTTATAGCGCAGTCGTTAACTTTGAAATATCGGTCACCCCCCACCCACCCCCGTGGGGGGGTTGGCAAATAAAATAAAAATAAAGGCCGATTACGGTCGACATTTTATAATGGACGGCGAAATGACATGCGGGCGCCGGCGCGGCGCAGGGGTGGCGTGGAGACGCAAATGTCATGTTTTGTGTAATATTTTATTGGTGCGTTTAGATTGCAAGGGCGGCTGCGGCTGTAGTAAGGTTGATGGTGTTTAATAATGTTTTTTCAGTGTCTGTTTATTGTTTTATAGGTTTTTATTTGCTGTCAATTTGATTACAATTGTTACAATTCATTGATCCTTTATTGAACACATATATTATTGAACCGGGTGCGTATCTGACAAATATTTCGGAGATAACTAGTCTTTTTAGGGTTCCGTACCCAAAGGGTAAAATCAGGATCCCTATTACTGGGACTCTGCTGTCCGTCTGTCTGTCACCAGGCTGTATTTCATGAACCGTGATAGCTAGACGGTTGAAAATCTCACAGAAGATGTATTTCTGTTGCTGCTATAACAACAGATACTAATTTTAGTTAGAAAGCATAAAATTAGCGAAAAGTATATTTGTACTTTGCGAATAACTAATTAAGATTTGGTAAGCAATATTTAATGAATCTTACGAATATTATACTCGAAAATGAAATGCGAAAGTTTGGATGTTTGTTATTCATCACGCCAGAATGGATTCGGATGAAGTTTGACACAGATTAGTATGGAATACGCACATAGGCTTCTTTTTATTCCGTAAAAATGTACGGTTTATGTGGGATGACAAAACTACAAATTCTTTACGGACGAAGTCGTTGGCAGAAGCTAGTATAGTATAAAACTTCAGACCGATACTTTTCTTACTTCTAAGACTACGGCCCAGGTTATTTGGCTAGTGGACATTCATTATAAACTAATGGCACTTCCGACTCCGCCTCTAGCGTGACGCTTTGTGATTTAAAAAGCGGTGTAAATTAAATTACATATTTGCGACAACTCCATAATGGACTATTAGAGAAAAAGTTGACCATGTTAGCGGAGGGCGAATTAAATCAAACGTAAAGATTGTTGAGTTACTAATCAAATTATCTCAAATGGTCAGAGGGGCCCGGCCAGCATGATTGACCAGTACGGTGATATAAATCACCAGCTTAGTTCAGTTTTAACAATATACGTGATGCAAATGGACCATAATAATATACAGCATTTAGCGTGATTGTGCTGGCGAGAACTTCCTGTGTTAATATAATACCAGCATATTCGTATTCCGTACTAACGCTTATTTCAGCTCACAACTTTGAACGCGTAGAGTTATTAATTCGCGAGTCAACTTTCATCGATGACTTTTAAGGCACGTTGACCATTCCTCGGGAACATTTTTTTTGTACCTTTGTAACACCTGTCTTAATTCAGGGTATAACTAACTCCACTTCATCAAGTCATCATTCATTTCGTGAAGAAGAAGCAAACATACTAACTCACTCACTTACACGCACACTAGCAGACTTTCGCATGTACATATAATACCGTAAGTGCCATGGTATCGTACTTTCAAAAATCGATCACATTAAGTCGACTACAAACACACATATTTTCATACACACATTAAATATACACACAATTACCTACGCCTCTTCTCCGTAGAGGCAGAGACTTCCTTCCACTTGTAACCAGACAAAATTCCTTTAAATACTTATAAAATAACGTTCCATTGCCTCTCCACACCACTTGTGTCCATCACTTTGTCGCGTATTTATTTTCAATCGGTCGGGGCGGGAGTCGAACGCGCACCCCCGACCAGGTGGCTGACGGATTTTACATTTTATAATTGACAGTGACCAGTTTTGACATGAGTCAATGTTTGCGCGTAGTATGCAGCTTTTATACAGTTGAATGCAAACACTTTGTAGTTTTACTAATAAAAGAAACTCCTTTATAGCTCCTATACGTAGACATACACTGAGGAGCAAAAATACCGAATAATTTTTCATACAAACAAACAAACAAATTCGAAGCCTTGGTTCCTCGCCAGGCGTTATTTTGTGAGAGGTTTAATGGTGGATACTCCAAGGTTCAATAGAGGAGGTCAAATAATCTTAAGATACCTAACTGATCGCACAATCAGTTAACACCACAGCGGGAGAGTTTGGGTCAGCACTTGGATTTTACATTTTATTGCCATTTTAGACGTTTTTCCGAACATGCACAATTCCAGCGTTAACCGCCTAGTCATTCCGTTGGGTATCCTAGGCACTCTGGAAGTCTTGTATCAATGCTCGGGGTATCCATCATCAGATTTCACTAAAAGCATTCCGTGACGAGGAACCATGGCTTCGAAATAGCCTCTTTAGTATGAAAAACGCACTCTGACCCGTTTTTTTTGCTCCTGAGTGTAATTGCAGTCAAGTCCAATATACAAATCCAATGTATCTCTTCATCCGGTCCAACTCCGATGTCCTCCATGGACCTACTGGGCCAAGACTCTAGGCGGTAAACACTATACCTGTCATCTTTGATCTGTTATCGACTATCGTATTGTCAACGTTTAGATAGCTTTACTTGGCAGTAATGGTGACTGAGTTACACGCGGAATATACAACGTAGGTAGTGATTCCTGATACCACGCCGGGGTCAGGAACTCTCTCGAATATTTATATTTCAAGTTTCACTTAGCCTGGATGATAGTGCCTTCGACGCTAGAGGTTCTGGTATTGAGTATGGGTAAATATTTGTGATTATCGTGAGTATTTTTTAAAAAGAATACCGTGACAGGATAAGGACGATATGGTTTTTACCGCTAAGAATGTGAATCGACCACAATCCAATATTAATTATGAAACGTAGGCTATATAAATAATTCCTACATTCTTCCATCCAGACGCAGTCCAGCCCATTTGTACATCAAAATGAACTGTTACCAAGACCAAGTTGTATACAAACAAAATAGGCTGATGGGATAAGAACTGATGACTCTTTGTAAAGATAAATCCTCGACCTTGTCCTTATTTAAATTGATTTTTTTTTTCTGGCTTTGTGTCCTGCCGTGGTGTCACCAAATGGTTCTTGTGGAAGACCAGCTCTGGCCTAAAAACCAGTAACATGCTCAACAGGCACCATTTTTGTTTTTGTTTATGTTTGTTAATTTATATTTCTGTACTTGTGTTAGATTTAAGCAAAATATTCTTTTCTTTCTTTCTTTCTTAGGTGCCTACTAATATAAAAAATTTGATTGTGTGTTTATTTTTATATTAGTTCCTTCCCCACGCTACAACACCTCAACTAATCGACTAGGGAGAGTTTTTAGCACGAAGACGGGCATAAGGTACTTTGTACTGTTGAAAATTGGACATTCCGCGAAGGAATAGCGATAAACGACACTCTACACGGACGAACTCGCAGGCAAAAGCTAGTAACAAAAAAATCTGCTTCATAAAATAATATAAAAATAAATCTTCGGCCTTGGTATAAAACAATAAAGATTTTTTTCCGTAGACCTTGAAAGAATTTCATGTAAAATTCAGTTTTCTAGACTCGGTGCGGAGACGATAGCTGATATATTTGCATGAAAGGTTATAAAATTTACTTACCTTAAGCTAGTTTATTGTGTAAGATTTGTAGGATAAGAATATTTTTGAAAGCCATAACTTGTAACTAGTTTTTTTATGTAAACTTGTGTCGGCATAGTTTAATGTTCCAATTAATTAGGTTAAATTATAAAAAAACCCACAAAATAACCCTAGGAACGAATTTGATTATAAATAGTTGCTGAGAAATACTGCTGTGAGAGATAGACAGTCTGACACCAAAGTATCACCATGATGGTCCACGAGGTCTTTTTAATGATTTATATTCATTTCATATTAAGTTTAAGATTAAACAATAATTAACTATCACTACATATCAATAAACAAAGACCCCCGCCGCGTCTGTCTGTATTCGTCTGTTATTATTTTTTTCGAGCTGTTTTCACCATCAGTTAGATAATTTTTGACGGACAGTTTTTAAGTAGAATTAATTCCAATTTATCAATAATTTAGTCTAATCAATTTTGGTACGGGTGTTACAGAAATCTAACATAAACCAAAGCGAAGCGCGGGCGTCGCTCGCTTTTAAAAATTAAAAACATGTTCAATGAAATTTGAGGTTATGTATCAAACATTACTAATTTTACAACAATTCATAATCCTGATGACATCTTCCCTTTACTACGATCGTGATAACGATTCAGAAAGGGTCTAAAATGTCACGTGCGAGGTCGACGGCCCCTAACTTGACCCTCCGTCACGCGGTACCCTCGAGTACTATAGTCAATGTCACAGGCCGAGATTTGGTCCTTAGAAACCGGACATAAAAAAGAAAAAAGCATTTTTTGGCGGTAGTAACCATAATACAAATAAACTTCCAATAGAATAATTGCCATCCTAACAATCAGAAGCCGTACTTGAGCTGTTTAACATTTAGAACGTCAACGACGCCTAAAGTCGTCATGAGCTGCCGTGCCCACAACGACACCTACGCCTATAGTTGTTTAGTACTGCCTGAAATAGACTTTCTTTCATATGAGATTAAGTCAAATTTTGAATAGCTTTTGAGATATGCTCGGCATTTGTGACACATTCGTGTTTGACGTGGGATGTTGAAAAGGCTACACCTGCCAAGTTACGACTAATGAAAGGAATAGAGCTATAAGATTCATATATTTTTGTCCCAATCACCCTCTGGAACTTGTCAAATTTTGAAAGATAATCATACGGCCGAGACAATAACTTGAATTCTACGCGTACGAAGTCGTCGGCGTCCTCTAGCACAGTCAAGGAAATTGATTCCTACACCACTTTGGACTATTTCAAAGTGACACTGTAGAAAAAATCATAAGAAGTCTCTTACGTTTTGATTGAGGAATAATTTTCCTTTACTGTACATACATATATTAACGCAACTGTGCAACGTCGTCAATTGATAGGGATGGTTTTTGGTCTGGTTTACTCTACAAAATATGAAAGTATCTTAAAGAAGATCACCAAAAGTGAAATACGGATGATACAAGCATTTTAAATTGCTATTGAGACAACGATTGCCGTGTGACGTCATGTAACACGTCGGCCTATAGACTCCATCTTGAATTCTGTTTTGCAAGAAAGAAATAGGAACCAATCTTTGTTGGTTATTTTTATAGCTATTCAAAATGTTTTTTCTCAAATGTTGTTACATGAATTAGCTTATATTGACGCTGTGAAAAAAAAGTATAATTATTCCCTATTTAAGTGGTGGGGAGAGCCGTTGTGAATTGAAATCACTAACAACGAAGCCAGAGAAACACAATAGTCGTCAAACTAGAGGTAATTGGTTAGGGGTTAAAAACCAATTAAAAGAAGCTTGACAACAACTAAAGGTGCAATTAAATTAGAATTAGACGAGCAATTTAATTCAGCAATCAATAGACGTCTCTTTTTAACACACGAAATAAGAGTTAGACAGCTGTTGTTACTGGTTATAAATTGGGGATGAAACACCGACACACATTTGTGCAGAGTCCGTCCGGATCGCTACCACCATCTTATCCATTAACCTACCGCCAAACAGCAGTGTTCGCACTGTTGTGTTCCGGTTTGGGGATAAGACAGCCGGTGTAATGACTAGCATAAAGGCATTCCATCTTAGTCCTCAGGGTTGGCAACGCATTTGCAGTCTAAGTCTAGTAGTCTTGTGAATGCGAATGTCTATGGGTCACAGTTTCCGCTTACCATCAGGTGGCCTGTGTGCTCGTTTGCCTTCTGTCATAAAAAAAAAAAAAAAAATTTGATCGAAAGCCATTTTCTAGTGAAACGTTATTGTTTTTAGGTTATCTTAAGCATGGGTTACGTAGGTTAGGTTGGGTTAGACCTGGGACCTGTAAAAAAAAAACTACTGCACATGTGAATGCCTGTCGATGAAATGTAAATTCGGCGAAGTAACATTCTATGAAACTCGCTGGTGATACAAGGGAAAATTTATAAATTGCCGTAATAAATAACTTACGACTGTAGAAACCAAAACCTACAACCATTTACCGCGGTGACTAAACCACATTCAACTGTCAGATAATGTGTATTTTTTCCGACAGGGGTTTCAACGAGATTTCTGACTGTGACATAGACATTTGCATTCTCAAGACTACAATCTTAATACCCCAAATGTGTTGCAAACCCTGAGGACTAAGGTAGGATGCCTCGATGCTAGTAATTTCACCGGTTGTCAGGTCCCCACACCGGAACACCGCAAAGCAAACACTACTGATGGCGCTGGGTTAAAGGATAAGAAGTTATTTGTTTTAAGGGTTGCAAAGCTACCTGTCTATCAGTGGGGTGAATCTTATAAAACATAACATAATGTAAATTTATCCCAATTAACGTAAAAAGCGTACCTATGAACTGGGCTGAGATCTAGACGGTAGAACCTTATGGATTTTGACGTGTTTAAATTTCAATGTCAAATTTCCCGAGCATATTATAAAGTAAACGATTATATCATGGATAGGGATGTTTGGCGGTGAGTCGTCCGTCCTGCATGAGTAATCTACGCATAAATTTACCTACGCTTAAAAAAGCACCTACTCTACAAAAATACCGTGATATTGTAAACTATTTATAATTATAATGTAATGATGTAAAGTTCTTGAAAAAAATATACCTTGCCGAGTTTCTTACGCCGGCTCTTCTCGGGGCAAAGGTTTTATTTTTCGAACCGGTGGTAATGCTTTTTGACATTCATAGGTGCATTATATTATGCCTAAATTGAAGAATAAAGAACTTTGACTTTGACTTAATGATATATTGTCAATGATTTGATAGCTCGTATTCATTTGACAGTAATGGCCGCCGAGTTAAAACAACACGATAACACGTCAAAAACAATATTGTTTTGCCGCGTTGAATATAGGTCCTGAGGGTCTGCCAAGAGGCACTACGCTAATTCCTTTCGTTTTTAAACCAATCGCGTCACTGGTAGATGACGTGATACGAAAAGTCACGTGGTCTACCAGCGACGCGATTGGTTGAAAACGAAACGAATAGAAACGCTAGTTAGCGTAGTGCATATTAGCAGGGCACTCTGAATTGATGTAATCTGTCCTACAGACCTATAATACTTCCATATATTATAGATTTCTATAGTCTGTTAGTTGCTATTTATAAAAAACATTCACTTAATTAGACAGTGTTTAAGTACTTTTAAGTAACAGCATAACTCACGTAACAATTGTATTAAAAACTCATATATATTTTGCCTAATATTGGTGGAGTTTGGTATTTCTATCGCGGTTTTTCTGTTGCGGGTGGTAGGACCTTGTGCGGGGTCCGTCCGGATCGCTACCACCATCTTATCCATTAACCTACCGCCAAACAGCAGTGTTCGCATTGTTGTGTTCCGGTTTGGGGATAAGACAGCCGGTGTAATGACTAGCATAGAGGCATTCCATCTTAGTCCTCAGGGTTGGCAGCGCATTTGCAGTCTTAGGCTTGCAGTCTTGTGAATGCGAATGTCTATGGGTCACAGTTTCCACTTATCATCAGGTGGCCTGTGAGCTCGTCAGCCTTCCCTATGCCATAAAAAAAAAAAAACTGTCTAAGTACCGGTTCAGCTTTTGTTCATAATTTTTTCACAACTTGCTCAGCAACAGTAGTTGAAGGAAATTCAACCGAGAAACAGAGATTACAGTATTTCAGGCCGCGCGGATCCCACATACACATTAATCCTTATACACGCCTGAGCTTGTATTGATTTTACGTCAAAACATTTTTCATTTTATCTACCGGGCTGGCATTAGTTTAAAGATAAGCGATAAGCTAAATTAAAAATATAGTAAACGGATCATCGATTTATTTTATCGTAGTTAAGGATATTATTATCCTTAAACCAGGGCTTTACTTAAACGCCACTCCACTATTCGGTAGTTTATATAATATTTGCAGAGAAACATTATACTTGCCATTTCAAATTCTTTTGAAATAGCCATGGTATATTTGTCATCTAATCAATTTAGGTTATATCCTTTAGAATCTGCTGTGATGCCTCAATACAAGGCATCGGAGCTAAAATTTCGCAACGCCTCTCACCCACGAATGTCAACGTTCGAGAGGCCAAAGTCCCATTTTTTAGGTAGGTAAGCGTCATTTGCTATTTCTTAGACTTAATTTAGTGATATTACAAGGTTTCTGAGTACAAATTATTAGTGTAGTACGCTATCGATACGTACAAAGTATATGGTTACAACATCTACCATAATATCATTTTCGCATCAATCCACGTCAGACTGAAATCCAAGAACGAGAAAGAAGTCATGAATTCAGGAAATTATGATAAACCCTCTCATACAAAATGCTACCGATTGACCTCGTTTGCGACACAAGAATACATAGTCACTGGACCCCATTAAATAAAACTACTAGATAGAAGAATAAGTACAAGACTGATTGACAAGAAAAAAAAAATCTGCCCTTTTTATATACCCATAACCCATAATGCTCGTACCAAAGAACTTCAAGAAGTAACAATATAAAATCAGAACGACTACCCTAAACCAGAGGAATTCAATACATGTCCAATACGGAAGACGGTAGTCCAGCGCTAAAGGTCGATGATTTAGGACGTCCTGTATCTGATTTAGAAAAGTTCAATATCATTGTTGTATTTTGTGAAACAGCGAATTAGTTAGTCTAAGTGTTCCAAATTCCTCAATGACATTTTTCATCGCTATCGGGGTCAAGCCCAACCCCATTTGTTACTAAAAGTCAAATGTAACTGATAACATTCACGATAACAATAAAGCTGAGCAGACAGTCGTTTTATTGATCAGTAATATTCTGTTTTGTTTCGTTAAGTATCTTTCTCTTCAATGCTATGCTTAACACGTCTATATTCCCTTCTATTCTCATTTCCTCGTATATAATTGTCCTTTACTTTAACATTTTCCGAATCAGAATCAGTTTCTGAGAAACTCTCTGGTTCTTTCCTAGTATAAGTTAAAAAGGCGAGAAACCAAAGTCTTGGCAATATAGAAATATTACATATACCAAGTAAGTTTATAAATTTTAATATTGCTAAGTCATGTGCTGTCACTTTTGACCTTGATGAATCAGAAACTGACACAAAATATCCTAATGGGGTATCAGTGCTTATGAATAGAAACCTGGTGGTAGGCACTCCATTCTTAATGGTAATAACGACAATAAGGTACGTTTCCACTCCTAACCTTCTGGTTGCCATGCAATCTAGATGAGTAGGAAGGCTTACGCAACGTGAGCCTTCAAGTTCGTCAGTCATATCTCGTATTTCCCGGGCGCTATCACTCCGCCATCTTTTAAAAATAGAATACAATACGAAGATTTCAAAAACGTGAGATGCCCGAACGTTCTCCAGTCACGCGAGTACGTACGGCACATACAAACAGAGCTATATTAATCTAATCACACTCGGTTTTCGGCAAGAATGTGTGAGTCTACGTCTTTAATAATAACAGGGGGGGCGGCCCACCCCCACACTAGTGAAAAAATATATCCTGAGGAAAAACAATATTATAAATTGGTCGGTGCGCGTGTGTTCGCCACGTATTTCGCTCACATGGCTTTTTATTTCATTTTACTTTATTTTATTTTTTCTCGTACTATTTTCACTTTCGTTTGACAAGAGGGTTCAGGGCCGAGGGGGGTTCGTCTTTTGTGTATAGGTAGCGACGGGAATTGGATGCGAGGCCTTGCTCGATTAGTTTATTCGCTCAGTCGATTCGTAATCATGGTTCTCTTATCTAATTGAGCTCAAAGTTCAGGCTGAATTGTAAAGAATTGACAAAGGACATTTGATATTTAGAAAGTAGTTGTATCACCCTTGAAGAGGGACCCCTTCTTTTAAGTTTGACTCTCGTATATATGTGTGACTTATTAATTCTTAAACGGGTGTACCCTTTTTAACGCTTTTTAAACGAAATCTAGATTAATTAACATGGTAATTTTTGCTAGGTTTTATGGAAAAAAGTCATGCCTTTCTAACGTCTCATGCTTAAAACTCTCATCTTTAAAAGTAGGGGTAGTATTTCTCACATTAAGTCAGGAGCTAGCTATTTAAAGTTATTTTTATTGTCATACAGATTCAGTCTGGTGCTATATAGGGGGAAGTTCAAGCTAAAGTGATATAATAATCCTACATGACACTTTGTCATTGTACGTTTCCGAGTCATTCTGTCTTTGTATTGGTAACTGACAACTTTCTCGCTTTGTCCGCGTGAAACAGTTTTAAGTGTATTCCCTCGAAAACTATCTCTTTTGCCAAGATCCTATCACACGTCTTAATATGAGATATGCATTATTTGTGTGTCAAAATTCATTTCAATCCGCTCAGTTGTTGTTTCGTAATTATGTTACAAACATTCAGACATCAAGACAAACTTTTTCATCTGAACCGTTAGTAGGGTTTATTAGAAAGACAACCGGTGGAATAAGTAACATAGAGGCATTCCATCTTAGTCCTTAGTGTCTGCAACGTATTTGCGTCTTAAAGTAGTCTTGAGAAAGCAATGTCTATGGGTCACAGATCCCACTTGCCATGAGGTGGCCAGCGAGCTCTTCCCGTGCCAATGCCATATTATTAGGGTTCCGTACCCAAAGGTCCGTCTGTCTGTCCGTTTGTCCACCAATCTCTTACCAGGCTGTATCTCATGAACCGTCATAGCTAGATAGTTGAAATTTTCACAGAAGATGTATTTATTATTGCCGTTTTTTGCTAATTGTATAGATAATGGTACGAAACCCTTCGTGTGCGAGTTCGACTCGCACTTGGCCGGTTTTTTTTTATCAGTAACGCGTTGGTTACAAAGCATTTTAGAAAAATCTCAGAATACTAAACGAGGTCAATTTGAATATTGTGCCTTGTAAGTTATAACCAAGTTAGGTCACCGTTACTAGGAAGTAATGTCACTTAATGCATTTCTTTTTGTATTTCCTTTCCTTGTTATTGCTTATGGTGTCAAGGATTTTTTTTTTTATATATATATTTTTAAATTAAAATAGGATTTTTTGTTAAGTATATGGTTGTGATTGCACCTTCCGCATGTAATCAATGTCGAATTGGTGGTTCCAGCTGTAAATTTGCGATATGGCCTAACTAACCTTTTTTTTACTACTTTGAAAATAGAACTTCCGCCTAGTTGCGGCTTCTCTACTTTCTCCTCTTCATATTTACGGAATTCGAGAACATTAAACGTAAGTTACGAAATTTTTCAAGTCAAACGTATTCTTACAAAGAGGAGACATATTGATTTCCTTGTGGACTAAATAAGTTGAACTCTATAGGTCGAGTCGGCCTTTAGTTAAGTACTAAGTAGCTGCACACTTTAGTAGGTAGTTCAAATATGACGTTACAAGGATTTTGAAGTTAAAAAAATCCATACAAAATTCGATAACGATTCTCTTCCCCTAAGTATGATTTGTACGATTTGAATATATTGTAGATATTATGAAAATCTAGGTCTGTACGTTTTCTTTTCCTTCTTTGTAAACAAATGGCATAAATGAAAAACGAGAATATGCAGACCTAATTTTCAAAAAAATTTGTGGTAATCAGCCTTGATTTAGGGGGTGAGATACATTATAGCCCGGAGCTAAATTTGTAACGTATTTTTTAACACCATTTCAGATGCATCGGTACACAATCCTCTTTTTGTGACTAAGCGGGAAAGTGTAGTAGATGCACTAATAAGGCCTAACGTTAGGTTCACTTACAGCGAAAAAAGTGTATGGGAAATGTCCTAACTTCTCATATGAATAATCGTTTCCTATGTCAATTACTTCTACGTTTTTCTAGAGGCAGAGATTAAAAAAAGGGTATTATCAACTCGTGGATTCGAAATTCAAACACGCCAACCTCCTCGAAGTGTAACATGAAATAAAAATGTTAAATATTAGGTTAAAATGATTCTTTTAAGATTACGCTCTCTTTTTCTACAAGGCCTCGTTACTGACGTCTAAAAGTCTTAAGTGGCACACTATATCGTCGTTCGTATATGCGTGACGTCATAAACAAATATATTCGGGCCCTCCAAATCGAATCAGTACTTTTATTGATATTTGCATTCCTCCCCCTTCCCCCTAGAAGCTTCCACAACAAACATTAAAGTAATATAATATATTAACGTACAGTATTTCAATATAGGGAGGAAATGATGTTCATACATCGTCTTCAAAATCAATTGGAAGTGTATTTGACAATTTTGAACTAAACTCAGACTCGCTTGCTCGTCTGCCTCCATTTTCACATGAAAAAAAAACTAACGCTTGGTCCGTGGGGTCCGCAGTAAGCCTCTTTAAAGAATTTTCGAGGGCATATACATGTGACGCAAGACTGAAGATCTGGAAGTTTCCTCGCTCAACGTATAAGTTTGTGTTCTATTGGACGCAGGACCACGAGCAGGGTCCACCTGGATCGCTACCACAATCTTACCTTGTAACCCAACGTCAAGCAACAATGCTCGCATTGTTGCGTTCCGTTATAGTGGTCAAATATCCGGTGAAAGTCTAGCTTAGGGGAATTCCATCTTAGCCTTCATTCCAGACTTCAATAACAAGGCTAGGATGAAGTTCATCCTACCCTTGATATTGAGGTCTTGAAAGTGCATAGTCAAATCGTTGACGTCATGGTAGCTCTTACTGTCACTCACACTGTTCTGACACTCTTACTGTTCTATTAAGATGCTAAATGGGCTACAAATACCACAACAAGTCGAAAACAATATGGTTTATACCGCTTACGAGTAGAATAGAGGCATATATAATGTGCATAGTCTTATGACATAGTAAAGAAAAAGATAAAAGTCATTTATTCAGTAAGTAGGCCGCACGGGCACTTTTACACGTCAAGAATTTCGCTTCCCAAGAGGAGGCCGGGTTGCTGAGGAGAAACGCCGCAAGAAACTCAGCAGTCAGTCATTTTTTAAACATATTTCATATTACAATGGTACGACTTAGTCTAAGCATAATATAAAGCTATAAATATAAAATATCAAATAACATGTGTAGTTCAGCAGGAAAACACGCCAAAAATCTTGGCAGATAGAGGGAGAAAAAAGGAAATCACCTATTGTGTATATAAGACGGTGCAAGACGACCAAATAAAAGTTTCGATATGTTTTCCTACATCAACGGTGTCCCCTAGACAAGATAAAATATTTTTGCGTTTGAACCATATTATTGACTAAGTTTCGGGTTTAGGCCATGCATTTTTGTCTGTTAGATAATCCTCGACCCTATAAGTACATACATATAGTACTTATTTGATCAAAAAACTTTGTATCCATCTTGTCCATCGATGTGTACCATGCGGGATGCCACACGCGCGTTGCCGGTGCGTGCGTTGCGTCGTCGCCGCCGCGTTGTTCTACATATAAGATAACGACATGCCACACGTTGCGTTGCATCACTTATGCCACTCTATTTAGGAATAACAGCGTTGCAACGACACACCGGCAACGCTCGTGTGACGTCGCTCTAATGCTGACTGAGAAACACGAAGTCTTTCGACTAAAAGATTATAGAAAAGACCGAGAAATACTTACTACGTTTTTAGATTAAACATATTTTCAACACACTTGCTCAAAACGACCTTTTTATTCCACCGATTTTTGGCTCATAAACCTAGATATTAAACACGCGTGCTTTTTCAGTATATTACGCACAAGTGCCTTTAGTTTATTAACCCAAACAATTTACATTTGTAGCCTAGTACCAAGTTGTAAGTACGAAGAAGAAGAAGCGATATAATTTAGTCGGGTTATACCTTTTTTTTCTTAGCAACAAACAGTTTTTATGCGGCAAATAACATTATCTACATATTTATTTCAATAAATTGGTGAAATCAGCTTTATTACTAAAAAATAACTCAATTTCATTAAAATCATTTAAATTTTTCTGTAATTTGTATTTTAAACATGAATTATTACATTTTAAATTTGGCTGTTGGCCGATCTCGTTCGCGCCTTAGCCTTGCGCGCGCATCGGTATCGCGGCAAGAAAAAAAAACAACGCGCCAGCCGCCACTTTTCGTAAATAATTGACGGCTGTGACGAAGATAGTTTGGATTAATTATTGTGAAGTTTAATATTAACGAAAATGTCTTCTTTAAGTAAAGAAAATGAAGAAATTGTAATTTTACCAACTGTTTTAATAATTAATTTAAATTTGACTAAATTTAGTCTTGTTTTTTTTTCGCAAGTGTGTTGAAAAACGTCGTATGTAACACGTGTGCCTGTGACCATAATATACGCGGCTTTCTTGTGGCACACAATAGCGCCTTGTATACAATGGTCAACTTAGCATACTTGTATCATAATGTACTATAATAGATACAAAAAACAATATGGCTTTGCCCAGTCGAATAGAGCCCCGTGATTCTCAGTCTAGTAGAAACATTAGGTAATACATGATCCCGGGCGGAGTCAATAAAAGTTTGATCGCGAAGGACCCAGGCGAGTTGTAAACATGTTGGGGCTAGCGGCGGTTCAGGACTCACTCGAAACCAATATTATTTATTTATTACGTATCCAATTATGAAAATTATATCGTAGGTTTGTTACAGTGTATTACTTTACTATTGGTGTAATAAGGACCGAGAGCCAGAGTTTTGTAGGCATGTTCTGAAGGAGGGCGCTTTCATCGTCGATAAAATCTTCGTCCAAGGGCAAGAGTTTTTTTTTTTTTCTGAGAAACAAACAGTCTTATACATTAATGTACAAACTTAAATAACACGATATAGACCTATAGTTTCCTTAAAGATGAACTTAGCAGACGAACGTGGCTCATCCAAAGAAAGGAGTATTAATATAATCAGATATAAAACTATTTTACTCTTTAAATTATATCAAATAACAACTGCTAGTCAGAGTAGTCAGTAATTTAGCATTTAATCGACCGATTACGATTATGTTGTTATTATAAAACCTTTTTATCATTTTAAAATAAGCGTAACATAAAATATGAGCATCTGGCTGTTTGCTTATTCATCTTACCGTCTTATTCTAAAGATACAGGTTTGAACTAACCTGCATCTGTTTCAAAACATCTTCATGTATTCCAAAGTAGGACTCGCCCACTCATTTCAAAATTTTGACCAACGTTCCTTGGATAAAAATGCTGTTTTTTTTTGTGATTTAACCAAAAAAGTACAGATTACAGTTTTTTCCTATGCATGTAGTAAAAGACGGTGTTACTTGCCAAATGTTATAGTTCTAGCTAGGACAACGGGAAATACCCTGTACATTTTGATTCCCTCGAGAGTGTCGAAATACACGTTTTTTGCGGCGTAAACGGCCGTATCTTTACGTCAATGTAGAAGTTTTTTTTTATTCACAGCTTTATGGGACTGTAGACTTTTTTTTATGGCATATAAAAGACAAACGCGCATACAAGCTACCTGATGGTAAGTGGAAACTGTGACCCATAGACATTCGCATTCACAAGGCTGCAAGCCTAAGACAGCAAATGCGCTGCCAATCCTGAGGACTAAGATGGAATGCCTCTATGCTAGACATTACACCGGCTCTCTTATCCCTGAACCGGAACACAACAATACGAACACTGCTGTTTGGCGATTGGTTAACATGGATAAGATGGTGGTAACGATCCGGCCGAACCGTGCACAAGGTCCTACCTCCTGCAAAACCACGCGTTCCCGAGATAAAGGGTCAACTATATGTATAGAAAAAATACTTAGATACATAGAAAACATTCAAGGCTCAGAAACAAATACTAGCGCTCATTACAAAATGATTATGCCGTAGAGAACTGTATGCAAGGTTAGACCACCAAGGCTAACGCGTGGCCAAATGTTTGACATTTTCTAATTTCACCAAATGGGTTACTACATCACCTTTTATTAGTAGAAACAAATGGCAATATCGTAATTAATATTAAATACCATTTTCAAATAGTGATGTCCTCCTTACGCGGTATCGATAAATATTTGATCGCGGACACAACAGCGGTCGGCGTTGTAAACATCCAGGCTAAGAGCTCGGGACTGATTTTTACACATTTCAGTTTATTACAAGCTTTTTTCAATTCACTTGTAAATATGTCCTGGAATTTCGCAAGTGGATTTTGTACCAGTTCCCGTCAATGGAATGGGATGAAATTTGGAATACGTGTGTAAACCGGATGACAATGCAATATTATGATATTTTCAAGCTTATCTGTTGATGGAGTCGGCAGGTGGCGATGGGATCTTTGATGTACTTAATAGTAGTAGGAACTCTTTATAACCTACCATCTTAATGTATTTTACAGATGAGCCCTTTCGGATACTTTTTGACTCGTTAGAGTCTTTTGTGCATAATGAGGGTTCTTACACACTTGTTTAATTAAACACATAAACATTGGCAAGGATTGTAGCATCAGCAAAAGCCTTAATAGTTGTGTATGCTACTTTAAAAGTTAATGCGTGTGTTGTAAGGAAATTGAAAAGAAAACACCATCAAATCCACAAAAGATAATGTATTTTTTTCCTTAAAGGTAAATAAATACTTTTGTGCGCCATCTCTTACACTACTTTCGTTAAAAGTACAATGTAGTGGATATTTTTGTCAAACGGCCAAAGGGCGGGTCATCTGTCTCGTTCGTTCCATTTATTAAAGAGAGAGAGGGACACTTGCAACCATCCGAGTCCTAATAAAGGTCCCAGATGTTTTTGTAATGAATGGAGTGAAAAATGATTTGGGCTTTTAAAATGGTTCCTTTTCGTTTACAAGGAAAATATCAAATAGACGTTATTTTACGGGGAAGGTTTAGGATTAGATTGTCTAAATGCCGTGAAAGTAGAAAGATATTTTCGGAGTTTATTCCTTCATTATACGGCATTTTATTAGCTTACTATTTACAAAAATAACTTAATTTACTCAGTAAACTTTTAATACTAGAAGCTGTTGTCGATAGTAACTTTATCGACAATTGAATCCCTATATTTTATCGATATCGATATGTTCTAGGATTATTCTTGGACTTTTTATATTGAAATATGCGTTTTAATACAAGTAATTGTTCCCCGCAACTTTGTCCGGGTAAAACTTGCTTACCACCTTTCCCTTGAAAATTGTTCTATTTTCCCCGTGAAAACGTACCCCTTGGTATATTTCCGGGGTTAGGATTCGCAAATTTTATCTTTGTAATATTGAACCGTATCACGATACATAAGATTGTAAGCCTTGCAACGAAAACACCACCCTCGCCATGGGTCGCGAGCTCGCACGAGGTAGAGTCACTTCTATTGATATTAATCTCGAACTCGCCTCGGCTAGCGATGGTAACTTTTGGTCATCTCACCTCGTCTCGTCTCGCCGGTAAACACGGAACTGCATGGGAGGATTTTAATTGTCTCTTCTATTTATTCGGTTTCATGCAATATACATTATTCATCAGCTTTTAAGTGCCATGGCTTGTTAGAGGGATTTAGGCTGGTAAAATGATGATAATCATAATGGTAGTAAAAATACGTTATAATATATGTAAAGATATAACTCATGTCACAATTTGCCCGACGAGAATTAAGTTTAATCCTCAGAAAAAAATATACTAACAGAAATCGTTGAACTGGCTTCTAAATATATCATAAATCCTGGAGAAACCGCGTCAAGATTAAAATTATAGTGCCTCAAACAAAGAAAACAATGCGAACGAGATTTTAAGATTTTCTTTATAATCCCAGCGCCTCTGATTACGTTGCGCCAGAAAGTCATCTCGACTAAATAAAAGAACCTTAGTAATTGCGGAAAAGAGAAACGATTCCTTCGATAAATAAGGATTTCCTTAATAGCCCCTCCTCCGCACGAAGCATATTCTTACCACATATTATTGATTTCCCTCCCTCAGCGATAAGCGCCGTTGTCGCGAAATTATCGAAATCTAACAAAAGCATCCCAAACGAACTTCGCAAGAAAACTAATAACCGGACTTACGCCGCCCCATACACACGCACACACGCGCGCGCACCCACACAGGAGCCGCGGTGGCACGCACACAACCGCGCAAACTCTAATTATATACGTCTACGGCCGAAAGAAAATAAAGATCGGGGAAAATTTTTACAAGAAACAAGTGTGCCGGACGAGGGGGGGGGGCGCTGACCGCTCCCCGTCATTAAGCCCCCCAGTGGGGGCTAGTTCCCCCTTGGATGTTTAATAATATGAAGAATTGGAGATAATTTGCGCGAAACTAAATAAGAAACGCCGGACGAAAACTAAAAGGTCGGTGAGCGAGAGGGGACGGCGCTCTCGCTCTGAGGAAGCGATATCCTTGGGGAGACACTTCAAAAGAAAGCAATAATAGTGTGTAACTAGATTACGAATATTACGTTGTTTATTGTGATATTAATTTAGATTGTGAGTTTGTTCTTGGTCCACGACAGTTTAGAAAAACTTTGGTAAGAACGAAGTTTGGCCTGATGGCAGGTGGAACTACAATTTTCAGAGTTGATAGCTCGGCCAAACCTATTTTAACTAAACCGAAGATATATGGCAAACGGCGACTTTTTGTAGCGATGCAAGCTTACTTCTGGTATCTGTCAGCTGATAGCTGTCACTTTCACACATAATATAACAAAAGTGACATGGATACGAACCTCGCGACTGTATCGCTTCGAAAAGTCGCCGTGTCACACTAACTAGGAACCTTCTTTAAGAAAAACCGCATCCAAATCAGTATCTCCGTTTGGGTGCTACTATACTGGCACAGACAGACACACATACACATGTTAAACTTACAGAAGCGCCGAGGTTGAAAAGCTGCAGCGAACGAAATAACAACACCCTCATTTCCTTCAAACTCGTTGTTGCCATGTATTTTTTATGTATGGGCGTAAATTAAGATTTAAAAACAGTGTTTTTTTAACAATGGTATTTTCTATTTTAATCCTATGTTCATAAAATAAAAAAAAACAAAATTCCTATATTATATTAATTCAGTAAATTGGTCATTATACTGGCTCTTTCTTGTGGATTAATATATCAGCGCATATTAGTGGTTTAACTTGTGACAATTCCGCGATGGTTATGATTACATTGTTTTACTACGATATCAACTTTCTATTTTCGATCGACTCGAAATAGTCGAAAAAGGAAATGACGTAAGCGCTCCACGCGAGCTGTCATCAGCTGACCTACGTCAAACCTATACATTTTGTCAATTTTCTATCGTTCTTCTTCTTTGCCCCGCGGCGACTTCAACAGCTACTACCGCGGGGATATGGCGTTTCCAAAATGAAGTGATTTTGCCAGTGACAATTATAATATAAGTATAAATCAATATAGCAATAAAAATCAATCCAATCTTCTCTAGGAAGATTGGGGGCAACGTTGTACGGTGATGTGTTGGACAGAGGTCAAGATAGTTTTAACCTCTGTACCACTCCACTTGAAATCCAAGTCCAATTACTGTGGAAAGGCATAAAAAGCACAAATCACTCTCAGAAAAGAACTTTGAACACCTAAATACACAAAAATACAAAACTAAAACAAATTACACATCAGCCACCTTTTAACGTTGCAAATGGCCCCCCTGCGCTCTTTCTATCGTTAACTGCGTTATCTTGACTTATCATCTGACTACGCCCGCTGGTATCTACGGCATTAGGTTTGGTCATACCAATTGTAAGTGTATTCTATTGAGCAGCAATAAAGATTAACTAATAAATAATTTTCCACTTCTTAATCAAGCAATCTCCCAAAGTAGCTGGGTATTCCCCCAAAACACCAGAATTTTATTTATAATGTTTCGAATTTGAGACTATTCGGTAAAATCTTTTTGCTTTCGACATGTTATCGTATCGTCAACGTTATGAGAGCTCTAACTTACTTGACAGTAATGGCGGCAGTATTTGCGGGTGGTAGGACTTTGTGCAGGGTCCGTCCGGATCGCTAGCACCATCTTATCCATTAACCTACCGCCAAACAGCAGTGTTCGTATTGTTGTTGTTCCGGTTTGGGGATAACACAGCCGGTGTAATGAATAGCATTGAGGCATTCCATCTTACTCCTCAGGGTTGGCAACGCATTTGCAGTCTTGTGAATGCGAATGGGTCACAGTTTCCACTTACCATCAGGTGGCCTGTGTGCCTTGCCTATGCCATAAAAAAAAAAGTTAGAGCAATACGATAACATGTCACAAGCGTTTTGAGAATATGGTAAAGAGTAGTCCAACATATTGATAATTGTGGTATTATGGAAATGAGCACCCTAGGCGTGTCACAGAACCCTGTCCTCTGCTTTACGCATCCTGTCGCTTCCTGCCCTCTTGTCATCTCGCCATCTGGCCGAGGGGCAACACACACTACAAATACATAGGTACATATTAAGCACTTTACTTTAGTTGGGCTTGGACCAACTGCAATAACGTAAACGTTAACTATTTTCGAAAACTAACAAAGTGTACGGAATTGACTTAAGAGGATAGTGAAGCGCCGCTAAAATCGAGTAGCTGTCGAAAATATTCCATACAAATTTGGCTCCGGGCGATAACGTTTTTCACCCCCTAAATGAAGTCGCGTACAAAATGCGATAACGTTTTCTTCCCTTAATCCTAGTCCGTTTTTTGTTTTTAATTTTTTTTTCATTCTAAGAAGTATTTTTGTGCAAAGGAAAACATGGAAATGTAGCCAACGCGATAGTTCCTCGATTCAAATCAATCCTATTCATTTTGTAATCGTCGTGTTTTCGAAATCGTTTACGTTAGCGTTATGAATCTTGTCTAGGCTTCCTGTACCCTAAGTTTTCAACGACTCTAAAATTTCTTCATCATCATCATCATCAGCCCGGGGGCGTCCACTGCTGGACAAAGGCCTCCCCCAAAGAGCGCCACAAGTCACGGTCTTGAGCCGCTCGCATCCAGCGGCTCCCCGCGATCCTAACCAGGTCGTCAGACCACCGGGTGGGAGGCCGTCCAACACTCCGTCCACCGGTGCGGGGCCGCCACTCGAGAACTTTTCTTCCCCAACGGTTATTAGTTCTTACTTGTGGATAATTCGCAGCGACTTTTCTTATCTCTGAACTCATTAAAAACACTTTCGAATACACTTCGATCCTTTAGGATCTCTTGTACATGATTGTTAACTCAGCTGTTTGACTGTGCGGGTTTCAGGTGCAGGAATTACCAAAAAGCATTAGCGATAAAGGTCATCACGTCCATACGTTAGAACATATTTTGGCAACCCAACATAACTTTACATTCTTGAACTGTTAGTGTCAACTACCAAACTTGACTACCCTCAATACATAAAAACACACGCAAACATCCCTGGACACCGATCAACATGAACCCTTCCCCGGGCTTCCCCGGGGACGTGTTCAAGGCGAAAATAATTTAAAAACTGAATAGTTTACAACTGCTATTTATTTGTTCCAAAACTCTTATTTCTGAAGAATTGTTTAAAACTAAAGTTAAAATGGAATAACAATATAAGGTGTACTGCCTTTTGGCCGAAATTCATTTGCCAACCAACTTTTATTGTTGGCACAGCCAAGTTGCAGCCATTCAGTGCATAGGTACTCTTTTTAAGCCGCGGTTAAAGGAAAACATTGCCATAATGCTGAGAAAACAGGAACTAAAAAAACTTACCAAATTACTATTTTTTTACATGACGTATTTAATAAAATTATTAAAAGTAATTTGCATGTCTTTGATATTCTTTGTTTTTGGAAAAAAAAAAGACAAATTTTCCATTTAATCTATTAGTAACTACTTAACCTTTTTCTAAAAATGCATTTTTAAATGACAATACATAAAAAAATAACTAAATAATGAAGGTAACGACCACTGCCGATGAAGTTGAAGCAGATCATCTAGCAAGATATATAGCCTGTTTTCCCCTTTGGTAAACTGGTAGAATTAAATATAAAATCCTCTATTTGTCTTAGTTTTTTCCTTAGTTGAAGAAATAATTAAATAAATAAAGAGATAACTAAAACGAGGTACATCTTCAACTTTTTTGCAAGTTGAAGATGTACCTCTATGACGGAGAAAGTTTCTTTCCTGTTTTCTTGATTATCTAAATGGTTGAAGTTCCCTGTCGTTAATTCTGTTTCACTACTTATGTGAATGTATTCAACTTGGATCTACCTATGCAATTCATTATTACCATCTGCAATTATTTCCTTTTCTTAAAAAAAAGGGGGGATTTGCCATAGCTAATCAATAGGCTCTAATTCTGGGATACTTCAGTTAATCGAATACAACAAAACCATTAAACTTTGCTCTCTGGACTCAAAGCAAAAGCTTTTGAATCTGGTCATGAAATAAACTGGTTACATCGCTCTTGAACCAGTTTTCTACATCCCCGATTCCCAAAAGTTCCTATGACTCCAGGGGTCACAGAAATGTGGCGATAAAGAATAATACCACAAGGGTCGATGTGCATATTCATGAACGACCATAAAGAGTCGATACGAGTATTCAAGGGGAGTTAGTTTTACGGTTCAAAGAAGTGGTCCTTTACAAGACAAACGTTTGGTGTTTTATGTGTTCCTGGTATGAAGATGGGCAAAGTTGGTGAAATAGATAACGGCTGTCTTTTCATTTTGGTACACCATATTTCTACAATATGACTACATTAAGATAGGACTAGCTTTTTCCCGGCACTGCGTGCGCGCAAATTTCCATTACATTTATTTCCATGGGATTTTTTAAAGTTTCCCGGGATGAAAATTAGCCTTTGTGTTAATCCTGGGTATAAGCTACTCCATTCCAAATTTCACCCACATCAGTCAAGCTGTTACAGCGTGAAGGATGGGAAAAATGCATTTGATTCTCAAAACTGCAAATGTTGTCAACTCTGAGGACCAAGATGCCTCTATGCTAATCCAGTGCCTGGTGAATGGGCAAAACATTTTTAGTCGAATCTACATTCCCTAAAAGCTATTTGTATAATTTTAGTTCTAAGTATGTACAAGACACCGATACCGCTATTTACATAGGTTAATTTAGACTATGACTTTAATGAAATGCTTGCTAACTGCTGCGGCGGAAAATACCTTTCTGGTTACTGAAAATATGTGAATGCATCATACATAGGACCAGAAATATTTCGGCCAAACCGCAGACTGGGTTGTAAGTCATTTCACACGGAACACAAACATGCAAACTTTATAGCTTAGCACCTTGCCTGAACTCAAGATAGATTGTGAATCATACCTTACATTACTTTGAGGACGGGTTCTAATTTCCTAGCATTTTCCTCGACCAAAAAGCACGTGGCATATGTCTAAATTACTAGTACGCTAACATACTTTTACCATTTATTGAGGTTGGTCAAAGTATGATTCACTATACATCAGTCAGTGGACACTCATTCTCGCATCCACTTCATAAATAAATAACCGCATTTTGCTCTTTGTCGGTTTGTTGAGTTCAACTGTTTCATATGGAAGATCTCACACGGCTTTAAAATGACAGGGGACTAAATTGATCATTTAAGTACTAACCGCATATGCCAAACCTTAGTAATACCACGTAATACACAATGGGTTACACTATTACTGTTGGGAAGCAAAATGCTGCAACTACATATTGATGCCAACCGTTTTAAAGTCCTGCGTCTTCTTGTACAAAGTCGGAAATGTCACGGTTTTGATTTCAAGTGACAGTGTTTTATACTTCTTAAGTAGGTATACATTTGTATTGAAGTCTTGTTTTTGTTTGTGGGTTTCCTCTTGACGTCTTTATTTATCGGTTCAAGGAATGACTCTGTTTTGGCGTGGTGATACATTTCTAAGGGTCTTATAGAGAGTCATATGTTGTGGTTAGGCAACTTTAGAAGATAATGTAGCTAGTTTTGCGTCACGAGGATATAAAATAGTTATGCTTTAACAAAAGACATGTATGCTGCGGGTGGTAGGACGGACCTTGTGCAGGGTCCGTCCGGATCGCTACCACCATCTTATCCATTAACCTACCGCCAAACAGCAATGTTCGCATTGTTGTATTCCGGTTTGCGGATAAGACAGCCGGTGTAATGACTACCATAGAGGCATTCCATCTAAGTCCTCAGTGTTGGCAGGGTTGCAGTCTTAGGCTTGCAGTCTTGTGAATGCGAATGTCTATGGGTCACAGTTTCCACTTACCATTAGGTGGCCTGTGTGCTCGTTTGCCTTCTCTATGCCATAAAAAAATGCTATGAATGTTACTTGTTAAACGTTAAAGTATTTCACTTCAAGTATTTAATCTTGTTTGTAAAACAGGGAACTTTTATAACCTCATCCTATTATTATGTTCTTACTAATTCCCTAGATGTTACATGCAATTATAACAAGTTCTATTGCGAACCCGTTATAGGTTTTATCGTCAACAGTATTCAAAAGATTTTCATTATCATCATCTGCATCATCACCTCCAATATTACCATCATCATCATCCCCACCGTCATCATCATCATCATCATCATCACCATCCCCAATATTATCATCGTTATGTCAGCCTGTTTTACCACATATGTGAACATTATATGCTAAGGCCTTAAAGCCCATTTACCATCAGCCTGTGCTCGTTTGGCTTTAACCATAAATATTGGCATTAATAATTAGTACTGCTCATTTAATAACACTTGAGCGAGCCTAAATAAAGTATATATACAAACATTTCTTGCAACATTGTGGTTTTTACTTATTACTGGCACCTTAAAAGTTTTTTACTCGTATTGACGGGCCATTGTTTTCCTGTTCTGTTTTTGCTTTCTTGTTTGCATGGTTTCCTTTTATTCCTAGTTCAAGTCGCGGGTAACAACGCGGGTTCGTTTGTTCGGATGTTCTTCTCTACCGGTCGCGTTTCTTCATAATTATGTATACAGTATTTCGAAATTTTCAAAATGAGGGTTTTGCGATTACAAACCTATTTGCGGTGTTGGTAAACTAACCGCGACGTATGTCGATGTATAGGGATAACAGTTTTCCAACGTCAAAGTTAAGTTGGTCGCGAGGTCTACTGCTCATAAAGCCTCTAGTTATATTTTCAGTTTGAATGGTGTCTAGGACCTATACTAATATAATACTCCGGGTTTTCTTTAACAATCTTAAACAACTTGAACGTCCAGTTATCTAATTACCGAACGCGGGTTCAGTTCCTGACGTGATCAATCCACGTCAGCCGTATCTCCTGACGGTTTTCCTTGTTAAGCAAGAACAAGACAGCTCGATCTTAAATATATAGTACTAAGGTTCAAATTAAAGTTTAATGTCTGTGTTGTGACAAATCAGGTGACTCTTAGGGATAGAGAAATAAAGTCTGTATTGAAGTGACGTCATTGTTTGTTATTTAACGTCATAGGCGATGAGAGAGATGGACATTTAATAATTAATTATTAATCATAACTATTAATTTTAATTAAGAGGCTTCTTGCTAGCAACTGGCTAGTTATTTTCGAATAATTTCCAACCTTTAATATATTTTACTATATTGCGTAAACTAAAAATATAATTCATTACAAATTTAATATGTAGATGTAATTTGAGAATTATATTCAAAGTCAAGAAAAATTAAATACATAATATGACGTTATCACGTTGTCGTCTCTTGCTTTTATAAGAGGTCTCTCAAAAACCCTTTTCAAAGAGACATTTAAGAGAGAATTAACTCGTTTCTTTTTAGGGTTCCACACTCGAAGAAAGCCCTATGAGACCCTATCAATATGAGTACGCTGTCCGTCCGTCCGTCCATCCGTCCTAACTGTTAAGAACTGCATCTTTTGAACCGTAATAAATAGCAGGTAGTTTAAGAATATTGCAATTACGGCGGATCAACTGCCATTTTTTTGAAAGGAAGTAATATAATAAATGGGGTCCCCATACAGGAAACATTTTTATTCAACGTATCTTTATTTTTTCTCTATTGTAAAAACGGTAAATCACAATTTCGTCTGATTTTATAAAAACTAAAGAAAGAAAGATCAAAAAAAAAGGGTGAGTTGGCCTCGCGCTGGTTCGATTCGAAAGCGAATTCGAAAAAATAATCGTGCGGCGATACCCTCGATGCGCGAGTCCGACTCGCGCCTGACTGTTTTTTTTTTTTTTTTTAAGTTTAGACACTGAGGATCGACTTAGGTAATCGTCATAAACTGACCCTGATTACGGCCCTTTTATATATATATTTTTTTATATGTATACGAAAGTATGCTTTATAGTTTAATTTTCTAAATCCAATTTTATTTGTGTTATAAATTAATCGGCTAAGTGTTTTATCTTCTTTCATTGTTTACTTTGTAAATATTCGATCTAACACTCATTTTCTTCACTCTGGCCATCAAAGAAATTTAAAAACATGTTAAAATTGTTGCTTATGTAACATTTAACTGTATTTTTGTGGACATCTTTTATTGGCTTACTGTTTTGTATCATGTTTAATTTGTTTTTGGTAAATGTATTGCTGTTGATGCCCCAATAAAATGACATAAAAATTTCTCGTATATTTTATTCTATTACGGGTCAAGAGCTACAGCCGTGACAGACGGACGGACAGTGGAGCCCTAGTAATAGGATTCCGTTAGCTCCTTTTGGGTACTAAAACCCAATAAAATAAGGGTTATTAAGTAGTAGATTAAGATACGAGATGTCTACCAAGCGTAAGTAGGTATACCTATCTGCAAATATGCTTTTGTCTCTCCCTTGAGAGTTATTCAGTGTAGTGTGTGTCTTCCAAAAGAACATACATTTTAACCAACGATAGTTTAAATAACTGTTAACGGTTTTATAATAAAAATATAACAATTATCCTTGAGCAGCAATTCCTTTCAAAATAAAATATATCCATTAGGGTATACCTTCAGATCTTACATCATATGTTTCTATGTAAAACACACCGTATAGTAATGCTTACTGTTAATTACTACAAAATATTACAAATATCACAAACCCAGTTAGGTATCATTTTTCAAATTAAACAAAACACTCAAAATCGCGTTCATATCACAAACGAATCAGGCAAAACTATCCAATACAAGTATAAAACTCAGTCTTAATACGAATTGCCCATTTCCCCCTATTTTCCGGGAAATTTTTGCCGATAGTTAGTTGGCACACATGCAAACGCTAATACGTATACGCGGGTGCGTGTGTAGGGGTGTGGGGAGACGGGGGGAAGGTGGCAACTCTGTTAAACTAATTATTGTGAGCGGGGGGGCGTCTAAGATTTTTCTACAGGCTGTATGTGTCTTTATAATATGGTGGTATATATATCTTTATTTAATTCCCTCATGGATCAATATTTGGGTTGGTAGCGTTACTTGATGACGTGAGGTGATTGTGGAAGTTAGTGATCGCGTATGATGTGATGAGTGGTCTAGTAAAGGGGGTGACAATTTAATTGGGTAGATGTGAACAAAAACCAAACGAATACTTTATAGTGAGACTGTTACATAAGTTGCAGATGAAATAACTATTAATTTACGTTTCTAGTGTTCCAAAGTCAAAATAAGAACCCTTATAGTTTCGCAATATCCGTCTATCCGTGGTCTAGCTGTCAGTGACTCTTGGCACTACAAAGCTGTAATATGGCATAATTATACATTTAAATTACGCCGACAAAGTGGTTTTCGCTTACCTCCCATACTAGTAAAGCAAAGGTTAGATTAGGTTAGGTTAGGTTAGGTTACTTAGGAAATATTGAACTAGAAAAGTGTCTATCACGACTAAGTAGATCTTATCGGTGCCTGTGCTGCAGGCGGCTAAAGTATTTAAACCTACTAAAAATCATCAAATACAAGCCAAATAACTTTAAATACAAAATTGGTTCTTACATATTGTTTAATAGTCTCTTCAAGGTAAGAAATAACTATGCATACAAACTTACATAAACAGTAGCGGCAATTAATAGTATCATATTTGATCTTACATCTCATTCGATTAGCTACAAATGCGACTCACCAAAATTGCCAACCAATCAAGAACTAGTGACCGATTGTATTGCTATTATTCAATTCGTTAGCTGATTAAATAAGGTTCAAAATGGTATATAATAAATGTTTGTATATTTTGTAAGATCGCGTCGGCAATGTCATAGCCCGTGTGGTTTTTCGGGACCTACAAAAAACTAACAAAAATAAAGTTGAAAATCTAGTTTTGGTGTTGAGAATCACTCACATTTATATAATTATAGGAAACGGGTCTTTATTACTTAATTTTATTCTGTGTGTTCTTACTCTTCTTACTCATACTTACATGTTTATTCAGAATGAAATATCAAGTAAGGTCAAGTTGGGTAAGTGAAACATACTTTATTTTTTCCTTCAGTTAATTAACTGGCATTACCTAAATAAAAGGTATATCACAGCGACACTATAAAATATACTTCTGGAATATAATAATGTGTTATAAATTTAACAAAATATAACTCTTAAGCAGTCGCGAGGCGTTCATACAAGCCGATTATTTACGGCTTTACCAAAAATTCCTATGCATAGAGTAGGTATACAAACAAAACGTAAAACCGAAAATAACCCGGTATACTATAGCTTTACCTTGCATTACCATCTTCATAATACGATGCATAACCAAAACGCAATTTATTTACTAAGCCGAAATCTATCGCAGTACTCGCTCGCACATATTCACTTACCTACAAGAAAGAAACAATAACAATATATTCGTACACACGCGCAGTTACATTTCACTGCGCGCGAACTTACACCCACAAAATTATTACAAGTCCGGCCGGTCCGGCGGTCCCTCTTCGCTGTACTTGAATTCAAACATTCAAACATTTTTCTAGCGCTTCGAACTCACACAACAGACACGGCAGCATGTGAAAACAATAAAAATCAGAGTGAGAGAACGCTCTAGTGCGCAATCGGGCGCCGGCTTATTTCAAACAATTTTCAACTTTAAGTGTATAGCACGCGTCACTTTCTTTTCTCGAGGACGCCGTCGCCGCCACCTACGACCTTCAAACTTTAATAATATTTTGCATCCTTTTTTCATTACGCAATATTACGCGACGCCATTACTTTAGTTCGCGTCGTCGCGCAAAGATACAGTGTAATTCTTGTGAAAGTTGTTTTGAATTACCTATTTATTTAGTGTTTTATGATTCAAGTAACTAGTGAAATTTAGCTCGCTAAGTGTTCGTTTCGTTCGTGTGTTCATGTGCTGTAATGATTTGTTTGTAGTTACCTACTGTTTGGATTATTTGTTTTTGTTCACGACGACGGAGGTTGGTGTTTCTATTCTATTTTTAATACGTTAGGTACCTATAGGTTTTACCCAAATCTAATTTAGGTTATATTCGTGGTTTTTCAATATTTTTGTCTGTCTGTAGGTACTCAAAATATGGCCGCATTGGTTCAAATTGAGTGTTGTCTTGTCTTACAGATTACCTACTTAATGAGCTAACAAGTTTTTCAAGGTTATCCTTTGAAAATAAAAAACATGTCATTAAGTTAGGACGCGCTCTCCCAGACCTAAAAATTGATTATAAGCGTAGAGAAGGATTCTTCAAACACTTCCATAGTGAATTATATGATAAATACAATTGGCTGACTGGCAGCTGCAAATTAAACAAATTGTTTTGCTATTCGTGTTTGCTCTAGCAGTGTTTGGAATCGAACCGGTTTTGCAGATATCAACAATATATATAATTCAGCTAAGAAACATGTTCAAAGCGAGAAACATATACGGAGTTGTATATTATTACATAGTTTAGGTTTACTTGGATTGTTTGGCGCTTTATTCGTGTCATCATGGTTTTCTTAATAGGTACAGTAAGGCGGGTACGGACGGCGCATGCCGCGGGCTGTGGGTTTTCTTTATTCAGTTGATTTTGTTGCACGAATTTGTAAATATATGTTTAATTAAGTCTTTTTTTTGGTTTCTGTGTGCAGACCTGCAGTGCATGTATTTAATTTGGTTTATTTTTGTTTTGTTTTTAACAAAGGACAACTTTTTATTTTGCATGATAGGTATTAGCAAGCTAATTTTTACTGTGTTTTGATTTCTAACGTAAATTAACTATATTGTCTGTGTGTTTAATGTGTGCGTACGCAACTAACGGCTTTTTTCAAAGCCACTTTTGTCATACTTGACATACACTGTTCATGTAATACCAGTGATGTCATGTATGGCGAAGGTGGTGAACACTAACTGCAAGGATCGCACGTAGAAACAGTTACCGCACTTACTTCAGCACTGCTTTTTGGGAACTAAAAGATGACATCTATTTTATTAAGGTAGGTAGGTATGGTTTTTTTAATAATGGAAGGGGCAAACACGTACACACGCCATACACCTTTTTTTGCTCCGGCTTGTCTATTTATTTACGTGACGCTTCGCCACTGCTCTTAAGTCCGCTCAGAATCGGGAAAAAACAGAAAACGTCTGCAGAAAAAAACCGTTTCACTTCCCTCGTCTCTGAGGCAAGTGAAACAGTCGTGTTTGTCTTTTATTACTAGCATGTAAAGTAATTTTAAATGTAACTGACAATCCATCTGAAAGTGAATAAACTATTTTGATCCTCGACGCCCTAAAAACAAAGTTTATTGTTACATATCAACAAAACATATAAATTCGGGGTAAGTGAAACATATATTAAAAGTCAGGGGTAGTCAACATTGGTTTTAGAGGACTAAAGGTAAGTTAATTTTTTTTTTTTTTGCAATATTATTGGTTTTTTATAAAGTTAAAATTACAATAATGTTTTTAACGAGATGATATACCTATTTATGTAAAGAAAACCACGCTTCTCCAGGGATACCGTTTTTGAAGTTATTTGGGATTTCATTTGCTGTCACATAATTACCCACAACTTCCATAACTTCTTGCCTCGACAAACCAAAACCATACTTTTCCATGAAGTGTCAATTTTTCACTAAAGTTTCTTCTACTTCTTTTGAAAGAATCGTACTCCTACCTAAAGTGTATGATTTCAAGCCCCTTCTCTCATGTAGGCGATTAACTATTGTTGGGCGAGGAATTTTGTATATAGCAGACGCTCTATATGCTGAAAGTTGCCCATTTCTGACTGCTGCAATAGCTTCAAGCAAATGTTCTTGAGAATATGACGCCTTATCTGTTTTCCTTTTATAATTTCGCACCATTTTTCATGTTTCTGTAACAAAACACTGTTTAAATGACACAAAGTTTGCGAAAATATTTATTAAAAAATCTATTATTATAAAATGTTTAGACTCTCTGAATGGAGGTAAGTGAAACATACGTTTCGCTTCCCCCGGCCCGAACTGTTTCACTTGCCTCAATATGTAAATTTTAGGTTAGGTTTTTAATTATCAAATTCTGGCTAAGTCCTTTAGTATTAAATAAAACAAAATTACACACGTGAAAAGTTAATTAAAAAAGATCGTACTTACATTAATCACAACTCAATAAGTTCGACTTGAGATACTAAACCACTAGAATTTCGGCACCACGTGGAACCCGCAAGAATTTTTTTCACCGACTGACACTTTCTAAAGCTCTGTCTCTTTCACTCGCGACCCGCAGCGTCATCTCTTATTTATACGTGAAACTATTGCGACCGTAACTGCTTAACCAACACGCACTGCGGCTTGTTGAAGTTACTACAAGGGAGATATTTAAAAGTGTTCCAGTTGCCCCGCTGTTTCACTTACCCAACTTGACCTTATGTCAGAAAATATGATGTACACGTTAACGTTAACATCTGTAAGAAAATCTATCATATAAGATTCACTAAAAGCTAATGCGATAAAGTAATTTTAACTGATTATTATTTTATCGAAACATCTTTCTACGAACGTATTATTACGCAGAATTTTAATTCATTTCTCGCCGCTTGAAATATTTTTTTAGTCGGCACACGTCTAACCTAACCTGTGTTATAATTGTTTAAAATATCTGAATCCGTCAAGGTTTCGAAGCTTCTCAAAGAAGATTTCGAAGCGAAGCAATCGTCTTCTCTGTTTTATAAGAGGTTTTAAAAACAAAAACATGATATCAAAACGAAACATATCGAACTATTCTGGACCGCAAAACCAAGTATCACACTTCATATGACGTGTGCTTTAAAAGTTGTTTAGTTTTGCGGTCCAGTGTATTTCGTTTGTATTATGGATGTAGGTTTAAAAAAAAAAGTTTATATGCGACAAATTGTATTTTATTATAAAATATTAAATGCATCTCTGTTATATCTTAAAACCAACTTAAGCTAGTTAAAGCCTTTGGTGAACTAAAATTATATAAACACAATAATATACAATTCACAGTTATACTTAGATCACATACAATTCCACCTTTATTGTTTGTCAATAAAAATATTAAGAACAATAAAATATATATTGTGAACTGTGTATAAATGGATGATTAACAAATATGATATGGTTTCAACAGTTGCCCATTCCAGGCAAACCATTTAGGCTTAGGGTTAAAACTTAAAACGTTATGAATGTAACATAAAAGTGGAATTTTGTTTAATTTTTTTTCTTACAACTACTTCTTCAGTTTGACCTTAAATTGTTGTCCCTAAATTGATGTCAAAAACTAATATAATCTACTTAATAAAAAAACCGAACGTAAACTTATTAATATAAGAATTAAAATACACAAAATTAAAAAAAAACTCTACTAATAAATAATCCTAACTGAGACACTGGATAAAACCAAAAAACCGGATCTCGGAGTTACTACACTTGTTCACTTGCTATCTTTTGTTAGAGTTGAGCTTAAATGAGTGCAGTCACAGGTATGCAGGCGGTAGCGATGCGTACATAGCCCTTAGCGCACCTCTTCTTCCCAGATTGACGGACCCCTCCCGAAAGACCCTGTTCGGCCCTGGTGCTTTCATCAGGGAAGGCCTTCCGTTTCTTCCTCAAGTTCTCACTGCAGTCACAGTCGAAAGCCCCTGTGATAATCCCGGGGTTTACCTCGGGGAACTTCTGTTCGTCCGTCAAGCCTTTCGCCGCCAGCATGTTCAGGAACTGCACAATGTCATTTGATTGTTCAACAGCCTGGTCGTATTCTTCACTAGTGCAACTGCATTTGTCCTTTGCGAGAGTGAGAACGCAGTTCAGGATGACGAGGAAAAGGATTTTGCAATACATGTTGGCAGTTTCGAGGTTTGGATTCGAATGAAGCTAACGGTAGCGCACGCAGCTTATATACGCGATATTGGTTTCTTGGCTCATTCCGTAAGTCAGGAGCTCCGCTATAACAAGCGGATACTAAAAACAAAATATATATATATAAAAAAACACGTGTACATTTTATGAAATTACATTTTATTTATTTATATTTCCTGTGTTTTAACTCTAGTAACTTCATTTACGATATTTTTCAACTGTTTTTGTTCTAAAATTATTGATTAGGTTTAAACCCTTCAAACCCAGAAACCTTCCGTTTTTAAAAATTATCTACCTGATGGTGAAAACCCCATCACAATCCGTGGCGTGGTTTAGGAGTTAGCGGATATACCAACAGACAGAACGAGAGAAAGAAGGCATGGAAAACGACTTTGCTTTGTACTATGTAAAGATGTACAAAGACATAAAAATTACGGGTTTAGACGACAATATGCTCATAAGCAGCTTAGTTAGACTTGTTTTATGGTATGGAAAAGGCAAACACACACAGGCCATCTAACGGAAAGTGGGCCCTGGGACCAATATTTGGAACAATTTACCCTAAAGTTTTTCCAAAATTTCCGAAAGCAATATTTTAAATTTATAATTATAGTAGCCCTTACAACATTTTCCACGTTACCTCAAAAACATATACCAAACAATTTTTTTCCCCCCATTTATAAGTAAATTATTTGCATTGAAGAGCATTTCTACCAAGTTTCAAGAAAATCGGACCATAAAATATTTTTTTCCTATAAAAAATAAAAGATAAAATATAAAATATGTTTATTCAGTAAGTAGCCCGCACGGGTACTTTTACACGTCAAAAATCTACCAGCGCTTCGTAAGAGACCACTGCTGAGAAACAACGCTGCAAGAAACTCAACAGTCAGTCGTTTTTGCAAATACTACTTATGATATTATACAATTATAAAGCTTAACCTAGCATTATATAAAACAATGAAACTAACATAAAATAAAATATAAATATATTCAAGCGCAGACTGAGCAGGAAAATGTCTCAAAACTCAGTATTTTCATAGGGACTAATAAGTAGTAGTAATAAAAATATATATATATATATATATAAAAATTAAAAATTATACGTACCTGTGACAGTGCAAGACAACCACATACAAAGTTTCGATATATTCTCCTACAGAAACCGTTTCCCCTAGACAATATAAAAATGTTAACATTTTTTTTTATGACTAATTTATTATTCAGTTATTTAGGTGTTTAGTTTAGTTTAGACAAAGCATTTTTATCTGTTAGATAGTGCTCGACCCTATACCAACGAACAACTTTTTCAAGTAAGTTTTAAGGACTGGAAATGATAACTTTAAAACTGCGTCAGGTGATTTATTATAGAAACGAATGCATTGACCTACAAATGATTTATAAACCTTACAGACACGAATTTTTATAATAGCAATTTTTATTTTTATTTCTTGTATTCAAATTATGTATATCACAATTCTTAACAAAAAGGTCTTGATTTTTAATGGCATAAATAATATTCTCATAAATAAATTGTGATGCTGCTGTTAAATACTAATTTCTTTAAATAGTAATCTTAAGGAATCACGGGAGTTAAGGTTATATATACAAAGTTTTTACAACCAGATACCATCTGATATCGTCAATATGCCGTTCAATAAATTGAAGTCTCACATCAAACGCTCCTTCTTGGGTAGTATTATACTGTTAATGACTTCATTGGTGACCAAGATGTTTTTAAGGTAGTGTCTAGGATATTTACATTATTTGTACCTTGATAAACATATCCTTTAAGCAAAATGTGTATTCAAGCACACAGTTTTATGTCATATTTGTATATATTTTTAGCTTTATTAGTTCTTGCGTGTACAAGACCCTTTTAAACGAGAACACCGTGATGTTTCTCGCCGGACAGCTGTTTCACACAATATTACTTTTATGTTGGTTGTCCGGCAACTTGAGCAAGTTCTTTGCTTACGGCGGCGTCGTTGACCGGGTCGCCACTTTCCCGAACACATGGTTGAGAGGCGATGGCTGAGATACGCGTCATACTCGTGAACGGGTGCTGTTTGTGTGGTCCGGTCTGTTCACGCTTGCAAGGACTTGTTGTTCAATTAATTATTCTAGTTATGGCTTTTGACGTAGAGACCTCATCGTGTTGTTCTCATAGTCATTAATTTTACTTTTAGTTTAATGTTTATTGACGTAACATTAGTATTAATTTTATTTTTGCTAGTTATAAGAATTTATTATTTATTACTTTATTACCTTAATATTACTTAATGTAACTTACTTTTAAGTATTATTTTATTGTTATTATGATTGAAAAATGACCTTCTTGCGGCACTTCTTCTCCACAATGTTGGTCTTGTCCGAAGCGCTGGTAGCGTCACTCTATATGACGGGACGTTTAAAAAAGCTCTCATGTGGCCTGTTTCCTGAATAAATATTTTGTATTTTAAATTCTGAATGGCTCTTTTTTGTAACACGAATATAGTGTGTATGTCAGCAGCTTTTCCCCAAACCAGAATACCGTACGACTTAACACTATGAAAATAACTGTAATAAACTAAGCGAGCTGTCTCAAGATTGGTAAGTTGCCTGATTTTCCTAACAGCATATCTGTTTTTGCGATGACTTGTACGAGTTATGTGATGACGTGATGTGTCACTCTGGACATTACTTTTTATAGGATTGCGAAAGATTTTAACTACGTATTCCTGAGGTCATAAGGAGTAATAAATGCTAAATGAACCTAGGCTGAATTATGCATTTAAACTTTTTCAATTTTCCATACACAATAAATACATAATATTTGCTTCTCCAGTAAAACGCGACTTGGGACGAGATTTTAGATTATTCAAATCATGGTTTAGATTCACCTTCGAAATAAATCGGAACAAGTTAGTTATACCACATTTAATTAAGGAAAAAGGTTGGTTACACAAAATACGTCGAGAGCAAATGTGTCGTGTCTACCTCTCGCTCCCTATTTTGCAAGAAGATGCGACTCGATTAGTATCGACGTGATGAATCGTCTTATGTTAATTTTAAGAGGCCTCGATTAAAGGTTTTATAGAAATGTAGGTGTTACGCATGCGGTCAACGCATTTGGATCAATCTGCCTTCATTTAAAGTTCAGATTTGAACGAACTTCGTTGGCCGCATGCATTAATTTAGTTAGCACAGGTACTCCTTAGATTAGGTACGATAACTGACTGGCCACTTAGAAATTTTCTACTTCGTTCCTCCTTCATAATGACATTATTTATTTATTTATTTATTGGAAAACAAACAGCTTAAATATTACAAAACGAAATATAGAATAATATGGTTAATACAAGAGCCAAAACAGTTTTCACTACTAGTTAGTACAATTATATCATTAACGACTTTCATATTATTATGGGTCATTGGTTTTGTTGTTATTGATTTTAACGCTGCAACTCTAATCTACGGAGCCATTTACAACGTTAAAAGATGGCGGATGTGTAATTTGTTTTAGTTTTGTAATTTTGTGTATTTAGGTGTTCAAAGTTCTTTTCTGATAGTGATTTGTGCTTTTTATGCCTTTGTGTTGCACTAGACACAGTAGGTACTAGAAGACTTGGACTTATTTCGTGTATCTGGCATCTTACTTCTCGTTTCAAGTGGACTCGCAGTGGTGCATAGGTTAAAACTATCTTGACCTCTGTCCTACATATCACCGTACAACGTTGCCCCCAATCTTCCTAGAGTAGATTGGATTGTATTTTATTGCTATATTGGTTTATACTTATATATACTTGACACTGGCGAAATCGCTTCATAGTGGAAACGCCTTATCCCCGCGATAGTAGCTCTTGAAGTCGCCGCGGGGCAAAGAAGAAGAACTCTAATCTACGAATGATAATCATTCTAAGCACATTTAATTCTCCTTAGGCGTCACCGAAACCAAAATATTAACACACTGAGAGCTATCTAATCTATCGAGTTCAATGAGATGACCGGCCTTTAATTACGGAAGCTTAAGGAAATGTTGTCTTTTGCCGACATCAGTGTGCCTTGAGGATTTAAATACTGCAGACGGGAATAGTATGAACTCATCCACGTCGAATTTAATGAAGTTCAAATTACAAGTGAAAAGCATATTGGAGTTAGTGGAAATAATCGTAATAACTTGCCATCGGTATTCATTCTCTCTCTCTCGTAAAAAAATATCACTGTAGTAAACTTTCATTGTTGTACACGTGTATCCCCACATTCACTTGTTAGCAGCATTGATTGAAATGTTCCAATGATGTGGGAACGCTTAGATTATTCATATTAGGTCATTGATTTTCTAAATGTTGGGAGAAAAAACATGCTGACGGTTGACACGTAAACAATAAGGTGTGTTAAACTGGAGATTTCATATAAACTTTTTTATACAATAATGGAAATATCTCAAAAACCAAGGGATCTCATCCATTTAACCTTTGAGCGATTGAGAGATGAATAAAAACAACGGATGGATAAACGTACAACAATTAAACATACAGAATATAAAGATAATATTAACAAATAAAAATATATATTTCGTTATAAAATCGTTAACAGTACTTTAAACTATCGTTAGTTAAACTTTATGTCAGTAAGGAAGAGACACACAGTATAGTTCTCAAGGGTGAGACAAAAGCTTATTTGCAGATACGCGATTATCTCACCCAAGAAACTGTCAGTAAGAGAGACACGTGGGTATATTAACAGTTGATCGCTGGCTGTTCACACTACTGGTGAGAACTCTCCACTAGTTTGTCGAAACAAAAAATATAGATCCCTTGTCAAGAAAAGAGACACAAATATCGTCGCTGGCTGTACTCGCTTCCCGCTCATCGTCGGAGGTGGGACCAGTGCCATAGTCTACTAATCACATAATCATCAGTGCGTGTGGCACTCATCCTTCATGGATCAAATGTGTCCAAGTGCCAGTCTGATGCGGCAGGCGAAAATTTTATGCAGCTCCTCCATGTCATCGGGAAAACAGCGAAGTGGGCAATCTTTTACCACGTGGGAGAGGGTCTGGTTGGGTGCTCCGCAGTCACACATTCTGGTGACTCCCTCAATACCCACTTGTGTAGGTGATGGTTGGTTTTCCCGTGGTCAGATCGAAAACGATTTAAGCGTCCAGGGTTTTCGGTCGGCACAGAAGCCAGGTAATTTATTTGAGGAGTCTGTTACGAGGGTGGCGTTAGCACCAGGAAAAAGGCCCCATCCTCTCGGTGATTAGGTCCCTCGTTGTTCCATATTGGGGACCCAGAAGCAGATCGTCCAAAGTGGACCTGATGGGCATAGGCGTGGAGCCGTTTACCGAGAATCACTTTTTCCACTTGCTCCCAGCCCGCGTACTGCACCGGCAGCCGCGCCGCACCTTAGCACGGGACCCTGCTGCCGGTATAACTTATTAATTTCTTGTTAGTCGGTGATAATGGCACGGAAATAAAATGCGATTTGTACACATCTTCGGACATTTCTGTTGCGGCAGAACCACTGTCTACTTCAAACTTTAACTTTAACCCATTGATCGTGATGAAATCGGTCATTGTATTACCATCAGCGCATCTATTATTAAAATTATTTGACCTACCGTCATCGCCCTCGCTAATCGATCTTTCATCCACGTAATTAACACTTTTACCCGTATAAATTTTACGCAAATGTCGTTAAGTGTACCGAGTGCGAAGTTAAAGTCACACTCGGTACACTTAAATTTAGCAAACCGCCAAAGCTTAACGTCATGATGACATCCGCACGCAGAGCACTGACCGTCCGAAAACCTACCGGTGTCAGATTTAGGTGCGGGAGCATGCGCCGCTACCTTAAACACCCGGTCGCGGAGCGGCCGTGACCTGGCGCGCGCGCATCGCGAACTTTCGGAGAGCTCCACGGCTGATGCCAGTGTTGGTTCATCGATGTCCTTAGCAAACAACTTCTCGCGCTCCCGCCCGTTTTGCATGCCCATCACAAACTTATCTAGTAACGCGTCTTCTAAATCCTTGAAGTTGCAGTCTGCAGCAAGAAGCGCGCGGCTCACTGGGCTGGGGTCTCTGTCGCTTCCTGCACCGCCGCGTAAAAGTGGTACCGTTCCGCAAGGCCACAACGTTTCGGGGTTAAATGGCCATCCAACAGCTTGATCATGTCGGTACAACTCTCTAACTCTTTTTCTCGTGGGCACCGTCGCTGAGTACGCTGAGCAGCGTCGCTTCCTTGTCCGATGTCTCGTCAATCCCGCTTGCAATGCATCCTTGCTGTAGTAATTTTATGTGTAGTCCATTCTTTATTACAATTATCGAACGTTGCACAAACAGCGAAACTATTATTAGAACACGGGAACATTCTGCAATGTTTTTTTAAAATGTGGGTAATATTATTCGCCACTGATCCGTATTTAAAGGGAAGGGGCAGACAAGTGAAACCAAACTGACCAAAGTCGCGGTATACACAGATACCTGCCTATATTTATGTCTAGCGATCTCTATACAGAATAGGTGCCAACAGAACCCTATGACTAGGGTTCCGCGGTCCGTCCGTCTGTCACAGGGCTGTATCTCAATAGACACCGTAATATTTGAAATTTTACGAAGTGTATAACTGGGAGCGCTATAACAACAAATAGTAAATATAAAATAAAGTTGAAACTTAAAGGGGCAAACAATAAGTGTTTGCTTTCATCAGGGAAGTCCTTCCCTTTCTTTCTCATGTTCTCACTGCAGTCACAGTCGAAAGCCCATGTGATAATCCCCTGTGATAATATCTCCTGTTCGTCAGTCAAGCCTTTTCCTGCCAGCATGTTGAGGAACTGCACGATGTCATTTGATTCTTTAACAGCTTGGTTGAATTCTTCACTAGTGCAATTGCATTTGTTCTTAGGGATAGCGAAAACGCAGTTCAGGATAACGAGGAAAATTATTTTGGAATACATGTTGGTGGTTTCGAGGTTCGGATTCAAATGAGGCTAATGGTAGTCCGTCAAGATTGATATACAAGTTGTTGAGTCACTTGAGTCACTGAGTGACTCAACAACTTCTCACTACTTGAATGTTATATTTTTATTGTCATAAATCTAACCTTACCTAACCTTTCTTATCAATTATTAAAGCCAAGGTCAATAAAAATTGGTAAAAGATGTAAAATGATGTGTGATGTGATGTGTGTGAGTATGATGTCATGTTTTGCGGGTGGTAGGACCTTGTGCGGGGTCCGTCCGGATCGCTACCACCGTCTTATCCATTAACCTACCGCCAAACAGCAGTGTTCGCATTGTTGTGTTCCGGTTTGGGGATAAGACAGCCGGTGTAATGACTAGCATAGAGGCATTCCATCTTAGTCCTCAGGGTTGGCAGCGCATTTGCAGTCTTAGGCTTGCAGTCTTGTGAATGCGAATGTCTATGGGTCACAGTTTCCACTTACCATCAGGTAGCCTGTGTGCTCGTCAGCCTTCCGTATGCCATAAAAAAAAAAAAAAAACCAAACGTACCTGTTTACGATTATGAGATCATGATCACGTCCTTTTGGACATCGCGTGAGATATGTTTAATGATGTGCACGCTTGATTGTTACTTTTACATTCTGTTTAAGATTAAATACCTAACTATTAACTGTACGTATTTAGGTTTCCGTACAAAAAAATTAAAAACAGAACCCTTAGAGGATCACTCGTGCGTCTGACTGTCCGTCCGTCTGTCACAGCCAATTTGCTCCGAAACTACTGGACCGATCAAGTTGAAATTTGGTACACATATAAATTGGTACAGATGTTTTTTTTTATTAAGTGTCATTTTCGTGGGACAAATTAGAAAATTAAAAAATATTACTTTGTCATATATCCAATGAAAGGGCTCGTGAGGATCTCAAATATATAATTCTATCCAATATATTATTTAAATTATAACATTTAATGATTTAAAAAATATGTACGTTTTATTTATAAATTACTAAACATAGAATAATATGGGTACGAGTACAATTAAAAGTTTAAACTAAACTTATTTAAATTAAATTTTTAAGCTACTCAAATATTAAAGGTACATAATAATCACCACTATAATAAGAACACCCCCTCTAGCAGTTCCGCTCGCGGCATGGTCCCTCCCTATGACACTGGCTGCATTACCTCTCTGGATAACTCGCCCCATCCTTTGGGAGAGGTAAGCACCAGCTCTCGGATCTCCGGAGGAGCTTATAGCCGGTATGACAGGTCCTTAATAAAGCTTTTCATATTGGCTGGCCAAGGTCCCATGGTCTCCACTGCAAGCGCCACAAATTCGTTATTATTTAATATTTATGAATATTTGCGGCGCTTGATAGGTAGGTTTCACGCAAGTGTTGCCAACAGATGTTCATCCAACGTGATAAGGATAACTGCGGCGCGTGAGCGGAGGGGAGGGGTATATACCTCACATACCCTGTGGACCCATAAAGCTTTGTATTTAGCTATCTAAATCCAGAGTTTACTCTGGTTGGACGGACGCGGTGCTTTTTAATTGATTTGAGGTAGGTTTCACACCGAGTGTTGCTGACGGTTACCCATCCAACGGTACGAGGGTGGTTTACCAATTGAGTTAACATGGGAGCTAGCGGCTATCAGCGCCCCCCCCTAACAGCGTTCGGTCTCGTAGTGGCTTGTGTCGCTGGAGAATAGGACTGGGGACTTGTGGAGGTCGTTTGTCGTTCGTGTGTCGGCATGCCTTTACGTGAGGGGAGTTGGCTTTCAGTAGCCTTCTTATCCCGGCCGACTTCTTCTGGGAGACGGTGCTTGCTGCCTCAATCGGAGTCATAGAGTGCAGTGAACTCCCTCGCTGCACCAATAGTGCTTGTCCGGGTCCAGTGGGAAGTTGATTTGCTGTACTTGTGATACGGTTAACGTACGGTAACGTTCACTTCAGTAAGTGTAAGTTTTCTGTAACACTCGTATAAAATCCGCAACTTATTATACATAAATACCTTCCTATTGAAACCCTATATCTATTGCTGAAAACTGCATCCATCGAGTATTAGTGCTATGTAAAGATTATTTATTTATTAAAACTTTATTTCACAGTACACAAAGTAGGTACAAATGGCGGACCTAATGCCTTAAGCCATTCTCTACCAGACAACCAGAAAGCTAACTGCTGTGGGCTAAACAGAAACAGTTTAAGGTTGGTGCTGAGAAGGAAGTAATAAAAATAAAATTTTAGTCACAAACTAATAATAAATAGGAAAAAATAATATACCTTTAATGGCACAATGCAATCAAGATAATTTTTCATAGCCTTCATCACCTTCCAATAACGAGTCAGCCTCCAAAAAAACACCTTTTGCGTTGCTATGGCCACACGACAAAAATCCCCAGAATTTCCGGCCGAATCCTTCCGTCTCGTATCGGAGAACAATGGACAATGGCCGTCCATCATTGGGCTATAATAGGCCATTGTAATAATAAACCCAAATTGTCTTTATATTAGTTTATCATCGCGTTTTATACGACCAAGCCTAATTCAGCCTATTGCGACCTGTCAACAATAGGTGGCAGAATTCGGCGTAATATTACGGTGATATTGATAAAGAAAAGTACCTTGTTGACTACGGAACATGCTTAATGGCTCGAGAGTATAGTTTACCACCTGTCTAAGGGTTAACATAACATGTCTTTTGTTCGATGCTAATATAATGACATTAACATATACGCCCGCCGTATCTGTTGTTAGAAGAAATAACGTGGGCATATTTGGTGTCATTTTTCGTAAATATGCTTTCGGTGGCTGAATTATTAAGGAAAGTAGGCTGAGGCAGTAAAATGAAATACCTACGCGTAGTAAAACTTCTTTGGTCCGATTTTTTTTTCCGTTTCTTCGCTTGTTTTATTTGTTTGTTCCATCTTGGAATGAAAACTATCCTATATGGTAATATTGGGAGTAAGCTTTCTAAAGGCCCATAAAATGCCTGACATTTACAGAGACAACTAATATGTCAAAAAAAAAAAAACTCAATTATACCTACCAATTAATTTGAAGTCTGATAAAGACGGGAACAATTAAGCATATTATTGTTAGACTTTGACTTGATCATCCGTGGATCACGTACACGAGTTTATTTCGACCTACTCTCATGATTGTTTAGAGCAACATGGTTGACAGTGGATAACCTGTTTTTTCTGCAAACGTATCTTAAGAAATAATTGCTCGAATTTCATTCAATTTAGACTAATATATAGATAAGTTATTTAATATTCACTAAATAACATTTAACAACTTCTAGTATAATAGATTTAATAAAAAAAGGTTTATCTAACAACTACGAGTACACAGTGGGCTAAGGAAAGTCAGTTACACATAAATAGTTTTTTTATTACAAAAAAAAACCTAAAAGCATGATCAGATAGAATAGAATTACAAGATAACAGAAGAGATTTACGAGATCAAACTTGTGAACTTAACAAAGATCAACTTCTGAACCTAAATAATCAATTTTACGTGTTTTGTTTTTAAATCAGTCAACATCTATCAATTCTTTACTAGATAAAAATCAACGAACAATCAACTTATATTCATTACCTAAAGAATATAAATACTAGTCAAATCTTTTGAAATATGACTGCTGCCTAGCCGTGCTACCTTTTGAAAGCCTTACGTCAAATACAAAGTTTGTCACTCACTCCTCGTAAGGCCCACCATACAACGAAATGAATCAATGGAATATGAATCTATTGTGAATGAAATAAATTCGATTTTCTAATTTGATCATTAGTTATAGAAACAAAAGAAATTCCACCTTACTTTCTTTGCACTATACCTTTATTTGAATGGCCGGACGAAGGCCTTTTAAAAGGACTTTGGGCCTTAGGAGGATATACTTAATTCAGGGTCCATATTGGCTTCGCTAAAGTTTATCACCCGAAATTGATTTTCCTAACGATTTGTACTCCTAATGATCACTGCTCCTAAAAAATGTTTTCCTAAAAATTTCGTTCCTACAATTTATTTTACTATTAACGTAGCTCATAAAACTCATATCTCTTAAAATTTTAAGTGGTAATGTCACTGATGTAACTTTTTGTAAACTCCTATTTTTTTTTTAAATAACATTCTTAACCTACTTTCCGAGTACAGGACTTTACGCAGGATTATTTTAAAGTTAAAGATGATCTGCTCTTTTATAAAAAAAAATAACCTCGAAGACGAAAGCGGGAGCGAAGCTCCCGCTTTCGTCTTCTAACCTATCCGCGATCCGAGTCGGTTTTGCCACTAAGTCCCTATTCCCTACTGCCTACGTAATGACGGACCCTTAGGATCTCAGTCACTATTAACTTTAGAGAAAAGTTTTTCAAGTAAAATGTGCTTATTTTAACGTATTCTATGTGGTAGAATTATAAAAAAATAGTGTCAATAAGACATCGCATAATATAACAATGAACAATAGTGTAAAAGATGGTTATGTTGAGAAAATATAGGAAAACAAATAGTAGTATGATCGATGTTTATTGCAACGGACATTATGAAGTTGAATGATTAGGAATTCAGAGCGTTAGGAACAAAGTAGTTATGAGTAGTGATTATTAGGATGTAAATTATTAGGAACAACATTTTCGGATTTTCGATAATCGACATTAAAAATTTAGTTCAACTTTGGCGCACCCCTTAATTCATACGACACAAAGTCTCTTTTAATTTTCAACTTGTGTCGGGTGTGGCCGTGTGGTCCTCGTCTTCCAGAACTTTGGCCAAAATATGAGATTTCTGTTTATTTTTAAAAGACTTTAGAGAGTACCGTTTGCTCTGCTGTAGCGCGTTGGTTTTAACTGTAAGCCTACAATTGTAATAATAATAATAAAAAAATAAAATAATAGCTGCTAATGCAGGGCAGGTTCTTTTTTATTGGCATTCTGTAATAAAAAAATAAAGTTTTTAATTGTTATAAACAATATTCATAGTCTTGGTACACAGTGGATCGCGACCCACTGTGTCACCGATTCACTTGACCCACTATCAACCCAGGTGTCAATTTAACAAAAATAATAAAATAGCTAACTGTTGAAAGGGAAACTAAACATAACCCTAAAAAACTTAAAACGAAAATCTCTACATAAAATTGTATTGCCTCTTTTTTTAGGGTTCCGTAGTCAATCTAGGAACAATTCAGCCTAGATCAGAGACTCTTAGTACTAGAAAGCTGTAATTTCGCATTATTAGTTACGCCAACAAAAGTGGTAAAATAAAATCTAGTTTGGGATGTGTTTACACGTAACTTGGGGATGTATTTATTTTTCTCGTCGACCCCATGCTCTGTGGTATCGTTGGATAGGTCATTCAAAAATATTACGAAAATATTTTTTCAATTAAGGGATTTCTTTATGAAAAATAAAATCAAAACTATTTATTTTACAATAATAACATAAATATATTTGAGATCCACATAACGAGCCCTTTCATTTGACATATGACATGACAGCTTGATCTCTTCCACGATAGTCTGACCAGTTTTAAAACCAAAATACTGTCGGTGTTGTCTAATAATTAGGAAATACATATACATACTCTCGTATTTTTTTTTTTTTTAAATATATATTTCAATTTCAATTTACGAATTAACTTTCTTTTTTTTTTAAATTAATTTATTAATTGTTTTGGTTAGGTGCTACTTGGATTGTTAATTAATGTGATAGTTAATATTAATTCATCAATCAAGTTATGTACTCCGTAATTGTCTATAAATAGTCTGTAAGTGTTTAATATATGTGATGTGGATGTACTTTTTAATAAATAAATAAATAAAATAAATGACATAGTAAGGTTTGCAAACTTTTTTGTTATTTCTGAATTTGTCCCACGAAAATGACCCTTATTTGAAAAAATATTAATATATCAATTTACATATGTGTTGCAAATTCGGTTCCGACCAATTGGTTCAGTAGTTTCGGAGCAAATTGGCTGCGACAGACGGACGCACGAGTGATTCGATTAGGGTTCCGTTTTTGCATTCTTTGTACAGAACCCTAAAAATGGGTCATTTTACTTAATTTCATATCATCGAACGGTATCCTCTGCTGAAACCATGACGGTTTAAGATATCTTAAACAATAATAACGTAGGTTAGTATAGGTTAGACTAGTAACTATCAAAAAAAAAATACATGCGGCGAGTAATGTATTTCGATAAAATGAAAATTCTGCGTAAAGTAATACGTAGAGTAAAGTTCGATAAAGTAATACGTAAAATTGACTCGCAAAAGAAGAACGTACGGTCACTGACTTTAATTGTCGATCCACCATAGATCCTTGTCATAATAACAGCGTCAAGTGACGAGTTAGACATTACATGGGAATTAATCGTAGGTTTTATGCGACAAGGTTCATCAATTAAAGTCCCTGACCGTACGAGCAGTAATATGAAAAAAAAAACCGGCCAAGTGCGAGTCGGACTCGCGCACGTAGGGTTCCGTACCACTATACATCTAAATAAACGTTTTTCTTTATTCTTTATTATATTGGAGTTGATTGAATGAAAGGTAAAATGCGGTTTACGATTTATAACGTATTAAAAAAAACTAATTATTAGATCTCGTTCAAACCAATTTTCGGTGGAAGTTTGCATGGTAATGTACATCATATATCATTTTTACATTTATCATTCCCTTATTTTAGAAGTTACGGGGGGGGGGGGGGGGACACACATTTTTTCCACTTTGGAAGCGTCTCTCGCGCAAACTATTTAGTTTAGAAAAAAATTATATTAGAAACCTCAATATCATTTTTGAAGACCTATCCATAGATACCCACACTTATGGGTTTGATGAAAAAAATAATTACAAAGTTTCCATAGTATAGCTCTTATAGTTACGGAATAAAGTGACATACGGACGGACAGACGGACGGACGGATAGACATGACGAATCTATAAGGGTTCCGTTTTTTGCCATTTGGCTACGGAACCCTAAAAAGGGTCTTCCCTTAGCATTGTGTTGCGACACTTGTTAGTGCCGCAACGCTGGTACTCTGTGAAGCCCTGTACCCTTACCATGAGTTGCAATTAATGTACTCGCTGGCGAGTCGAATGCTCTGTCCCTCGCAGACCTCGCAGTATTCTTATAGAGTGCGAGGGACAGAGCATTCGACTCGCTAGCGAGTACGGTAATTGTTTGTCTCTTCGTCTGCGACAGCAACCGATATGTAACCCCTATTCTTAGAAGATACTGTTAGTAGATAATAAATAAATAAATCTTACTACTATACTACAGTCTAAGTCTAAATTCCTCCATTTTTGTCCAATTAATACTGACTTACAATACTGAGATATATCTATAACAATGATAACCATGTTTTACTTTTTAATAGATCCTAAATTATATTCAGGACAATACATATTGTCACCGTTCGGACGGTCAAGGTTTTTCCTTTTGAACTTGCAAAAGATGTAAACAAAACCAAACGAACCAATTCACCAAGATTACTCGATAATCACGTACTTTTAAAGATCAAGTGAGGTCTTTGCAATGATTTATACGGGTGCCCCTTGAAATCTCGACAAACTTTTCATCGAATTTCATTTCATCGAAAACGATTCATAGAATATTTAGTATAAATATTATCTCTTGTAGTATTATGGCTTCATCGACTATTCATTATAAATTAAAACTATTATTAGAACAACGGTACAAGGATTTTTAAATGCTTAAAAATACATTTCATAAACTATTCAAGAGACAGAACAACTCAACATAATTACTATTACTATTACTTAAAACTAGTTTGAATTGCAACACATTGATATGTAAACAGAAGTTTGTTATGCGACAGACTACAAATAGGTGCGACGACGAGCGAAGCGAGGAGGAGTGTGTTAAGTGAACTGCGACCTAACAGCGCGCGAAGCCGAGCGAGCGTAGCGAGCGTGCCGCGGCAGCGGCCGGCAAGCGTCAGAACCGATTTGTTTCATTCCAAAATATGTAATATATTGGATAATAAAGTATGAAATAAAAATCTGTCACATAAAGTATCTAGTTAATTATATTTATAAACATTAAAAACCGATGTTTTAAAAATACATCATTTAATTGTTCGATGTAAAGAATATTCGATCAAATGAAAATAAGCGGAAAGTTGACTTTGAACTGAAATTCGATTAAACGTTTGTCGATATTTCAAGGGTAAACCGATTTATACACTAGATCACTTTTTTCATATTAAGTTTGAGATGAAATAACTATTCATTATACGTTATTGTAAATAAAAACACGATCGGTGAATATTTGAGGTTATCTGTCAAACAGTACTAATTTGTTTACATCGTTCACAAGTTCTATCGACGGCGACTTTAAATATTAGCATTTAGTAAATGTTACATGCTAGATTTTTCTTAAAGACGTTATTGTTTTAACGCGTTCAAACGTTCACGCTCGCGCGAAACGTACGTCATTTCTGACATATTATATTCTGCAATTTGTGAATATACAAGTAAGTATGAGTAAGAAGAGTAAGGACACAGGATAAACATCCGTTACCTAGCATTATACAGGGTGACAGGAAATTCGCCGTATTCCTTGAAAGGGATTATTCTACAGCTCATTTGTAATGATTTAAGTCCAGTCAACCAGGGGTCAAAACTCATTGGTTTTCGAGTTATTCACGTTTTTAGATTTTTTTTAAATACCTGCCTTTCAACCTTAAACTAGTAATTTTGTAAAAACTTTAAAAAAAAATTACGTAAAAATGCAAAGTTTTGCAAATCTTTTTTTTATTTCTAAATGACGAAGTTTTTACAAAATTACTAAGGTCGAAAGGCGGGTATTTAAAAAAAAAACTAAAAACGTGAATAACTCGAAAACCAATGAGTTTTGACCCCTGGTTGACTGGACTTAAACCAATACAAATGAGCTGTAGAATAACCCCTTTCAAGGAATACGGCGAATTTCCTGTCACCCTGTATAAATGTGAGTAATTGCCAACATCCACACTAGATTTTCAACCTTATTTTTGTTAGTTTTTTGTAGTTCCCGGAAAAACTCACGGGCTATGACCTCCGCCACTATTATTTGTCCTATTTCAATAATAATCAGATATATTACTGTATTCAGTGAAAAGGTAATCATAGCAAATCAAACCGTATTATATTAGTGGGGGGTTATAGTTGGGCATCATTTGCAAGAAAATAAATAAATTGGTGATATTGGGAGTGAATAAAACGACGGTTGAGTATTATTAAGTACAGATAGTCATGAGAAAAATTTGTTTATAATGTATAATGTGTAATTATCGACTAATTTGGACTGAAAGGTCGTGAAGGATGCAGCTATCTGTTAGAAAAAGAAAGTTATATTCGACTCTGTTCTGATACGATGAACTAGCAGGCCAATATCGATGACCTAATATAGATTAAACAATTATTAGTTTATGTGAGGTTTCTGTAACACCCGTACATTATCCAGAATAAAATTGATCACGCATAAAAATCTTTATGAAAATATATCTAACTGATGTCGAAAACCGCATCAAAATCCGTGGCATCGGAGGGATTAGGAGGAGTTAGCAGATTTATAAAAAATCTATAATGCTGCTTTGCTACAGGAAAGTTTGTAAAATGGTGGTAGCGAACGGCGACAGCGTAATATGACAACATTTTTTTTTGTTTAATATATTTATAAAAAAAACCTTTTCAAAATTAGTAAGCGGTTTCCTTAACAATTAAATTACCTACAAAGGCTTTGACGCAACATAACCAATACCGCTAGTACAATATCCATCAACTCTATCTAAGTAGAAATTGTCGTATTTGGACGATGTTTATCAGTATTTAGTCTAGTACTAAGTTTAATACATAGTATAAACCCATATTAGTATATAATAGACGAGATTAGAGCTGTAGTACAAGATAACCTCTTGACGACGGGTTATTCCGTTGCTTATTATAGCGGGGAAGGAAAACGGTTTAAACCTTATCAATAGTATTAGAACATAAACAGTTGAAAAATCACGTAAATGAAGTTACTAGGATAAAAAACACAGGAAACATAAAAAAATAAAATGTAAGTAATTTAATAAAAATGCGCACGTATTTTATTTATTCCAAAAAATATAAAAAAATGTTTGCTGCTTGTTATCAATGTCAACGGACAAGTGAACCAGACTAGCATTGAAAACAACTCATTAGTGCAATCAGTAGTAACCAAGCGAAGCTCCTGAGTCACAGAATGACTCAAGAAACGTTTTGCGTATATAAGCAGCGACCGCTACCATTAGCTTCATTCGAATCCAAACCTCGAAACCGCCGACATGTATTCCAAGATCATTTTCCTCGTCATCCTGAACTGCGCTCTCGCTCTCGCAAAGGACAAATGCAATTGCACTACTGAAGAATACGACCAGGCTGTTAAAGAATCAAATGACATTGTGCAGTTCCTGAGCATGCTGGCAAGGAACGGCTCGACGGACGAACAGAAGTTCCCCGAGGTAAACCCAGGGACTCTCACAGGGGCTTTCGACTGTGACTGCAGTGAGAACCTGAGGAAGAAACGGAAGGTCTACCCTGATGAAAGCATCAGGGCCGAACAGGGTCTTTCGGGAGGGGTCCGTCAATCTGGGAAGAAGAGGTGCGCTAAGGGCTATGTACGCATCGCTACCGCCTGCATACCTGTGACTGCACTCATTTAAGCTCAACGCTAACAAAAGATAGCAAGTGAACAAGTGTAGTAACTCCGAGTTCCGTTTTTTTGGTTTTATCCAGTGTTTCAGTTAGGATTGTGTATTTATAACCGTTTTTCATTTCAAAAAAATTGTGTATTTTTTTTGTTTACCTAAATTTCGTGTTTATTATTTTTATTACATATGTACGTAAGTTTTTTTACTGACGAAAAATAAAAGTGGAATTGTATGTGATCAAAGTATAACTGTGAATAACTTTTAGTTTAAATAGATTTAGTTTACCAAAGGCTTTAATTAGTTTAAGTTCTTTTTAAGATATAGCAGAGTTGCATTTAATGTGTTACAATAAAATATTATTTGTCGCACATAAACTTATTATTTCTTAACCTATACAAAATAGATCGATTTGTTTGGTTTTTATATCATTTAAATCTCTTATAAAACAGACAAGTCGATTGACTATTTTATTTTAAATTAATTATATGTCATACATATCGAACATAGTTCAATACAATGACCTTCCTCACAACAAGAACCAATTAAATGATTTAATCGGTTTACAAATTAAATCATAACGACTCACTCGACCTGAATAACAAGTTCTAGTTAATAACAAATAATAATAAAATATTTACAATTATGCGCATATCACATAGTATTTAATACTCAATATGCCTAGAAAAATACAGCGTCTGACCATGGAATTTCAAATTTTTCGTTCATTTTAAGAAATTCTCTACATAATATCAAACAAAGTCGGTTATCGCACATCATGTACAAAATATACTAGACTTATGCCGTTTTTACTTGACCCTCGGAAGACTTGAATAGTTATTCACTATGGCCACATATATTGGGGAACCTTATAATGTTCTGATATATTTCGTGCACAAATATATGATTTTAAAATGAAACGTATAAATGCACATTTTCTTACTCTGTTAAACATTGCAATATCATCAGGGTATTCTTTTTAAGTCACGAACTAGTACAGTATTTTCTTACTACATATATGATTAATAAAAACTACTATGCCTCATTGCTAGGGAATGGGAATCAGTATGAGTTATAAAAGACTATGTAGAGAGCCTTTTGTGATGACCAAAGGTGACACTGACCTAATTCCCAAATCAACCATTTTAGTACATTTTTCTAGGAAAACAAAGACGAAATTCCTCATAATTACTCCATATATCAACATTGAAAAAACCACTAAGTCATCTAATGCGAAATGGTGAAACACATTCGTATGATTCGCAACCACATGTTTTACTCATCTCATACAACATAACGCCCTATCACTACAATTTAAAGTCCAATTTCAATTATCTCTGCCGCGAATAAAATGATACGGTATTTCCCATTCAATGTAATTGATTCCTTTACAAAGTTATGTGTGCGGGTGTCCAAATTTTAAACTTACGCAAATACAAAAAATATATTGAGATAGCGCCTTTTACGTATGAACGGTTATGTTTGTAATATATCTAGTCTGTGACGCATGTATTCCACAGACGAACAGAATAACTTTGCATTAATTTATTATCATTTTAATTATGCGTCATAATCTAATGTTTGAAAAGTCCCACGGGAAGTTTGCATGTATTTTCCTTTCGTTACGTAATAAATAAATGAGATAGGAAAATAAATACCTATAAGTATTATTTGTGAAGTTCTTAGTTATGTGATTGCGTAGTATTTTTTTTTCATTTCAATTGTGCGTTATAAATTATAACATACATACATACATATTTTCACGCCTGTCTCCCAATGGGGTAGGCAGAGATTATGGAACGCCAGGTGCATCGGTCCAAACATATACACTTCGCTTCCTCTAAATTATAAATGCATGATTAATTGTAACTACTCGTAGATAACATTGTCTTAGTTATCAGTGTTATTATTTACCTTTTAAACTTTAGCAAATATAATTAGAAAATATACATGTGATACTTCTGGTGTTGTAAGCGTCCATAGTAGTAGACAGTAGTAGTGGTATGAAGATATAAATTTACATAAATGTAAAAGTTTAATTAAATCATATACGCGCTAATTGCGCTAATTAAACATTATTGGTATCTAATAAGCAATCAATTGTTAAAACGGTTTTAGCAAATATATATAATCGAGCATACCCATTGAACATGGTTAATTCAAATCATTTATTTCAGAAACAGCTCATAGTGTTATTTAAAAACTACTTAGCCTATGTTAGTTATAATTTATGCTTAAAAATATATTATAAATGCCGCTCCTGGACTCCATGTGAATAATACACGGTAACAAAGATATAATGTAATCGCTTATCACTTAATTAAAATCAATAACTTAATATACCGTTTCTTTGTCTGCTTGTGACAAACACATGACTTAATTAATGGGTTTTAATTAGTTAATATGTGTTTGTAAACACTCGTTTAACAAGAAAAGAGATGCACTTTATAATTAATAACCATTATCTTTAAACCAATATTTTATTGTGATATTTGTGATCCTAATGAAAAAGGGTGTAAGTCGACTAAGTCGTACTACAAAAAGGATATAGGTACTAGACTTACACCCTTTTTCACTTGATCTTCAGAAGAGTTATACCCTTTTTCACTAGAACTAATTATCAACTTTATTAATGTTTTAGTATCCATATTTGTTTGGAGCATATCGTTTTTAGGGTTCCATACAACAAAAGGAAATAAGAAACCTTTATATGATTACTACGTTTTCCGTCTGGAAATTTGTATCGAGCAAGCACTTGAAGCACCGAAAAATCAAACTTCTGTCAACGCAATCAAAAGATTCGACAGATTATGCTGCATATTTTGATACTCACGAGGGAATCAAATCATAAAAATTGCCAAGAAGCATTGTCTTATAGCACAAGTAACGGCTAAAAACTGTAAATTTGTAGTTATATCACGAAGAATTTAACTAACTTTGAACGGAACCCTCGGTGCGCGAGTCTGATTCACACTTAACCGGTTTTTTTGCACTAAGTTCGCTTGTGTCATACCTTGCAGTCTCAAATTCGAAAATTATGATAATTATTAATATTTTAATATAAGCCAGTAAATACTCTTCGAAATAGGCATTAAAAAAATACCAAAAAAAATTTTTTTGTAATTAAATTAGTTAAGCGTAATTTCTAGGTTACGTGGTTTTTATCAAATCGGGTATTGATATTAAAGCGGGGATTTTCACAGTCCTCGGATATGCGGGTTTAGCACGCTCGTTCTGGGTTTTACCAGTTTTACTGTTGCGAGTCATTTCACGCACTGATGGGTCGTTCATTTTAATGGTATTTTGGGTTTCTGTTTAACTTGGGTTTTTGGGATTATCTCGCTGAAACAAGTTGGGAATTAAGTAAATAAAAACCAGAGGAGTTTGTTTGTCACTTTCACTTCGATAACGACTTAAAATGTGATATCGAAGATCAATTGTAAAAAAAAAACTATATCAAGTCATGATGAATCATTCGAAACTTTTTAAGGTAATATAAGAACTGAAATAAACTGATATATTTTTTGAACTGAATACTAACTTGTCCTTTTTTGGAAACAAACGAAGTGATAATTTTGTTTGATACGCTACGGGAACGCACCACTTTCGTTGTCTTCACCTCACCGTCGAAGACCCAAACTGCCGAGTGATATTTTCATTAAGGTTCATAAGAATAAATCCATGATTCATCACCTGAGACGATGTTATAAACCGCTTTTGACTTCCCTCCATTGAAGTGTTTCAGAGTAGACCGTGACCACTCAATACGAGCCGCCTTCTGCTCTTCAGACAAATTATAGGGTACCCAGCGGGAAATTAACTTTCTGACGCCCAACTCATTATGCACAATATTTTGAATTGCTGTCATTCCAATCCCTATGAAAGCCCGAATCTACTCACATGTAGATCATGTAGAATTTTTTTTTGCAGTCGTCACGTTTTCAGGCGTTACTGCTGTTTTTGGTCGACCACTAGATGGTACGGTACTGAGAGAGGCACGACCTCGTCGAAACTCCGAATACCAGCGATAAATAGTCGTTTGGCTTGGTGCTTCCACATTATATATGGAAACAAGCTCACCGAGACATTCATCTTCAGATAACCCTCGACGAAAGTTGTGATAAATTGTGGTACGGAAATTTTCACGCGTGATCTCCTTTTTGTCTATCGATTTGTCAAATTTAAACTGGCATGACGAAAATAAACCGACCTTTTCTTTAAATTGTGTTTTGTTTTATGCTGACTCAATCCCAAGTACTCAATTCCCGATCATTTCGGTGTGGCCCTCGTATAAGTATTTATATCGTTGTCTAGTACACATGGCACAAGCCTAGAGCTTAGTTTGGGACTAGGTCAATTGGTGTCCTCTGATATTTATTTATATCGGGTCAAACTATGACATTTGCCATATACAAAATATATTTCCAATTGACTTGTAGTAATCAAATCTATCTGCGGTTAAAATAATAAGAATGGGCATTAATAATGTTCACTTGTCACTCAATTGTCAGTTTTCTGGATTTATTAGTAAAAGGAGGTAACCACATATACTTGAGTTTACATATATTTTAACAGGAAAAGCAAAAGCAAAAAAAGCAATTAAATAAAATAAGATTTAGTAAAAGATGGATAACAAATTACTGATGGGGATAGCAATATTTTCAACTACTAAACAATACATTGAATATTAGGATGGCCTACTGACAGAGGTCGCAGTGACGTCACGGCAACGCGGGCTGCCCCAACAGCCAATTCGGATCGGGTCACCACCTTCCCGAACGCATGGCATGAGATACGCGTCATACTCGTGAACGGGTGCTGTCTGTGGGGTCCGGTCTGGTCACGCTTGCAAGGACTGTTTTTAAGTTAGTTATTTCGATTATCGTTATATATAGGGACCTCGTCATGTTGTTCTCCTAGTCACTATATTTAATTTAATGTTAATGAGCTCACATTTGTAATGATATTATTTGTATTAGTTTTAAAATAATTATTTATGACTTTATTGCCTTGTAATGTTACTTTTAAGTATTACTGTATTTTATTATTGGAAAAAATGACCGTCTGCTGGAGTTTCTTGCGGCGCTTCTTTTCCGCAATGATGGTCGTATCCGAAGCGCTAGTCGATTCACTCTATATTACCAACGTGTAAAATCCATCAGGTGGCCAATTTACTGAATAAATATTTATTATTTTGAATTTTTGAATAAATTAATATCTTTAACAATGACGCAACGAATTGAATTACGCGACGCGTGCGCCGGCCCGTTAGCGCGTTCAGGGCCAAGGACGCGATATAGAGTTCATCTTGTTTATAAACCAGTATTTTAATAAGGTTTATTTCGCCAAAGTCGATGGACTCACTAGAGAAACAGTCCATGGATGTCACGCGCGAGGACAATAACAATGTTCGGTTAAAGAGTACTCTTGTGGACTAAACAGAAGCATATGGGGTTAGCTCCACGCGCTTCTGTTAAGTCCGAATCAGACGTTTGTAGTATTAGGTAAGTGTTGACAGGTGAAATGCAAAACGAAATAACGACGTCGTAAAAAAGGACTTAAGTGACATTTTCTCAATGTACAAATTATTATTCATTATATAATAAACTAACTAAACTTACGTAAAACCAATATTTATAATATGTTATTAATATTCTAAGATAAATTGTCCGGGTCATTATTGGAGCGTTCCAACCGCCACACTTTTGTTGGCATATTTTTGAAGGATTGGGCGTATTTTTTGATGCCGTTTTTGGATATTTGTCAGATCAGATGTCCGGTAAACTTAAATACCTAACCAGAAACGAATTCGAAATCGGCAGCTACTTCTACAAAAATGTGACCACGAAAGTCAGTTTCAAACGCCCAAATAATGACCCCCTACACAATAATGTTATGTGTAAAAAATATATATAACACATTGTCTCACAAAAACAAAAAAAAAAAATCATCTGCAATAATCAAAATGTATTTATTTATTTATTTATTTAATCTTATTTGCACAAAAATAAGTACAAATGGCAGACTTATTAATGCCTATGTCATGTAATTTTTAAGTATTTTTTTTATGGATGTATGTAATTTTTTATTAAGGAACTTGTAAGATGGGATATGATAGGGCTGTGGCTGTTTACTTGTCTTCCTGCATTCGGGTAAAACCTTTCGCTGGCGAGACTAGCCGAGCATCGGAATGCATACCGGGCACTTATCCGACCAAACATCTCTGTGGCTCGATGTGTCATACGAACGTGAACTGCCACCTTTATGAATTGTAAACGGACCTTTTCACTTTGAATTATCATTAGCTAGGTAATCTTAGTATCAAACGATGCTAACCACTTAACAGACCATTACAGCGTTAACAGCTGTCAAAATGTATAAACTTGATTTAAATTGATTAAATTTAACATCGTTTGGTGAAATTTGTACACAAGTACTATTACGATATGTTAGCATAGATGGTACTGGCCTTGCCTAGCGGTACCGGGTTCAAATCCTGGTAAGGGCAGACATTTGCGTGATCAGCTCGAGTATTTGTTACTGAGTGGTGGATGTTGTCTATGTATTTCTCTATATATATGTTTATCGTTGTCTAGTACGCACAGTACAAGCCTAGAGTTTAATTTGTGCCTAAGTCAATTTGTGTAAAATTGTCTCCTGATATTTATTTATTCAAATTAATTATTAGTAGCTAATTGATACTCTTGAACAAGTCTCTTTTCAATACATCAACGAATTATTAACCGGCCAGTTAATGTTGTATCCTTTTAGCGTACACAACACTCGAGGGAGTGTTCTCTATTCGACCGATCACCGAGGAATATTTGTAACATAGAACAATAGAACGCTGTGGCGCGAAAATTTAAAGTATTAAAAACCTGTTTCCACCAAAGATGCGCGAATTTGTTTTTTTTTTTATACAAATATAAACTCTCGTCTCGCCTCATTGGTGGTAAATATTGCCTTTGTGTTTCAATGGTTCAGGGTTTTTGATAGGAATTCTAATGTACATTTTTTGCTTTTCTTATATGCATTTTTTGCTTTTTTTTTTGCTTTTCTTATATGTATGTAAACTCTTAATAAAACCATTTATAAGCAAGTACATTTATACAAAACTCCTATTTACCTTTTAGAATTTAATAAGGAACATTTTTGTTCTTGACACTTTTTTCGTATTTATTATTTATAGCTGTCCCAAGAAAGCTAAAAAACCGGGGGGAGAGTAGTGATCTTTAAACACAACACCCAAATGTATCATGTTCACAAGTTTTAAAACTTTATTAATTACTTTGACAAAAAACATAGAATGAATCTGTGGCTGTGGCATATGTGGCAACTTGAATTAATTGGTTCGCTTGTTAGTCTTTAGGCTAGTGCTCATCGACACACTCTCAGGGCTAGCATTAGAAAGTTACTCGGTAGGCCTAAACACTACTGACAACAACGGGAGGAAATATCTTCACTATGCGTCACGTTCGCTGCAGCCTCTTGCATTCTTGTGACGCCATTCCGGAGGCTTCTAAGCATATGATAGCCAATTTGAGGTCAGGGCAAGCCGACCGTGTTAGTTGCCTCATTGGTTATGCGTAAATGGTAATCAAGTTTTCAGAAAGGGCTGGCGCTGTAAATATTGCATCGTATATACTCTCAGGAGCCAAAATACCAGGTCAGAGGGCGTTGTTCATACAAACGAGACTATTTCGAAGCCTTGGTTCCTCGCCAGGAAATGCTTTTAGTGAAATCTGATGATGAATACCCCGAGCATCGATACAGGACTTCCAGAGTGCCTAGGATACCCAACTGAAATCTGCGGTTAACGCCGGAATTGTGTATGTTCAGAAAAACATCTAAAATGGCAATAAAATGTAAGGAAATCCAAGTGCTGACCCAAACTCTCCCGCTGTGGTGTTAACTGATCGTGCGATCAGTGCGAACTTTTGACCTCCTCTATTGAACCTCGGAGTATCCACCATTAAACCTCACTCAAAACAACCCCTGGCGAAGAACCAAGGCTTCGAAATAGTCTCGTTTGTATGAAAAACGAAATCTGACCCGGTATTTTTGCTCCTGAGCGTATATACATACATTTATTGTAAGCTATCGCGGTGGATGCAAAAAGCACAGGACCGGTCTGAGTGGAGAGCCTTGGGGGAGGCCTATGTCCAGCAGTGGACGTCTTTCGGCTGACATGATGATGATGATGATGATGAAACTATCTTGAGAGACTTATATTACTTCGTAGGGACTGGGTATTAAGACAAGAACCTAGGAATTAAAAAAAAAAAGCTCTATATAAGTAAGAGGGCTTAGTCACTTTTCAGTACATTGGAGGTCTATTTCTCGTAACAGGTACGTGTACAGGTCCGTTTATTTATGACTACTCTCTAACATATATCGAAATCAACAAAATCGGAGCCGGACAGTTGAGTACCTTCACTTGTGAGCAAAAAAATGGTGTAAAATCTATATTTGTGGGGTATTATTGTCTGCCATAATTATTTTTGGTCATAATGTGTTTTTGGTCCTAAACATCGAGTGATAACGTATTTTTTTTGAGAAACGGATACTCTTTTTGGATTTTTATTAATCAAAACCTAACCTTACCTAGCGTAAACTACACGACAGATGTGTAAGAAATTCAGAAAAGTTTATGACAATATGGCGTATGAAACAATTGACAAAACGAAATGTCAGACTTGTGACAGATTAGCATTAAGTATACTTTGCAGGGACAGAACATTATCTAGTCGAGCCAGCTTAGGTGCTTCTGTAAGATTTATTATCATTTATTTGTTCATGCTTCGGTTTACATACACTTACGAAAACGTAAGCCTTATATGATGCGATTTGACATAGGTATTTGGCTTGTTAGGTAGTATAAAGGTGCATTTCCACCGGGTAGCCGAGACAAGATTGGACACTTGACTTGACACGCCTCCTTAAGCAGAGTTTCCCTTGGCGAAATTAGCCAAATCACTACGGAAAGACACAAAGAAAAAAGAAGAAGGTGAGGAAATCTCGCCGGCCTATTCCGTTTCCGCTGCAGTAATAAACGCTCTATGTATCTGTAATACGGTACAACGTTACACCAAATATTTCAGTTCGCATTTCACACATCCTGACAAATCCAGACCAATTCCACCTGGACGCGCAGAAACAAATATAAATTTCAATCAACTCCAATCCAATTCTATCGCTGGTAGAAATGCTCATGTATACTTCTGGCGTCTTAAATGAAAAGGACGCATGCACAATTTGATAGTCAAAGTAAATTGAACCGTCTGTATAAAGAAATAATGTCACTAATAGATACGCGGTTCTATGAGACATACGCCTTTTTTTCCAAAGAGGGCAGACTTGCACTCGTTAGAAACTCTGCTCGCTTCGTACGGTCACACAAACGAGTGCCTGCCTTCCTACGGAGAAAAGGCTCATGTACAATTAATTCATTGAAGCATATTAACACTCTCAAAGATTATAAATAAGGTTGGATGTGCAAAACATTCCATTTTTAACCGACTTCAAAAAAAGGAGGAGGTTATACGTTCCACTGTATGTATTTTTTTTTTTTTTGCTCTACTATTAGCTCTACTAAAGAAATATAATCAAATAACCACCGGGTGGTAGATGTTTAAATTTGAAAATATAGTGTAATTTGGACATCCTGCATTACTCAAGTGAAGTCTGTTTAATATTTAAAAATTATTTGTAAGCTGGAATCTACAAATTGCACAATATGAGTGTCACGTATGCATAGACAATAGATGAGTAGGTAAAGTGGATGACACATTCTACTCTGAGAGTCATTTAAATATTCTGACGAGCGATTTAAATTGTTTAATGGGTCGTTTTCAGGCTGAATCAGCCGCCGAAATTTGATGAATCATGCGTTACCTTAGGGATTGTAAGACTCAGTTAGTAAAACTAATTAAATGTCAAAAACATTAAAATACGGAAATTGCTAAGTAAAGGTTACCATGACATATTAAAGCAGTTTAGTTTAGATTGAGGAAAAGAGAGCTATAACGATATAAGCTCTGTCCCTTTCTCTCAACCTAAACTGAACTGCTTCATGGTAACCCCTCAGTGTTAAAATAACTTGGTTTAATACAAAAATCATCATAATATCAGTATTATCATCATCATCATCATCATCATCATCATCATCATCATCATCGTCATCTTCTTCTTCTTCTTCTTCTTTTTCATCCTCTTTATCATAATCATCCTTACCTTAACCAATATTATCAATGCAAAAGTGTGTTTATTTGTTTGTTCCATTTCCTCGGTTCGACGCGTCAACTGATCGACGTGACATTTAGTAGGTACATAGTTTATTTAGTGAAAATCCATCAGCTCATGAGGGAATATTGACAAAACACTTCTACGCGGACGGAATCGCGGGGAAAAGCTAGTAATACCTTAAAAGTTAATGTTTGTATTGATGTCTGGATCTTTGCAATCGCGGATCCAGGGCTTGTGTCCAGGGATTGGGGGGTTCATGACCCCTCCCCAACAAGCCTTATTACAAGTTCAATAAATACTTTCGAGGGTTCCGTACCTCAAAAGGAAACACGGAAACCATATAGAATCACTCGCTTGTCTGTTCACAGCCAATTTTCTCTGAAACTACAGGACCTATTCAGTTGAAATTCGGTACACATATGTCACTCGATGACTCAAAGACGTGTAACGTAAATAAATGAAATTTAAACATGGGGCCACTTTAGGGGGTAAATTACAAAATTACAAAAATAGTCTTTTAAACTACGTGTGACGGGTGCGCCAAAGTTGAACTAAATTTTTAATGTCGATTATCGGAAATCCGAAAATGTTGTTCCTAATAATTTACATCCTAATAATCACTACTCATAACTACTTTGTTCCTAACGCTCTGAATTCCTAATCATTCAACTTCATAATGTCCGTTGCAATAAACATCGATCATACTACTATTTGTTTTCCTATATTTTCTCAACATAACCATCTTTTACACTATTGTTCATTGTTATATTTGTTTTATGTAGAATGGTTTTTATTCCTAAAATTGCACATTATTATAAGTATACTGAGACATGATACATATAAAAAAATAGGACTTAGAAAAATTTCGGTGTGGTTTTGTATGGAGCCAGACTTTAAATTTTCATAAATGCGATGTCTTATTGACACTATTTTTTTTATAATTCTACCACATAGAATACGTTAAAATAAGCACATTTTACTTGAAAAACTTTTCTCTAAAGTTAATAGTGACTGAGATCCTAAGGGTCCGTCATTACGTAGGCAGTAGGGAATAGGGACTTAGTGGCAAAACCGACTCGGATCGCGGATAGGTTAGAAGACGAAAGCGGGAGCGAAGCTATTTTTTTTTATAAAAGAGCAGATCATCTTTAACTTTAAAATAATCCTGCGTAAAGTCCTGTACTCGGAAAGTAGGTTACACTAAAAATGTAACGAACTAAAAAAAATACATTCGGAGTAAAATTTTTTAGGTGAGCCAATATAGACCCAAAAAAAATATGATTAAGAATGTTATTTAAAAAAAAAATAGGAGTTTACAAAAAGTTACATCAGTGACATTAGCACTTAAAATTTTAAGAGATATGAGTTTTATGAGCTACGTTAATAGTAAAATAAATTGTAGGAACGAAATTTTTAGGAAAACATTTTTTAGGAGCAGTGATCATTAGGAGTACAAATCGTTAGGAAAATCAATTTCGGGTGATAAACTTTAGCGAAGCCAATATGGACCCACGTGTGACATTACCAAATAAAAGGGCGTGTTGTGAGCATTTCAATTACATTTATTTATAAGTAACTAGAGGACATCCGCGACTTCGTACGCGTAGAATTAGTTGCGCACTAATTCTCCTACTTCTTCCCGTTGGGGGTCGATTTTTGGGAAATCCTTTCTTACTGCACCCCTAGACCTCATAAGGAACCTATGTACCAAATTTAGAATATTTAGACTCAGCCGTTTGGGTATTTGCATTGCACCAAGCTTTTATGTCAGTTCAACCTTTTTTGAAACTAAATGTGTCACCCCCATAACTCTCTACCCCTTTTTCACCACCTTTGTGGAAGAATTTCAATAAAATACGAAAAACGTCTTCCATCAATTCTGTTAAAGAATGTTTATGCAAATTTTGTAGTAGATTGGGCCAAGGAATCATGTTGTCCCATACAAACTCTGCCCCCCTTTTTCACCCCCTTGGGGGTACAATTTTGGAAGATCAAGTTTCAGGTCTCTACCATCAGCGGTTTAGGCTGTCCGTTGATCTATCAGTCAGTCAGTGACCAAAAGTGAATTTAAAATTAAAATCGACCGAAAAACTCTGATAATACAAGCATTTTAAACGCTAGTTAGCCAGCAATTAAACAGAGAGACCCGACATGGACTGTGACGTCATGTAAACACCATGTTAAATTCTGTTTGGCTAGAAAGACATAGGAACAAATCATTGTTGGCTTATATCTATACCCTGTCTATTTAACAGAGTTAACAAGGCGTTGTCTCTGTTGCACTTTTGTATGAAAATGAAAGGGACAAGAAACTGCCAGTGGGCGTCAACCTTAGGCGTCAACAAACGCACGTCGATGGCGGGCTCGGCTTACATGCCGCCTGTTGTTAAAATATTCGTAATATTTCTCGTTATTTTTGTTTGTAGTTAGAGGCACCTCAAATGATTAACTTACTGATAACATGACATTGTCATGTCATGTTATTTCATCTATAAATCCTAATTATGTAATTTAAAGTAGTAGATAATAATATTTAAATATGTGCCCTGCAGTGCAGTGGGACGTATAGTACAGGCCATACAAGTACAAGTATGGGTGATGATGAGAAAGAGAAGTAGTAGGTATATATATATATATATATATACATAGAAATAAAATATTAATATTGTTCTTCGGAACTAAGTTAGTGACTAGGCTAATTGTCATTTTTTTTCAATTCTAATCTACGTGAGGGCCGGGTACTACCGGGGTGACGCTTTCACCCGGCCGATTCGCACAAGCTCGATTTTATTCGGATACGCGGAAGACTTATCAAAATGTTAATTATGTGTTGTTTTTTTATTGGCCTATTTGGTCATTTCTTGATTTATTTGAATAATTATCACTTAACTGGTGTTTTATCTAACAAATTAACCATGAAACAAAAAAAAAAATACAAATAATTTACTCAGTACCGGAAATCTTAGTCCCGGTTCTGGTAATGGTACCGGTACCGCATGCCTTAGTAGTATTAGTACGTTATATATATTGTTATGTATGTTAGCCTGTATAGTGGCCTGAAATATAGTTTATTATTATTATATGAGCGTAATGTAATGAAACGGCAATTGGTACTGTCCTAATTCTAGTGACAGTATACGAGTATATTAAAATGTGAAACGTTTTGTCTTTGACTGTTTTTCAAGCACTTGAAGATACTTTTCGTGATCAGTAAGGGTGCGGCTCCCCTGAGGCCGAGATGAGCGGAGTGGAGCGGAGCTGTGCCAATATTAACCCATAGGAGGCGCATGCGGTTACGTCGAGCGCGCCTTGCGCACGTTAGCTTAGATTCTATTGGTTAATATTGGCACAGCTCCGCTCCACTCCGCTCATCTCCGCCTCAGTGGAGCCGCAGCCTACTCTAGGTGTTTTTTGATCTACTATGTGTAGTATATATGTATGTATTTTCAGTTGAATATATATATTAATATCATCAATTTCAAGCTAAACTCTGATTTGTGAATTCTGCTTGCTACGGCTGTCTGTATTATTGAATGTTATCTACCATATTTTTTTAATTACAATGTTTTTTCCAAATATTTTGCCATATAATGTTATATAATACAGTCGATAATTAAATATTAATATGAGTATCGGCGCTTTCCTACATATTGCACCTTTTACCATGCAATAAACAGTACGGGAGGCGAGGGGGGGACAATTTGCTTACTAATGTGTAAACTCATAATTATTATAGCTACGTTCATGCAATTTCAACTCGTATGCAACTTTGCATGCTTTTGTATCCCCAATCATCATTCCAAGAGGCATTCCTTCTGTCAGGGTTGGCAACGCATTGACAATCTTACCTTACGTACCGCCAAATCAGGTGACCTGTATGGCCACTTTTCCATTCCAACCATAAGATCCTGTTTTAATTAGTTTAATGACGTGTTTTTTTTTAAAGGAAGACCAGCAACATGCCTTATTCATTTTACAGTTAGACAAAGTCATTGAGACATGGCGACCAGGGCGACCTAGGGTCCAACTGTGTATCTTTCGATCACGAGTCGACCGCCTAAGACTACTGAAGCTCTTAGCAAACATACAGATCCTTTATTCTACTGGGTAAAACCATATAGCCTTTGGCATTCTCTTATTTACTTGATAGTGATAGCGGCCGATTTAAAAAACAATACTATAACATTTCAAAGGCGTGCTTTTATCCTAGAATAGAGACCCTGAGATGAGATTTCACGTAATCTAGCATAAGGCCACCCACATGTTTTTTGTTTCATTTGTTTATTTTATTTTTGTCCTTTTGTTAGATGTCTGAATGAATATTTTTCTTTCTTTATTTCTTTCTTTCCGTCTTTGTAATAACTTCTGCTTACGTGTAAACATATAAGATACTTGCCCTATTTCGAAGGTATATTAAATCTCAATCCAATCAATCAATAGTATCAATACTTGTAGTAATATTCATATTTCTAATTTCAAACACCTGCCAATATTTCTGCTCTAAAATAACCGGCCGCTCTACTATTACTTTCTAGTCTTCATAAAATATTTTTTACGACAAAATTGATGATAAATTGGACATTAAGGTCATTACATCATCTTCAATTATGGGCCCCTATTGGGCGTCTCTTAAGGCCGAAAATTTCTCAGACGTTCGTCAATATTTCCTTCATCACAGCCCAACGTACCTGCAAATGAAACATCTAGACGCAAATAATCCTCAGTGCATCCCACACAGCCGAGAACAGTTCTATTGTAATACATAACAGGCCATGAGGGTCCAATACCAATTTGAAAAATACGTTTAAGTTGATTTTAATAGTGGCCATAACAAATACTGTTCTTTTCCCTTCTTGTTTACACGCCGGAAATGCTAGAAAACATTAAAATAAATAGGCAGTAATAACCAAAATCAACCCAAATCTCAATCGCACAAACTTCCGCGTTCACAACTTTCAAACAAGCAACTCCGAAAACGCACTAAAATCAGTTGTCAACTTTGAAATTGGAACATGGCGCTAGCCGGTCCAATTTCTTTACTTATCGCCACAATGGCGAGGCACGCACGTCATCGGCGTGTCCGGTCGCTCCCCACGATAAATAAAATTTAACAGAATGAGGGAAAAAAATCAATACCAACACTACTCACTGAGTATCCACTATCGCCCCTCTAATTTACTGCCAACGATAAAAACAATCGCGGCTATGTGTGCGTCGCACACACGCTAATAATCTCTACAATATTCATGCGACATTTTATGAACGCACCCTTATGTAATAGACCATCAATAATTCTAGAACGCGATTGATTCAAACGCAACGGTACTTACGGGTAAAGCAGATGTCAAATGTTCTGGAAGTTCAGCATGTTACAGCCTCAGGCCAGCGACCCCGCAGCAGAGCACACACGACGCCATCTTCAAAATTTAAACGTCAATTTTCAAATTCCGAATCCTCCAACTGTCAAACTCCGCCCGAACTTGCAAACTTGTTTTTCAAATTTTTAAATATTGTGTTCCGATTAAAAGTTTGAGTTTGTTGTAATTATCGCCTATCTATAAACACTTGGTTGTATAAAACGGTATAAAAATATTAAAATTATGAACCATGGAAAAACTTGTAAATGAAAACGAAATATAAATATATATTAATAATAATAAAAACGTTCTTGCCGCTCAGAGTTCGAGCGCCTACTGACTTAAAATTTTTGGGTATAAAAACATGCTACAATAGCCTCCCTGAGGAGGGAACCGCCTTGATACTTGCGCTGAAACTCCAACAAGCCCTTTCCGGGGTGCCTGCTACCCAACTTCATCCCTAAAATGTAGGGGCTAAGGTCGATTCCACATTAGCAAATATTGAACTTTTCACTTCAATTCATGACCCTCAATAACAATTCTACTTCTTCATTACAGGAACTTCTTTCAAAAATATATCTTTTGTCAAAATAGTCTTGCGAAAATATTTTGGTTTTTGTAGGACGCATTTAGGTGATAATTTCGATTCCAAATATTGTTTCAATACAAATATATTAAGAAACATTTGAGTTGAATATTCTCTATACAAGTTACATGGAAATAATACTCAACTAAAAAAACATTTAAATAATAATAGTGTATCTGGAAGTAATTACCCCACTACTAGACAGAGTCATACAATTATTCTATACAGGTTATTGCTAATCGTTCGTTTATAAATAGTAACAACTTCGAGGTGCACTTTATGGTATGTATACTTAGTTGTCATTGTAAGTAATAAAGGTATGTGGAATATACTATCAAAACGTTTCTTTAATTCAGGATTTTTTTATAATATTAAAAACATGAACTATGACTAATTAATGTAAATTATTAATATTAACTAATATAAAAAATACGTATTTAGTTCGTTGGTTTTTACAAATGTAAATAAATATACGATAAGTGTGTTTTACGAATAAGTTCCTATTCCTACCTTGCCAAAAAAAATCGTGCTGGCCTTTACATGGGAATGTTACAACAATTCAATTATAAATTTCGTTTTGCTCCAATAATGTACTGTACAATTCTAACACTACGTGGAAGTCAATAACCTTAAATAAAATAGATTTGTATTCGCAACATTGTAACAAAACCAGGAAATGTATCACTCCAAGCATCAAGATAGAATGGTCGCACTATATCTACGCATGTGTGCGTGGCAGTGGGGGGGCTGGGTGAAATTTTTCGTTTTTCGCCCACTTTTCCGTCCCGCTCTAGTTTTTCGTCTCCCTCATTTTTTCTTCGCCCGCTTTCTTCCTAGTGCCCCACCACATGTGTGCCGGTGTAGTATACGCAGAGAGAACAGAGGGTGCGTTTCCGGTTTGAAGCAGTTTCGCTTTTGGGCTATGAGATTTACGAGCTTAGATTTTTTTATATTAATTTATGTACTGGATGTCTATTTTGATTATGCTAGCTGATGTATCAAATTAAGGCAACTAATCAATATAGCCTACGGGGTAGGTAGAGGGTAAGTAGGTTAAATATATATGTTTTTTAGCTAAATCGTCATATCTGTCACTGATAACACGTATGTTGCTAACTAAAGTATTTATATTCTCCTGAAACCTGAATTACCATTTTTTAAATCAATTTATTATAACCGTTTAAGAAAAAACACGGTACATAAGTTCTTATTTTACTCATATCGGTAGGAAAAATAACATATTGCATGCTCGTGTTTTTAAATACGTTTAGAAACATACCTCATTATCTAAAAAAACCCGAAAAGGGATCCCCTAAAGGCATTTTTTCGAATATTTACTTGTTTTTGTTCTGTTATATTGCTTGTGTTTTTTTTTTTACATATATGCAAATATACATACATCTATTATCTTTTAGACAATTCACTTCAAGACTACGGTTCTTGAGACTGAGACACTTGAGAGTAGTGTGCAAAATTTACAATATTTTACTAACAATTACGAAGTGAAATAAATGCAACAGTCATAATTGTACACGCTTTCACATATGCAAATGACAATCCGAATTAAAAAGTTATTACTACCAACTAATTCTATAACAACAAATATTTCCCGCTTCATCTGCGGGCCGCGCGTATACTGCGCGCTGCGTGCGGCGCCGCCCGCCCTCGCTCCTCCGCGGCGCCTCAGGGAGCTACAGCGTGTTCTCAAATCCACTAATATTCATATTCCTTAATAGTTAACTTTAATCACAACAACGGGACTTAAGTCTAGGGTTATACGGCCTTAGGCACGTATCAATGAACTGAAATTCAGTGAAATGCCCGTTTTAAAACACGTCAAAATAAATGAAAGTCATAAAAAAAAGTCTCAAGGCAAACATCTCATGTAACAGTTTATGAATATTGTATTAAATCATTCGACCGATAAGTTTGAAGTGATTATTTAATTCCACAAAATAATTTCTCAATCTTAACTGTAGATTAACCTTCTACAATCTTCCAAATTCACATCTCTAAAGGAAAAAATAATAATTTTGGGGTAACCAGTTTTTTTTTAATAAACTAATCTTCTTATCCACCCCACACTTTGAAATACGATATCTGTTTACTATTCCTTATTTTTATTTTATTCCTTATTTTTTTTTTATTTTACTCGGTGACTATTAACTTTGACACTACCATTCACTATAAGTAGAATATTAATTATGCAGCAATATAATTTTTTGACAGAATACTTCAAAATAGATCATTACTGCTCTTGTTAAAACCGCTATATTTGATATGTGCTTAAGGATAGGTCATTATAACGTTCAACTGAAAATACTTATTTGAGTATGGTAGAAAAATAAAACATATCAAGACATCCAAGGCCGTTGCTCCCTCCACACCCTCTATCTCCGACAGAACTAGGAAACGAGGGGGTAAGTACACACGCCACCCCGGGGGGAGTACATGGCAAATACGCGAAAGCAATAGGACTTTTAAAAATTCTCCAGAAATATGATTTATGTGTTGACGGCAAGAACGCCTCCTTTCTCTCGCTCAAGGACGGCCCCTGATTCGATTTTTAAAGCCCGGGCCTCTCTTTTTTAACACACGCTTGTTTGTTGAAATTTGAATTTGGAATAAAATTTCGGAATTCTTTTGTTTTTTAAATTCGTTATTACCCGCCAGCCAGGCTACGTCTTATGTCGTCTTAAGCACACGCTGTATGCTTAAATTTGAATTTAGAATATTATTAAAGAAGTTTTGTTTTTAATTAAAAAGTATCTGAATTCAAGTCTTTTGAGTACCTACAGTCGACTACAGAGAAATTTATCCACTTTTGGACCTAATTACGATGCAATAAGGTGATAAAGTGGATACATCTTTTTGTAGTCTTATAGTCAACTGTACAGTGCAACCAGTTTCTTAATATAGATCGGCAATCTTCGTTTTTGTATGAAACACTTTTGAGTGACAGATATTCTGTCAGTTGCCAGTGCAAGAGTGATAGCGATAGTCAGCCGAACTCTATTAAGAAGCTGTAAGGACTGTACGTATACTATGTTGTGTTTCTATTTAGTTTTTGATTTTAATTTCGAGGTTACTCTTTTTTTTGTCGCAAAGAACTACTAAGTTACGAGTATCTATAAAAAAAGTAAATGATGATGGTTGTACTTGATTCCAATAACAATTCCAAAAGTGGGCTACTTACTAATGAATGCAACTAACTTAGGGTCTATTTTTTGTTCAGTAGTTAAACGAATTGTTAAAACTAATGGTTATATCTCAAGAAAACATGTCAAATTTTCAATTCTTTTTTCGAATTTTAACAATGAGAGAAAAGGACAGAGCCTATTACTGCTATAGCTCTGTCCTTTACACTCACGGTTTCAACCATCTTCTAGTACAATGGGATTCTGCTACGAACTCAATATCAACTGCCAAACCGTGGCGGCACACACGAACATGGAATTTTAATTTAAAGCGCGTTTTCGAGCTACATCGTGAACATCGATATAAATAACCGGTCAAGGGCGAGTCGGACTCGCCCCAAGGGTCACTTGGCCTGCTTTTATTGTTTGTTTTTATTTAGAGTTTGCAATATTATCAGTTATCACAAATTTAATACCATTCATACAATTATTACGATGTAACAAAAATAAAAGAAACGTTTCTTGTATTAGTTCGCCCCTTACCTTTCTAGTATTGGCTTTTTTAAGAGTATTATGAAACTAAAAATATCATACAAAATACGGTACAGATGTAGTGCATAATTGTTTTCCTTCGTATTTTCACGGAAACGTACGAACGTATCTTGCTATTTCAGTCTGTCACAGTACAAAAAGTACTGAGGTTGGCTGAAGTAGCATGACAAATACGAACATTTCCGACAAAATACGAAGGAAAACAATTATGCACTACATCTGTAACGTTTCTCTCCCCTTAACCAGCCACAGGCAGCTTGACAACACAGCCTCTATTTAACACGTTAAAAACAATATCGTCTTTGACCTGTTATGGTATTGTTTTGACAGCATCCGCCATTACTGTCAAGAAAATAAGAGCTATCAAAACGGTGACAATACGATAACAGATCAAAAAATATATTGTTTTTACCGTGTTGTATAATATTAATAGTAACCCTGTCATCGTATTGTCAACGTTTTGATAGATCTTATTTACATGACAGTAATGGCCGCCGACATGTCAAATACGATTTGGATTTTACGGCCAAGAATTAAGGCGCTGCATTGTTACGAAATATAGTTCCTTAAAATAAACAGCGTGTCACCAAACTTGACATTAATATTAAAGCATTAGAAAGCCCTTTTTGTACCGGTGCAGAATATAGTTATAACTTTCTGATACGTTAATTACTTAACTTACCTTGAGGTACACCTTTTTACCCGACTACGGCAAAACCCAGAACGAGGGTTATGTGTTTGCATATATGTCCGACTCAATGTCCGCTTGTAAAGGCTGAACGGGTGGCCCGGTTTCCACAAGCGAGGTGTCGTTAGATTCGTCCCAGCGTTGCGTGTCACTGGACTTTATTTTTTTGTATTATTTGAAAATTGTGAAATTAAAAATAACTAACATTATATTGATGACATTATCCAATCAGCTGTTGTGTTTTTTTAAAGCTTGCCTTTTCTTAATCTTCTATACATGTCAAACTGTTTCGTAATTGACTACGTAACTGTCAGACGAGGCACAGCCTAAACCACTTATCCTAGGCTCTTAACATTTTAAAAGAATATTCCTTGGTAACCCTTGGAAAGCAACCAACGCAAAGGAATATTCGTAGTGGTGGTAGGACCTTCAGGGTCCGTCCAGATCAATACCACGATCTTACCCACTAACCCACCTTCAAGCAGCAATCGCATTCCATCTTAGTCCTCAGGGTTGCCAACGCATTTGAAGTCTTAGGATTGCGGTCTTGAGATTTCAAATGTCTTTGGGTCTCAGATCCTACTTACCATCAGGTGGCCTGAGTGGTCGCGTGCCTTCTCATTGCCATAAAAAAAAGTGAGAGACTGTATAACTATATGTGCATACGAAGTCGCGAGCGACCTCCAGCAAGATATAATTGTCAAAAAGATATTTTTGATGGTAAGCATTAGTCTTATTTAATCTCGTCATTCAAAACAGACTAAATAAAGCCGTAGCAATGCTCCACAAATCGACTTATGCTAATATGCCCACTTTTGTATATCTAGCTGTACAGCGGACTTACTAATGTCCTCTTTTAAAGTGCCTATTTCAGTTATTTACTTGACTGTACAAATATAGGCTCTATTCCACTCGGAATAACAACTCGGTTTCGACATGTTATCGTATTGTCATTTTGTCAACGCTATAATAGCTCTTATTTGCTTGACAGTAATGACGGCCTGGTATAAAACAATACAATAACATGCCAAAGGTAATATGGTCTAACCGAGTAGAAAAGAATAGATAAAAACGGTACCCTATTACTGACTCCACTATCCGTCTGTTTGCTGTCACCAGGCTGTATCTCATGAACCGTGATAGGTAGACAGTTGAAATTTTTACAGAAGATGTATTTCTGTTGCCGCTATAACAACAAATACTAAAAACAGAATAAAATAAATATTTAAGTGGGGCTCCCATACAACAAACGTGATATTTTTTTGCAGTTTTTTGCTCGTTATTAATAACGGAAACTGGTATAGGTGTCTAATGTTGTATAGATAATGGTACGGAACCCTTCGTGCGCGAGACCGACAAGCACGTGGCCAGTTTTCTTTTTAAATATTTTACACTCTTTTTTCACCCAAGATGAGTTCTGTGACAGCTGTATTTCGTAATTTCAATCACTTACTAAACCTTGATTTTTAATTCCGTTAAATTCTGACCGCTGTCACATTCCGACTTTTTAGGATTTTCAATAGTATTTAACATGATTTAAGTACATAAAATACATAAGATGGATTTGTAACAAAGAAAAATTAAGGTTCAAAAAAGTCCAAAGATTTATAATAACAATGATCAGAATCATCAATCAATTAATCAAGACCAAGAAACGTCAGAATTCTATGGAATTAAAAATCAGGGTTTAAACTCACATGCGAGGTATTTAAAAATAGGCGATAAGTTATTTAAGTTCCTGAACGGCGTCGCTAGGTGTGTGTGTAGTACCAGTGTAGTTTTTATGTAATAGTACATTGTGTATTAAGGGTGGTAAAGGCAGAATTACAAACGAGAGTTTGTTAGAAGCCCGAAGCCGAAGGCTGAGGGCTTTAATGACTCGAGCTTTGTAATTCCTTTACCACCCGTGTAACATACAATGTTTTTCATCACAATTGCGAGGAAAAAAATAAAATTATTTTCTTTGAATCGCACAATTTTTATCAGTACTTGTAAATTATAATTATCGGCACTTCGACAGACTACATCATTTTCTATGACTTACCACAGATAATGTGAAACGTGTTCAGGAGTCCGATTCTAGTGACAGTCGAGATCAATAGTTTATATGCGAGATTTTTAGAAAATTGTATGCAACTGACATTTCATCTCGAATGAAATTTCATATCTTATGGCACAAGAATTGAGGTCCTGACGTATAATGATAGTTTGAGTCCACGCATTATATTTAAAAAAAAAGCTTTTACGTACGATAGGGCGTACCTAATGGTAAAAGGCCCGCGGGTGGGTGATTATTCGGCGTTTTAACCACCGTCATTATTGTCTTCGCATATTACTCAAGATAAACTTTTTAATTGTCTTATAATTTTAAATTGAATTAATACTACCCCCGGGTCCATTGACTTTGACATCAAAAGTTGATGTTAATTATCATTGTTTTCGTCAATATATTGAAGACAACAATGACGGCGTTTGAAACGCCCGAATATTCACCCGGGTATTATTTTGGATTTACGGTCGATTTTTCTAGCATGTTAGGACACTATTTACGAGCAAGTTTGATGAAAAGATAAAGAAACAAGTGTAATACGTGTTTATATGAGCTGTCACAGAACTCATCGTAGCTGAAAAATAGTTAAGTATAAAACAGTTTATGGAATACAAATAATATTACGCACGTTATTATATGTAGCAAGAATTAACTCGTCTCACTCACACCTCAAATATATGTATACTTACTTAAAACATTACTCTCAACACACTCACACAACACTTACACTCGAAACAAACATTTATTTTGAAGGTTTTACGTACATTAAATAATAACAAATTAATAAAATAATTTAAAAAAAAGATTAAATAAATTGTGTCATTTTAATATATAAATTTAAAATAAATATATCAATCTTTATTTAGGATTCGGTTTACATAACTCCAACACAAAACGGAAGAACAAAAAACTAAAATAAAACACTACATCTCCATATGAAAATTATTTCCATCTTAGTGAATATAACACATACAAAGATCAACCACTACATACAAAGGCACGCAATAAAAAATAAGAAATCTCATTTCTGAAAGCGGGTCACCCGGGGGGAGGGGGAGATTCAATATTACTTAGGGATGCTTTAAAACAAAACTTCACAAATTACTTCACTCGGTAACGTATGGAGAAAACATTTCAATCTTCAAGCTATTCTAAACTCTGCATTATTTTACTCAAATTAGTCTTTAAGACGCAAAAATTTGGCGGCGTCCTCAGTTTCAAAAACATGTATAAATAAATAACCTATAATAAATATCAGGGGACAATGTCACACCAATTGACCTAGTCCCAAACTAAGCTCTAGGCTTGTACTATGGGTACTAGACAACGATATAAATACTTATACAGAGAAATGTATACCTAAATACATAGAAAACATCCATGACTGGGGAACAAATATTCGCGCTCATCACACAAATATCTGGATTTTAACCCAGGACCGCTAGCTTCGTAGGCAGAACTAGCCAACTAGGCCAGCGCGTCGTCAACCTTAATTGCCAGATAAAGGATTAATGGTGCGTTCCTGTATTAAAACCCGTGGATAGAGTTGTGACGTCTCGTTAAAACTTGACACATTTTGAACGTAGCAAACGTCAAATTAACGTCACAACTTTTTTTTTTTATGGCATAGAGAAGGCAAACGAGCACACAGGCCCACCTGATGGTAAGTGGAAACTGTGACCCATAGACATCCGCATTCACAAGACTGCAAGCCTAAGACTGCAAATGCGTTGCCAACCCTGAGGACTAAGATGGAATGCCTCTATGCTAGTCATTTCACCGGCTGTCTTATCCCCAAACCGGAACACAACAATGCGAACAGTGCTGTTTGGCGGTAGGTTATTGGATAAGATGGTGGTAGCAATCCGGACGGACCCTGCACAAGGTCCACCGTTCTCCACCGTTCCACCCACCGTTTACCACCACCACCCGCCTATCGCGTCTATCCACCGTTTTAAATATAGGACGCACCTAAATACTATCAGGCAATTCGGAAACGGAACCCTTCATGCGCGAGTGCGACTTGCACTTGGCCAGTTTTTTGAAGTCGGCTGGTTAAGTAGAGGGATGCCAGTTCACATATTAAAAACAAATGCAAGTTAAAAGAAGTTATAGATGCCGAGGAGCTGGTTGATAAACATGCCATTGTTGAGTGATTTAGTGTTATACGAATACTTTACATTTAACAAATATATCATATTAGAACGTTTTTTATGCCAAACATGATTAAGATTACGTAGTTTTAAAGTTACCCTTTCCAGCACTAAAAAAATACTTGAAAAGGTCGTTAATGTCTAAAGCGTATTATAGCGTCGAGAACTATCTAACAGACAAAAATGCATGGCCGAAACCCGAAACTTAGTCAATAATAATCTGTTCAAATGCAATAGCTTTATCCTGCTTTGTCTTGTCTAGGGGACACCGTTGCTGCAGGAAAACATATCGAAACTTTTATGTGGTCATCTTGCACCATCTTATATACACATAAGTAGTTGATTTTTTTTTGTCTTTTTTCTTTTTCTCTCTCTATCTCCTCCGTAAGATTTTTGGCATGTTTTCTTGCTGAACTACGCATGTTATTTGATTTTATATTTAATTTAATATTTGTTGCTTTATATAATGCAAGACTAAGTAGTACCATTGTAATATGAAATATGTTAAAAAAATGACTGACTGCTGAGTTTCTTGCGGCGTTTCTTCTCAGCAGTGGTCTCCTCTTGGGAAGCGCTGGTAGATTCTTGACGTGTAAAAGTGGCCGTGCGGCCTAAATACTGAATAAATTGATTTTATATTTTATCTTTTATCTTTATTATGTAGCATTGGTAAGAAAAAGAGGGGTAAGAGGGCAAAGCCCTAGACGATAAAAAATGTGAAATTACTCTTTAATAAGAAAGAGATTATATAAAATACAGCTCCGAGATTGAACCTGTGCCCTACTTTGCTCCCAACCCTACGCTTCCCCTAGCCGGTTACTGGAAAATATTCCACTGCCCTATATTCGCACCCTTTTTTGTAAAAAAACCCATCAGTCTGGGAAAAAGAGGGTGCAAGTTTCAACATCGATTGTTAAAAGTACTGTTTTTTGAACGGTAATTTTCTTAATTTAATTGTTATATTTAAAGTATTGGTTATCGTTTTATATTTTTTAACCGACTTCAAAAAAAGAGGGGGGTTCACAATTTTAATGGTCGGGATCTTTTTTTTTTATGTATGTTCCTCGATTACTCGAAGACCAATCTACCCATTTGAAATCCTTCCTCCAATCAACAAATACTATTTGAAACTTCATAAAAACCAGAGTATTATGCTTATTTAAAATCTCCACAAAAGACTGCCAACTAAAGAACTGAAAAAAATTACCGAATCACCTTTTACCCGACATTGTCGTAGACGCTCTACGCCGTAGCGGCTCTACAGAAGACTAATATAATCCCACAGTCATATTAGAAAAGAAACAGTAAATAATTAATAACATCGACCTCAAATATTTATGCAATCTCGAAAAAAATGGTAACGTAGTGGAAATGAACGTGTTTGAACATGTCCCCTGCGTTACCAACTTTAGTTGTTTACTTGTTTGTTTCTATATTGACCTAATTGTCTGATTTGATAGACGTACAACATCGTAAACAAAATGTCAAGTCGTTTTCTATAATTGAACGTATATTTATTATATTTATTTTGAATAATAATAATGAAAAATACTTTAAAAGTTGATTCATTTTTTACGAGTTTTTTAAACCACTCGGCAATTGTGAGTCTTCAATTTGTTTTCAAACTGTATGTATGTATGGTACTTTTTTCCCACGTATATGCTAAACTGATGACCCGATTTCATTAGCCTCGTCATAACGTCGTTATACGATAGACTTTAATTTAAAAAAAAAACAGATTTAGAACTATGTAACTATATTTTACGCTAAGCTTTAAGTTATCATTGTTTTTTGGTAAAAATAACAAACACTATCATCTTGTCGAGTCAATGTACTGACCTCCAACACGTGACCCGTTCTGCTTTCATTTCTATAAATAGAACTATTTACCAACCCAATCTGAACCCTAATCCTAAGTCCTAAGACACATAGTCCTAGGCTGTATTGACCGTATGTAAATTTAGACAGGGCTACGGTCAGTAGGAAGGACTCTATACAGAAGTGATAAGGTTGGAATTCATTTGTTACGAAGCGAAGGTGAAGATAGTACGAGGTGTGCAAGTCATTATAAGTTTTTAAGGCTTCGTACCCAAAGGGTGCAAACGGGTCCTAATTATTAAAGCTTCACTGTGTGTTCGTCCGTCTGTCACAGGGCTTTAGCTTCTAACCCATGATATCTAACTTGAATTTTTTACTATATGGCCTCCATAACAACAAATTATAAAATAAAATAAAGTTAAAAATTAAAGGGGGGTCCATACCGAAACGCCTTTTGTTTCGCCGTTTTATGCTCAATGCTAATATTTTGTACAGTAGTACAGATCCCTTCGTGTGCAAATCCGACTCGTATTTGACCGGTTTTATGCATATACAAAAACACCATCTCTTGACCGAGATGGCCTCTATTCTAGTAGGTAAAAACCATATGGTCTTTGACCTGTTATGGTATTGTTTTTAACTCGCCATTACTGTCAAGTAAATAAGAGCTATAATACGTTAACAGATCAAAGACGATATAGTTTTAATCTCCAAGAATCTCGGCCTAATTAATGAATAAATTCATACCACATACCAGTCACAAATTACCGTAACGTTCAGGACAAACATGGTGTAACAAAAACTGAACTAGTCTGACAACTCAAAATTTTAAAATGTTACCACAATATGCTCGTATAGATATTTAAAAATGTTTACGACGCGCTTAGCTAAGTTATTAGTGACTGCCTACAAAACTAGCGGTTTTATATATAGAAGGGGTATGCTTTTGACTAACTCTTGCCCCTGATAAGTACCAGGATTTGTTCCAGAGTCTTGAATATTGTATTTAATTATGTATATATTTAAATTTAGTACCCATAGCAAACCTTGAGCTGAGTTTGTGGGGTCTATTTTTTTAAATTCACGTGTGACCTAAAAAGTAACAAACAAGACACAAAAAAATATTTTTCTCGACTCCACCCAATTATAAATACGATGTTCCGCCTAAAATGAAGGGCAACAGTTGAAGGCAAGATCAAATCAAATCAAAATCACATCGCCTCAAATGTTTTCTTATTTGGCGATACACTCACAGCTAGGTAGGTATAGCGGAGGGACGTTCACCCTCGGTGCGTAGTGAAAAATAAGTTCCACGGGGAAAGCTAAGGAGCTTTTCTGTAAAAATAAGGTAAAAGCTTGATTTATACCTAAATAAGAATGTTGAGTCAACATGTCAATTGAGCTACGAAGTTTTTAGGAAGTGTGAAAATAATTTAGGTTAAATAAAATGTTTTGTGGCTATCCTCGCGAAAACTGTACTATTTCTTTTTAATATAAGAGAAAAAGGCAAACGAGCGTGTGCATAAATATTACAAATATAAGTGTTAAAAATTGAATAATTTGATGTAAATGGTGTGTTTGTGTTATTTGACAAGGTTTTTCATTCGTCTCTTTCCTAATACATCAGTGTGTTAACGTAGCTGACTGTACTCTCGCCACCCCTTTCTGACGTCACAGCGCAAAAATTGTGCTGATGTATTTTTTCGTACATTTTAGAACTTATATCAATAATCTATATATAGGTACGTGTCTTTTATAGTAAATAGCTAATTCTGTCTGTTGCCTGCTTACTTCTTCTAAACTACGCAACGGATATTAATGCGTTTTTCACTATAATTTAGAACATCTTTTAAAGGGCGTGTTTGTATGTTTGTGTACGTGTGAAGTTCAAGTCACCTCAGAACAACAGGATCCACAATTAAATTATATTTATTCCTGTTAACTTAAGTTATATCTTGAGAATTTAAATGACCACTTACCATCAGATCATAAACTGTGTTCCGGTGTGGGTATACTATCATAGAAGGCATTCTTAGTCGTCAAAGTGGGCAACTCATTGGAAGCCTTAGGATTGTAGTCTTGAGAATTCAAATGTCTTTGGGTCACAGATCCCATTCACCAGGTGACCAGGTGAATGCTTGTGTGTCTTCCCTATGTCATGAAAAGAACTATTCTTAACATCCTTCTGGAATGCAAAAAACATATTGTTTATTGAGTTTTAATATTAAGTATTGAGCATACGAGTATCCGAATAATCAAGATGCGTTGCCTTCATAATAAAAATTCAATACCGTACAAATTTCAGTTATGAGAATTCCTTTCCTATCGATAGGGGAATTGAATTTTCAATTGAAAATACTTGGCATTGCACTTACATTACATACAATGAGATCCTATTCTAGAGTGAAATAGTAACTTCAAGTGACGAGTAACAAAATATTTCATTATTTTGTCATTGACTTCCAAAGGACAAGGTTTTATGGTGAGGCAACGTTTTTATCACCGTTAATAAGAGATCGTACATGTCAGGTTCGTTACGTGCCGCACACGTTCCCATAGGGGGCCTAGTCAAGACTAATTAGCACTAAATTTGCGATTTTCGAAAAACGAAAAAAAATTCGTAGGTAATCTGATGACAATGCGTCGACCGCTTACGAGTATGTCAAAGTCCTTAAATAGAATAAATAGAAAGCAGTAACGTTAGCAGTGTTTGCATCTTGGCTAGCACCTCAGGGCCTTTAGTACATATTGGCGTAGCCCAACTTGTTTCGAAGACGTTATGATATCTCCTTATTATCAAGGGAATCAGAACTGTCATAACGTTAACCATATGAATACAATATTGAAGCAATTTGGCCTATATAGTGTGGACAAAGGCCCAGCAGCGCAACGATCCAAAAACGTGACGAAATCAACGCGGAAAACGTCACTTTCGCTCGAAACGTCTTGAAAATTAAAAAAGCACTCCCGGCTGACGGATCTCTCCGCGACGCCACATATATTTCTCTTACTCTAAAACTATCTACTATCTCTCTCCCCCCACCTTCACCCCCCCTGTGCAAGTGTGCGCACAAATATTCTCACGCACACACACCCACTCTCCGCTTTCACGGTTCTAATTTTTGGGGAATTTGGGGCATATTCGTAAATATGAAATGGAAAAAATATTTCGCGAGTTTCGTTACTTTGAACTTTATTTGGGTTGGGATAAGGTCTTATTTTTATTAGGTAGGGGTTGGAAAAAAAATTACTTCATATGTCGTCCTTAAGACGGAGCGCGGCGCTTCGTATGTGTGTTCCGAACAGGGGAGCCGTGGAGACGGACTCATTTTATTTTTTAGTTAGCTTAACATTAAATGTAGTTCAACAATTGCAATGCTTTCCATATTTTCTTAGTGCTATTATTACTTTCAAAGTATTGAAATCAACGTTCATGTTTTGACATGCATAAGAGCCCAAGTGATGTAAAGCTGTACTTGTTTTGTTTTCAGGTAAGAAAAAACACCGTGTCTACACACGTTTTCAAGAGTGAATTCGGGAACGTTAGACCCTATTTCCAATAACTAATGTTACACCAAATCTTTGTCTTTTTAATTGAGATAGACACTGAGGTCTCGCCACTAGATTCTCAATGTGGTTTCCACACAATTTAGGGACGAAACCAAAAAAAGAAAGTATATTATAACATTAATTACATTGCATATATTACAGAAGGCACACTTTTTTAACTATATCGCCTTTGTCAATTACTGCAGCAGTTCAAACATGAATTTAAAGTGACAAAGCATTAAAGTATGCAGCTACTAATAAGACCCACCATACATCAACAAAGAGTTAATTGCACTTACTGGTTACTACGATAATCAATACAATCACGTTTTTCATGGTCACAAAACAATCGACTTCCAAATCAAGTGGAAAAAACAGAAGAGCTTGAAAAACAAGTAAAAATATATATAGTGTATTGAACGATGTCCAAATCTGTCCAATATTTCCACGAAATAGCTTGTAACGGTCTCTTAATAAGAGTGTATGAGAGCAACTTAGAGACCAAACCCGAAGCACCTTCTAAGAGCTATGACACTGAAGGTTCAGAAATGTTGGTATACGCATTGTTTATACTGTGTGAAAGAAACCGAAGCCTAGCAAATAATATCAACGTTTATGGTGTAGCTCGCACGTGTAGCTTATATGAGAATGATCGCACTTCTCGCTCATTTCGGACATGTTGAGCAAAAACCAAGTTATTGACGTTTCGGTTAGTTTCAGGTCAGAAAGAGATGTCATATGCAACTACCATTACTACCGACGATATATCAAATATGAAAGTGTAAAAAGTTCCGACATTTTAATTTAAAAAAAACTTTGTACTTTTCATTTTACGTCTATGTGAATGGGCACCCTGATTTTTTACTGCCGGATGGCACAGTCGCGTCATCTTAACACTAACCGAGGTAGCGCAAGTGTTTGGTCATAGCTTGTACGCTCACGGACTTTAATTGATGACTACTATAGAACCTTGTCGCATAAAACCTACGATTAATTCCTATCTAATTTCTATCTCGTCGTTTAACGTTGTCATTAAGACAAGGTTCATTCATTTAACTCCGTGACCGTACTTTTACTTATTCTGCGGTTATAGTACCCTAAAGGCCAGGCGTCGCTCGGGTTGAAAACGTATTTTCCCGAAAATGACAACTTGACAGATCGATTATTCGCCCCCCTAAGTCTCCATGTTGCAAATTTCAACAAAATCGTTAGAGCGTTTTCGATTGCAATTAAATATTATTGCTCGTTTAATAGTATAGGATATGATAACAGTTTATAAAAAAAAACAACAGGAATATTGGACTTGATAGAAGCGCGTGGAGCTGCCCCAGGTGCTTCTGTTTAGTCCACGAGTAAAATACTCTTTGACCGAACAATTGTCCTCCTGTGATGTACATGGACTTATTTCTGTAATAAGTTCATGGTGAATGTTTAAAACTCGATATTGGCGAAATACATCTTATTAAAACAAGAAGTGGAAGCCATTAAGGAACAAAAAACATGAATATATCAGTATGTTTAGGAAAACGCAATGTGTTTATTTAATGTGGCAATAATTTTATTTTTTCTAAACTGAAAAAACACAGTAATACAACCGACAGCCATAAATACGAAGAAAATAAATCTGGCGGCTCCACCCCCCTGTTATTCCATCACCAACAATATATATAGCTCCGCCGTAGCTATGCGAACAAATATATTATATTTTCCTATATGCTAGTTCCATCATTTATACTTTATTACTATATATCCGTACAACTATTTATACATACTGTTTGTCTCTGTACCACGTATACTGGTATGGGGGAGGCAAGTCAATTAAAGATTTTTCCCTTAATAAGATGGGGGAAGTTATTATTTTTCTTTTACTAATGCAGAAGTACAATGGATAAGTTGGGGGATAAGGAAAGGGTGCGCGTTCGATTCTGTGGAAATAAGAATCATACTGTGAGACTGTGAGTACAGCTAACTTGCGATTTAGTTATAAAGTCGATATGTGACTTACTTGAATCGATTACCTTATAATTTGTAAAATTACCAAGATTCATTTTTCGATCAATAACTATGAAATTTAACCAATAATTGCCAACTATAGACTCTCTTTACCCAACTACAGAGTGAGGGGGTAATGTTGTAATCAACCTATGTATTATGTATGTTTTTGCCTTCCCAGCGCGCTAGAAACTGAACACGTGGATCAATTTTGATGATTCTAATGTCAATTGATTTGTCTTAATCTTGGTAGACCCGTATTAATGAACTGATCTCAACTCTAACGCTCGTCTCGAGGTACGTCAAAAATGTCAGTGTTCGTGGTTTGGCGTTTGCTTTGACGTATCTTGTGACGGGCCTCACAGTCAAGATGAGATTATTAATACCGCCCTTAGTGTCACTATATATATCTCTGTAATCAAAATTCAATATGGCGGCTACCAAACAACATATTGTAAAAAAGAAAAATGAAAAGTCGGCTAACTATGAATCGGGGATATTGGTATTTAAAAATCATCTTTAGGTTTCTCTCAACATTTTTCATTTTGAATGATTATTTAGGATTTAAAACGATTTAAAATTGGCCAGCAACAGTTGGGATTTTTAAAGCTGGCTTTTTGTTATATCATTATATCAAAAACAAAAGTTACATGAAATATTAAAAATTACCGACAAAAATGTATGGAGTCGACATAAGCGACCGAGGACACATCATCTTACGTCAATTATACATTTTACAGTACTCATGTTGTCTATACCACCTGTGGGCCAATAATTGCGTCTACACTCAGGAGCAAAAATAACGGGTCAGAGTGCGTTTTTCATACTAAAGAGGCTATTTCGAAGCCTTGGTTCCTCGCCAGGGAATGCTTTAATGCTTTTTCTGATAAAAAATACCTCGAGTATCGATACAGGACTTCCAGAGTGCCTAGGATACCCAACTGAATAAATCTGCGGTTAACGCCGGAATTGTGCATGTTCAGAAAAACATCTAAAATGGCAATATAATGTAAGGAAATCCAAGTGCTGACCCAAACTCTCCCGCTGTGGTATTAACTGGTTGTGCGATAAGTTAGGTATCTTAAGTACTTTTGACCTCCTCTATTGAACCTCGCAGTATCCACCATTAAACCTCACTCAAAACAACCCCTGGCGAGGAACCAAGGCTTCAAAATAGTTTGTATGAAAAACGCACTCTGACAGGTATTTTTGATTCTGAGTGTATATCGTGTCAAATGTGGATGAAGCATCCGTCGCAGTCTTACTTATTCACATGTCAAAAGGTGACGGATGCCTTATCCAAACTTTATCACGCGATAAACGCAGCCATGTCAGGGCCCCTGTTATTTCTAAGCCTCCAGTATGAGTATAAGTTGAATTAATTAGGGATCAAAATATCCGCCCCTTTCTACCCACTCAAATACAATATTTTTGCCCTACATCACCACCGTCATCATTTTGAATACCTACCCAATTACGCATCCACGTAGGTATTTTTAGAATCGTTGTGTAAAGCCCTTTATTATAAGACGCCACACGATGTGGATTGTTATTTTTAGGCTTTCGACTTCCTATTATACCTAATTATTCGATATTTTGGGACAAATCTGAAGACGCCTAGGCTTGTTTGTAGAAATCTGGGGGGGCTATTGCCAAACGCACTCGCAATCGCAATCGTTTTCATTTTGAAAATCGAAGGCTTGTCTGCATACAAATGAAAACAATTGTTCCACTTTGAAGCCGATTGCGATTACGAGTGCGTTAGTCAAACAGGCCAGTGGATCACCTGTTCTGCCTGTAGGGAGGGATACATATCATACATATCAGGGGCTCAGTAAAACTACATTGCTTTTCACATGTTATCATAATTATCAACGTTATGATAGCTCTTATTTAACTTACAGTAATGGCGGTCAAAAAAACGATAACATGTCAAAAGCAATATAGTTTCACTGAGTAGAATAGAAAAACCTTACCAAAACATTACCTTACTTCTTAAACAGTCAGCTGAAAATAAAGGTTTTTTTGTCAGTTTTATCACACACCAGACACCACACTTGTGTGTGTCGCAAAACTCACTGTGTCCTTACTCATCTAGTTCAGGTTTAGCTAAAAGAGTTTCATTTTTGTTTCATATTAATGTTGTAATAGGGTAAAGTCACCAGTGGTCGGCCAGAGACCAATAGTCGACCTTATATGAGTGCGAAGAGTGGGAAATATATCTTTCGTACTCTTCCCACTCATACAAAGTATAGGCAGAGGCGGACTACAGGTCTCTGGCTGACCACTGGTTACTTTACCCTATTACTATTTTTGTGCAATGAAGAGTTTACATACATACACACTTGCAGTTTATTTGGAGGAGTTGGATTAGTCTTTTGAGAGCCGCAAGTCTGTAGCTTGCGCCCACGCCACACACTATCGCCTTTGTAACTAGAATAGGCCCATATTCCAGTTTTTTTAGCCCATCTTGGGATGTCTTGGGTCCTGCTTGTAGGGATAAATATTTTAGAAACATACGCTTTTCCATACGGCCCCTTTACCGCCACGTAAAACAAGATCCAGCAAGACGTTGACAATGTGATAAAGAAGTGGTTTAAAATAAAAACGAATTGAAAAGGCACGTAGTCCGAAAACGGTCAGTGTAGAGTGACGCTACTGACGATGAATCACTGCCCTCTACGAGGTTTCAAAAAACTGACGTCATTTTCTACTAGTAGCGTCATCTACCGGCAGCCGTTTATATCACGATTTTATCTTATTATTGATACTTTTGTCCACTTGGAGCGCTGCATTTTTATTTAACAAATCAAACGCATAAAATAAACTACGTTTGGTTAAGTAGCAACCAATAAAAAGGGGAATTCCGATTTTTTTTTTTCTTCCGAATATTCATTTTTCCGAAATCTACGTTGTGATGGAGCTATTTTGGATTAGGTAAATTTCTATAGGTACATTAAGTTAGGTACGGTTTTATTTATAAACGATATCAAATAAATAAGTCTTCTATCAAAATATTGCATTCGGAATAATGAAAACTCGGAATTATGATCATATCGGAATAGCGAATATGCATGGATTTGTAGAATCGCATTTAAGGTTAAAGAAACTTTATTCCCATTAGAATTACAGATATTCGATCTTAACAAAATGTGAAAATACCGTAAAAGACATCACCAAAACGAAATTCAAATAAAAATCGGCCACGAAATACGGATGGTACGAGCTTTTTAAATTTAAACTGCTAATTAGACAGAGAGATCCGATGTGCACTGTGACGTCATTAACAGGTCAGCCATATAAACTCCATTTAAATTTTGTTTTACTTGAGAGAGATAGCGACCAATCTTTGTTGGCCTATATATTGGTTATCTTTATAGCTATTTCATCAGCTATTTGTTACACGAATCAGCTTTTATTGATACTGTGGAAAAAGTTATGAATATTAATGCGACTATTCGAAATTACGTATAATATACGGAGTGTAACCAATAAAAAACCTACGTTATCATCTTTTTCTCCTAATAATATATCAATACAAATATCATAGTATTTCCAAGTGTTCTACTTTGGTAGGTAAATGCCTTCTTTTCGTACGAAATGAAATATATTTAAGTTGTCGGTAATTTAGCGCGGCCGGGGTGAACGCCCTCTACCCCCAAAACATGTTTATTGAATATGAAAAATGCGTAAACACCATTGCGATATTATTTTTTATTTCGTAAGTATAATGATGCCTTTAGAAGTCTCTGGAGCTCGTGTGTGTATGTTTATTCATTTAAAGAGAAATACCTATAGTAGTTAGACAACTCAAATAATTGGAAAGGATCTAATAAATAAGAATAGAAACACTAAAAACTAGTTTTGCGTATAAACTAGTAGGTACATACATAATATTGAAAAATCGTGGAAATCGGGCTTGATTGGCGTGAGAAACGTTATCGCCCTGAGTTAGGATTGTATGTTTTTTTTCTTTGACAGTTAGTTGCGCTTTATAAGCGGAGATACCTTCAGTTTTAAATTAGACGATCGTTTACAAAATGGACGTATAGTCACTTTTTTTTTTTTAATTAAGTCACGTTATTTAACCGAAATTTCATCAAATCGGGAAAACGTGTGTCGTTCCTATTTTCGTAATTATTAACTATAAATTAGGGCCAATCATATTCTTTGCTATTTAACTTTACACATTGACGCAAAAGTGCAAGTTAAATTGAGTGGCGAGTGGCGCCATCGTGGATGTAAACACTAACTACTATAACTGTTATTTTTTGGGGCCAACGCCACCTAGCTTTTTTAAGTCTAACTAGAAGGCGCCCCAAATAGAATCAGATGAGCTCTCGCAAGCAGTGACATCTAGTGGAAACTTTTCCAACAACTATGCAAGGAGCGTTTCATGACTTTCATGTTTCGCTTGCTAGTTCTTAAAACGAAATAGTATGCGTCAAAGTCCCTAGGTTTCGCTTTTATCAATAAAAGTATATTTTTTTATTATAATCATTACACAGTTACAGTCATAAATATCATATGTATACGTTTTTATTCTTCTTTCTTTATTAAATAACATAATAGAAGTTATTCCGTAAGACGGCCGCATGAGCATTTTTACACGCCAAAAATATAAAATAATTACACGCGAAGACAATTCTTCGGTAAAAGAGTAGTTTCTCTAATGGACTAAACAGAAGCACATGGGGTCAGCTCCACGCGCCGGGATCAAGTCCCGGGAGTATAATCACTAGTAAATGTTTTTTTCTTAATTTTTTATTTCTTTTTATTTTATGTAAGTAAATATAAAAAAAAAAGTAAAAGCAAGACATTTTTCAACCAGCCATCTTCCATCGCTGATGTTTAAAAAATCCTCCTTTCACCCGCGTATAAATTTAAATGTATCACACAACCTTTCACAGAATAGACTCTTTACAAAAAAAGAATATAACCACAACGTTTCGTTCTCAATTTGTGACAGCTGAGGTCAGAATGTCACTCTTTGAAAGAAAAACAAACTGAGCTGAGCACATGTGCCTTCTTAAAAAGCTGTTTAAAATATCTCAAAACACTTCAAATAGGCTCTTAAAATGAAGAGAAACAAGCGAGTATAAATGTTCACAGCGCGGGCGCATAAGCACCAGGAAATATGGATGGAGTGCCCCAAAGTACAAGTGGAGTATCCAGGGCTAGCCTACCTGTACTGCCTGACTCGCCTGACGGTGACCAGGAAACTGGATAAGCTCCATGAGAGCATGGGTGTGGTGGATATTGCGTACACGATCTACAATGCTTCAGGACACAAGGTAAACGGGTTGGGGAGGTTAACCCTTCAACTGGTTTGTAGTAGCGAGGTACCTAGTGGTCGCGGGTTAAGAATATACTTGCTTCAAGTATGTGACTCACCATATCAATCTCCTTGGACAAGAACTTTTTAAAATTTGTTCTGATAAAAAAATCATGCATGGTCAGTTTGTTTATTTATTTATTTATTTATTTATTTATTGCAGTACATATGTACAACCCTGTGAGGGCGTGGCAATTACTTAAATGTTAAACATTAGTACTTATAGCTAATATAACACTTAGGTATCATAACATTTCACACTAACATAATCTCACAAATATGTTATGTTTGTCTTGTAAGCTGCAAAGTTTATTGCGTAAAACAACAACAGTATTTGCTACGCCCGCTTTGGTCTACAAATGTAAATGACGTCATTTTACTTTAGCGTTTTTTTTTTAAGGCTAGCACTAGCTGTGATGTAGAAAAGACCATATGGCATGTGGTGATTAAGCTCTTTAGCCGTCAGCAGAAATTTGTTTATTTATTTTCTCAGTATATATAAACAAATAATTAAAAAACTGCTTTTAAGGCTGTGTGTATTCCAAATGTTTGCTAATGGAACCGCAACCTTAGGATATTGTTAGTTATCTTAGAATAAGGTTTGGGTTTTGAGTAAAAAACGGCGATACAGAACAGCGCTGACGCCTAGGCATGCACGCATGCACTGTTGACGATTTCGTTCTTATAGCCGTTGAAATTACTTTTTTCCTTTCAAGGTCTTCATCGCAGCAAAAAAGAGCTGCTTCCGCAAATTAGTCGTCAAAATATTCAATCGTTACGGAAACGAAGTAGTGCAAATATCTCGGCCACGGTCGTGGTTCCCCAGCAAGGCCGTCGTGTGGGGCCCACCGGACCACTTCGTAGGGTCCATAGAGGAACATCTCTGGAACCATTACTGTGTAAAAAACCGAGATGATGTGGTCACCCAAGAGATTGACTGTACTGGGTTTTTCACCGTCGACCACTGTGTGACGTCATCTGGGAAAGATGTTGGAGTCCTCTTGGAGACCAAAGGAACTGACTTCACAGTAACCTTCCCTATGGACTTCCCGATTAATGAGAAAGTTATGATGCTGAGTGCATGTTTCTTAATTAGTTGCTTGAAGTGTTGAAATAAATAAATAGCTTTTACTTTGTTTTTACTGGAGTTCACAGTCCCACTATATGCTATCCTCGGATCGGGTCTGCATGAAATTTGACACAAAGAAAGACTATAGTCTGGAATAGCACATAAGGTACTTTTTATCCCGGAAAATTTGACTGTTCCCGAGGGAAAAGCGATGAACGACTTCTACGCGGACTGAGCCGAATGCAAAAGCTAGTATTATAAATACGTACGTTTATGTCTTTATTCCACGTTATTAGCTTAAACACTGATCAGTGCAAGTCACACATCAACATTCATTTTATTCGTTTTTGAATTTAAAAAAAATAATATTCTCCAACATATTTAATTTTATCAAATCCCAATGAACCAAAAAAGATAAGACGTTCACCAATTTCATTATTTCGTTGAATGAAACGTAGGAAACAAAAATTTAATTTGACGTTTGTTCCGCCATTTTGCGACAGACGAGGGGTGGCTAGTGTCCCCGTCCGACATACGAAGGGTTAATAAATCACATCAATGCATTTACTATGAATTGCAGGGGCACAGTCCAAGGTGTCCACGACTTGTTTAAACACAAATAATATTTATCTTATAACACTTCTAATGAATTTTATCACACCAACCAGTACTCAAATTATCGTCGAACAACCTTACAAACATCTAAACTCCAGACTTCGTTTCGCCCAACGTAATGTGTAAAAAGCATGCATCAGAAGTAGGTAGAAAAAGAAAGTTTATAGGTAATAACGATAAAGTATTCATTAAAATACAAATAACAACAACAAATTGTTTCTTTTTGCTGAATTTAATAGTTTTTGACACAAATTACTAAAACTAGTCTAGTTGGTCCAGTCTAGGAGGAGCCCTGTGACAGCTTATACATATAAACTCGTATACAAATTGCATAATTATTTGGTGAGCATATCATAAGATAAAAACGCAGGTACTTTTTTTTTAAATAAACTAAAGAAAACTGGTTACTTTGACTTTTCCTAAATCTTGCGACGACCTTCAGTAGTTTAAATGATTCATTACCTCTTTTTACATGCCTTGGTCACAGGGACCATCCTACATTGACCGGACTATACATATGTGTACGTAGCCGATGACAGAGGCTTTAGAGGATTGCGTTGTGAAGATGAAAATTTTCATACAAAATGCTATAACGTTTCTCACCCCTTAAATTAAGCCATATTTTTGCGACTTTTGAATACGTTGTAGACATTATGAAAAACTAGGTCTTAAAATTTAAAAATAAACTGAAACAGAAACCTAGTGTTCATAATTTTTACAACATATTTAAAAATCGTAGAAATCGGACTTGGATTAGGGGGTGAAGAGCGTCGGTGGCCTAATCGCTTATGGGGTCGTCTAGTGATCGTAAGGTACAGAGTTCGAGCCCCCGCGCTCACCATGTAACAATGAGTTTTTCTAACTTAAATGCATTACCCGATGCTCTTACGGTGAAAGAAAAACATCGTGAAGAAACCTGCACATTCGAACAGCTGAGTGTGTAAGTCTAATTGCACAAAATATCCTAAAAGAGTCGAAGTGTATCCGAAAGACAGATGGGCTCTGTAAGATAAGATAAGTTAAGATAAGATAAGTTAAGATAAGATAAGTTAAGATAAGATTTATGAGGTGAGAAACGTTATCGCCCGGAGTTTTTTTTTTATGGAACCTTATGACGGCTATGCGATTTAGGAGCGTAGTTAAATAGAAACTGGAATGTACAAATATCCTAATATAAGTTAGTTAAAAACGAATTCAAATAAAACATGTTGTATTCAAGATAATACCAGTTTCCTACGATTAAATTTTGAATGAGCTCGAGCTTTTACTAATTTGGCTAATTTGTTTGATAAAAACCGATCACATAACCTATTAAACTGTCTTAAGTCTTGTGTTTTTTTACTAGTCTTTACTGTTTTAATATCTTTTAAACGATTTTGACAGCCTAAACAATAAGGTATACAATTTCTATTTTGGGGATCAGTAGAAATTGAAGCGGTTTCAATTTTATTTCCCAGTGCAAAGCCCATGGTTTGATCTGTTTGGCATGAGATGTTGTTCACTTCATTTTTAATCTTAACACTCTGTTTCTGTTCTATTTGGCTTGAAATGTTGTTATTTTCATTTTTAATATCAAAAATCTTTAACTCTTCTGTTTGACATAAAAGGCTGTTCTCTTCAATTTCAATCTCAGTACTCTCTATCGGTTCTGTTTTGATTGAAATGTTATTCATTGTTGCATTTTCCATTTTGATCATTACGCTTGCGACCTCATCTGTTTGGGTTAAAATGTTATACACCTTCACATGGGTTTGTGTCTCTTTATGATCTTTAGTTTGGCAAGGCAGATTCAACCGAGGCAGAGCACACCTCTTCAAAACTTTGCGACGTGATTTCATGATGTCATCTTGATCGAAATGTACCTCACACACTCGACTGGATTTATTTCTTTCAATCAAGTCTTCACGGGATATTATCTGCAGCCATTGTTTGCGCCTGAAAATAAAAACAATGATAAATTATGAGTTAGAGACTCATCATTAGACTAGTGGATTAGGCACCGGATAGAAATTGCAGTGCTTCTTGCTCTTTCTTTCTTCTATAAGGACAACAGGCTAAGCTTATGGACATCCTCGATTCTGGAGCTCTAAGTAAGGCAAGTAGGCATTGCACATGTGAACAAGGGAGATAACATGTATTTGAATAACTACAGAACCTTTTACTACTAGACTAGCTGGAATTTGGCGCTTACATCAACAGCGAGAAGCTCAAAAACCCTCGGTGTGGCGACGATACTGCAGTAGGGAGATATGATGGAAGATTAGTCAAAGTCAAAGTCAAAGTCAAAGTTCTATATTCTTCAATTTAGGCATAATATAATGCACCTATAAATGTCAAAAAGCATTACCACCGGTTCGAAAAATAAAACCTTTGCCCCGAGAAGAACCGGCGTAAGAAACTCGGCAAGGTATATTTTTTTCAAGACAAAGGTTTACATCATTACATAATAATTATAGATAGTTTACAAATATCACGGTATTTTTGTACAGTAGGTGCACCTTTTTTAAGCGTAGGTAAATTTATGCGTAGATTACTCATGCAGGACGGACGACTCACCGCCAAACATCCCTATCCATGATATAATCGTTTACTTTATAATATGCTCGGGAAAGTAGTTTTTGTTTTACGTCAGATTTAAATTTAGAGTCAGTAAGTTCAGTAATACTTTTTGGAATTTTATTGTAGAATTTTATACAATTTCCTAAGAATGATTTTGAAGTTTTGGCCAGTCTATAAAATGTGGTTTTGAGCTTTCCTGTGCTCCTGGTTGCTTTTCCCTACTGAAGAGTGGGCCAAACGCTCGATCGAACGAGTCGATGATGACTTTAGTGAAGTTTCTCATCCTCCAGTATTGGGGTAGTCTTAAAATGAATAGGTAGAAGAGAAAAAACATGTCAAAATTCCATGTTGTGCCTACTCCCTTACAGTCGAAAACTCTACGCCCAAAGTAGTGGATTATACCTGTATGAGATTATCGAGTAATCTAATTTTGAGAAATCGCGTCACTGGTAGATGACATGATACGAACAGTCACGTGATCTACCAGTGACGCGATTGGTTAAAAACGAAAGGAATGGAATCGCTAGGTAGCGTAGTGCATCTTGGCAGAGCCCTCTGCCTAGCTGAGTGCTTGCTTTCTTCGCAGTGGCTTCATAAGAAAGTGGCAAAGTCTGAAGTAATTATCAAACTTTTGCCATATAAACATTAATCTGATAAAATCTGCATCTAAAACACTAATCAATAAACTGAAATAAATTCAAACAAGATTTTTACAAATTTGAATGCCTTCAATGTAAAAATGACGCATTTGAAAAGTTCCAAAAAAAAAAACCATAACCCGGTGGCCGTTCTCGGATTCGAAAGTTACAGTACAAACGCAGCAAATATTTAATAGTAAGCTAATTAATAACATTTATAAAAATCATTCAAGAAATAATCAATTTTAGTTTTACAGTTTTTATAGACGTTGCCAGCTTGACAGGATCAAAACGAATAAACGCTCTTAAATGAATAAAGTTCTTACTAAAATATGGATTAGCTCCCGGCCTATTTAACTTATTTCACAAATTCGATTAAATTATCAAATTAATGTTAACCTATATGAAATAGAAAAAAGAGCGTAATAAATATTTCGCATCGTAATCGTGAGTCGAGACCGAATTACCTGGGGTTTCGTTGATCATAAACTATTTTTGACAAATCTTACCGATACCAGCAAACATTGAACCCTATAGCAGTAAAGATTGTTTAAAATCAGAAATCACTATATGCTGGTATTTTCTTATCTTGTTTTTATCCACAGCATACAAACTACATTCTGTCCCGGCGTTTTCAGTATTTGTCGTATAAATACAGTATTTCGGTCACTTTTAATACTTTTAATTACAGTTAGTAAACGTCAGATTCATACGAAAACTGACATTTTCACTCGAGTTAGTGTCTTAACCCAGTGTTGATTTTTTGCAAGTGGCCGTTATAGTACAGGATCGGAGGCTGCCGTGTGCAATCTAAATAATTAACCCCGTAACAACTTCATAATTTTAATGAATTTCCTTATTTTTCAAGAAAAAAATCGCAAACCACCATTCGCACGTCCATACAAGCTTAACACCCGACTTGCTAAGTACATTAAAAGGTCAACACTCACTTTTGTGGATCCTTAGGCACACTGAAAAACGACAAATCCGGATTTGCATTAGTGTTTTTAAGGCAGCCGAACACACAGCAATACACTCTGTTAGGGGGGAGATTACGTTTGCGGCGTTGCGACGATGTTTTAGACATTTTAGCGTGAATGTCGATTTCGATATCGACCGAAACAACCAATAAGCACTAATAGTACCGATACCTATGCAGCGGACTACCAATGAGCGAACGCGGCAACGGCGCAGCCCTGACTGGCTCAGGCGGTTCAGCGTTGAGCATTCTCGGATTCTCCGCCTGTCCGCCATTTTGTTTACGGCGCGTTGCATCGTGTAGAGTATACGTATCGTATGTACCCGGCGCGAACTTATGACAGAGATAACAATAATGTATGTATCAACTACTTGCCTTGTTTATATAGTACTGCGGGCCTACTATGATTGCGTTTATCGCGTAACAAAATGTGGATAAAGCATCTGTCACTCTCGCAGGCACTTATATACAATGTGTGGCCCAAAACCGGGGCGAAAAATTAAAACGTAGATTCTACTCCTCAAACTACGCAACGTTTGTTTGACGACTTTGAAAAAAAACTTGCGGTTTGAATTTTATTACATTATAAAGTTAATTCGAACACGCAATGTACTATGAAATTGGTTATGTCTGTAGAGTGACTAGACTGACAGGCGATGTCAATTAGACGGAGTTTTAAGTACATTGATTATACTATTTACTTTGTTTGAAAAATGAACAATCTAAAAACTTTATGATTTTAAAAAGTTGCTAAACAAAAGTTGTCTAGTTTGAGGAGTAGAATCTACGTTTTAATTTTTCGCCCCGGTTTTGGGCCACACATTGTATACGTGTCAAAGAGTGACGGATGTTTTATTCACATTTTGTCACGCGATAAACGCGATAGACTTGACACTGTCTTTATGACATCGGGAAAGAAATAAATTACGTCGGGGCCATTTGCAACGTCAAAAGATGGCGGATGTGTAATTTGTTTTAGTTTTTATTTTTGTGTATTTAGGTGTTCAAAGTTATTTTTTGTTAGTGATTTGTACTTTTAATGCCTTTGTGTTGCACAGTGATAGAAGACTTGGACTTATTTCGTGTATCCTGGCATCTTAATTCTCGTTTCAAGTGGACTCGCAGTGGTACAGAGGTTAAAACTATCTTGGCCTCTGTCCTACATATCACCGTACAACGTTGCCACCAATCTTCCTAGAGAAGATTGGATTGTGTTTTTTGACTACATTGATTTATACTTATATATACTTGACACTGGCGAAATCACTTCATAGTGGAAACGCCATATTCCCGCGGTAGTAGGTAGCTGTCAAGTCGCCGCGGGGCAAAGAAAACAAAAAAAAAATACGTCAAAATTAACGATTATTCTGCGACAGGGTAGCTATAAGTGATCAACAATTAAAGTTGTCGACCGCACCTACAACTTTATAATTATCTTGCACCTTTATTTGCTACACCATTCTATCATGTACCACATGAAAATACACTAGATTATGTAGGTATTTAAACTTCAAGTACCTACTCACTTTTGTGGGTCCTTAGGTACATGGAAAAACGATAAACCCGGATCTGAATTAGTGCTCCTTAAGCACCCGTACACACAGCAATAGACCCTGTTAGGGCAAGAATTAGTGCGCTTTCGGGGCTGACGTAGCAGTGATGATGATTTCGGTGACGTATCTGACATTTTCACGTCTCGGGGCGTATCGAGTCGATCGATACAATAAGTCGACTTTAGCAGAGCAGACTTCTCTATGAGCGCGGCAACGGAGCAGCCCCGACTGACGCAGCCTTGGGCAATCTCCGGCTGTTCGCTATTTTGTTACAGCGCGTCGCGCGTCGCGTCGCGTCGCGTAGGACCTACGTAACAATCGTATATACAATAGGTGCGCACATTTACAAGTCGCGCGTATATATGTATATTATATTTCAATGAATGGTGCCTACCTAGACCTCGTTAAGTATTTTTACTGTTTTTAAACCACTAAATTGAGAGCTTTTTCAGCTGGTCAGTTTATCATTTAGCCATAGTACTTATTAATTTATTTAGATCTTAACTAGTTTACCTACACCAGCCAGTGTAGGTAATGGTGGCACTTTTCTCTTAGCATTGTTCATACCAGCATGTTTGACCCAGAAAACCCCCTTTTTTTTATGGTGGTATGCCTTAAACGGCCCGACCAATTTTCATGAAAACTAGCAAAGGACTACTTCAAGAAAATCTGCTTTCAAATGAAAAAAACAGCATCCAATTAAAAATTTTTGTTTACCTGCACTTATAATTAAAATAATTGCACTTTTACTATTTAATGTTTACTTACGGTTCCGGTTCATTTGATGCAGTTTTGTTAGTGGCTTGATTGGCTGTGCAAACTGGATTATCATTTTCAATATGAATGGTAGAGGGCCTAAAACAAATATGAAAACTTATTTTATATTTATTTGGGCACAAATGGTGCAATAAACTTACAAATGATACACTTTGAATAAACAATAATCAGCCACCAGTTACAATATCATTCAAAGAAGACAGAAACAGAGATAGAATATTTATAGCAACTGCCAATCCAAGTTTAATAGACAAAAAGAACCAAAACTTCTCATGGTTGGTAGATCGATTACGCTATTCCCAGTTGTTACACTGTTGGTCATGGAAAACCCGCTACCAAGAGGCCTTTATGTAGGTAGGTAAGGTCTGTTCATTCTTACTTTACTTACACAGTAAACCACTTTCTAACCTCAAAATGAACCTTTTTTGGCTGATCAGCTATTTTAAACAAAATAAAGCAATCTCATCACAGACAATACATTGGCAAAGTGATGTCCAAAATGTTTACTCAGTTTACTTTATTTACGACTATCGACCCTACCCGCCAGCGGCATCGCCCTGCTGCTGAAGTATTTTTCAAATATTTTCTTACATATAATTTATTTATTTATTTATTTATTTACAGTGACAGTAACAGGCTTACAGTAATAACCAAGGCGCCTTTTACGTTAACTTATTTTAACACAAAGAAAGAAAAAAGAAATATATATATATATATATATATATTCATATAAAAACCATATAAAATATAAAATAAATAAAAAACAAAAGTAAATAACCTATCTCTAACTACTAAAAAGAATATAAAAACTATGTGGCTCAAAATAAATCAATTTTTGATAAAAGCGAGTGCCAATTGCCAGCTAGCACGTCGGTATCCCGCAGCTGGTGCAGAAGCTCGTTTAGCAGCTATATAAACCTTATCCTGACAATAACAAACACAAAAGGCAATTGTATGGGAAAAAAACAAGTGTCCCTAATTATGTGACCACCACTGTATATAGATAGAAGATAGATAAGATAAAATAGCTGTTTTAGCCAAAAAAAGGTTCATTTTGAGGTTAGAAAGTTGTTGACTATTTATGACAAGACAAGTAAGAATGAACAGACCTTAGGTAATGTACCTACTTTACTTTTGAAATACATATTACGGGAACTTTGTAAATAGGTACTCACTGTACAGCGGAATTTTTAATTTTTCGCTGCTGTTTAGCTTGTTGCCCGCAATGACCGCGACGTTTCCGAAGCAACCTGATTGAGGCAGAAGGTTTTCTGCCCCGCTTATTCCCCATTTTTGGGGTATCTCACCGCATAAAACACGAAGTTCAATGTCAATAACAATAACAGATATAATAACAAAACAAATAATTAACACAACAGAAACAAAACAACAACGCCAAGGCCAAATTATAAAACAACTGCAGTATTTAGTTGTTCGCACGGAATAGTAGAGTAGAAACGCAACTGATTCAATTCTTTTGGTATTACACTATACTCTTTGATTCAATTCAATTCAACTGACAGTCAACCAAACCAAACCAACCCAACGGTCTGGCAACGCCGCGGCCGGCCGCCAAACCGAGCACGCAACGTCGCTTTCATCCCTTTGTAGTTTTGAGTACCTACCTAGTTATAACTATTTTATAGATAACTTTTACGAAATTTTACTGATCCAACGTAAATGCAAGTTCAAATCTAACACTAAAATCAACTTTTATTCAAAACAATTTGTTTTTGTTTATAATAGTTTTGTTTATTTTTTGAGTATTTTAAATTCTTATTTTAGTTTGTATACCTTTTTTTTGGCCGCATTCAACAAAACTCTTCAAAACGCCTGGTCATAGTTTAAGAGCAAACTTTAGTTCAATGTTTCACTAGGAGCACATAGGTTTTGAGTCTATAATCTGTAAATTCTTATTAAAACTTATTAATTGTTTAAGTATTCTTATTCTTATCTTTTTTTTTTCTTATTATTCTTATTATTTTATATTTGACGACGCGCTGGCCTAGTTGGTAGTGACCCTGCCTACGAAGCTAGCGGTCCTGGCTCCTGGGTTCAAATCCCGGTAAGGGCAGATATTTGTGTGATGAGCACGAATATTTGTTTCTGAGTCATGGATGTTTTCTATGTATTTACGTATTATATTTCTCTATATAAGTATTTATATCGTTGTCTAGTACCCATAGCACAAGCCTAGAGCTTAGTTTGGGACTAGGTCAATTGGTGTGACATTGTCCCCTGATATTTATTTATTTATTTATTTATTTTTAACTTGACGCAACACATTAAATCCGTAAAAGGAAGTGTGGAAAGTTTGGCTGCAAACTAAATCGCCCAGCCGGAATAAAACGAATATGAACTTTTTTTAAACGGTCCGTTTAAAGTTGTATTATATTGCTTACTATCAGTTACATAACTATATTAATGAGTCAGAGCAAAACTTAAGGATATGTGTCTTCAGATTATCATCATTAAAAACTACCAGTTCCTATATTTTTCCCAATAAATTTATCCAAAAACACCTCGATTTCGTAATTTTGCCCTACCCTTCGCCTTAAGAGCTACGGTGCCACAATTGCCACACATGCAGACGGACACAACATAGCGGTCAAAATAACACCCCTTTTTTTCCATGTCGGGGGTTAAAAAACATTAATTCCTCGGGCAAACGGCATAGATGGAGTCGCGGACTAAAGCTAGTTATTTATGCACGACGATCATTCCTATGTATTATTCGTAGCAAATAGCGAATAAAGGTGAAACTTCACATGATGTCGCATTTTTTGTGTAGGTACCTATGGGTTTCGGCGCAAGTTTGACGAATGTTTTACGTGTGGAAGAAAATAATCACCAGAACCATCTAATACCAAAATTTCAAACATTCAAAGAGAACTGTGAAGGACGCCTCAACCACATACCTATAGCTCATGTACAGCTGTCAAAGAAATCCATATAAGAGCTCCGGACGATAACGTTTCTCATCCCCAAAATCAAGTCCAATTTCAACAATTTTTCAATAGCTATGTTGTAGATATTAGGAAGGGCTTTACGTGTCCGTTTTTTTCAATAAATATTTTCTTGGTAAGGCAAACGTACAGACCTAGTTTTTAATATTATCTACAAATTGTAAAATCTTGAAAACCTAGTTGTAAGGGGAGAGAAACGTTATAGCATTTCGTGTGGAAATCGTCAGCTTTAGTCTTCTTAATATGGACATAGCCATACCATGCCATGCCATGCCATGCCATGACTTCACTGCGTATTTGCTTACATATACAGCTCTTTAGACGCGAGCCGAAAAACCGACAATGACGCGTTAACGTGTATTTGCTATTGACTTCATTTGTCATGGCAGCACTTAACTACGCCACGCCATGTTTGCACAGATATTAATCTCATCGCTGAGGCGACGAAGATAGTTCACATATAATCTAAAATACATAAATAATGCCAATGTTTTGACAACTATACCGTCTATGCATTGCGATTATGAGTCAAATATTCGAAATACGCCTACACGCAACGCCAAGCAAAGTGCCACTATGACCATTATTTACGTCTCCTAGGCTGACACCATCACTACATAGTATAAAACAAAGTCGCTTTCCCTGTCCCTATGTCCCTTTGTATGCTTAAATCTTTAAAACTACGCAGCGGATTTTGATGCGGTTTTTTTTAATAGATAGAGTGATTCAAGAGGAAGGTTGATATGTATAATAAGTTCTGGATCATGAACGGGTTTTACAGAAAACTCACATTAACCGAAGCGAAGCGAGGGCGGGTCGCTAGTAACTAATAATAATGAAATGATGCCGATAGTTGTTTCGGCAAACGGTCTTATAGCGAAGAGTCTCGACCAACACCTCAAGAGACTCGCTAGATGGCTGGGTCAAGGGCCAGATACAGAAGGCAGTATTCCTCGACACGGCACGCATTTTTTGCACATTGCACTCAGGAAATTCCTCTCTCTGCAGCCCTAACCACCGGTAGCTTGAGCCCTGCCCCGCTGCCGGCGGCACTCGTAGGTTAGGTTTTTTATAATGATTATTCTTTGTATTAGTATTGTTAATTTACTTTTATATTTAAATATTTATTGTAAAAAACCTAACATATAGAAAATTTAATAAATATATGAAATGATATTTATAATAAAACAAAAGCGTATATTGAACTTATATTTATTTGAACTTAACATTTATTTAAGGAAAAAATGCGATCAGTCTTGAAATACTGGAATAGGTAAGTAAAGTAATAAAAAAGTTACTTAATTAAAAAGTCAACGCCTTCTTTTTTTCTGTGGCGACTTCTCTTCCTTTTCTTCCTTGTCTCCCTTTTCTTCCCCATTCTCAATCTGCTTCTCTTCTTCATCTTGATGTTTCCTTCTTACTGGTCCCGTATGGGTGATAGGAACAGCCCGTTCTTGTTTGTTCCCCGAAGCTCTAGGAGCTACCACAGTAAGAACCCCGTCAGAAGACAATCTTGACTCCACGGTGTCAGGATTACAGTCCTCAGGCAAGGCGTACCTTCTCTTGAACTCCCTCGAGATGTACCCATGCTCGTCTTTCTTTTCCTCGTGCTTCCCTTCAACAACAATGAAGCCGTCGACGGTTTTCACGGATATTTCCTCAGGAGCGAAGTGTTGAACGTCGACATTTAGTTGGAATTTGTCTTTGTCCGTTTTTATCGTGGAACCAATATCTTGTGCCGCCAAAGCCAAGTTCCTCCACGGCCGCGTATAATGGCGGGAACGAGGACGACGCTCCAATATTTCCATTAAGAAATCGTCAGGAGACAAATCTAGACCGAATAGTTGGTCTCGCAGTCGGCGAGGACGTAAATCGTCGAGCAACAAAAGCGCCATTTCAACAAATTACTATATTTTTTCGCTTTAAATTTAGTCACGATCGCTTACTTGCAGTTGAATGGTTGAATGATGCTGAGCGTACCGGCAAGACGTTTATATGTGTTGAAAACGCACTCGAGAAATAACGAGAACATTCTTTATAGAATCGACATCTAGTGGGGAGTAGACAAACCATTGCGTTTTTTCGTGAACCGTCTAGAAAACAACATTGCGAGCATGATCGGCTATTTGCCACTAGATGGCGTTTTTCAGTGATACGTTTAAATTTACCGGATCCTAAATTTTTATTTAACATAATCTTCTTTTTTTTAATGCAATTATTTATCAATCCTACACAAAATACATTATCGGTTTGTTTTAATTGATAACTACCGTGTTATTCGCGCCGCCTAATCTCAGCTTTGTCTACTCTCCGCTAGATGTCACTAAACGCTGTTTATACGAAAAGCTTGACCGGGAAACTTCGCGAATATTCCACTGGTCCGGAAAGTAGCTTGAGGTAGGTAGGGGCGTGCCAGACAAAGGGGTGACAATGTAAATATAGAAACATCTGGAATAACGAGTATTATACGGAGACTTAGTAATTTAAGATTATAAATTTCAAGAGTAATTAAAGGTCATCGTTGCTATTTGGTTATAAATAACCGGCCGGCATCAAAGAAAATAATGATTTGATTTATAGATGTTTTTCAGTCTATTCATTATTTCAACATATTTTTAATACAATTAGGACACAACCAAATGCTAAAGCGTGAAACCAAGGACCTAATAAGAATAGAAATAGTACTTATTATTATCCAATGATATTAATTATAAACATGAATATGGGTAATATAAGAAAATAACTCTGTAATATCATTGTTATTATCTAATCTAGCCGTGGAGGGAGGCCACATCCATCACCATTATTGAGTTGGTTATAGGTTGTTAATTAATAATGAGAAAGGGGTTTTTTGTGCCAACAAGGTTAGGAACTCTAGTAACTAACCTGCTTCTGATGGCAGTTATCGTACCTATATTTTCATCAACTGCAACATAATAGTTATAAGTAGGTACCTACTTAATGCTTCCTTAGTAGATACGTTTACGCGACCCTCGACTCAACTGACCGACCGACCGCCGTTGCTATGTGAGCAGTTTCCGCTGATTTCGTATAGATTTTAACTAACCTATAAATACATAGGTATTGTGTGTAAAATAATTAAGTAAGTACTTTCTGTAACTAAAGTTGGTAATTTAAGTATGTAAAATACAAAAATACATGATGAATAAGTAGGTAATGCAAGCTGCTGCAAGTCGCCATTAATACCTAAGTAGGAAGGCAGGCAGCTACAGCTTAGATTTTTTTGTTTGATTTCGTGATAATACCTACTGACAAGAGGAACTACAATAGGTATCCGTAGTTTTTGAGGAAAAATGGAACACGTTGCCAATTTCACCCCTAAAGTCCTGAGCGCGCACGTGTCATGAGTTTCCAAACTTTTTTGTTCAAACCAATCTACCTAAAGGTACAGGTGAACGAACAGTCTATGTACGAAATGATCCTATTTTAATTAATTAGCAAATTATAAAAATAATGTCAACGAATAATATAGGTAGGTTAGGTCTGTAGGTACCTTATAATAGTCACGTTTTTTTATAATTATTATTTAAAGCTATTCATGTATTAAAACATTTAAAACGCACATGCGTTATCCGAGACTATAATGTCTATATGTAGGTATATACCTATATAACCTATCTATCCTAAGTGTTTAAGTAGGTACTTAAATAAAACCTAACTCAAAGAAGTGGTAGTTTAACCCCCGCTGCCAAATTTCGCATTTGGAACATTAAAAATAATCATTGGCATTCAAATATTATTATCGACAACATCAGTGTTTGAAAAAAAACAATTTCAAAGTACTTTCAAAGCATACCTATGCACGATCAATACGGGACACAAAGATGCATTACAAGTTACTAACCCGGATGCCACTAGCGCTAACGGCGGCGAGAAGAGTATTTACACACCGGATATACTAGGAACATTCTAGGCGAACTCATGTTAATATCAAAAACTCACAATAATCTATAGCGTTACGTGTAAATACGTCCTACGTAGTATTATACAATTATTTATGATATTTTGATACTATATTTATGTTTATTTTAATTTAGAAAGCCATACTTTCAACGCTTTTTCAAGAAGGATCTCGAACATTCTAGAAAATTCTTTAACAAAGCTAGCGGGCATCACTAGCGCCACCGCTCGTTGAGTAGAAGTACTAAAATTGAAGAAAACGGTATCGTCAACTTTTTTTTGTGATGCTATATTTTACAGATTGAATTGGTTTGAAACAGTGTATGTGTTAAAACAGTTCCGTACGATACTTTAAGATTAACATAATAAAATTATACGTAAATAACGAGTGATATTATTAAATTAAAGTAAAATGTAGACATTGGATGTTTTTTTAAGTATATTATACTGTTGTCGAAAGTATGTTTGAAATGCAAATATTTGGTCTGTTACACTAACCTAGCTAAATAAACTGGTCCTGCAAGGTAATAAAAACTTGTCTTAATTATAACAATATATATATGAAAACAATCGTATGTTGCCCTTTACTAAATATTTTGTAATTACTTTATATCTGAGGGTGATACAATGACTAATAATGTCTCACAAAAAAGAGAATGTTAGGCTTAGAATAAATAATAATAAATAGAATGATAGTTTTATACCGCCGATCTGTCAAACGTGACGAAGAATAAGGTTTCATTTACACACAATCTTTTCAAACCTACGACGAACGAACATGCGACGAACTCATAATGTTCCTAGTGGGTCAAATTTACCCTAGAAAATAGAGGGTTTACGCTTATAAACAATGTTAGTTAAACTGTAGCAAGTTATAAAATCTATGACTACATTAGTTTTTATACCATATCATACCTTACCATCTTAATAAGGCTAAAATTCATTAATTGAAATTACAGCAAGCTTGTAATTACCACATTAAGCAATTAATTCATGAATAAAGATTTAAGGGTAATAATTCTGATACTTTAATTTCTACGTTATCATATACCTAAAAAAAGAGTTAGCTATTTCATATTTGACATAACTCGATAAGTTTTATTACAATTTCTATTTAATTTATTATAAGCACTGTTGCACCTATTTATCGCACAAACTCAATTTCGCTTGAATTGCATCATCCTTTTATAAACGTGAACCAATGGTTTCATATCTCCTACGAATTTTCTAGAAAATTCTACTTGTCCACAGATGGCTCTTGCGAGTGAGCGCTATATAAGCCGGTTGACGTTTCCCGCGCCGTCATTAGAAAATTACAAGCGAGACTTAAACTACGACTCTCCGTGCGATAAAACACGTGTTCTATTATAAGTGAAAAACCGGCGATATTGTACTGCAAGTTTCCTGAGAATATTATTTGTAAAGAATCTCTGTGAAAAACACGAAAATGCCTGAAGAAATGCAGACCGGGGCTGAGGTGGAGACCTTCGTCTTCCAGGCGGAGATCGCCCAGCTTATGTCGCTGATCATTAACACGTTCTACTCAAACAAAGAAATCTTCCTTCGTGAGTTAATTTCAAACTCCTCCGATGCTTTGGATAAGATCCGTTATGAATCTCTCACAGACCCGTCGAAGTTGGACAGCGGCAAGGAGCTGTACATCAAGATCATCCCGAACAAGAGCGAAGGTACGCTGACGCTTATTGATACCGGTATCGGCATGACCAAGGCCGATTTGGTGAACAACTTGGGTACCATCGCTAAGTCTGGGACCAAAGCGTTCATGGAGGCACTGCAGGCGGGTGCCGACATCAGTATGATCGGTCAGTTCGGTGTGGGTTTCTACTCGTGCTACTTGGTCGCCGACCGCGTCACGGTCCACTCCAAGCACAACGATGACGAACAGTACGTGTGGGAGTCTGCCGCCGGCGGCTCGTTCACTGTGCGCCCCGACCACGGCGAGCCCCTTGGCCGCGGCACCAAGATCGTCCTCCACGTCAAGGAAGACCTCGCTGAGTACCTCGAAGAAGCCAAGATTAAGGAAATCGTTAAGAAACACTCCCAATTCATTGGCTACCCCATCAAACTGATGGTTGAGAAGGAACGCGAAAAGGAACTGTCTGACGACGAGGCTGAAGAGGAGAAGAAAGAGGAAGAGGATGACAAGCCTAAGATCGAAGATGTTGGTGAAGATGAGGAGGAAGATGGTAAGGACAAGAAGAAAAAGAAGAAGACTATCAAGGAGAAGTACACCGAAGATGAAGAACTCAACAAAACTAAGCCCATCTGGACCCGCAACGCTGATGACATCACCCAGGAAGAGTATGGCGACTTCTACAAATCCCTCACCAATGACTGGGAAGATCATCTGGCTGTGAAACACTTCTCCGTGGAAGGTCAGCTTGAATTCCGTGCCCTCCTGTTCATCCCCCGCAGAGCTCCCTTCGATCTGTTTGAAAATAAGAAGCGCAAGAACAACATCAAACTGTATGTCCGCCGCGTGTTCATCATGGACAACTGCGAGGATCTTATCCCAGAGTACCTGAACTTCGTCAAGGGTGTGGTCGACTCTGAAGATCTCCCCCTGAACATTTCTCGTGAGATGCTTCAACAAAACAAGATCCTTAAAGTAATTAGGAAGAATTTGGTTAAGAAATGCTTAGAATTATTTGAAGAATTAGCCGAGGACAAGGAAAATTATAAGAAGTATTATGAACAGTTCAGCAAGAACTTGAAGCTTGGTATCCACGAGGACACCCAGAACCGATCTAAGTTGGCTGATTTGCTGCGCTTCCACACATCCGCCTCTGGTGACGACCCATGCTCCCTGAAGGAATATGTCTCTCGCATGAAGGAAAACCAGAAGCACATCTACTACATCACTGGTGAGAACCGTGACCAGGTAGCCAACTCTTCCTTTGTTGAGAGGGTTAAGAAGCGTGGGTATGAGGTCATCTACATGACTGAGCCCATTGATGAGTATGTTGTCCAGCAAATGAGGGAGTATGATGGCAAGTCTCTGGTGTCAGTCACAAAGGAGGGCCTAGAACTGCCTGAGGATGAAGAAGAAAAGAAGAAGCGCGAGGAGGACAAGGTCAAGTTCGAAGGCCTCTGCAAGGTCATGAAGAACATTCTTGACAGCAAAGTTGAGAAGGTTGTTGTATCCAACAGGCTGGTAGAGTCCCCATGCTGCATTGTCACTGCGCAGTATGGTTGGTCAGCCAACATGGAACGTATCATGAAGGCCCAGGCTCTGCGTGACACGTCAACTATGGGTTACATGGCTGCCAAGAAGCACCTAGAAATCAACCCAGACCATTCTATTGTAGAAACACTCCGACAGAAGGCCGATGCTGACAAGAATGACAAGGCTGTCAAAGACTTGGTCATCCTCTTGTACGAGACTGCTCTCTTGTCATCTGGTTTCGCGCTGGACGAGCCCCAGGTGCATGCCTCCCGCATATACCGCATGATCAAGCTGGGTCTTGGCATCGATGAGGAGGAACCCATCCAGGTCGAGGAAGCCAGTGCTGGAGACGTGCCCCCACTAGAAGGCGATGCTGATGACGCGTCGCGTATGGAGGAAGTGGATTAAACCGCCCCGCCTATTAATTAGTACTTGGTTTAATTTTAATTTGTGCACTGGTGTACAGCCAAAGACTGATTTAGTTCAAACAATTCCATTACCGAAATAAATGGCAAACGTTAAACAAATTATTTTGTTTCATAATTTTAATAAGTTTTGTATAGCAGACTTACAATAAATGAAAAATATCAGATATCTAAAGTTTTATTTATTTCATACATTATAAGTTACCAATTTCACCATGTGATGTTAAATGTTAATATCAATGGACTGTAAGTTCATACATTTTGACAGCTGTTATCTAACACCAATAATGGTAAAATTAACATGGTTTGGTGAAATTGTTTACTTGCCCCTAGGGCACTGGTCCCACCGCCAGCGAGTAAGCGATGAACTATGGGCGATTTTCTCGCCCAAGAAACTAACAAAACGTAAATTACTCTCGTGTAAATAAAAGGGAGCGCGTGTAGATATATATTTATAATTTATCGCTGGGTGTTAAGCTATACACGGGAGCGATTATCTTTTGTTCGTTTCTTGGGCGAGAAAATCGCCGATAGTTCATCGCTGGCTCGCGGTGGGACCATACTGGGAAATACTTTTTAATGCAATATTCAAAAAATTAAATATTGTCAATAAGCTATATTGTGGTGAGGTATTGACCCGTCACAGGGCTACCGCAGACCGCATTTGAAATTTTAACCTGCTCTGAAATAGCAAACTGGTTGCACTTTTTGCAGGCTAGCTGAATCCTATTTCTAGTAGTCTATTACTTCGAAAGGTTTATTAAGTAAAGGGATTTTTCCTAGTACCCCCTGTTACCCATGTGGGCATGTGCGTTTGTACATTGTCGAAAGAATTAAACATGCCCGTTTTCTTTGGGATATGGTATAATAGAACTACGGGGAAAAATACTAGGTTCACTAATAAATAAAACTAGTGGAAATATATACCTGCTGCATGTTTGCAAGTAATGCAATGCCGTTATATTGCAACTACTTTAGAACCGTTACACCAAACCTGCAGTTAGCGCGTGCAGTCGTTATAACTATTATTAATATCCATTCGACTGCACGTAGACGTTGTAATTTTACTTTTAGACATACCTTGGACATACCCTTATAATCTGGAGTAATACTAAAGATAAGATAAAAAGTTAAAATAATTTTATTCAGTAAGGGCACTTTTACACGTCAAGAGTCTACCAGCGCTTCCCAAAAGGAGACCACTGATGAGAAGAAACGCCGCAAGAAACTAGCTGCAGTAATTAGGCAAACAGGCGGTGCGGCAAACTTACCTACTCATGTGTGACCTCATCACTTCATCCACCATGCATGACTCATTACGATTACTATTCAACAAAAGAACTAAAGTTCTTGGAATCTCAATATCATGATGTTGGTTTGTAAAATATTACATTTAAAAATTAAGTAGGTAGGTACCTAACTGCATGCTCAAGTATTTCAAAACTGGTGCAATAAAAAGTTCAATTACTTAGCATAAGTTCGCCTAGTTGGTTGGTGGTGCCGGGTACAATACAAATCCCGGTAAGGGCAGAGATATTTGTGTGATGAGTGCAAATATTTATTCCTGAGTCTTGAATGTTTTCTATTTATTTAGTATGTATTCTATTTATCTATAAGAAGTGGTTCAGTAAAAAAAGAACCATCTGTTTTTTTTTCTGAAGCAGGTTATATATTTTTTTATTAATCTGTAGATATCATACTATCACATAAAATTACAATCATAGTGAAATGTATGAGATTCTTTGAGCTTTCTCAATATTTATCGCAAAGTACAGTCACCAGCAATATTATTCAACACTGGGAACACAACAACAACACTTTTGCAAAAATATCTGACACGTTCTTAAAAGCGCTATGAAGACTTAGTAATATACATATATGTTACGATATCGAAGCAAGGTGGACTAGACCTAAGTAGAACGAAACAGATATATTCATACGAGTTGTGAGATAACTTTGTCATTATACTAGCGACAAAGAAAAAAATAATCAGAGAATATTCCCAGTATAGGACATATTCGAAAGGAAATGTAGCCCACAGATTATTAAGGTATGTCTAAGGTATGTCTAAAGATGATGAAGCCTAATTTGAAAAACATTTCCAACTCCTGTGTTAACTGACCAACACTAGTGAAGTGAGAGTCTGAGATACCTTAATAATCTGTGGCTTGATGGTCTACCGTCTATGCAAATAAGACGTCAAATCTGTCTGACAGTTGTGACATATTGCACAACCAAGTTTCTGAATAGGTATTGATAATATTGACAGCAGTAAAAAAAATGCTGTTTGATCTACCATCACAGATTATTAAGGTATGTCTACCATTCCTTTACACGCAACAAATAAATTTTTCACCTCAGCAGCTCAAAAAAGCAGGTTTTGCTGCTTAAAAACAGTGAGCAAAATTCAATTTTGCTGCGAGCGAGAGGCAAAGTAGCTTTTTAATTATTATTTTTAAATGCCGTGCGCAGTGCTGGGGCTACTCACAACATTCGAAAAAATTGAACTTCACATTGTTCTGTCACTTTCACTTCGATAGGAAAAAAGCGAGAGATAGAAACAACTTGATTCGAAGTTCGATTTTCAAATTCCACACATAGTAGGCCCAAAGTTGAGTGACAGGTTTTATCTGTTTCGTGTTTATTTTTTCCACTTTTTATTTTATTAGTATTTTGCAAAAATGCTTGTGATTGATGCATATGCGATCGTGTCGTTATTTAGTCGTGTATTCACCAAATGGTCACAACGGAAGACCTGCGTTGGCCCTGCCAGCTTCACGCTGTGTTGTTCTCGCTGCTGAGGTGAAAAGTTGTATGTCTCACACGAGACCAAAGTTTTTTACGTCTCTTATCTTTGAATCCCTCGCTACGCTCAGGATTCTAACGTAGAATCCTTCGCTTACTCGACAATGGCTACGTTTGCTGATGACACAGCAATAATAGCATCTAGCAACAATGCTGTAGAGGCCTCCCAGATCCTGCAAGACAGCTTAATAAAAGTCCAGGAATGGCTCAAAAAATGGCGGATCACGGCAAACGTATCCAAGTCCGTGCATATCACATTTACTTTAAAAAGAGGAGATTGCCCACCAGTCAAGTTGGGTGGACAAGAACTCCCACATACTAACTCAGTGAAATACTTGGGGATGCACCTTGATAGAAGACTGACCTGGAGAAATCATATCCGGGCAAAAAGGGATGAACTGAATATTCGATTCCGTTCTCTCTATTGGTTGCTTGGCAGGAACAGCGTGCTATCGCTAGACAATAAACTTCTGATCTACAAAAGTGTCCTGAAACCGATTTGGACATATGGTATCCAACTGTGGGCATGTGACTCAAGTATTTTGATGATTCAAAGAGCCGAAGACTCTATCCTCAAACAAATTTGCAATGCTCCTTGGTTCATAAAAAACTCAGAGGTACACCACCATTTAAAAATTAGCACAGCTGAGGAAGAAATCCGCTCTTTTGCAAAAAAATATAAAAAACGGCTCCAGTGCCACCCGAACAAATTGGCAGTGAATCTGACTATCCCTGATCACCTGAAACGTCTGAAAAGAAAAAGAATAGATGAACTGGATAGCCAAAGTTAAAAAAATCCAGTTACCGATGGAGTGGCTCCTGCAGGGGAGTGGCTTCAACATGCCTAAGGACACTTAACACATCTGCTCATAGTCTTTCGACTGATTGCAAGATTAACATAGAAAAAAAAAAAAAAAAACTCGGAATTCAAAATCATCATTCGCAGCAAAAACCAACTTTGCTCTCTTGTTGAACAAATAACTATAGCACTGTTTTACTGCTGTCAACGCGTGCAATGTGTCAGGATTGAGTCTTATTTGTCCCACTAGTCCCACAGGACGTCATTGAAAATCGAAGTCCGAAGTTACGTTAGCTCCATCCTGTCACTCGTCGTTCGAGACTAAATCGATAGAAAGGGATGGAGCTAACGTAACTTCGAACTACGATTTTCAAGGTAGGGCCTCAGTAGCCACATATTAAAGAATTTAACTTGAACTTAAGTTATTTTATCCCTAGTACTATAGTGTTAATAAAAAGAGGATTGTCTTCACAGTATTTAATAGGGTGGTCACAAGGTAACACACTACAGTGAGGTGCAAGGGTCTGGTTCAGACTGCCTGGTGCTCTCCTGGTAGGCCTCTGCGTGTGACGTCACCCGATGACGTCGTAAACACGCTCCCGGCCCCTCACGTCCCACCGCAGCATGCAACATTGTATGCCATTGCTGACATACCGCTAACACGGCCATACTGACGGCAGCTTTGCCCTCAAAGCTTGACCTAAAAACAAAGCACAAAAACAGTGGACAAGAGGGGTTACAATCCCTTGCCCAAATTAAGTTCAGCCATCTGAATTAATCAGATATTTGTTCAGCCGGCCACTTTCTCATATTCTCGAAAGTGACCGTCACTCTATGAGTGCTGCCGTTGGGTCTTGTTCCCAGCACTTCAAATCTATCATTCCGTAGTACCTTAATCACCTTATAAGGAATGCTACGGAATCTGCCTCGGAGCTTTTTATAGCCCGGATTCCCTTTACTAATTCGAATTAGTACCATATCGCCAATCTGGTATGGGGGTTTAACAAACCTTTTGGCATTAAATCTTTTCATCTGCCGCTTTTGATCTGCATTCAAAAGCTCCCGTGCCTTTGCACGTATGACCCTCAGGTCCTGCCTCTCACCAGCCGACGTGAGATTATTCGCTAAAAGCGCTTCACACAGCGTTGTTGGCGTATAGCCCAACAATAACTCATTCGGAGTTCTGCCAGTGGTTCTGTTCACTGAATTATTTAACACCTGCTGTGTGACTACCAGGGCCTCACACCAGTTTTCCTCTGGTTCATCCCTGACTATACAGTTCATCGTATTTAAGATTGTTCTGTTCAGGCGCTCCACTTGGCCGTTTGCTCTGGGCAACAAAACAGAATTTATTACCAACTGTATAGAGTGCTCATTACAGAAAGCACGCATGGCTCTTGACGTAAACGCTGTTCCACGATCACATACAAGCCTCCTAGGTACTCCGAATAAATATGCCATGCCTTTCAGTACCTTAATAACCCCCTTAGTGCTTGTATCTGCCACCGCTTCCAAAAAGCAGTACTTTGTAAAACCATCCTGGACAGCGACTACGTACTGGTAACCTTCCTTGCTCTTCACAAATGGTCCCAGGTGGTCAGCATGTACCGTTTCAAATGGGATCTCGCCTTTAGGTATGGGGTGAAGCAGACCTGGCTTACGACCAGTATCACTTTTACCTAGCAGACATTTAAAGCAATTGTTCACATATTTCGAAACAACCTTCCTCAACTTAGGGAGCCAATATTTCCTTTGTATAGCAGCCAGTGTTCTCTCAACACCTTGATGTCCGCTTTCGTCATGCATAATTTTTAATACACCCAACCTGGCGTTACGCGGTACCACCCATCTTAACCCCTCCGGGGTTTTCCTGTAAAGATGGCCTTCCAATAGTTCATAATCATTGAAATATTGTTCTCTGTCACCCTCGTTGTTGCCATCTTTCAGCGTACTAATTATATTAGCTACGCTCTCATCAGCCTGCTGACATTCTAATAGGTTTTCCGCCGTCTTGAACTCGTAATTGAGAAAGACTGGATTACGACTTAGGTAATCGACACGAGCAACTCTCTTTCCCGGACGATATTCGATTTCAAAGTTGAAATCCTGCATATAAATCCACCAACGGGCGACCCGAGGATTTATCTCTTTCTTCGTCATAGTTGCTCTAACAGCGTTGCAATCAGTCACAACTTTAAAATGTATGCCAATCAAGTAGACACGAAAGTGCTTAAGAGCTTGCATCACAGCCAGAGTTTCTAAATCAAATGAGTGATATTTTGATTCATCTGGTGAAGTACGCCTGCTGTAGTAGGCGACAGGGTGTAACGCCCCATCTTCATCTTTTTGCATCAAAATCGCGCCCAAACCTATGCTTGACGCGTCTGTGTGAAGTTCCGTTTCTGCATCAGGATTATAAATTTTCAGAACCGGCCTTTGAGTTAGTATTTGTTTGATATGCCGAAAAGCACTTTCGCAATCGGAGTTCCAGTCAAAGTCAACATCTTTCTTGAGCAATTCGTACATCGGGCTTACTTTAGAAGCAAAATTGGCTACAAACCTTCTAAAGTACCCAGCTAAGCCCAGAAACTGCCGCAGTTGTTTCACAGTCTTCGGTGGCAAAGCTTTTGCCACGCAGCCTATTTTATGATGACTAGGCCTCACTGTACCTGCAGAAATTTCCCTTCCAAGATATTCAATGGTCCTTTGAAAGAAACGACACTTGGCAATGTTCAATGTTAATCCAGTTTCACGCAGCCGGGATAACACCTCCTCTAGCTTTTGTAAAGCTTGCTCTTCATTCTCTGCCGGGATAAGTATGTCATCTATGTAGACTAAAATCCCATCAAGGTCTTTCAAGACATTGTTTAGTGTTCGCTGGAATACAGATGGTGCATTCGCTAATCCAAATGGAGTTCTTAAGAATTCGTATTGACCGTCAGGTGTAACGAATGCGGTCTTCTTGATCGATTCTTCTGCTACCGGGATTTGATAAAACCCAGACTTCAAGTCCAACGTCGTGAAGTAAACCCCTTTACTCAAAGTATCAATGTGATCTTCTATCCGAGGAAGAGGATAGCGGTCCTTTACAGTAATGCGATTCAATTCACGGTAGTCCACGCACAGTCGACTTTCACCTCCTTTCTTTTTCACAAGTAACATTGGGCTGGCATACGGAGAATCACTTGGTCGTATTATTTCAGCTTCTTTTAGTTCGTTGATCATCTTCTTTACAACTTCTCTTTCAGTTTGAGCCAACCTTCGAGGTCTAGTATAAATCGGTTCGTCGGTCGTCAGTTTAATGGTTAATTCGGAAACTTGAGAACAGCCAATATCGTTAAGAGATGACGACACACAGTCTGAATATTGCGCCATCAATTCTTTAAATTGTATCTGTCTCTCATCAGACAAAGCTCCGGTTTGGATAGGATTCATCTCCAAGGCTGCCGCAACGATATGATTCCTTTGATGGTTTTCTTCATAGTTGATATGAACACCTTCCTTGTTAGCTACTACTTGTATTCCAGGAAACTCTAGTATGTCTCGTCCCACTAACAAGTCCACAGGTAGGTCATCATCGTTCATAATCAATGGAGTTATATCGATTCCCACTCCATCGCTGCTTAATCTACACGCCGTCTGACCAACAGCGGCTGCAATACTCCCTTTGAGCCCACTCATAAGTGCTGTGCTCGGATTTGAGTGCAATCCAATTTTTTGTGATATTCTTTGACGTATAAGTGTTACCGAACTGCCGGTATCAATAATAGCTCTCACTGGATAACCATTTATGTAGCACGTAGTAGTCATGCGTACCAATTTATCAGCGCACAAGTTAGTTGGGTTTAGTTTTCGGAAGCAATTTTCAACCGTATGGCCATGCCGATGGCAATGCTTACATTGTAACCTCTTGTTTATAGTCGCAAAAGTATTTGAGGGCTTGCGTTGTTCTTCTTGAGCTACATCCGCTTTAGTTTGTTTACTTTTACACTCGTAGCGTCGATGGCCCGGCTTGCCGCACTTATAACAAGGTCCCTTGTTATCGACCCTTTTGCCGAAATCGCTCTTCTTAAAGCGTAGTCGCTTACATTGTAGTTGTTTATAATCAAGCCCACTTTGTGATAAATTATTCTGAGAACCGAGAGAACGTCGTGACATTTGGGTTACCATAGCTTGCATAGTTTCACAGCTTTCAAGAACTACCCCAATACTTCTGTCTGTTATACCACCCAGCATAATGTCCATTTGCTGCCTTTCGGTTAAATCTAGTCCTAGTCGCTTAATCATAGCAGTCATGCGGCCAGCATACAAAACTAGAGACTTTACCTGATTACTTTTAAAGTTCACAATTTCTTCCATCGTGGTGAAAATATTTGCTTCCCTCGGATAAGCAATAAACAAGTCTTTCTTAAATCGTTTCCAAGTTCTTTTCTTAGGGCTCCACAGATCAAACCAAGCTTTCCCTTCACCTTGTAGAGCCTGAGTAGCCTTGAACAAGCAGCGGCGCTTGCTCCAGTCACATGCAGCTCCGATGTCCTCAACTTGCCGCAGCCATTCCTTTACATATCTCCCATCTTTGCTCGGGTCAAAACTAGGAACTGACCCCAGTTCCGGAGTTGGCGAACGATAACGTTTTCGCGATCTAGGCGGCGGCGTATTACTGGACGACGTAGAGCTTGACCGGTCCGATGTAGTTCTACGAACACTGCAATCACTGTGAGCACTACGATTCCGAGAACTTCGCGGCATTGTCTTTATTTTATTTTTATTTCAATTAGGTCCTTATCTCACTTTACACTTCGGAGAGTTTTTGGGAAATATCCCACCGCTGTGTTAATAAAAAGAGGATTGTCTTCACAGTATTTAATAGGGTGGTCACAAGGTAACACACTACAGTGAGGTGCAAGGGTCTGGTTCAGACTGCCTGGTGCTCTCCTGGTAGGCCTCTGCGTGTGACGTCACCCGATGACGTCGTAAACACGCTCCCGGCCCCTCACGTCCCACCGCAGCATGCAACATTGTATGCCATTGCTGACATACCGCTAACAATAGTAAAGTTGGATTTAGTGGCTAGCCCTACAATTTTCTTAACTAGCAACCACCACATTTGCAGTAGTATTTGGGTAAAAATTTGCAAATTTTCAATAAAAATAGATAGAAACCCGTATACATAATACCTGTATACAGAAGACCTTATTGTCCCGTGATTAGCTAGCATTCTACTTCTCTGCCCCGCGGCGACTTCAACAGCTACTACCGCGGGGATATGGCGTTTCGTTAGTTAGCATTCGTTAATTACAAAAACTAAAAAACTTAGTGTGACTCTTGTAAATAGTTATAAAAAAACTAACTCAATTACAAAAAAATACGTAAAAAACTGGAATAAAATTGAATAGATAAATAACAAGGCCCTTTTCAAGGCGTTTATTCAGACCTTCTGTATCTACTTATGGCCCTTGGAGTAAATGTATTAAGTTTAAGAAGACGCTTAATCCCATACCCAGTACAACATGGTTTTAGGATGCTGATGGGACTGCCACGTTTTTGCAGAGCATCTGGAATGTTCGCAGAGGGGCGTACAGCTGGCTTCAGTGCGATAATGCGTTATAGGCGGCCTCTTTGATGCGTCGCGTCGCGTGCGTAACAGTGCAACAGCCTCCTACAACAGGTTTGGAGCACACCTGCCTGCGCTATCATGAAGCACTGGAACTCCATTCTCATGGAGGCCAGAGGCGGCATCTACAATATTGTTTTAAATTTTAAAACATAAGTTAAAACTAACATAGTAACTAACATGAGTTTACGCCTTTTCTAGAACGTTTCGTGATCTATGGAACTACACATCCATCGTTGGTGTAGTTAGGTACCTATAGGAAGTGCGAGAAGGTTGGTTACTTATGTTGTGGCTATGACCGGCTACATAAAAATGCTCTTATCACTTCCGGAGAGCGAACTGATTACGGCTCGGTGATGCAGACGTTATTTGCTGTTTTTATAACAAACAGTCGTCATGTGTAGGCTTCAAACCTAAAATTGGGAAACTTGCATAACAAAAAATATTGATTATTGATTAATTTGTTTCGTTTACATTTTAGATTTAAAAAAATAGTTAATATTTCCCCAAGGTCCAATTTAAGGTCAAAATCGGAAATACGAACAACTTATTTACAAAATGTACTTAACTGTTTCTCGGAATTGTTTTTTCAATACATTGTAAAAATGGTGTAGGTACAGTCCACCAATATTATATTAGCCACAATAGGGCGCAAAAAGATCTGACGTATTTTTGTTAGGTACTAGGCATCACTTTAATCGCTCTGAAAATTCATATAAGGCAGTTTAAACATGACATTAAATAGATAAGGTACTAAGGTGTACACATACATATTTATGAACTCGACTGTACCTATTAAATAAATAAAACCTCCAAAAAATTGGCAACCCTTATTTGGCGTCAATTAAACTGGCATTAAAAATTGCAGAACTTGATTGATGTCTTGCTTTGTCTTTAACTTCAGTTTTGGAGCAAGAAACACGAGTCTTTTTCTATCGAGGATTGTGAAGCGCCTAAATCGCGTAGCTGTCAAAAAAAACCGTACAAATTTAGCGCACACGAAAACGATTCTCACCCCCTAAATCAAGTCCGATTTTTACGGTTTTTGAATATGTTATTGTTTATAAAGACCTAGATCTGTACGTTTTTGTTTTTTGGTTTTTAAATTTGTTATGTTCTAAGATTTTTTTTCTTGGAAAGGAAAACGTACAAACTAGGGAATGCAAAAACCGGTGAAATTTCATAACCGGGTATGTTATCGGTTATGGCTAAAAAATAACCGATAACCGGTTATAACCGGTTATATTATTTTTTCGGTGGGAATCAAAGAAATCATAGTTTAATCATATTTATTATGCTGCATAAATGAAACAGGAGGCTTTGTTTGATATTCCTTAAACAACTTTAGTGATAACTTCAATAAAAAATTCTGGAGCACTTAAATATTATAATAAACAATCAAAATGTAATCAGTTATAAGACTTATGATTATAAATAAGAACATTATGCATAAATATTTATTTTAAGGTATGAAACACTGAAAATAAAGTCATAGAAATAACATTATTAAGAAAAAATTGCCACAACTTCACTTCACAAGTTTCACAACCTCATTATTGAATTAAATAGTGAGATCAATATAACAATTTAACAAGTGATAAAATGTCCTGTATTCATTAACAATCAACGTTTATAATAAAAGTGGTAAGATAGAGTTTTACTAAGTAATATTAATCTTTACCTTTTACAGTCTTAAACAGTAAAATAAAATTGCATAAAATAATAACTTAATCATTCATACATAGGAACTACTACTCGTAACTGGACTTGACTTGATTAGCTTAGCAGTTGTCTTATTTGTTAGATAATCTGATAAATACAATAAAATAATGGCAAAAGAGGCTCACATCAGCCTTACTAGAAAGTCCAAATATTTATGATCATTGCTTTTAACAAATTAAAATCTAAAAAATCAACATACTATATTCATAAATAGCTATTTGTGAGTAAGAATATAAGATCTTAAAAACATCAACGCATCTAATGTGGAGTCACTTAGTCTTGATCGTAATTTACTACAGAAATACCCCGCAGTTGAAAATGCACGTTCAGCTTCAACACTGGTGGGCTTAACTGACAATAACTGCTGGTATGCTTTAGATATAAACTTTCCTCGCTGACCCCCATTCTCATGTAAAGCCATTTCGAACAAAATCATTTGTGGTGTGCAGTCATGTTCAGTTACAGAAGTTGATGCCGCTGCAGATGCTGCTGAAGTTGACGGGGTAGAATCGGCTGCCAATATATAGCAGCTCATCTTTAAATGTTTTAAATGTCAAATTATGTGGTGTAGGTATATCAATAATATCACATGCATCATTTGTGGAAGATACAGCCGTATCTGTACCTAAGGCGGCAACTATTGTTTTTATAATATCACGCGTAGGCTTATGAAAAAAAATTAAAATTAAATTTAAAGAAATAACCGAACCGAACCCGGTTTTGAATTAAATAACCGGGTATAAAAATTATCCAATATAGGCGGTTATAACCGGTTACACGGTTTCGGTTAAAACCGGTTTGCATTCCCTGGTACAAACTTAGTTTTTCATGATATCTACTTATACTTATTAAAAAACCGTAAAAATCAGACGAGGTTTAAGGGGAAAGAAGTTTTCGCATTATCTATGGAGATCTTTAGCTTCACAATTCTTTTATAAGTTACAGTAGAGTGTACGTCTGCAATTTTTATCGCTGGTAACTCCTAAACAGCAAAACAGATTTTCATAAAACGTAGCTAAGCATCAGCATGGTTAAATTAGCTATCTATAAAAATAAATCCCGTCCAAATCATTCCATTTGTCTAGCAGCTACCGAGCGATAGACAGACAAAAATACACAGAAACAATCTTTAAAATATTTACACTCCTTTGTCTGCGTCTCGGGTTTATCGTTTATCAATAGTAAAAGCCAAGAGAAAATCGTTGAGTACCAAAGTATGCAAGTTCTAGATAGTTATTCGCTTTCTAGACATTTCTGCGCACCTGGCGGAGGCGGAGGCGGCGTCCCGTCTGACCCACTTCTCGCGGGATCGATAGGTTTGTCGAAGCGTCTGGAACATCGCGGGAACTGCCTTCTACTATACTGCCCCTCAAAATAAAAAAGACGCATGCGCCATTTGATAGTCAAAGCAAATTTAGCCCACTGTCCTAAGAAATAAGGTTACGCGTTTCGATGAGACATGCGCCGTTTTTTAATAGGTCAGAATACATATTCCAGATTTAGATCTTCTGTGCTTAATTACATGAGGTAACTGGCACCTTCGGACGCGAATCAGTTTAATGCTCCTGACCCCCTAATTTTTCTTATTGGGGGGCACCTTATAAATATTCCCTCCAAGCCCCTAAAGCGTAGGTATTTGTCAACAAGTACTTAACTTCTTATTGTGAAACATTATGTGAACCATAATTTATTAATAAAATTACTAGCGGCCCCCCAGCGGCTTCGCTGCAAATTTCAAAAATTGAAAATGCATGGTCGTTTTTTTTCTTTCATACAAACCTTGTCCTGACAATACAACAAAAAAGAAATCAGCTAAATCGGTTCAGCCGTTCTCGAGTTTTGCGCTTAGCATCACATTTAGCGATTCCTTTTTATTATATAGATAAGTGAGGTATTTCACTAGGCGTAATTTTTGCCAAACTTTTTTTCCAAGCCTCGTAAACCTTTTAACTAAGGCCAACCCTACACCAAATGATTACAATCTGCATCAATTTTAAAAGTTAAACTAAACACACTCATTATTCTTTTAAAATTGAAGAAAGAGTTTTCGGCTACATGAGAGTGTTTTGATCATAGCTGTAGTGTTGTGCTCAATTTCTTGGAACCCTGGTGACTTTTTTCGGAACCCACTTTTGGGAATCGCTGCTATACCTGCCTACCTACCTGCGAATATTTCCTACTAAATTCATCCTGAGCGCGGCCGGTCTAAAATAGATGGCATACAAAGGTTTTGGCAAACAAAGGCGATAGTTCAACGGACGTTTCCACGATTTGTGTTCGTTGAATCATTCATATCATCATCATGATGATCTCGGTTAAATAAACAATAATAAATAAGAGACATTATAATAACAATTTAATTGTGTGACTAAATCTATGCAACTGCATGATTGCCCCATGACATGACCTATTTTGAAAATCGATATTCGCATTATTATCTTCCGACTCTTTGTCTCTTTCTCGATTTAGTATCGAATGACAAGTGAAAGAAAGGGATGGGCCATTCTGCCGTATACTACAGAAGGCAGCTAACTGCATAGTCATAGTATAAGCATTTTAAATTTAATATTATGTCTAATAGAGTATATATGGCTTCGGCAGCATAAGCGTATAATAGTATTACCCATCCTGAAACGTAGGTACGCAAGGCTGAAACAATTTAGATTTAGCAACGATACGTAAAACTCAAGAATGTACTTAAGTATTTAACATACGCCGAACATTCAAGGGTTTATTCCTAGGCAAATTCGTAAAAATGCAGAACACTTTATATGCAAACTTAACGCGTTTTGCGCAGACTGCAGTGTGTTCTAAATTTATAATCTATAGTATCACGCGGTCACTTATCAAAACAAGTTAGCTTGGAGTATTGCCTGTTAACTTCAGCATTTGACAACAGATGGCGGTGAACACAAGTATTTTGATTCTATGTAGCTGAGCAAGGGCCAACAAGAACAGGGTCACACGAGTGTCTCTATTTTAGGACGATTCTAGGCGGTAAAATATAACTGAAATTGTTACAAAAATAAAATGATCAAATTGCACAAATTGAGAATGAATCTCTGTTGTGGCGTGATATTTCAGGACTTCTCGATTGATGTAGGGCAAAGATATAGGATTTTTTTCAGGACTTGTTATTACTACTTGGCCCGGGGCCTTGAGGCAGTACGTATTTACGTCTATTATAATCGCATTTTCAACTTTATGAAAGTTCTTTGGACCCGCACGAACGCTTAGACATTATGAGTCAAGTAAGCTCTTCCTTACTTGTCAGTAATGGCGGCCCAGTTAAAGACAATACGATGGCAATACGTGTAAAGACCAAGTGGAATAAAGCCCTAGAAAGGGTGTGAATGCAATACACAGTCAAGTATGTACTATAAATACTCTAAGACTTTATTCTGCTCAGTAAAAACATATTGCTCTTGACATGTTATTGTATTGTTTACACTCGGTCGCCATTCCTGTGAAATATTTACGCCAATACGATAACATGTTAAAATCAATATGATTTTATCGAGTGAAATAGAGTCTGTGATAGAGTGCCTGGTTTTATTGTACACATAAGACCTTACAATTTAAAAAGTTAACGCCTTTAAAATGATTTAGCAAGAATAATACAGAAATAAACCAGTTATTTTTAATAGACAGGCTATGTTTATGATAATATATCACACGATTCACACGATAGTATAAGGATTTAAACAATTCTGATCCCATTTTGACCATACACTTTATTAAATTCTCTAAGCATCAAAGAAAAACAATCCATTAATATCTTACAATTCTTTTAAATAAAAGCAAACGTACAGGCGGATCACGAGACTTGATTGAAACTGAAACAAATTACAAACAAACATTTTCGCAGTTGGGGGAGGCCTATGTCCAGCTGTGGACGTTTTCGGCTGCCATGATGATGATGATTTTCGCAGTTATGGTGGGGTCTGTGCGGAAAGAGAAGTGTCGCAGGTTTTGAGGGCGTGCCAGTGCTTGTTAATGGTTTTTGCTATGCTGACAATGTTAGTTACTGTTCCTGCCACGACTCTTCTCTCTCCGCACAGACTATAATATGGTAAAGTTTCTGTTAGTAGGGCTAATTGAACGAAAAAGATAAATGATGTTTTAGTGAATTACTTTTTTTATTGATAATTCATACATTTTGACACAACCACATACAAAACTCACATAATACAACTAGACAGGGGCAATAATTTGAAAATCGAAAATCTGTTGCGGCTCTTCTGCCCTCTATCTTTTAAGATTTAAATTAGATTTATTTTTTATTTATTTATTTATTTATTAAAAATATGAAATAACATCATAAATAGGAACATATGTCCCACAAAACCGTTTGCACAGTTTGACTGTGGGATCGAGCAGTCTCTACTCTCTTATTATTAAGAATATAAATCTATAATGAATCTACATACTTAAGCACAATAAAGTATCTTAAATTACTATATGTTTTTAATAAGGTAACTATACAGCTTTCTACCAAACTTTGCTTTGATGGCTTCCTGCCTGATGTCAGAGGGCAGGCTGTTGAGTATGTAGGGTAGGCGTTTCTGGAGACACCTATCGCCGTAGTAATTAAAGACCCTCGGCACAACAAACTTGCCAGCTGACATCGACCTGGTATCACAAGCATCATTACGGTGTAATTGTAATTGGGTATGCTCTCGACAGCCGTGATTATTTAATACTAATAAATATTTATGCTTAAGGCTCACCGGTAAAATATTACAAATTTTGAACAAATTTCTATAATCCTTTTTATTCTTATCTTTAATTTTATTAGTAACTAACAGTTTTAGGAATCTTACTTGCATACATTCTAGTTTGTTTAAATTAGTTTTAGTCGTTAATCCATAGCAATCAAGAGCATAACCAATTATTGATTCCACTAGGGATACATATAAATACTTTAGTATATGCAAAGGCACTTTAAATTTTAAGTAATAAAATCTTCCCAAAAGAACTTTAAGTTTACTATAAATAAAATCTACATGATGCGTCCATGAAAAGTGTTCATCTACCTTGACGCCTAAATACGTCACACATTTGACGCGTGAGATGGGGTTGCAGCAGCAGTCTAACATATGGTTATGCATACAAGAAAAATCATGGGTTATAATGGGGGTTGACAGGTTAGAAACTTTTAAGTAGGGTGAACGGATTAATAACAGATTGGTTTTATCAACATTAAGCACGATACCATTATCGTGTGACCATCGGGTAACAGCATCTACATCGAGCTGTACTAAGCGGCAGATGTCGGGTAGCTCGCTCGCACTGCCGGCGCACAAAATGCACAAGTCGTCGGCGAACATGTACGCTGAGCAGTGCCGCAGCACGCCACACAGGCTGTTCACGTGCATCAGATAACTCACGGGTCCAGTACAAGAGCCCTGCGGCACGCCACACGACACCTGTCGCTCGTCACTAAGCGCCGAGCCCACCCGCACACGGTAGGAGCGCCCAGTGAGGTAGTCGCGGAACCAGTGGTTCAGCGGCTCTATTCTTTTGGTAGTGATCGAATTATTATATACGGTAGGTATGTACCATTTGTTTTTTGATCACATACATAGGTACTGTATGCCAACCTTGAGTACTTATAATAAACTTCAAACTAAACATCTAATCACAAGCATGACAACGAAAATGATAATCACAATTACTAGTACTTAAAAAGTAATGCTCAACAATGGCTCAACTTGTTTATCGGGTGACTGTACGGTATGTACAGTCACGAGATTAATTGTAGTACCCAGTTTTTTTTTTTTGCCCCGCGGTGACTTGAACAGCTACTACCGCGGGAATATGGCGTTTCCACTATGAAGTGATTTCGCCAGTGTCAATTATATATAAGTATACATCAATATAGTAATAAAACACACTCCAATCTTCTCTAGGAAGATTGGTGGCAACGTTGTACGGTGATATAGGACAGAGGCCAAGATAGTTTTAACCTCTGTACCACTGCGAGTCCACTTGGAACGAGAAGCAAGATGCCAGGATACACGAAATAAGTCCAAGTCTTCTATCACTGTGCAACACAAAGGCATTAAAAGTACAAATCACTAACAAAAAAGAACTTTGAACACCTAAATAGGTACACAAAAACAAAAACTAAAACAAATTACACATCCGCCATCTTTTGACGTTGCAAATGGCCTCCGGACCCACCTTTGTTAGGTCCAAAGTCAATCTGACATTCTACAACAATAAGGTTGAGTTTCCTAAAAGTTACAAATGAATTGACATGTCTAATGACATTGACGACTTCAAGCACATTTTTCTTGAAATCGGTCCCAAATGAACGCTCGTGACGTACACGTACAACAGAACAACAGATAACCTCCTCTGTTCTACGTAAAGTACATAGACAGTTCAATCCAAAACTCTTCGCATACCTACATACATACCGTGACGCCTTCATCCCAGAGTGGGGAGGCAGTGCTACAGAATTACCAACAACTCTTAACAACTTGTTGTTAATTCTATAACCACATTTTGCACCTCAGGCCAAGATGTTTACCAGTGTAATTAGTGACAGGTTGCAAGCCCATCGCCTAACAATACTACAAGCCTTTAATCCCTTAGTCGCCTCTTACGACTTCCACAGAAAGGCGTGAAGTGGTAAAACTCTTCGCATAGTTGTGTAAAACCTCGTCCTTAATGAAAGAAATGAAAGAAACTTGGACCTCCCTCCACATTTTCAAATAACCTCCGACTTTCAAAAATGAAACGTAAAACGTTTATATCTAATCTCGAGATTTGTTTTTCACGTGCTTAATCTTATCTCGCTTAGTTACCAATCTAGTGCGTTATTGAATTCCTAGTCGAATTACCGCATCGCGTGACGCTTTTGATTCTATTATATCGTTAAATGTTCTTGTGTTACTCTATGTAAATAGAAATAATACATTGTAAAAAAACAACCGGACCGGAAGACGAGCTGTAGGTAGGCCTCCAACAAGATGGAGTGACGACCTCGTCAGGATCGCGGGACCGCGGTGGATGCGAAAAGCACAAGACCGGTCTGAGTGGAGAGCCTTGGGGGAGGCCTATGTCCAGCAGTGGACGTCTTTCGGCTGACATGATGAAAAAAACAACCCGCTTTCTATTACGGTTTAAAAGATCCAGTCTTTCAATTTACGACGGACGGGCAGCGTAGGCATATTCATAGGGCCCGTATCCCGTTGGGCTAAAAGTACCGATCGGGCACGGAACCCTAAAAAACATGTATTTGTGTATTTATTACTTACTCATTTGAGACACTGTTACACTTAATTACATGTTATTATGTACCTACGCCATTGGTTCAGCTTGTTTTGGCGGGACGGTGTTGAGCAAGAGCCTAAGAAAAGCCGGACAGGCCGTACTTATATATTTGCCCGGATGAAGAAAAGCCGGCAATACCCTTTCCGCGATGTAAGGACTCGAAGGTCGAAGAAATCTGCGCATTTATCCGTGGACGGTAGCTTATCACTTATCAGTTATCACTTGAAGTTTCCGCACTGTACGTAGTTACTAACACTTTACGCGCTTAAGGTACAAGCACGAAAAGCGAATTAGACTGGCAATGGAAATTGCAGAAGTTGATTGCCGTATTACTTTAACTTCTGGGCTATTTGACTAATTTTAGAAAACACTTATTAAGATTCTTTATTACATAACAAGCGACCTAAATTGATATTTCCTTGAGATTCTACCATATTATCAATAAAAATATATGTTAAAGTTTAATTTGCTGTTTCTATCATGGCGCTGGCTATATGACAAGTGTGACGTCACACACTAGTGAACAAGAAACAATCATATGAAGAGATATACCCTTATGAGCTGTGGTTTCTTGCGTGTGACGTCACCAGCAAGCGCAGCAAGGAACCACAGATGCAAACCAATCACATGAATTTATGACACTTATATTGTAAAATTATTATTGTTTGTTTGACCTTTACTTCTTGCATATTGACTTCGGAAACTGACCATTTATTTATTAGTTGTTTATGTACTTATTAATGTTGTCTTTGATTATTTGTGTGTTATATTTATTTTATTACCATTTTATTATTATTTTATTATTTTTGTATTAATGTTGACGATACCAATGTAATTTCATATTTTTTTGACATGCAATGCAATTAATATTGTAACATTACATTGATGAATAAATAACTAAACTAAACTAAACTAGCGGTTCTGCCACAAGTAAAATAAAAAAATATATGAAAGTTTTCATCAGCCACAGATTATATACAAGTTACTACTTAAATACAGCACCGGGCGATGCCGTTTCTCCGTAAATCAAGTCCGATTCCCACGATTTTATGAAAAATAGATTTGTACATTTCTGTTTTCCTTTGAGAAACGTACAGACACATAATGGGAAATAAGATTATCGCATTTTATAATTTAAAAAAAAATCAAGGAATCTAATTGTTGAGCCACTATAAAACCCTGTCGCATAACGTTAATCATTAATTTTAGCGTAATTTCTTTCATGTGGTTTGGACGCTGTCATTATGACAGGGCTCCATATAGTGGCTCGACAATTAAAGTCCTTGACTGTACCTGCAAACTAAGATCTGAGAAATGGTAATTTCAATTTAAGAATATTCTTTATTTTGTAAGGATCAAAGTATAATAAAGGCCCGGTCTAGATTGAGCCACCAAATTAAAAAAAAAAAACTGAAAAATAGCACATAAATATGTACTCCACCTTATCCTGTCTTCAACGACAGGCCTGATTAACATCTAGAAAAACAATCAAGAAGGTTGAACGGTACGTATCATATCGAATTGCCTCGTACCGCTCAAGTATCAAGAAACAATCGTAATCGTATAACAAGCTTATTGAGGAGAGATGTATTTTCATAGGGATGGGAAATTGATTATTTCCCATTTTAGGGGGGTTTCGATACACGACACCACAATTGCTATTCTTTTAAAAACGGGTACTTGACGGTCGCAAAGCGAGCTAATAGGAGGTAAGATTAGGCTACCAAATTGAGAATGCACGCCCTAATATTTTATTAGTACTATATAACGTGACAATTTAAACTCACCGGTTAATTATTCGTCTGCCTATCTAATAATTAGGAGCTTAAATGTCCGTATAGACGTACGAGTAAGCACGCCGTACTTATGGCTCGGCGACCTTACTCGCCCGTGTGTCACCCTACGTAAAGGTAAACACGGGCGAAAAAGGTCGTCGAGCTTTATTAAGTACGCGTACTTACTTAAGGCTGAACAGAATTACATACGAGTATGAGCGGTTCTGTATCAGAACGCCTAAAATTAATAAGCCTAATGTATCATAATCTCTAAAGTTCATTATATTAGAAGTCATTGTTCCGAATCATTTCTTGAATTTATTCAATCCCGTAAAAATAGCGGTGTTTCACATCCCTATCATACACAACTTATCAGCATACCTGGCGACGGAGCCGGCAAAACCGTGGCATAAAATATGACAGTTTTATCTTAGGGTTGGCTATTATGAATATGATGAAATGAATATTTACTTTATTGTTTGAAGGATTAATAAAATTGACCCCTCTTATGATATAGCCACTCGCGTGCCTTGCGCAACTAGAGTTGCGACTTGTCTAAGCGCAAAGTGCCCTGTGCAACACTAGTTGCGAGGTGGAGTTCCAACGGTTTTTAAATTATATTTAGTCGGATCTTGAATAGGCCGCTTTTGTGTTGAGGTATCGTGCTAGAGGATGAATGTGGCAACATTAAAACAATATAAAACCGGAGTCTGTGGAACAATTTAACAAAGTTAAAAAACGGTTAGTTTAGCTTGACGCGTGACGACCTCCACGTGGGTTTTTGTTTACTTTTGTAATGAAAACAAGAGTACCGAATCGAGTTGCAATCGGCCAGTTACGTATTTAGATGTGAAGTGTAACATGTGTAGTGTTTGTGTTAAGTGTATTTGTACTATGCCGTGGTTGGAATTGTCCGTAATTGGACGACCAAAGCGGTACTCAAAAGCCCCCATTTGAAACCGTATGTTAACTTTGTGATTTTATTTAGATATATTTTAGTATAGTGACCTATATAATTTTTTATATAAACAAATTGCCTGTTTCTCCTGCTTTACAACGTTAAAAGAATCATAGCAAACAGTTCACAGAAAGCCAAGCAATCGATTTATTAACAAAACATGACACTGCGCCGCTGGCGCGCGAAAAGTCCTAGGCACTTTTAGAGCACCTTTTTCGAATCGCGGGCACTCGAGTGGATAGGTAATCCAGTTTATTTTGCCATCAAAGAAAATCAATTAATGTTAAATGCTTTTCAATGTACGGTCAGCTGCAGAGAAATGTAACCCCCTTTGCAAGGTAACTTGTATGCAGGGGGGGTTAGTTTTCTCTGCAGCTGACCCTATATGTCGACTTCGAATTTAAAATGGATTTTTACATGTAGGCGACGCAGTTCGACGTCAAGTAATTTAGAAAAAATCCTATTATTTTATTTTCGACATCGATAGGCTGCAGAAGTTATAAAATATCGTGGCCGAAAATATTAAAAGTACAAATAAATATATTTTGATTTGATTTGATTTTCGATTTTGATTTTGATTTTTACATAGTAACTTATAAAAAAATAATTGTCTATGTCACATTTCACGTCATATTGTAAACCGATATTCAAATTAAAAAAAAAAAAAACTCAAAGTGAAGTAAAAATAAATATTTAAAAAGATGTTTCGGGCTTCAGTTCGACACTTATTTAAAAGAGAAACAGGCCAGCTATCTCGTATACTTATGTGGCAGGCAGGCTCTAGCACCCAGCTACTAAGTGAAAATGCACAACAAAGAAGAAGAAGAAGATATACCACAGCTTGTATGCAATTCACATGGTGCCTTAAATTCATTACATTTGTAGATAAGAATATAATCATACAACATAGTTTGTTTAAAAATGATTTTGAGTCAAAATAAATTTATTTTAAATGATAAATTGGATGATTTAAATAATATTGTTGTATTTTAATTTGTTTGTAGTAGTGATAACCCTGAGGTACTGCCACTGATTTGCCGGCTTCGTTGCGAGGAATGCTTATCAGGTGCATCGGTCGCCGTTGAAGGATTTAAACTTAATCTAATCACAAATAAGTCCAGTCACACGGGCACCTTAGTGCCTCTTCAACACCACCAAAGACAATGCTCCATTTTTATATAACGTTCTTTCGGTGACGACTGGCCAGTAATAAAATTAATGTGCATTTGTGTCGATGAAAATCCTAGTTGGTTGTAAAATTGCAGTGTTTATGGTTTCGTTATCTAATTCGTAATTTAAAATTGTGATTCAAAATGGATGATCCACCCGTTAAACAGAAGAGTTACATGCCGTTTTTGAGACAGGTAAAAACTTATTAGAAACAAAAAAATACAGCGACTTTTTAGTTAGCGCGAAAAGTTCTACAATCAGCCGAAATGGCTATGCCGCTGTACATTACCTATACAATTACATAAAAGTGAAAAACCAGAACGGGATAAAAACGAAGGAAGAACCGAGATAGCGCCTTACAAATTTTAAGAACTATGTTGACATTTTTCTCAAAAACAACGCACGTAACCTAAGAATAAACTATTGATATCTATTCTCTAGATATGAGAATAGAATAAGAGCATAAAATTTAACGGTTTCGTTGCGTTTTTTTTCTACAATCACGTAATAAAATCTCGATAACATTGACAATTTGAACCGTCGGCTATTGTTCGGAAATGTTTCGACTAACGTTCAGATCGGTCTCCCTTAATACCTTACGTTTAAGTAGACGAATTTGGTCTATAATAATATCTTAAGCCCTGTTTAGAGCAAAGAAGTAAAGAAATGGATTAAAGGGGTGCTCCGTCTCTTTCACAGAAGTGCAATACGGAGTTATAAGTTCTGATCTGCTATTGAAGGACTGCATGTAGGATAAATGGCTTCGTCTGGGACAGGTTTTATAGCTTCGGCAGTCCGACGAGAGATATTATGTTCTCTGTGGAAGGAACAGTGTCTCTACTCTGTGACTTTTTAAATAAATGTAGATGAAAATGCACCTTTTATACTAAAACATAATTCTATTATAAGTAAATAGAGTTCATTTTTAGTATGAGGGTGGCCAGTAATGGGACGGTGGCCACAGAGTACAAGAGGTTTTAATCATGTTGTAATTATTGAGTTTGATGTTGACATTTTAGTAAATGTATATGGAAATATATACTCTTTTTTTATATCCATATCGTTAGGTAGGGTTAGGTTATGCTAATCAGGGCTCATGAACTTAATACAATTGTTTATTGTGACAAATACATTCATATAATTAATTCACGCGGGTGGAGCCGTGGGCACATCTAGTTTAAAATAAAAAGACAGAAAAGTATGTTTGTAACGGAAAGACCACACACAGCAACACTCTTAACTATACATCGGTGGACTTTATTACAAAAGGCATTTAAAGGTCTACCGATGAGCAGTTAACAGTGTGGGCGTTGGTACCATTCACTACACTACTGACTGATGGGGTTCCTATTACATCGAAACCCCTTTCGACGAACTAATCATTACGCAGAATTTTCATTTCATCGAAAACCGTGTTTAATATACCCAAATATATCATGGTGTCAGCAGAAAATCGCGTTCGGAGAAATTAAACTCGATGAGCATGATAAAATCGATGAAGTGAAATTCGATAAAAATCTAAGTAAATCAACTTGCAACATTAACGACCTTTTCTGATTTTAACAGCCGTGTCAAAGGATAATTAGGGGAACCAACCGATGGTAGTGGTTTTATTTCTGCTATTTACCAAGTATTGAGCATCTTATAGGCACCTTAAGCCTCGCCACATTGTTTTCCTCAAACATGCGCAGTAGGTACGGTCGGCCAAGAAAGTGGTCTACCAGTTTTGACAAAGGTTTTTGTGAGATCTAATTATCGCTAAGGTTGACACTTGTCAACGTCATAATATTATTGCAAGGGAAAACCGAACTTGTTGTATCATGACGTGCAAATGAACTTCAACCGTAGGGTAGACCACATTTTTAGCCGACTGTACGTGATAGATACCACTTCATTTTCTCCATTAATTAGTTATAAGTCAAACACGTGTGATTGTAGATTGAGTGGAGGATAGCGTATCTGCGTTGTCGAGTAGCGACGGACTTATCTGATTCGATTACTAGTCAGGGTCACGGCGCCATGCTTATTTTTTATGTGATTTTATTTCTGTTGGATATATTTACTGAAGATTGGTTTTATGTGTCGGCGGGCTCTCAAAAGTAGCTCTAGACAAGATGCATTGCAAGAAAGCTGTCGCTACCTATCGAAAATATATAGGACTGGAGGACGCCCGCGACTTTCGAACGCGTAGAATTATTTTCCCGCTACTCCCCCTATTTTAACCCCTAGGGGTGAATTTCCAAACATCCTTTCTTAGTGCTCATTTACATCATGAAAGGAACAGTAGTTTCGGCTGTGCGTTGATATCTAAGTCAGTCAGGTTTGCCTTTTATATACATGGATATAGATCGACGTACCTAAGTGTAAGGCTGCCGGACGGTTGCGCCGAGCGCTCTTGTCAATTCCACAAATTTAATACATTTTCGACGCGTTTAGCATTTTGTCAAGGGCCACATTAATCTTGTTCTAGAAAGCTCTAGTAGTAATAACTAGACTAGTGCCAGCCCCAGGCAAATTTTAGGGTGCAATGTAGTTCCAGTTTTGCGCCCCTTTGCTCGCCCCTAATAATATTGTAAAAGGTGTCCTAGAAATTAACTTGAACTTTTAAGCATGTGAAAGCCCTTTCCTTAACGGTCCAGAATATAGTTTTAACTTTTCAATCTGTCAATTAGTTTAGGAATTATTAATGTTTAATGATACTGGTAAAGAACGCTACCTTGCGGTACACCTATGCCTCAATTGGTTTAACATAGTTGTAAGTTGTAATTCTAAAACTTAATATTAAATCCTTACTAAAGTCTAATTCAATTTCTGATCATTTTGGGATGGCTGCGAAATTTACCTGAAATTAGGTCACATGAGCCTGTAGTGTATTTAACAAACACAAAAACGTCTCGATCGCGCTTGCGTTTCTCGTATGAATAACACGGCCACCTACGCGTTCGAGACGGTTTGCCGCATGAACAGCCACTTACATTAACACAGGCAATATCGAATAAATAACGGTCCATCATCAGAAAACACAGGGTAGTAGGACCTTGTGCAGGGTCTCTCCGGATCGCTACCACCATCTTATCCATTAACCTACTGCCAAACAGCAGTGTTCGCATTGTTGTGTTCCGGTTTGGGGATAAGACAGCCGGTGTAATGACTAGCATAGAGGCATTCCATCTTAGTCCTCAAGGTTGGCAACGCATTTGCAGTCTTAGGCTTGCAGTCTTGTAAATGCGAATGTCTATGGGTCACAGTTCCGACTTACCATCAGGTGGCCTGTGTGCTCGTTTGCTTTCTCTATGCTATAAAAAAAAAACATAGAGAAATATTGCGGGACAATCTCACAGAAATTGACCTAGTCGCAAACTAAGCTCTAGGTTTCTACTATACGAGTACGGGTACCAGGGCAACGATAATCGAACTTATATAGAGGAATTAATATGCATGTAGTTAAAATTTGCCTTACAATATTAACATTGAGCAGTCGATGATTTACTGATAACTCAACGCTATCCTTATCTTAACACATTAAAGATAATAAAGGCCGTCATTTAACTTGATTTATTGAGCAGACCATAGCTTTGATTTGGTGACAAGCAAAAGCTTGCACACTGGTTCAGTTTTATCAAACCAATGCCAGGATTTTTTCTCGCTGGGGAAACAACCGAGGACGGCCCTAGACCACTATACCTACAATAAATTAACACAATACAAACAGCAGTGTTCCTATTGTTGTGTTCCGGTTTGGGGATAAGACTGCCGGTGTAATGACTAGCATAGAGGCATTCCATCTTAGTCCTCAGGGTTGGCAACGCATTTGCAGTCTTAGGCTTGCAGTCTTGTGAATGCGAATGTCTATGTGTCACAGTTTCCACTTACTATCAGGTGGCCTGTGTGCTCGTTTGCCTTCTCTATGCCATAAAAATAACAATATTTTTATGGCGCTATATAATTCATCGTTCATTAAAGTCATCATAAATCGCCAATATTCCACAATTACGCACGATCATTGCGTAATTTACATTACCAACCTTAAACGGTAAAAAAAGCGATCGTTTAGGAGCGGTCTAAGCTTATTGAACTGGGCTAATAGGAAATATGCACGGATTTTATTAAATCGCCATATCAACAAAATATGAAAATATCGTAAAAGAGATCTCAAAAAACGAAATTAAAATTAATATAGGCCAAGAAATACGGATGATAGTCGTACAAGCATTTTAAACTGCTATTTGGACAGAGATTACGAGAGATCCGATACGCCGTGTGACGTAATGTAACACGTCGGCCATGTAAACTCCATGTTAAATTCGGTTTTGCTTGAAAAAGATAGGAACAAATCTTTGTTATATCTTGGTTATTTTATAGGCATGAATCAGCTTTTATTGAAGCTGTCAAAAATAGTCATGGATATTGTTTCCAGGTCTTCGTGACCGCCAGCGTGTCAGTTAACATCATCGGCCACGGCTGCGTCATCGGCTACTCAGCCATCCTCATCCCCAGTCTGAGGAAGGAAGACTCAATTATCCAAACCGATCCCAGCATTGAATCATGGATTGGTAAGTAGTCTTCTCTCTTAGAAAATCGAACTAAGGTACTAAGTTAATGCATAGGCATTATATTTGTACCTATAAAGTTGTGTACCTACTCACTAGAAGCTGTAACGAGCGTACACGACTTTACGTGCAACAGTTACAGATACAGCTTGCCAGTGAGTGAGTACCCGACTTAAGGCGCTCGTTTCGTTTCCCACTCATTTCGACCAGGGAACCAAAATCTTCCGTCATTTTTCAACATATTCAGAACCAGTTTTGGTGAAAAACCGTTTATCGATATTAAGAAGTTGACTGAATGAATCATCTTATTGCTCTTTAAAAGTCTATGTGAGCGAGTGAGAGAAAAAATCAAACCGGAAGGTCGTTTTAAGAACTATTGCAAAATATACTAAAATTGTCGAATAATCGCTAGTTAGCTGGTGGTTTAGTTTTAACCCATAAAATTGCTATATTTTCAGCTTCAATTATTGGCTTTGCTCTGATCGTGGGAAACTTCATCGTGACCCCACTCATGGACATCATCGGAAGGAAGAAATGCCACATGCTGTCCACTCTGCCTATCTTGACTGGGTGGTTCCTGCTGGTCATGGCTAAGAGTGTTAAAGCCCTCATCCTCGCCAGGTTCCTACAAGGTATATCCATGGGTTTAATGGGACCTTTGGGGTCTATTGTTATTAGTGAAATGACAGACCCTAAGAATAGAGGAGCATTTCTTACATTTGTCTCATTGTCGTTGACAATAGGCGTCATGTTCACACATTTGATTGGCACTTTCGTTAGCTGGCAGCAGACTGCTTTAATCTGCTCTTTTATAACCTTTACCAGTCTGAACATGATCATATTCACCCCTGAATCTCCTCCCTGGCTAATAGCCAAAGGAAGATACGAGGAGAGCAGAGAAATATTCTTCTGGCTGCGAGGTAAAGGCAGAGAACAAGAAGAAGAGCTTGAACATATGGTTACAGCCCAAAAGATGATCCGGAAATCAAGCGTCGCTGGTCAGAAACTGTCCCTATGGACAAAAACTAAAAGATCCTTGAGATATTTCAAAGAAACTTGCAAGAAACCCGAGTTTTATAAGCCTATAGCAATTATGTTTCACTTGTATGTCTTATTCCAATTTGCTGGCATCAACGTCATCAGTTCCTACGCCCTTGACATTCTTGAGAAGGTCGTAGGGCCTGAAGCGAATACAAAACTACTCATGGTACTTCTTGACGTAGAACGACTGGTCTGCAACGTCCTCGCAGTTTTCTTAATGAAGAGGTTAAACCGACGAACCTTGTTGTTCTTCACTGGAACTATCTGCGTTCTTGCTTACTTTTCGAAAGGGACTTATGTATTATTAAAAACCCATAACTGGCTACCTTTCGACAGTCAGTTCATTCCTATATTTTTAATAGGGATTTACATGTTTTCCCTTACAGTTGGTATATCATCTATACCTTTTGCTATCTCTGGTGAGATCTTTCCTTTAGAATATAGAGGGTTAGGAGGAGGTATCGGGACGTTGCCTTTATCAATAAATTTCTTTATTGCAATTAAAAGTTTCCCTGTGCTAATGGCTGCTATCACTCTACCATTTACTTACTTCATATATGGAAGCGTAGTGTTTTACTGTCTCACCGTTTTATATTTTATTCTTCCTGAAACCAAAGATAGGACTCTACAAGAGATTGAAGATGAGCTGCGGGGGCAGTCTAATGATGATAAGAGAAGTTCTGAACCTCTCAACGAAAAGTTAAACGTCCATTTGATGCGAAGATATAGTTCTCAAATAATAATTCACTGATTGACTTCTAACATTGCTGGCGATTCATTCTGCTGAAGTAGGGGATCAATCGGAACATTGTGAAATTACTAAGTTATAGGTACTGTTATTATTATTACTTTAAAAGACGGCAATATTCGAAATCCGCTAGAAGTGGTAGTAACAACGAATAAATGTATGATGTAAGTTATGCATATAATAAGTAGGTAAATCACACAAGAGGATTTAGAACCAAATTGACACACGTTGCGATGTATGTTACTGCGAAATGGAGTGTTGGTTTTCAGTGTTATCTTCTTGTATGGTGATATTATAATAATATTTTTTTGTACTAGCTATATAAACCAATGCTAAAGCTATCAATTTGGCTTTAGAGACAATGTAAATAGGTATAAATGTATAGGTAAGATTTAGCTTGTATATATTTTGTGATATTAAAATCATCGTTAATAAAGAAATTCACTTTCTATGGTGATTAATTGATTATGTCTATTGTCGTTTTACTTTAAAAAAATGTATTTTTATAAGGTTATGTTATAAATACTTTTATTAGGAATAAGGACACGAAGGGAAGAAAAAATACAGGATTGTTTCATACTTATTTTCATTTGTTACATATTTAAAAATGAATTCCGCATAGCCATATACGAGCACATATACCTTAATTAACAGATATCCTTTTACAATATGTGGAAATAAAACAATATTTCATTCAATAAAATGTAGTCTACTCGATTCTAGCATACCTTTTTCATATTCTGTCGAAGAGTTCTTTTTGTTTGTTAATCTAAATGCGTGACATATCGTAATTAATCGGTTAGCGAAATATGACAAAATAAAATATGCTGAGTACCTTTACGACAACACAAATTGTGATTTGCCTGTTTTTGTTTTCATATTTTTTTATTTCGTCGTTGTCTGTTTCTCATCAGTACTTTTTCCTTCTTTTTAACGGGACATCACAATCAAAAGTACTGGATTAGGCCTTAACAGCGTTTTCAGTGAACAACAGAAAAGTCAATAGCCGTATGTTGTTTTGTACGAAATTACGTACAAGATGAACGTTATTATTTTATTGGTCCATGGTGAATTTCTGTCAGTGTTCAAGATTCATCAAGCCAAGCTAGTCCTCGTACGAGAGCGATGCTTGTATCGGTGATCTCGTGAGATAATTAACTGCCACTCGTAAGCTTTTCGAAATCTCACCTTTAATCTACAAAATATTTAAGCATGAACTATCTACATACGTCAAAATGTCACAAGTACAATCCATTTAGGGTCTTTTCCATCTTCGAGGCCAGCTTTGTAGCTGCAGAGCGTTTCCTGTTTCTTTCAACACCTCATCATCCACCTTCCATGGTCTCTAGTACCAGCATTTTACCCTTTTCGCCGTTGTCTGGCTGAGACAGCCCTGTAACACCTCTGAAGTGGCATTCTATCTCATACAAAGTCTTTCCCTTAGTCTCTGGCAGGAGGAAGTACAAGAACGCTCCACAGATTGCTATGCAAATTCCATAAATCAAGAAGGTTCCATTTACACCAATCTCTCTGAAGGACGTTGGAGCAGTTTTGACCACTACAAAAAACATTATCGAGAGAAACATTCCTGAAATGCCACTGCCCAAACTCCTGTATGCTAGTGGAAAAACTTCTCCAGCAATAGCCCAAGGAATCGGTAAAATACCCAAAGTTTTTCCAAAGATGTACACCAGCATCGGTATAACTGGAACCCATTTGTACTCTTCCGCAAGCAGTCCAAAATCTCTCAGGTATATTAAGAGGGAGGTAAGGAATAACGAGAGCACGCTAACGATGACTCCTATGAAGAGCACCGTTCTTCGATTTAGTTTATTAACAACTACACAAGCTACTATTGAAGTCACGAATCTTACGCCATCTACCATGAGCATGCAAGTGTTAGATTCAATGGCACCATCACTTACTGCATCCATCATCGGCACAGTATACGACGGCACCACAGTCATACCAGAAACTTGAAAAAGCACAAACATGAACATCATAATGATCGTTGGCTTGTAGAATTCTGGTTTTCTAGCGATTTCCAGATACGTTCGCATCCTTGACTTCCCAGTTGTCACCCGAGTAGTTTCCACTCTTTGACTGTTTAATAGCACATCTAGTTCCTTTTCAGAATCCTGATAACGTCCTCTTAGAGATCTGAAAGACTGTCGGCACTGATTGAATTTCCCTCTGGAAGCCAAGTACGGTGGTGTTTCTGGTGATAAGGAGATCAAAATGAAAGAGATGGCGTAGACGCTTCCGCAGGCGATGCCGGCGGATCTCCAGTAAAGGAAGATTCCGGAGACGTGCGCTAGGAGCATGCCCGTGGCGAAGGAGAACGCGATGGTGGCCAGAAAGGCGCCACGTAGTTTGGGCGCGGAGTACTCGGCAATGGATACTGGAGCGGCAGCAGCTTGCAAGCCCATGGCAAAGCCCTGAAATGTAGAGAAGATATGGTGAACAAAAATTTGGTTTGATGCTAATTATGGGCTTATTGCCAACTAGGATTTTGTAATCGTTTACAAATTGCAGGAAATAAATATTTAATATGATTTAAGTATTTCGTGCTGTTATGCGCCTAGTATATTTCGAATTCAATCATCATGTCCAATGAAAATCATCATGAGTTTCGGACTTCTTCAAAGGTTAACATCTAATAGAACCATCCGTTTTCTACCCAAAAATAAACAGAATATATAATATACATACGTATACATCGACCCTAATGGCAAACATACGTCTTCCCGTAGGTAGTCGCCATATTAACAACCATTTCCTTAGCAAAAATCAGTCCAGATTTATTGTGGTGAATGATTCCTAGATGACATTAATGCAATGTTAGCTTGTGACAAAATCACAAGACACTTAGCGTCCATTAGTTTAACACTTAATCATTTTATTGGAGAAACGAAACGGGTCCATTATTACATTTAAATTGAATGAGAACATTTGCCTCTCTGAATTGGTCAGCTTTGGATAAATACAGCGCCTAAACCAACTTTACAGGCATCGTTAATACACCACTGCTAATCGACGAAGCACGGGGGAGAGTCGCTTATTTACGCAAATATTTCAAGTTAGAATGACCTCGCCAAAATACTGGATAGGTTAACGTAATAGTTAACCTCTCCTATTTGAGCAAGGTCATATCTATTTAACTATTAATAATAGTTTATCACCAGAATCTTAACTGGTCCATAATGGTCTTCTTTATTGTCTAGCGCATGCATTTACACGACTATTGCATGTGACTTGTCACGGGTTGTTATTGTGTTTCAATTATTATCGTCAACTGATTCTAATGCTTTGTTATTATTCGCTATACGCTGATCATTTATTTATAGTTTTTAGTTCAGTCGGCTCTATGTAGCTGCACACTTTAGTGCTGTGTCACTTTAACGTCGTATTTTAACTGCAGCATTGCACTAATCTGTCAAAGGCGTTAAAATGCGGCAAGGTACAAAATTGTGCAGCTAGTTATATCGCCGAATTCACGAATAATACTGTTCGCGTGGCAGCATATTAGGCATGTAATACCTGATACTCCATCGACACGAGGAGTTGTCTAGGTTATAAAACCAAAGTGAATCCGAGAGGACCCATCTGGATTAATAAAGATAACAATGTAACCCTATATGGTAAAGCGGAATAGCTATTTGCCTGCAAAGTCCTGCTGACGAGCAAGGTGGCAGGTCCCGCAGCCGCTACCATCAGTGCCCACCCACCCAGGGCCGGCAGCGTGCTCAACTGGTTGGTGAGCCGGCGGCCCAGCCGCTGCAGGCAGAGGGGGGCCGTCACGATCCCCAGAATTAGCGCCAGGCCGAGGATGGAAGCTGGAAGGAGATGATAATATACATAGTAAAGAGCACAAATAATATTTTCATATTAAACAGACGTACAACAATACACGAAAAGGTGAAAGAGATAGGAGCAGTTTCGGAAAACGTCAATTATTGACCTCTAATAAAATCAGCGGTGTTATAGTAAGAGAAGCCGCCATGTTTAGAAAAAAGGGCGCATGTCTCGTAGAATCGCGTATGTATAACAATAAGTGACCCTATTGCTTAAGATAGGGGTTTTAGGCACGTATTAATAAACTGATCTCAACACTAATGCTCGTCTCGAGATGCGTCAAAAATGACAGTGTTCTATGGTTTGGCGTTTACTTTGACGTATCTTGTGACGGACCTCATAGTCAAGATGAGTTTACTAATACGGCTCTAAATTTCCTTTGGCTATCAAATTGCGTATTTAGAAGGGCAGTGTCTGTGTATCTGTGCCATCGTAGCTCATAAAGGCTTCGACCAACGTGGACGCAAAAAAAAGCTAGTATAATCGGTGCGATTTGATGAATATTGAATGGTTTGTTTAAGAGTTATCTTATCAGTAGTTATCAGCTTTGAAAGGGTTTTCATCTATCTAAAACGCTGTGAGGACGAAGGTACGCAGTTACTGGCCTCCAACTTATACCATGATGGTTTTTTGACTACGTCCGCACTGACAGGAGGCTTATTTAACGCCTAGGGCCTAGCCTGTCTCTATGCGAGAAGCCAAGTGAAACAAACGTACTAGAAATACTAATCTAACTAGGATGGTATATTACAAACCAAGTCCTGATAAAATGTATGACATTTTCGGGGGAAGTAACGTAGGCAATATACTACACCTTATTATTGTTAGCACGTATGGTTAAATAAAAAACAAACATACGGGCGGTTAGTCTATAGTCATATAGAACTAACTACTACTACTAAGTACTAATGACAGAGTCCCTGAAGCCCGAATTACATTGGTCAAGGGCAGTGGCAAGCATAGTGCTAAGAACAGTGTTGTGAAGAAATGGTAAGTTTCTGTTTGGATCCACTGACAAGGCAAGGTGATTCGCTACTGTCCGATCGGTTTACACTACTGTACTTACCATTGTTGCTGTCCTCTGTCCACTGTCCTAGACCAATGTTAATCCGGCTTCGGTGCGGTCGTAGAGGTAGAAGAGGCATTTTGCAAATGTAGAGTGACATCTCTTGTACAAGCATCATTGTTAACTGACCACAAGTGAGCCTTATTGTAAGGTGGCAAGATTCAAAAATGGTCAGATAACTGCTGATGGTAGGTATGGTTCAGCTCGTTTTTCTTGTTGGAACAAAAATCAAGCTTTAAAAAACCCGACTGTTGCTGCTATAAAACTTTAAATCGTTATAAATCCTAAATTATCGTTTAAAATTAAAAAAATGATTAAGGAAACCTAAAGATGATTTTCAACCTATCATTCAGATACCCCATTTGTCACAGTCCGTCGTTTTTTCCTTTTTTACAATATGGCGTCTAGCTACCACCATAATTGTATTTTAATTACTCGTATATATTGAGTGACACTCACGAGTTTAAAAAAAATCGGTCTATGCGTTTAGTTTCTGGAGCGCCACAAAGGAACAAACACATATATAGACTGATAAACACTTTACCCTCCTCGGAAGGCGGGTAAAAAGCAATGTAATCACAAGAAATATCTTCAACTTAAAATACCCATTCTTGAATGTGGAACACGGAGTTTACTTAACACTTGACTTTCTTCCATTTTGTTCAAAGATAAAGAATTTTTACATTTAAATCAATACAAAGGACTTTGTACTAGAACAGCATAAATTATCAGGCATGTCATTTATCTTGATTTAAACAGGAATGGAGGAATACGCGGGTTGTCTGAAAAGTTTTTGGCCTCACTATGAATTTTTTCAGGAGTTATATGTCGAAATTCCCGCTATTTTTAACAACTAGTTTTTCCTTAACGGCTGATTTTGCAAACCAGTGCCTGTGTTCTTTGAAGAATGGATAAAATTGAGTGTCGAGCTGTGTGATTAAGTTCTTATATTTAAAAAACAATACGCCAACCCAAATCATAACAGATGATGATGTTAACGGCAAGTCTGCTCCATCAATTTCTACAGTAAAATTTTGGGTAGCAGAATTTAAACGCGGTCGTACCAGCTTATACTATGATGAACGCGTAGGACGGCCGAAAACTGCGACTAACCAATATATTGTCCAAAAAGTACACCGATTGGTGCTCGACGACCGTCGAATCAAGATTAGGGAGATTGCAGAAGCTGTAAGTATATCTAAAGAAAGAGTTTGTCATATACTTGTTGAAGATTTCAACATGCGAAAGCTGCACGTTGGGTGCCGCGTCTGTTAAGGTCGGGCCAAAAACAAGTTCGAAAGAACATTTCCGAAGTCCTTTTGAAGCGATTTAAGCAAAACACGTCGGAATTTTTGCGTCGGTTGATTTTTGCGTCGCTCGGGGGATGGATCAACGAAACGTGGATCCATCACTTCACGCCGGAGACAAAATCACAATTCAAACAGTGGACTGCAAAGAATGAGCCTTCTCCAAAGAAGGCGAAGACGGTTTCTTCGGCCGGAAAGGTGATGGCCACCGTGTTCTGGGATAGTCGCGGAGTTATATTTGTTTGTTGACTATCTGTAGGTAGAAAAAGCAAAAACTATAACGGGGACTTATTATTCAGAAGGCAGAAATTTCGAAAAAACGACCGCATTTGCAAAAAAAGAAAGTGTTGTTTCATCAACATAACGCACCATCTCAAAGATTGCTATGGCAAAAATTCAGGAGCTGCGATTCGAAATGATTGTAGAAGTTAGAGATCCACCGTATTCTCCGGATCTGATCCTAGCGACTTCTTCCTATTTCCCAGATTGAAAACTTGGCAAACAGAGGTTTTTAAGTAACGAAGAGGCCATAGCCGCCGTGGACGCCTATTTTGCAGAGCAAGTCGTCAACTACTACCTGGACGGGTTGAAGACATGGGAGCATCGCTGCGAGAAGTGTATAATTTTACAAGGAGACTATGTTGAAAAGTAGAAAAGAATCGGACCGAAAAAACACCTCTTTCCATGTTAGGCCAGAAACTTTTCAGACAACCCTCGAATGAATGACCCTATTTACTACCCCTAATTTTTGATCAGGGGCTTAAGGAAGACTGCTAATCTGTAATTAACTAGCTGCGGTAGCGCGCCATGTGGACGCATTGCTTAAATTGGGTCGGTAAAGTTTAGAATGAATTCCGCCCTAATACTACTCTAGATCTTCAGCGCCATCAAATTAAAAATAAATTACCAATCCACGACTCATGTTCGGGGGTGAGTTGCAGTGCGGAGTTCGGCTCGCGCAACTGTTGCAGCAGCACGCCGGGGAACGCGATATTCGCGCCGGTACCGATCATGTAGAGCACCACGCCGCTCACTGCCAGCAGCTGCAACACGAACGCCATATCGTCGGTAATACTGCAATATAGCGTAACTAACAAATTCTATAAGTTGCAAAGTGTACCTTACTGACTTAATTGCTAACGTTTATTTTGCACCTATTTAATTTGTTACTTAAGCCGTATTGCAGTATAATCGAGACGACAATGATTACGAATGTGAACCTTGCGCCAAATGCATGACGCCCCGCGTCCCGTGAATGGACGAACTGATCCTTAGTCGACTGTGCCATTAGATTGAGCATTTTATGGCTTCATTCCAAAATTTTTGAATCAAAAATAACGTGCGCAAGGCGCGCTCGATGTGACTGCATGCGCCTCCTATTGGTTAATATTGGCACAGCTCCGCTCCGCCCGTCTCCGCCTCAATGGAGACGCAGCCTAATACCCTTTTTCACTAGGACCCCAGAATTGTATTGACTACAATTGTCCATATACCAAACTGGGATCGGATTAATGGACCTCCATTCTAGGCGGTACAATCCAGATCTTCTTTGACCTGTTATGGTTTAGTGTCGTCGCCATTGCTGTCAGGGGGCTTCTAAACGAGCAACATTTTCACGGCAATGTGTGGCCGGCAACTATACGCATCTTGCTCTAACATACGAAGTAAGAGTAAGACAGCACTAGTTGCCGGCCACAAATTGCAGCAAAACATGGCCCGTTTAGAAGCCCCTTCAAGTAAATACGAGCTATCAAAACGTTGACAATACGATAACAGGTCAAAAACGATTTGGTTTTTACCGTGTTGAATAGGCCCTGATTAAGAGAAAAGAGTCGGGAATACCTGTTTGAGAAAGGGAGATACACTCTGCTTCTGATAAGTTTCAGACATGGTGGTCTCTTCACTCGAATTTCACCGTTATTTACACATGCTGTAACAATAAAACAATGTGTTAGTAAAGTTATATGTGTTTTATGTTTTTGTTGAATTTAAATCAGTTTTCGCCTATAAAATACTCTCGATCATACGTTTTTGCTTATGTAAGTCAGAAATGTACAAAGTGTACAAAGATATAAGAATATTTCAGAAACAGTAGAAAGAAGTTGGATACATTTTATCATCATGTCATCATCACAAGGTCAACATTTGCATAAATCAATTAGGTATTAATAAAAATCAGGGACCATATCACACAAATTGACCTAGCCTGTACAGTTAGCAGAAGAAGTAGGAAGACAGTCGAAGGGGTCAAAATGATCTATACATCTATACATGGTTCTATTGTCACTATTGTCAGGAGAATAAGAGCGAGTGTAGATAATTTTGAGCTCTTTGACTGTCCACTTACGCTGCTAACTGTAGTATAGAGGTACCTACTAGACGATGATAAAATTGATAAATATAGTTACATAGATCATTAAATACATATAAAACACCATCTAAAACTCAGTAAAAAATACCTACTCGCCCTCATCATACAAAAAAACGTGCATACGAGAATCGAACCCACTACCCACTAGCTTCGTAGTCAGGGTCACTACCATCACAGCTAATCAGTAATCACGCTGCCAAATACGTGTAGAGAGATAATTTATAGCTCGATAGGCATCGATAACTTTTTATTCCGGAAAATAAATTTATCCCGAGGATGTCGTGATAAATAAGTCATATACGTACGAAGTCGCGGGCAATTGCTGCGACAAAACCATTATGGAATATAGACCCCTATATACCGCAGTGGAAAGCGAACGCGCACGTCTACGCGCAAGCATCCGATGTGGCTCGGCCTTTATTATGTATGTATATGAGCTAACAGTTCGCTCCGAAGTGTCAGTTTAAGGAGTGGGATATAATTAGACGTGTCAGTGCACAGTCTGAAAAAATATGTCGTTTGTCTACCTGGTTCAATGGAAGGTTTTTTTTTTTTTAAATAACAGATGCCAATGTCATTTATAGACACTCCGATTAATGTATACAAGTCCATGGATATCACGCGAGGATAATTGTTCGGTCAAAGCATGTATTTTTACCTCTGCAAGAATGCTGCCTGAAGAATTTTGTTGATGTAATATTGACGTAAGCCGATTCAATACTTGATTAGTTCTTAATTATATCGATAGAAAAACACTTTCGACATACATTGCACATATTACAATGCTGTCACAGTGAACTAGATTTCGGTGAACATGACAATAGTAACACTTTTGCGAGACGACTTTCACTATGTGTAAGTAGACACACGTTTCGTTGCGTCTGCGCAGACATGACATGTATATGAGAAGCTAATAATCTATGTATACAGGGTGCACAGTATTTCTAAAATGGATGACGTCGATCCTAAGAACTGAGTTCCGTATCTTGGCTTACACAGTGTCGTCATATATAGGTAAATACTGCGTCGTGTACAATCACGGACTAATTGTTATGCCACTATGGAACCCTGTCATAATGACAGCGTCAAGTGACCAGATAGAAATTACATGAGAATGAATCGTAGGTTTTATACGACAAGGTTCTATATAGTGGTATATCAATTAAAGTCCGTGAGGTGCATTCTCATAGAATTCGTTTAACTATATTGTGCTACGAATCTAAATAATGAATTCACCTCCACATACTACTAAGGTTTTATTGTTTGGTTCAATCTTATATACAAATAAAAAATATTGATATTTCCTATATCTAAGGTGGTTGCCGTCCATGTGGCGTTCATTTTTTCCACCCTGTATATATAAAAGAAAAAACTGACTGACTATTTCTTGGATATTCACCAAACTAAATCTACGCCTACGCCTACATGTTTTTATGGTACCACGTTTTATGCAATATCGTTCGCGTTACTAACAGATGAATGGTCTACCCGTGTTCCAAATGTCATCCAAATTTTAAAATCGGTTTCGCAATGGGTTAAACCTAAAAGCACCAATATTTTAAATTATGTGCAAATTTGCGCTATGGTGGGTAAAGTGTAATTTATTTTGCAAATAAATAAGTTGACCCACATCCATCCACATCCATCCACGTCTTTGAAAACCCGAGTGCGTGCGACTTTAACTACTTATTCATGTTAATTTAATACGCTGTATACAGGGTGGTAAGTTGAGATAGGTCAGTAGGTCAAGCAACTACTGGATTCCTCGTCACGATGCAAAAATAATATGATCCTTGCGCCAAGTTAAATATATTGTATATGTTTAGTTTCTGTATGATTATTAGGTTCACTGGTAGGAAATGCAATTGGGCATTATATCCTTTGTAGACGAATAGAGATTAAATTAATTAATAAAATTATTAAAGGGTGTGTATAATTTTCCTACTTCCATACTTTTACTTATACAGCGAGTTGCTAATTCTACGTAGATATAAGAATATAGGAATACACGCTAATCTAACATCTAACATTCTGTCCGCTTTAAATACTTGCGTCTTTTGCTTTGTTTCTTTGAGGTATCGTTTTGTAGATACCCGCGGTATTAGAAGAACGCGATGACCAGTTTCGTGAATCTTGAGTTGACTTTTAAAATACTTACTGAATCTAATTAGCAATTCGTACAGAATCCTAAGATATGAGGATATTGCGTATTATCTTTGTAATTTTATCTACTTATTTTTTGACTTCTCAGTCTAGTAACAGTTTATTGGAGTATTTTTTTTTAAACGGCCATCTGGTGAAATTATCTTTCATTTTTAGCCTTAGTAATTGTGTTGAGGATTCCAAATTTAAAAAAGCAGTGTTAATAAAACCATTTAACGAAGTGTAATTATAGCTTCCCGTATTACGTTAAATAACTAAACTTAAAGGTATCTATCACGAAAATACGTATTAGAGCATTGAAATTTTTAAAAACCTCTAACGGTAGGATGGTAAGTATCTCGGAGACTCTTAAATAAATCGCTTTCTTCAAATATTATATTTTTGGAAATAGAAAGAACGCTGCGAGTGTCCTCGGCACGATGCCGCAAGTGGGGGTAATTAAGGGATTTATATTATAGGTTAGTTGTGTTATATTTTATTATTATTGAACTTATTTTTTATTTTAAAGTATTTATTGAATAAAGATTTATAATAGAAAGATTTACTGAATTATATATAAATAAATAAAATAATTAAATATAATGAAATAGCGAGACACGGGACCCGTGTCTGCGCTTATCGAAATTTTCTATATACTAAAATATAGATCCAAATACCAATAGATCATTGACAATTTTGAATATGGAAAGAAATTAAACGAAATGTAAAAGTGGCCAGGATCGCAAAAAGGAGGTTGTAACAACCTCGTTACAAACCACACCACTTTGAAACCGGCTTCCCATGACATATTCAAGCTAAGAATCTTTGAACGGCAAGCAATATCAACCCTTCTACGTCCGAATAACAAATACATAATTAAGTATGAATCTATTTAATATTATAGAAGATAAAAAAATACACTATACAGTGTGTGGCCCAAAACCGGGGCGAAAAAATTAAATGGGGATTCTTTAGAACATTTCAATTAACTATCACAATAATCTAATATTACAAAGTCTATAATTTTGGAGAAAACAGCCTACAAAGTTAAAAATCGTAGGTAATGTATTTTCTCGTCGCGATATAGTCGCTTGGTCACTTGGTACGCGGTATGTCTGAGTACAGGGTGCCATTGACCACACGCGGTAGATTTCGCGGTGTTTGCATTACATTGAATTTGCGATTAAGTTTGTTAGAAAAAAACTGAAAGTTAAGTTTTGATTTTAATTAGGTAAGACCATTATAATGTAATTACCGGTGATCTATAGAGCCCCTGTTTTTAATATTATCCCCGGTTTTGGGCCACACACTGTATACACTGTACAACAAAGGATAGGTTCCTATCCAGAGAGGTCACGCAGCCAGCATCATGAGTACAAATAGTACAATATTTTCCGCGAACAGATTTATTAGACGGGATATTCGTTTTGTAATAGTGTACACAAATATTTTGAAATAGTGAAACACTATGTAGGATAATTAATAATAAATCTCTATTTCTCTAGTAATAACAGCTTCATTTGAACCTCTTTAGGTATGCCTATCCATTTAATTCTTAATTTCGGTATATACGAGTATCAATACAGATATTCTAAATAAGCAATCGCTTCCAAGTGGTTTCTAATTTCTATAGACATTTGAATTGTCCTTTGGACATAAAGTATTAATAAACATCAAATCATGACTGCGTTATTGACAACTAATATTTATTTGCAATTTAGTTTTAATTAGGTACCTTCCGTCTCGGAGTTTCGCAACCCGCCGTATATCGCACACGTGAAGACTGCGACCCGCCTAGTCGTCTACTAAGTCATCTAGCCATCTCTCCACTTTCTCCGTGTGGTCAGAACTTAATTATTTAACTAAACATATAGGTAGTGAGTTTGAATGCCTAGTAGTTATGTACGTAGTTTGTATGTACTGCGGTTTGCAAATTATCCGTATAATTTCAGGTTAATTTTTATTTTAGGATTTGGTAAACTTGTGTAAAGGATTGTACAGTCCACAGCATAAATAAGTGATCATTTATGTACCTTGTCACTTTAACGTCGTGTTTGAAATTTCATACATAATTGTGAATCGATTGAAAGCGACAAGGAACATAAATGATCACTTATTTATGCTGTTAACTGTACTATGGGTACTAGACAACGATGTATTTTTTTTTTGAAATATTGAATAGTCGTATCCTTTAATCAATAACAATAAATACCTCCGGAGATCCTGGAGCTGGTGCTGACCTCTCCCAAAGGATGGGGCGAGTTATCCAGAGAGGTAATGCAGCCCGTGTCATAGGGACCATGCCGCGAGCGGACCTGCTAGAGGGGTTGTTCTTAATAGTGGTGATTATTATTCACACCTTTAATATTTGAGTAGCTTAAGAGTTTTATTTTATTTTAAATAAGTGTAGTTCTAACTTTTTCGCAGACTTAAACAATTACTCGCGCTCAGCACACAAATATTGGCCCATACCGTTAATCGAACCCAGGACCGCTAGCTTCATAGGCAGAGTCACTCCCAGCCAGGCCAACGCATCGTCAAGGTGATAACAATGATTTATAGCTTGGTACCTATTGATTTATCGTGTAGATCTAACTGGTAGGAATTAACGAGAGCTGACTACCGGGAGTTCCCTGAGCCTTCGGAGCGATGAACTGAGGTCGGAGAAACCGGAACTTTGATTGTCCTGCGAATAGGGTTGCCATATCGTCGGTGAAACTGCAAAACTGCGTAAGTAACATGTTTAATAAGGAGTAAAATGCACCTTTTTCATAGGAGTGTAAGCTTTTTTTTGCTCTAACATAAATTTGTTAGTTAGTATTGCAGGATCACCGGCGATATATGGTCACGAACGTAAGGGCCGATTTAAAAACAAAATGTCCTTGAAGTTGTCAATGTCATTTATAAATGCGAAATCATTTGTGGCTCACAGGAAACTCAACCTTACTGCTGTAAAATGTGAGATTGACTCCAAGTCAAGTCCTAAGGTGGCTCGCAAAGGACGATGGGCAAAAATGTCCCCACCCACCAACAGAGATGAAACATGTGCCAGTTTATAGATCTTGGCAACATGATGTATTTTTACTATGACGACGATCACCACATGTATGGGTTTTTTTTGGAAAGACATAATCGTATCGTATGGAATTCGTTTGAAAATGAACACATATATGGATGATTTGCCTTACTGGGTTTTTTCATTAAAAAAATCCCATTGATTTTGCTACAAAAATAAGAATTTTGTCTTTTTTTGGAGCCTAATGAACATATAGACATGCATCCCGTCACTGTTGGAGGGTGGGGACGGGGTCTAAAATTGCCCATCACCCTTTAAGTTTTTACTGTACGTCTTACGGCCAGTAGGTACCTCTAGCATAAATTTTAAACCCCCAAAGCAAAAGGAAGGGGTTATAAAATGAAAGTGTTTCTGTTTAGCCCCAAACGGATGGATCGGTACGATATTTTTTAATAAAGCTAGTTTAAGTTCTGCAGCTTTTGCAGTTAATAAAATTCGGAATCTAATAGACTTGAAAACCGCTCGATTAGTTTATTTTAGTTACTTCCATAGTATAATGTCATATGGTATTTTACTATGGGGTAGTGGTGCTGACGTAAACAGCATCTTTGTTCTGCAGAAGAGGGCTATTCGTGCTGTTTACAAGATGGGTCATAGAGACTCGCTTAGAGATAAGTTCAAAGAAACGAATATATTAACCGTATACAGTCAATATATTTATGAAAACATTATGCATGTTCATAAGAACATCAGTAATTTTAGAAAGAACTGTGACATACATAATGTTAATACCAGAAATAAACATAAGCTCGCAGTGCCCTTTACACGGCTTCACAAAATAAAAAACTCTTTCATGGGTAATTGTATAAGGTTCTATAATAAGCTCCCAAGTAGTGTTACTCATTTATCAGTAAATAAATTTAAGAGTTACGTTAAACGTAAACTAATTTCTAAAGCTTATTATAGTATTAAAGATTATATGAATGATGACAATGCTTGGGACTGATTATTATTATATTATTATTTTTTTGCTATACAATTTTATTATTAATGACCGTGGAGACTATATACATCTCCCTGTACGATTACCTATTATTTTAATATGACATCTGGAGACTTTACATCTCCAAAATTGACCGTGGAGACTTTCTACATCTCCCTTATTTTATTTTTTGTGTTTTTTTTTATTTTTATAATTGTATTTAATTTTAATTTGACATCTGGAGACTCTTTACAGCTCCAAAATTGACCGTGGAGACTTTCTACATCTCCCTTGTTTTGTGTTTTTTTTTAAAATTATATTTAATTCTTAATTTAAATTTGACATTTGGAGACTGTTTACATCTCCGAAATTGTATTATTTAATTTAATCCGACATTTGGATATATTTCATTATTATTACTACTGGGACCTGTACATCCCTGTGACATTTAAATTGTGTAGCTTAAGTTTAGTATTGTAATAAGAGATTTATTTAAAAAAAAGGCTTACTGTTGAGTTTCTTGCGGCGCTTCTTCTCAACAGTGGTCTCTTTGGAAGCGCTGGTAGACTCAGACTTGTAAAAGTGCCTACAGGGCCTACTTACAAAACTTTATAAATAAAAAAAAAAAAAAAAAATAACTAATTATAACGGTTTTTACCTGGGTTTTATGACAACTTGCAGATTTTTCATTTTATTTGTTACTTCTATCCAGTAAGTAACATTGTACAGTTATCAGCAACAATATATTATTATACTTTGCGCCCGAAAATATCTGACACGCTCTTATACCTCTTGCTATAAAGACGTGTCAGATATTTTGAGCCCAATGAATAATATTATTATTGCTAGTGACTGAACAATGCGACAGCTCTTTGAAGGTGCTTCGGGTTTTTACTTGTCTCTCATACTCTCTTAAGAGAGAAGTTTTAGTACTAAAGTTTTCTAGTACATGTCGACTTTCGTACCGTCGTCAAGAGTAAAGGTGACGTACGAATATACGTAAAATAATGTATGGAATCGTCGTTAGTCTGTCTGTTTAGGGGGTTCGTGCTAAGAAAACATGACGTGTCCATTATTACGATTTTTATATAGGTACAATGTCATTACGTTAACGACAAAATAAATAAATGAAGGTGCTCAAAGTGCAGTCGTACCTTGTCGCAAGAACGTAATAAACCACTATTTCTCTGCGTGTCAAGTCAACAGACTACCCGTCCCTATACAGCCTTCACCTTGCCCGCTGCACTGTGATGCATGTCCGCTTATGCATTGTAATGCATCAAGATCAACGCGTTTACTACCGGCTGTCTAATTATATACCGTTTCACATTGATCGCGTACCTACGCCACAGCGGCGAGCACATGTAGCACGGAAGCGGGTGGTGGTGGGCCGCGTGGTGCGATCGCAGTGTTATAAAGTTGGCGATTACTTTTACTTCAAATTACTAGCATACAGGCATTCCATCTAAAGCCGTGTCAAAAACCTAACAAAACATGTTATAAAACATGTTCAGGTACAACTGCACATTGCGACTTTGGAGTGAACAATGCATTGTTTGTCATAACATAACATTCCACTTTTCTTTTGACAGCTGTCATCCCAGTACAAATTGTCAAATGATGGGCCACCTCTTTACCAATAAAATAAAATACAGCGTCTACTCTTTATTCCACCCATTGCAAATAATTCTTAATTAAATAATTAATACCCTATTTGACAGTTGTTCACTCAAACTCAAAACTTTCAAAAATCATGACCCCCTCCCCCGCAGACGAACGCGGGGAATGTTGTCCATCCGTGACGGAAAACACGTTCCTGTGTTTTTAAACAAAAAACATTTTGGCCACGCCCCTTTACTGTTCGAAAAACATGTAAGATGTTTAAAAACATCGAAAACACGGCGCAGCGGACGCGGCTGTAGTCTTCAGGGTTGGCAACACATTAACGAACTCCCTCTTACCATCAGGTGAGCTCGTCTGCCACGAATAAAAGTTAATACTATGGACGACTATTTATAAGGAGGATACTGTGTTTCGTAATTCGATAACTCACGAAATCAGTGACACCCCGTGACCTGTACCCTTGAGTTACAATAACCGTCCTCGCTAGCGAGTGGAAGCTCTGTCCCTCGCAGAGCTCGCAAGTGTTCGTATAGAGTGCGAGGGACAGAGCATTCGACTCGCTTGTATAACCACTTTGGACACTGAACCGGCGACGACATTACTTATACCACGTGTCCCAAAACTCAACGATAAGCCGGCACCAGAGGATGGAGCTGCTTATGATTAGTCGAGAAAAAATAAGGAAAAAAATATATCTTTTCCTTATTTTTTCTCGACTACTCATAAGCAGCTCCATCCTCTGGTGCCGGCTTATCGTTGAGTTTTGGGACACGTTGTATAACGTAAGCGGAGCAATACGATAGCGATTTCAACCATGAACTGACAATTAAGTTTAGAATCGTGGGTGACATGGAGTTGAGACCTTTTTGGTGAACACATACTTATAATTTTTATATTAAGGATAGTGTTAATAATTAATAAGTTACGTTGAAGATAACTTGTTTTTTTATACCTGGAGGTGAAGGACGAGATTCAACGATACAAGCTCGTTGTTTACACGATTATAGTAGGTATCAGCTGTTAACGATAACTGATGACAGCTGATTTATTGAGGTTAGGACGCAATACAGTTCCCAGTATGTAGGTATGTCGCAGGAGAATGATAAAACTTGGATTTGATAAATTCACTACAGATTTTAAAATATATAGGAATAGGTATGTATGGTGATTTATTTTAAAAAAATAAGTGAATAGATCGAATCGGGCGGAACAACGTGTTTTGTTGAAATCACATATAACTCGTTTAGCGGGATTTAATGAAATCACTAGCACAATTCAGGAATTTTAAAAAAAATGTTTTTACCTTTGTTGGGCAAGATCAAAATAAAGTGGTAATTTTAACATTTTTTATGAATTTATAATTTTGGGATTCGATAAAATCCAACTTTTTATAATTTCCCTGCGACATCACTACGTATTATGAAACAAATCCCTGCCGTCGCGTCTGTCTGTATTCACGATGATCGTCGTGTTTAGAAATAGCTTAGAATAATACATATAATGTAAATACTAATGTGAATACGTTAAAGAATCGCCATATAGGTCAATGTCCACTTATTTAAAGACATTTTAGAAAGTATCTACGTATTACTTTTGGTAAGTACACACATTATAAAATACTAGAGGAAACCCGAGACTTCATTCGCGTATTATTAGTAGTAGCAAAAGAAATTCATTTATTCATGACATGTACAGTAAGTGGCCACAAAATGGCCCCAACTCAGCGTAATATTAAAAGCGCGGAACCATCTTCCGTCGGAACCATAAATGGTTACAATACATAACTATTTGAACACAAAACAAAATTATAAAATGAGAAATGTTAAACTTCTTTACCCCTTCTTTGACCCTTTAGGACATTAATTTACAAAAATCCCTTGTAACTGCTCCCCTAGGATATCCAAGGAATATTCCCACCAAATTGGAGTCCCTAGGTGCTGCAACTAGCTGCCTAGCTGCTAGGCTGTGTTGATCGATCAGTCCTCCAGTCAGTTTTTTCTTTAATATAATAAAGATGTTTTTTATGACAAATTAAATATTTAGTACATACCCAATTTATTTATTTACGCAAGACACATTTTTGTGGCGGCGACGGCAACACGTACGTTATAAAATTGATTACATTATGTTTTAATGCATGACGCACACAATGCCTACATAATTCACAAACCTAAACAAAAATGCGATTCAAATTAAAAAACAGCGTAACATACAATCAACTATATTGTTAGCAAACGAAACAAACCGTATAAATTCCGATAACGAATCGTTAAACTACAACACTTCACTTTTTAAAACTTAAAAATCTTCATTCATAAAACACGCGTATACCTAATTGTTATATTGGTTTCATAAAAAACAGAGGCGACTTCCTTAACGCTAGCTCAAACAACACTGGCCGTTCCAACACAGCGGTGTGTATATGTGTGCGTTGGATGTTGGGGAGAGACTTGAATATCAGGTTTTTTGAAGAAAGACCCATTTTGCAAATCAGCTGAGAGCTCTTCAAAGATTTCACTGCGGATTTATTGTGGGTTTAACATGTTGGTATTGTTACCGTGATTGTAATGCGTGAGTTTATTCATCATAATGACGAATGTCAGTGTTGGTTGTGAATGGGAATGTTATAATTTGAGATTTACTCGTATGAAATAAAAGTAATACCTATCTTTGTTAGTGTTAATGGAATGTTAATTGTAAGAATTTCTTGTAACTAACAGTTTGTAACTTATCTAATTTATAAACTAAAACTATAAAATGTGACTTAATTGATTCATAAATAAACATTTACCTCGACGTTTCGACTGTGTTACAATTACAACAGCCGTGGTTACGAGAGATGTGTGAAAATCGTGTTAGTAGAAAGGTATTGAATTTTATTTTTATTTTTATTCGTGCTAGCCTTGCGACAACTTTCATTAATCTCAATGATTAATCAACTCTTTTTTTTTGCTGGTAGGTAGGTGTTTGAAATTATGAAAAATGACAGTCTCATGGATCATCCTCTATTGATCGAAATATCATTACAGCCTCACGACCGCAGTCACAGTGAGGTAATGACGGTTAAGTCGTTCCTTAGTCACGATTTTTTGTACACAAGTTTGAAAAAGGAACTTTTTTTTTTAATGTCTCTTAGGACGGCGAGGCGGTTAGCCTGTAAGGGCATTACTCTATATACCTATGCTGGCCCATGATGGGATGGCCCATGCATCATGGCATGGGCCAGCGTGAGCATAAAGAGTGAGTTAAAAGAATATGTGGCTCGCTCTATTGTATAAAAGCAGGGCATTCATGGACGAGCCATTTTTCTCGGCGACAGATGGAGTGCATACAACTGGATGGGCGTAATATTTTGACCATTTGACGTGGCGCGGTGGTTTTCAAACGTTGAATTTCGACATTCACAATAGTTCCATTCGGAAGGCGCGTTGGCGCGTCGCGCTGGCTTTCCGTCCATTTAGAAGTCCAACAGATCACACCAATACAAGCACTTTTAAAGCTACAATTTTGACATTCACGGATCGATTTTTTATTCGTATAAATATTTAAAAATACAATTTTGAATTGGAAAGTGTAGCGTTCGTAGGGTAAATCTCCAATAACTGGCCACCTCATATTAAAAATGAACTCTGTTACCTACAAACAGAATTCAATTTAGTATAACGTGGCCAGTTATTGACGGGTGGCCAGTAATTAACACATTATACTAAAATGCATTCTATTCTAGGTAAATAAAGTTCATTTTTACCCTATTAAGTTTTTTTTTATACTTACTTACCGTTTCTTGTCACGTTCTTATTTTCTTGAATAAATATGTCTTAACTTAACTTATAATTTATTATCTTTTCCTAAGTAGTAGTTAATATTTTTTTAGTGCCACATGATGACATGAATTCCCTTCTTCGTGTGAAACGATCAAAGCAAAAAAAAATTAAAAAAAAGAAATTGTATTTGCTTTGCATATTATCAAACACGAGTGACCTATGAAAGCTCAAAATTCAAACCTTTTATTTGCTTTCACAAAACATACATAAATCCAAAGATATTCAATATCAGTGTAATTAATGAATTTGCAATTAAATCGTACCTACATTTATAAACTCTGCACGGGCACTGCAAAACGATACCATACGATACGTACTACTACAGTGCGGCAAAAGAGTAGAAATTAAATGAGGGCGCCACTTTCTACGTAACTGTCACATTTTTGACGTAAAATGCTTAAACATGGCAGCAATTTAGTATGGTTTTTTTTTAGTTCCATCTTATTTAATTTCTACTCTTTTGTGTCGCATTGTACCTACTTAAAACTAAAAATAAAAATCTACAAAATCTAATTATTTAACTAAGTAGGAACCTACTTACAGCATTTTAACATCATATCATTTACAATAAAAATAAAATAAAATAACGATATTCTCTGATAACAATTAAGTACTTAACGTTAATTAACAATTACGGTTGGTCGTCATCATGTAAAGAACTAGTTACATTATATCGATAATTAAATTTTAATATTTATGTACGTCGTAATTTTTTTTATCGTTTTACGGACTGACATTTCAAAACTGATAAGCGTTTCTTCTCTACATGGTTTAATCCGCTAACTCCTCCTAAACCACGCAATGGATTTTGATGCGGTTTCCACCAAGAGTTAGACGATTTTTCACTGAATATATTATGTATAGTAAATACTGGTTTATGTACGCGTGTTGTAGAAAACTCAGATAAACCGAAACGAATCGAGCTCGGGTCGCTACTTACTGTGGCGGCACTGACGGCACCATTGAAGGACACTTTTAGCTGACAGGCACCAGTAATGGACA